>OY728135.1:105490660-106740660 GCA_963277665.1 Viscum album
GCACGCGTGGCATCTCTTGGCGTATCCAATACAATCGTGGATCATGGAGGGCCAGAAGTACCCTAGCCTCCGGATTTGATGGGACAGCTTCGGCCCAGCTTGATGGGCGCCACAGGAACCGGCGTGAACCTCTTGCATAACTTGAGGTATCTCTACTCCTTGGATGCAACGGAGGAGGACACCATCAAAACTCCGTTAATAGAGGGTCTGCTCAAGACTGGGGCCACTCTGGAGGGTAAATTGAAGTGCGCGGCGTCGGATTCGCTCGCGCTCGGCCCGGTTGTCCGGGAGCTGGCCATTTTGGAGATAATCGACAAAAGGTGCTCTCCAATCGGGGGTCGTTTCAACCACTGCGTCTGACGAACCCGGGACTCCCGATACGGAGGGTCCGGCGGTGAGATGACTTACCCGTAGGCTATCACGGTCCTCTTGGGTGACGGGATCAATGACTCTATGGTGGGCCACGTGTATGACCAAATCATCTTGCTCGGGTTCTGCGAGCGATGCGGCTAAGCCAGCTAGGGCGTCCGCTTGGCCGTTCTGCGACCGCGGGACATGGGTAACCTCTGGCCGAGAAGAGAACTGGGCCATTAGGAGGAGGGTGTACTCCAGCAACGGTGCAAGCTCTGGCTTCCTGACGACGTAGTCGCCATTAACCTGTTTGATTACCAGCTCAGAATCTCCCTTCACATGTAGATGGGGTACATGGATCTCGAGGGCCAACTCGAGGCCGGTGATGAGAGCTTGGTACTCTGCCTCGTTGTTCATACAACCTTCTGACAACAGGAAGGAGTACGGCAGGACGGCTTGCGTCGGGGTAATGAAAACAATACCCAGACCCACTCTGTTGAGCTTGGGGTCGTTGAGCCTTCTACCAGTGGGGCTCCGGGAGGCGCCGTCGAAATGCATTTGCCAACACGGGACAGCATGATCGACCGAGAGGATCGTCTCGTCGGGAAAATCCAGGTCCAGGGATTGATCCGCGGAGGTTGGATGGGCAGCTAAAAAGTCTGCCAATGCCTGTCCCTTAACGGCCTTCTGAGGCACAAACCTGATGTCAAACTGCTGGAGAATCACCGCCCACCGTGCTAGCCGGCCGGTCAGCATGGGGCGGTTCAGGATGTACTTCAGCGGATCCACCCGAGAGATCAATTGCACCTCGTGGTGTTGCAGGTAGTGTCGCAACTTCTGCACGACGAAGACGAGCGCAAGGCAGCTCTTTTCGATAAGGGAATATCTAACCTCCGTATCGAGAAGCATGCGACTGAGATAGTAGAGACTGTTCTCAGTGCCCTCGTTATTCTTCTGGGCGAGCAGCGCGCCGAGGGATCTCTCCAGGGCGGTCACGTAAAGGACCAGCGGCTTTCCAGAGACGGGTGGCATCAAGACCGGAGGTTGGAGCAAGTACTGCTTGATTTCCTCGAAGGCGATCCGACACTCCTCATCCCATTCGTAGGCAGCGCCTTTCTTCATGAGCCGAGAAAAGGGCTTACACTTGCCGGCCAGGTTCGCAATGAATCGGCGTATATAGGCTAAGTGGCCTTGCAGGCCTCGAAGCTCCCGAATGTTGCTCGGGGGAGGCATTTGGCTGATGGACTTGATCTTCTCCGGGTCGATCTCGATACCTCGGTATCTGACAACAAAGCCCAGAAACTTCCCGGAGGTGACTCCGAAGGCACACTTCAGTGGGTTCATCTTCAGGTGACGGGAACGGAGGAAACCAAACACTTTCTCAAGGTCTTTGAGATGGTCCTGGCGCTGATATGATTTGACTACAAGGTCATCCACGTAGCACTCCACCAATGTCCCGAGGATCAGTTTGAATATGAGATGCATGGCCCTCTGATAAGTGGCACCTGCATTTTTCAAACCGAATGGCATTACCCGGTAGCAAAAGGTACCCTGGGGAGCCCTGAAGGCAGTGGACTCCTCATCTTCGGGGGCCATCCGGATCTGGTTATACCCGGAATACCCATCCATGAAAGAGAGGGCTTGGAACCCGGCCGTGGCGTCAATCAACAGCTCCGTCACCGGGAGTGGGAAGTCATCTTTTGGGCAGTGGCGATTGAGATCGCGGAAGTCGATGCAGACTCTAATCTGCCCATTCTTCTTCCTGACTGGCACGATGTTGGCGAGCCATTTGGGGTACTGGACCTCTTTGACGAAGTTGGCCTTGATTAGCTTATCAACTTCGGCCTCAACCATAGCGCCATGGGAAGGGTGCATTTTCCTGGGCGGCTGCTTAAACCCACAATGTTTTACGGGGAGGCCCAGACGGTGGACGGCCACTTGGGGATCCAGCCCTGGCATCTCATCGTAACTCCAGGCAAACACATCGCGGTGTTGTTTGAGGAAGTCAACATACTGCTGCCGCTCCTCGAGGGACATGGCCGCACTGATTAATGTGGGTCTTGGATCTGCCTCGCTAACAAGGTTCACCTGTACCAGCTCATCGACCGTGGTAGAGACGCCTTCTTCAAAGGCTGGGGGATCATCCTCCAAGTCTTCCTCCCCAGCCGTGGGGGGACTTCCCGCGACGGAAGGTACTTCTGGGCTCTCAAAACCCGAGGGGCAGCTGGTGCCGGCTTGGGCAGCAGCGGTCATCACATCAGGAGACTCACTCGTCGTGGAGACCATAGCAATGAATGCATTTGACCCTATCCCATCCGGCCTTCGGCCTAAGGGGCCACGCTTGACGATATCAAAGCAGTGGTGACGTGTCGGCCAGAGTCGGTTGATTCCATCCCGGCGAAATAGACACGTATGGCGCACCGCCGTTGTCATGAGCTTGACATCCCGGTACCGTACAGGGGTAGGAGATTCCGGGATGACCTGAGCCTGGTTGATGTAGGAGTACGAGGTGATTTTCCGCCGTCGCTTGGACGCCGGAACATGCCTTCCTTGCGTACCCGAAACAACGAAACATTGTCCCATGTCGGGGGTCGTGGCCTCCAACCGGTGGATCGGGAGGATGTAGGCGTCGTCCATGCTCGCCCAGGGATCACTTGTGGTTGGGGCGGGCTCATCCTCGCTGACCAGGATCTGCTTGTCCTTACTTTTGTAATAACCCGCATCCAGATAGCGGGCCTCACAAGAAGCGAAAGGGAACGCGTCTCCTTGGAGCACGCCTACTCGACCGTTGAGCGAGTACTTAAGGCACTGGTGATACGACGAGGGAACCGCTGCATGCAGATGGAGCCATGGCCAGCCCATCAATGCGTTGTAGGCGGTGTCCTGAGAAACAACCATGAATTCGGTGCTGGCAATTAAGCCACCGAACTGGGTCTTCAGACGGATCTTGCCGACCGGGGTTTGCTCTGTCCTGTCGTACCCCTGAATCCTGAGGTCAGAGGGAGTCAAATCACCTTCGGACAAACCCAGCTTTCGCAGCGTCCGGGTCGGAATTAGATTGATTCCGGAACCCGTGTCAACGAGGAAGCGACGGACTTCCACACCGTTAAAGTGGCCAGTGACATACAGTGGGCGAATGTGCCCCTGTATAGGAGGGTCTTCATCTTCACCAGAGAACGAGATAACCGCCTGACATTCGGCGTTTTCAATCGTCTCGGTATGGAAAGCCTCCGCGGCTGCCACTTCCGTCTCGAACTGGAGGGGGCTCCTTAGGGCCTCGTCAAGTGCCTCGCGCATCTCGGATGACAAGCGCAGGGCCTCAAGGATGGAAAGCCTTGCCGGAATGCCGGCTAGGTGCTTTAGGACATCATAATTGCGTGCCAAACGCGAACCTCTTCTTACAGGAGGTTTTTCGGCATTTGGAGGCATAGCGGGTCCTGCTGGTTGAACTGGCGGTCGGATAGCACTGGGTACATCCTGCTGCCTGCTAGTAGAAGCCTGGGGAGTAGTCGCCGGGATAAGATCGGACAGCGGAGGCTGGCCTGTCGCCGGGTAAGACTGGCTGTGATACGAACGAGGCGGCTCTCCCTGATCCAGCAACACGAACGGCGGTGGAGGTAGAGCCAAGGGCGCTGGATGGGTCTGCGAGTGCTGAGATCTGCGCTGAGCCTGCTGCCTGGTCTCGGTAGCGTGCACGGCTTGGTCACAAGTGCCTGATGACATACCTCGGTGACCGGCGCGATTGCGATTCCGCTGACGTCGACGTCGGCTGGGAACGTTAGGGCGGTCTGCCTGGGGTTCCCCCTCGTCGGGGGTCATATAGGGCTTTACCAGCTCCCCGGTGTTAACCGAAGCGTACCCTTGACTGTCACTCGAAGAGTCATCCACCGCTGGGCGGATTCTGGGGGGAATTCCCATTTCGGGAGGCATAAAGTCGCCGAGAGTGCGGGATGACGACGACACTGGCGGTGCACGTTGCTTCTTCTTGCGTCGCCGCTGCTTGCCTTTTTGGGCAGAGGTCGACTGTGAAGACGATGCTGAGGCGCCAACTACTTCTTCTGAAGGTTCGACTGCTTCAGGCGTGCCCAGATGATACCCTGGGCACGGACGACAGTTTTTCGAGCCATCCAGTTGTCGTATTTCTGGGACCCGCGGCTAGGGACCTGTTGCCACTCACCCTCGCTGTCACTGCCGATTTCCGACCCCGCGAAGATGCCTGCCACCTGCGCTGGCGCTGGGCCCAACTTGACTATGTTGTTGTTGACCTGGTCCTGAAGCCAGTCTTTAAACACATAGCATCGCTTGAGGGTGTGCCCCAGGATCCGGTGATAAGGGCAGTAGTTGGGGTGATCAGTGAGATGCGCCTCTGCCGGCCTCCTGCACTCAGGCAGACGCACAATCCCTTGCTCTAGAGCACTTCGGAAGTAACCAGGGACCTGATTTTCGTTAAACGAATAGGTATGGTACTTTCTTTCCGGGTAAGGAGCCCTGGGGGCCTGATCCTGTCGAGGGACCGGAGGGGCCTGTCGAGGGGGCGGCGCCTGGTTGTCTCGCCTAGGTGGCGGTGGCGCGTTGCGCGGGGGAACCTGTCGGTTCTGAGGCGGTCGCTGCTGGGCAGGAGCCTGTGCTTGAGGTGGAGGACCTCTGCGGGGTTGCGGGGGCGGTGCCGCCGGTAACAATTCCAGCTGCCTCGGGGCTTCTATTTGAGCCACTGCGGCGGGTTCAGCCCTGGCGGCCCTCCTGGCTGGGATCATAGGGGGCAGCAAACGTGCCTGACTAGCCTGTTGCAGGGCCTCCTCGAGGCGCTGGGCCTTATCCGAGAAGTCTCTGAACCCCCCAGGGTAGTTCTGGGTAATCAAGGAGGGTACCAGCTCTGTCTTTACGTTCCCCACACACATCGTCAGTAATTGCTCCTGAGTCAGCGGCATATCGAGAGAATACGTAAGTCCTTTCCACCGGGCGATGAAGTCTGCAACCCGCTCATCAGGCCTCTGTTTGCACTTAAAGAGGTCCGCGATGCTGGTCTTCCGCGTGGTGGAGCTGAACTGGTACAAGAACTGCCGGCGAAGATCCTCCCAGCCGGTCACTGATCCGATGGGGAGCTGGCTGTACCAGACGAATGCCGGACCTTCCAACGTCTGTACAAAACATCGGAGCTTAGCGGCTTCTTGCTGAGCCGGGGTCCCCAGCATGGGGCCACACCTGGAAGAGAAATGAGCCAAGTGCTGGGGTGGGTCCCCTATCCCGTTAAAAGGCGAGAATGTGGGGTTCCCAAAACCCGGAGGCGCGGGCATATCATCCACCCACGCGGGATAAGGCTTGCCATCGGGTGGGACCGCCACCTGCCGTGTCTCCAACGCCTCGAGGCGGGCTGTGAGTGCCGCAATAAGGTCCTCCGGGTGGGGGTCCCTGTCTTGACGGGGGTCCCTAACCACAAGAGCATTCCCAGGTTCTTCAACACGGTAGACGGCTTCTGCTGCTCGCGGGTTGACTGGTTGGACGACCTGTTGGGCAACTGGGGGAACCCGGGTTGGGTTCTTCAGATTGCCCCGTCGCTCAAGGGGGGGTTGGCGAGACGTATCGCGCCCTCTTGCCGTACGTTCCGGCTTCCGCCCTGTCCGCGGCAGTAGCATGATCAGGGTTGCCTGGAGGCATCTCACCGGGGGGAAACTGTTCCTGCCCCTGCTGTCCCGGCCTGGGATTACCGTAGTCGGGTCGTCGCTCTGCGGCGCGTTCAGCCACGAGTTCGTCGACCAGCCTCTTCTTCTCAGCAAGTTGCTGGCGCAACGTGGCCTTCTCAGGGTCTTCGTCCGTTCTCTGCACGGAGGCGGATGGATCGGAGTGCTTGACTATCCCGACATGCTCCTTACCCTTGCCAGTGCTTCGACCGAGTGCCAGTGACTCGGTGGGTACGGGGAGGCCTAGCAGGATCCTTTGCTGACGGGTGACTCTCCCTGATGGGTCGATTAGCGGCGGTACGCCCTCAGATGGTAAGTCCCCATCAAGGAACTCAAGCTCATCTTCCTTATCCACAACGTCGGCCATGTGGACTGTGACCCCTCTTGAGGGCATATCCTCAATGTCGCATAGCGAATCGGGCTGTCGTCGGATAGGGTCGAAGAGGAGAGCGGCATAGCGTCCCCAACCACGGACTTGCACATGGGGGGTGGCTTTCCTGACGATCTTGCGGAGTGCCTTGAAACTCTGGACGCATTTTCGTTGGAGGGCACTCTGGTGACCGGGCGACTTGGGGTGCTGGGCCACAAGGAGCGCCGCTGCATCAATTAGGCGGCACTGTTTTCCAATCTCCTCGAAGTGCTCTCGACTCCTGGGGTACACTACCCGTTCCCAACGGAGGCGGAAGTGCGTCGCCCACAGGGTCCGACAAAAGCATCCCACTTCTTCAGGGGTAAGCGGCTCGGGTACGCGAAAATTTAGCGCCGCCGTGGGCCAGAACTTCTCTGGGAAGTAGTCCGCTGCAAGGATACTCCAGAAGCTCCTGGGTTCGTCCTCGGGGTTCGGCCCTACATTTCCCCAATCATCAACCGGGGGTGGCTGAGGGACCGGTAGCGGTACCGAGGCGGACCTCTGGGATAGCAAACTCGGCGGTGGAGAATACGGCGAGCGAGCAGACTGGCCACCGTACTCTGGGCCCTCCTCTGAAGAGCGAGGTGACCTGACCACAATGTCACGATAGGACGGGCTAACAGCCATTGCTTCGGGTACGGGAATTGCCGTTACCGGTGTCCGGTCATGTCGTGGCTCTACCACCGTTGACCCCCAAAACAGCTCCTCGTGATCCCGAGTAGAGGTAGAGGGCGCTTCGGGTGACGGTGGCGGTGACTGCGCGGTCGAAACCTGCGGAATTCCCAGGATTTCTTCCTCCTGGATGTACCTGCGGAGAGAGACGGGAATCCGGTGGACCTCAAATTCCGGGAGAACGAGGCTGACGCGTCTGGTTCCTGCCCCAGTCCTTGATACGGAGGAGCTGGGAGAAGGTTCCATCGCTGAATCGCATTCCACTTCCGAATCGGAGAAGCGGGCAGGTTTGATCCCCCCCTGGGCCTTCCCAGGATTCTTCTTGTGGTGGCGACGACCCGCTCTTCTGCCCCTGGGTGGCTCTTCGGGACAGGGTTGACCCCTATCAGGCAGCCCTGGGGCGGTGCTAGCGCCGTGGCGGAGAGGGCCCCCACTTGAGACAGCCGGGGTGCCGGGGGCACCAGGGAAAATATCAAAGGGTACATGGGGAGGACCTCCATGAACAATACCCACGTGGGCGGGGCCTCTATTGGAACTGGCAGGAGCATGGGGAAGGCCTCCATGGTCGGTGCGAGTGGAGCGAGGCTGACCTTCACTCCTTAAGTTGCTGGGGCGAGAACGATCTTCGCCAGTCGCAGAGAGGACGTAGGGGGGGCCCCACGTCGAAGGACCGGATGGACGGTGCCTTCAAAAGGATGGACTTCATACCCTGTACAGCGGGCGCGGGAAATGTTTCCGCGCTGAGCATCACTGCCCCGGGGCAGGTCTTCCTGCAGGATGGGGGCAGCACGAGGCATGCCTCCACGACGAACCTCGGAGCGGGGAAGGCCCATGCTCTGTGGAGTAGTGGTACGGGGAGGACCTCCGTACGGGGTGGCATCACCGCGGGTTAGCTCGCGGCGATCATCACTGGGGCCTGCAACCCGGAGCGTCAACCCGGCCTGCCCATGGGGCGGCTGGGGTCTCAATCTTGGTTGGGCGAAGGGGTGCCCCTGCTCAATGTAGGCGGGGGCTTCATAATGTACGTCGACGGTGGCTCGGGCCACTATAGCTGTCGATGTGGACGCGGCTAGGCGAGCGTCCTCAGCCCGGGCCCGGCGCTGACGTCGGGTCAGGCGGGCCGGTGCAGGTGGTGCAGGGACATAGTCTCCCTGTTCTTCCTGCGGGGCCGGACGGCGGCGCTGACGTGGCCGGATGGGAGCTCTCGCCTGGGGGTCCTGGGTCGGGGCCCTGAGCGGGCTGAGCCGGACCGCGCCTGCCTCTTCGGCGTAAGGCGAAGAGTCGTCAAGGCGTTCTGGGGATAGGCTCCCGAAACGGTTGAATGTCGAGGTGGGGAGCGGGGGCTCCCTGCGCGGCCTGTTAGGGCGGCGTTGACGGCGGGGCCTGGAAGCCTCCAGGTCCAAACGGGCCATATCCCTGGTCGGGATGACCCCTTGTTCCTCATACCTGCGAACGAGGCTGTTGATCACCCTTCGTTGGATGACCTCTGATGGGGAAAGGGGACGTGGACGTCCCGCATCCCGTGACGTGGCAGCCGTCGTGGCGGTAGTGGCACCATGTGGAGTGGCCGTCGTGGTGTTGCCCCTGCCCCTGCGTGGGCGAGGAGCGGATGGTGACCGCATAGCAACCTGGTTCCTGGCAAACGAAAGGATCAACTCATCAGTACTGAGAGGAAAAGGTTTGACAGCCAGTGCCCCAGCGTTCTTCCATCCTCCATGTCTGTGAGAAGGGTCCACGCCAACACGCTGCGGAGCAGAGCGCCCTACGTTCTACTACCCTGACCTCTGGTGAGTTCCACGACAGGCCCGCCATTTACTTGGCGGGACCAGGCAACGGATATCTGAATCCGGTGACACGTCAATCTACTGGTGTCTCGAACGCTACTAATCTCCATGCTGAGGAGAAGAATTTCACGTCGGGTTCACCATTTCTGTTTCCGACGCTTTCGCCGGGGCGCACGCGCATCCGTCCGCGGGAGGGGGACGCGCGGCATTGTTGCCCCGCATTCCCGCTTTCCAAAGGCAGGCGGCATTCGTTCCTTATTCAGGTACGTCTGCTCCTTGATCGAAACGGGATGATGGGATGTCGGTTCTTCCTCCTGTGGATTCCTCCTCAGAACTCGTCACCTAGTCCGGGTCTCCCTTATAGATTTAATACGTAGTTCGTGAAACTCTTCCCGGTGTCATGTTTCCATAGACGCCGGTTAATTACACTGCTTCTGTCGGGACATTCCAAAGGGTCCAGTCAGGGCAGCAACCTTCGGTCAGGGGAGTAATCACGTTTGAGGCATCAGTAGCGTGTCTGGATGCTGGGGTACCTGGCATGTCTGTCTGTTATCCTTGATCACAAGGCTTCTCGAGGGCGTGGAAACCCGAGGCATCCCACATCGAGCGCAGGGAATTACATGTCCTAGACACGTATCTGAGGTTTTCCTCAGCTTCCCATGTTCAACACAGGGTATGCTTCAAGATTAACGTCTAGCAGAGACGGTTGAGAATGGAATGGGACCATCGCAGGGGAGCAACAGCGAAGTCGGGCTTGAGCCTTGAAGAGGCTTCCTACGTATCCCCATAGCAGGGAATCAAAGTCCGCGTAGTTCAGGATGGTGCCGGTAAACCGACGTGAAGCTGGACCTTGGTCCGAGGAGAGTTGGGCTTGAACCTCTGGGAGGATTCCTACGTACCATGCCTTGACATGGATCAAAGTCCCCGTAGTTCAAATGATACAGTTTAACGTCATGCGGGAAAATAATGAACCCTGACGTGAATAAACGACGGGTGGGCTTGAACCTCGTGGAGGTTTCCTACGTACCATGCCTTGACATGGATCAAAGACCTCGTAGTTCAAGTGGTCACAACGGCTTACCGCTGGACTGGGATGAGACCCGACGTGAAAGAGCGACGGGTGGGTGTGTCGGTGAACCGACGTGAAAGTAGACCTTGGTCCACTATTGGTGGGCTTGAACCTCGTGGAGGCTTCCTACGTACCATGCCTTGACATGGATCAAAGACTTCGTAGTTCAAGAGGGTTGGGTCGCAATGGCTTACCACTGGGCCGAGATGTAGTTTAACGTCATACTGGACGTAGGTAGAACACGACGTGAATTGGGTGATGGGTGGGCTTGAACCTCGTGGAGGTTTCCTACGTACCATGCCTTGACATGGATCAAAGACCTCGTAGTTCAAATGGGGAGTAGACCTTGGTCCACTAATGGTGGGCTTGAACCTCGTGGAGGCTTCCTACGTACCATGCCTTGACATGGATCAAAGACCCCGTAGTTCAAATGAGGTTTCGCCGGTGAACCGACGTGAAAGCAGACCTTGGTCCACTGTTGGTGGGCTTGAACCTCGTGGAGGCTTCCTACGTACCATGCCTTGACATGGATCAAAGACCTCGTAGTTCAGGTGGAAAGTAGACCTTGGTCCACTGATGGTGGGCTTGAACCTCGTGGAGGCTTCCTACGTACCATGCCTTGACATGGATCAAAGACCTCGTAGTTCAGGTGAGGTTTCGCCGGTGAACCGACGTGAAAGCAGACCTTGGTCCACCGTTGGTGGGCTTGAACCTCGTGGAGGCTTCCTACGTACCATGCCTTGACATGGATCAAAGACCTCGTAGTTCAGGTGGAAAGTAGACCTTGGTCCACTGATGGTGGGCTTGAACCTCGTGGAGGCTTCCTACGTACCATGCCTTGACATGGATCAAAGACCTCGTAGTTCAGGTGAGGTTTTCCAGGGTCGGTGCTTACTCTAAGCCCACGTGAGTCATGCTCGGTGTGAGAAACAAGAGGTTGCAAGGACCTGACGATCACGTCGCGAAGGGTGCGTCCGTGAGAAGCGAAGAGGGGCTTACGCGTTGAGCGGCCCATGGTGTTGGGACTTACTCCAGGATGGAGGCCCATGGTGCGACAAAGCGCGGGAAAGATGGACCTTGGTCCGACAATGGGAGGTGCCTCGTTCCCTATCACGTTCCCCACTGACCTTGGTAGTGGGGGAGTACCGAGATGCACGGGTGCAATCATCCGTACCAAAGGTTAGGGATTTACGCTCTGAGGCGACCCTTCCCCTGCGAACATACACCACTCCGACAAGGAGGATCTCATTCCATGTGCGGAATAGTTCCATTCCCGTGGAGACGAGTGGTGTAAAAAATGTTCGAGTTGGGGGGACCCTTCGTGAGGGAGACGAGGTTGGGTCACAGTTTAACGTCATGTGTTGAGGACGTGGTGCTTGGCAGTTTAACGTCCTGCAGCTCGGACGAGGTGGGTTCACTCCACACCCCTAGGGCTTACATAACTGGTACCCTCTGGTCCTTGGGGAAGGGAAGGTACCAGTAAGGCCATGGTAGAAGGGGGTCGAGGGAGGAGCCATCGAGGGGTCCACGTTAGCGTGGCTATGCGAAGAAGCAATAGCCGTTAGCGTGCCTATGCGAAGGAGCATTGGGCGAAGCAACTCTACGGGAGGTGTTGTCCATGGGACTTTGAAATCACATCGTGCAAACCTGGAGGGTCGCACGGAAGGAGGAATCGCTAAGCAGAGGAGTGTGCTTTGCGAAGTGGGGTGCCTTGGCCTTAGCATGGGGCATAGGTGGGAGTGGGTGGTGCTTCGCGAAGTGGAACAGTGTTCGCGGAGCACTGCCTCGCGAAGAAGGAGTGGTTCGCGAAGCAGGGTCCTGCCAAGCAAAGTGCTTCGCGATGCATAGTTATCCTGCCTTGGCATAGGGATTACTAGCATGGGTTGGGTGTTTCGCGAAGCACGAGTGCTCCGCGGCTGCCCGGGTTCCCTTGGGAATCCCCTTCCTTCGCGAACGCCCTTGGGCTTCGCGAAGGGCATCCCTCTCGGAAGAGGGGCTCAGGACGAAACAAATCAGAGTCGTCTCGCGAAGTAGGAATACCTCGCGGAGCTCATGATTCCCGGGGCAAAGCTTGCTTCGCGATTCGGGAGAGGAGAAGCCGAAAGGTCGGATTGTCCGTCTTCTGGGACTCAGGGGGAGTCGAGTATTTATAGGGAAGGGGCGCCGCGAAGCAGGGCTCGCGCGCCACCTGCGGGGCTTCGCGGCGGCTCGCGAACGTCAAACCGGTTCGCGGAGGATTACCGCCTCCCGAGCTTCGCGGCGCCTCGCGAACGTCAAACTGGTTCGCGGAGGATTACTGCCTCCGGAGCTTCGCGGGGCCGCCAAAGTTGGGATGCTTCGCGGCGGGGCTCCGCGGACGGGCTCCGCGGCTGTGCTTCGCGGCTGTGCTTCGCGAGGCAGCGCGCCGGCTCTCTTTTTCGTCCCTTCCTTTCGGGCCGGATTTTTTTGGCGCCAACATTTATATTAATCATGTAATATATAAAGATTGTTCAGTATAAATTTTTCATTAAGTACTTTAAAAAATATATTACATTTTACTCATCAAATAGAAATGTGATTTAATATAATTGAGATATTTTGATTAAGGGAAGATAACCCTTAATATGTTATAGATATTGAGATAATGATATTGGGATAAGGATATTTTGGAAATGAATAAGTTCATTATAGAGTAATGATTACCTTGGATCTGATAAAATATTTGATTGAAATGTGAATTATTCATTCATTGATTGAGTTTACAACATTTTTTTATTTAAGGAATATGTGAAATAATCTGTGTTTTAAAAGGAATGAAGAATAATTCATGTTTTCAATAATATTTTATGGTAATTTTGTTTATTACCATGTTTTAAGAAAATACATGATATTGGTATTCATACGTTTGGTATGTGATAATCCAGAGATGATTTATGATATATAGGGGATTAATGTTTAGTATATTTTGATAAATTTAGTGACCCTCTTTACAAACATTTAATTTTGGAAGGGTTATGGAATGGTTTATGTTGAACTTGTGAGAAGGCTTTAGAGATTAATGTATTACTTCACCATATAAATATTTTTCCATATTGGATAACCATTTCTAACCTTAATTAAACTAGTGATAGAAGGAATGAATTTACATTCTATTATGAATATTATTTAATGACCCAGACATGAAAAAAATCAACTTATAGAGTAAGAGATTATGTGTAGATTGATCAAGGAACAACTAAAGAATGATATTGGGCTTATGAGATGGAATGAAATCAATTGAGTATATCTTCTCATTAAAAATCCCCTACATTAGAAAAAGTAATTTGAAATAATATATTATCCTATTACCATTATTTTGGATGATATCTATTAAGTTTTTCATTCCACTTTGGTTTATCAATGTTTGGTCCTTAACTTTCTCCTGAACATGTTCTCTATCACTCTCTATCAGTATTTTAGTGTTAGTATTCTCCTCTATGGCCTTGTTTTCACTTCCAACCAATGTTCTCTTATTTAGAAACATAATATGTGTTATTAAAATTGAATTTCTCATATACCATTCACTTTATTAATTTAATGTTTTATTTTACCTTAATTGGATATGGGATTAAATGATGGAAATTTCTAATTTTAAACCTTTGATGGTCGAGAAAAATTTGAAAGATGAAATTAATTAGGGTGGGGGGTAGAATATAATACCCCAGAACTTTATCATTTTTTTTCAAATGAATTTAATATTTTCAATATTTTATGTTACACAAAATATCAATTTTACCTTATGTTACATGAAATACTAAGTTTATCTTCTGTTACACACAACACCAAGTTTAAACAGAACGTGAGTTACTATTAAGAAATTATTAATTAATATGATATTTATCACTTAACCATTAGAATGATGGATATTCTAATTATTGAGAAAATAATTAAAAAATATGGTTTACACATGTATATATAATTAATTTCTTGGTGTCCCATTAATTATAAATGAAAATAAAAACCTTCTAAAATTAAAGGAAATCTTTTTTTGAAAAACTATTTTTATTCATACAAACACATTTTACCTCAACATATTAAAAAATACTTTTTGTGAATTATTTTAATAAAATTTATTTCCAATATATTTAATAACTATTTAATATTAATATTACATTTTTCTGTACAAGAGAGAACAATAAATCCAATTTAACTCTTAAAAACTACATTTAAAAAAAAATAGTTTTGGAAAATACTTGTGAAAATATTTTAAATCATATTTTTTAAATATTTTGAAAATTAATTTGATAAAATAAATATCAATTTTTAAATCATAATGTCATAATTTTCTTAGAGTGAGTTTCTAATAATTTTATGAAAAGATAATTTTTTGATGAATAGTAAAAAATATGGAATTTTAATTGAAAAATTAATTTACATTTAAATTATTAATAAATATTATTTATGTTTTAAATTGGTTTTAAATAAAAAATATATATTATATATCTATTAATCCAAATTACGTCAATGAAATATTTTTCATATTTAATTTTTATTAAAAACCCTTGCAAACTATTATTGATTTTTCTCTTTGAAAACATGTTTTCACATCGCGTTATCAACATTACATTAAAATTCAAATTTTCCAATTATATGAGTTGATTTTGGAAAATGGATTATATATTTGGAATCATTATGATTTATATTATCTAATAATTTATACTTAATTTCTGACCAAAATGAACAGTGAAAATAATAAAAATTAATTATAATGGTTAAGGTAAAAATGGGTTTACCATGGGATAAACTTAAAGGATAATGGTTAAAATGATATAATTATTTATAAAATATTTTATAAAAACGTATATAGAACCTATAATTTATAATTACATATCATACTCCATTTTTATAATTTTTCATGAGTAAACCATTGGTGCAACTTTTCCATTTAAAAAAAACTACAAGTCTGCCACTCACCTCACTTATAAAAGGCCACCCTTTCTCCTATAAACTTCACACCTCAAAACCCTTTTGGATTGCCAAATAACTACAAAAATAACTTCCCAAACCTAATACTATCAGATGGGGAGACATGTGATGATAATAAATCCATCCTTGGAAATACTTTTGTGTAGACCTATGATGGATACCCGAAGAAGAGGTAACATTATGCAATGAGAATTTTCATTTTATAACTTCCCCCAACATATTAAATTATTATTAAAACTTGTTGATTAAATATCTTTAGTATCTCCCATATAATTATATGTCTTTATGATAATTGAATGGCATATAACCATCTATACTTCCATTAATGTGTTTTGAAATCTTTGTTCATAAGTATGGCGGACTACAACCTCGTGAAATGATTTAACTCATTATTCCATTACTACCTACCAGGATTGGGTATAAAGATGGTTATAATGTAAATATATGATATTTATAGAATAATAACTCATATATTTTAATTATATCATATATATTGTTTTTATTTTCTACTTTGTAGGAGATATAATAACATCATTCGTGTGTACAACAGACTATCTTCTCACGAAGCGATGTGATTCCTATTCACTAATGATTTACATAGAAGATAATAAGGGTAATGTAAATAAATTTATTTTATATAAATTATATAATTATTATATGCATGAAATATTTAACATTTTGAAAATATACTATATCATTTTAATTCATACATTTTCACTCACAGAAGGATTGATTACATTGTTCGTCTACCTGTGGACTACTATCTTCATGAAGCGATGTGACTCTCTTTCCCCCAGCAAACCCCATGGATTATATTAATAATTATATTTATTTAATAATATTTTATTTATGATATTATTATAATAATTTAATTACAATATGTAACATACCTCCTATCTATAATGACCATTGAGTAAATGCAATCATTACTCATGTGTACGTACGACCTACCGTCTCCATGTTCGTAGAAACTTCATTTCTTAAAGAAAATATTTAATCACTTTTATTAAAGGTATAATTGATGTAAAAATATTATAATTATTTCATGATTCATATTCTGGATATGATTTAACCATGATCAATTCATGTATACTAGAAAACATTTATGAAAAACAAAGTTCTTATTACAAAAAGTGTGATTTTAACATATAATTGTTAATAAATGTGTAATAAAAAGACATATGTAAATCATATATGGTAATATATAAAAAATTATGCTTTTTAATATATTTATAATAAACATTAATTTATTATATAGGAGGTTTGAATGTTTATGAATGAAGTTGAGACTTAAGGTATGAGATTTCCATCTCACTTTTATTTTTCTTCTAGAAAAATTCCATATTAACCACATGTTTATTTTATATCATGTATATAAAACCCATGAATTTATTTTATTAATCTTATAATTATAATTATGGTTAGTTAAATGTCCATTTTATGATATCTCTTTTAGGTGGATTATGATTCAGAAGTTACCAAGTCATTAATAGAGTTTTGTCTCAAATTTCCTTCTTTGAGACATATGATTATGTTCTGCATCTATATTCTTGTATGAGGTGTATATAATGGCCCTTTAACATAAAATATTATTAATATATTAATAATCATGATATTTAATGTTTCATTTAAAGATATTTATTCATGTGGCTTACATTTCAAAATTATTAAATTTGTAATGATTTTAAATTACAATCTCATCGTTTATAAGGATTGTTTATGATTATGTTTCCAATGATATAAAATAATGATCCATCTCTTAGGAAGATCAAAAAATTTCTATTCCTCTAGTTATTTTATGATGATACATGTTTTCCCTTCATTTTCCTTTCTTTATGTACTCAATATTTCAAAAAGAATGTTTTAATAAAAATCACATTTTAAGTCAAAACACCTTTTTCATCTAAAATCATTTTTTCTAAAATTGTTTTGAAAAATATTTTTAATAATGATAAATATATTTGTTAAAGAATTTTTTTCCAATTTTTTAATTTTTATGAAATATTTTTAATTGGATATTTATGAAATTACCAAACAATTCCCATTTGGATTTTACAACAAATGTGAAAGGAATCATTTTTTAAATCTTACGACAGGAAGAGTATTTTCCTCTATCATGAGAATTATTCACTTTGAAGCTTCCTTTATTAGTTTCAATTACTATTTTAAATGAAAAAGTCTTTCAAAATGTTTTCTATTTTAAAATAAATTCAATTCAGAAAGCATATTTTCCTAATCAAAATTTTAAATGGTTTTAATGTTTTTTTATAAGTTTCGTAGGTTAATTTAAAAGTAATGTATTTTGTAAATGTTTTATGTTTTTAAATATTAATTTTAATGTAGATATTATATATTCATCACTAATTGTTTTAAATGATTTTTAAATATTCATTTCTATGTTTTCTTGTTTATTTCAATGAAAATGATTTCCAAAAGTTTTTATTAATTGTTTAGTTTTAGAAATATATTTTCAAAGAATATTCATTTTCCTCAAGAAATGTTCCAGGTGATTTATCAATAAAAACTATTCTATATATAAGATTAAATCCATAAGTGTATCTTTTTATTTACCAGGTATATATGGAAAGGAAACTATTCTTAATCTTACTCTGAATGGTTTATGGTGAGATGAATTTTATGAAACTTATTTCTCTTCTATGAGGTATACCATGATGAAATTATTATTATTCCTGCATATTTTTCGATGGATTATTCTATGATTAAATGATGGCTTGATTTTGAAACCTGTCACTTTTCCATAGGTTTTGATGTAATGATATATTTGTGAAAATCATATTATTTCATGAGTTATGATATAATGAATTATTTCTGAACTTGTGGCACACATATGTATGATTTTCATTATGTAATTGGTGGGACCTATAGCTCGATCCAATTCATTGGGTAATGATTTATATTGCATGCGATAAAAAGGATAGGAATGGGGAGTGAAACCAAATTTTTGAAGGACATTTTCCACTATGATGGTATTGGGAGTGAACATGGACTACTATTCCTGTTTTTAGAGTGAACCCATAAAACTATTATGGCTTTAGTAGGGATTTGTGACTTCTATTGAAATGATTTTCTATAATTATGTGTATTCCAAAATTTCAGTCTTATACAAATTTTATTCTCTCATGGATCATGTTCACTGATTCCCTTTTAATTCATTTCTTATGAATTTCCAATCACTATATCATGACTTGGGATTGTGATATTTTATATATAGAATATGATTTTTAAATTTTATTATCATGTTCAAAAACCCTTATTTTCATGTTTTACTTTCATATCTCCCATTTTTTACCCTTACAATGAATTTGAGAATACCCATATTAATTTTTTATTCCTAATTTAATGAAGAATAGTTTTAACTACGGTGTGTTTTCTAAAAGTACTAAAGGGGAATATCATTATGGGATATACTGAAGATCGATCACCAAATTACATGATTGTGTACTTAGTACTCAATGACTCAAATTATTAGTTTTCTTAAGCATGTGTTTTTGTAAGGTATTAAATATCCATTTAAAAAGTTGTTATATTTATGTATGAAGAACCTTTGTTGTTATAGTATGTCAATTTCCAGTCCCTCGCACAAGAAAAATCATCCCCTCAAGGAAAGGTCATATGGCCACATCAAGTTCAAAATTTTACCCCTCACTCTGAGATGGGTCTAACTTAAATTACATTACATGAAGAAAGAAAAATTAATAATGAACTTAAAATAATACAACAATTTTTTAACAACACATCCCAATCATAATAACACCCCAAGGATATAATTTTAGCTTCTCCTATAACCAACCATCTTAGGCTAGTCACACTAGTCATTTTTATTAACCTGGTCCTTTCTCTAAATAAGGAATAATCAGTAAAACCCACATTGCAACACAATAGGTCATATACACCATATTCCTGCCCAAATAGCTCACTCTAGGTCCAATATAACAATGGGGATAGACTAACATCACTTTTTGAAACCAAAAATAGTTCTATTAAAAAAAAACATTTAAACCCATCTCTACCATCGATGGGGTCAATTATAATAATTTAAACCAACTCAGGAACTTGAAACTAAAAGAAAATCAATAATAAGTAAACTCATGTACCATATTGTGTGACTATCCACATAACCATATATATAACCCCAAAACATTGTATTATTTTTCTATAAAATCATTTATCTTAATTAAAAATGAACAATATAATATAAAATCCTAATCAATAATCTTATTAAAAAATAATCAACTTTAGGAAGTCTAGACATTTCCTATAGAGGAAAAAACAAACCAAAAAAATCTCATATCAATCCATCCTCGAATTCCCCCAAAAATTGATTCAAAATTTTAGTCATAAACCATTTATGAAAATAGAATCACATGTAATCATTATTCATTCATGGAAAGTGGAAAATGAACCAATTAATATATTCATTAGATACACCATATTTTTGTAGATACCATTTTAAAACCATCTCCTAAAGTCACAATTCTTACTAAAAAACTCATATTAAAATATTCCATGATAAATCCTTTTTAAAATCCATATTTAATATGGAAAACCCATTTAAATTGAGAAATCAACTCACACCACCAAATATTCCATAAAGAGTACCATTGTCTCACATTCAACCAAGGAATGGGTAACATACCATTTAGAAAGCTTTGTGGTCCTCATTTACTTTTGGATTATGTGATCTTATTCCAATTTTTGTTTCAAAATCATGTAAATCATAAATACATTCCAAATACACTCCTATAGATTTTACATGATCATAAAATAAAAAAATGATAAAGAAAATTAATAATGTATTTGACACATAACTTATTGAAAGATAGAGGTACTCTAATTGTTATGAAATTTTATAAAATCTATCTCTAATTAGAAGATATTAGATAACATATAAAAACAACTGATTTAGAAAAAAACTAGTAGAAACCATGAAAACAATGAAAGAAAATATAAATCAATACCTTAGAGAAGTTGGCCTTATCCATTGATACTATTTTAAATTATTGACATGAAGAACATATGATAAAAAATGTATATGTTTCAAGAGGTTTGGAAGGATTTGAGAGAGGGAAGTATCTATTCATTATCACTACATTTATATATGAGATTAAAAATTCCCCACCACAAATTATTTAACAAAATTATTAATAAATTAAAAAACTCACAATAATAACTTTTCTAATGCAACTAACCCTTTTATATATAGGTACCCATACATAAGAGTCAAATCATTCACATAACCCTCACATGTCACCCAAAACAACATTAAATATCATAGGCTCCAACATGAGGATTTTTTTTGAAGAGGATGACACCTACATATGGGGGTATCAATAAAAAAGAGTTAACCTCATGCATGATAAATATTCTATATGAGGGTATCCATATGTATGATTAAACACTTACATTCTAGGACATTATAATTTTTTTAAAAAAGACAGACCTTATGTATGACAATACCCATAAACAATACTAAATCATTATGCATGAGTGTACCCATATGTAAGAGTAAAACCATTCGCATCAAATACATAGCCAATTTCTGAACAAGGGGTGGACCCTTAAATCTATGGTTACCCATTCATAAGAGTAACATTCATTTATAGTGACCCTTATATATGAATGTAACCATATTTAAGAGTAAAATCTTAAATTTATATACTTTTCTAATTTTCTTAAAATAATAGGACACATGCATATTACGGCACCCATATTAATGAATAAACCATTATGCATTGTTTTTCTACTCTTATATAAGAGACTAACCTTATGTAAGAGTACCCTTTCATGTAATACCACCCAGATTTAAAGGTACTACACATATTTAATATTACCATTTATGCATAAATTATCTTATATATCGTGGAATATCAAAAAAAATTACACAAAAAAATTCAACTCCCAAGATTAGCCATTGTTTATGAAATTCACCATTCATACCCAACAACTATGCAACCCAAAATTTTAATATCCTTTATCTAATATTCTTAAATCACATTAAATTGATCTCATCCCTTTATAATCATTTCTAAAACAACTCATAAATATGTTCCAACTAGTGTAATCTTGATCCAAACCCCATTTCTCAACCCCCATGCTCTGAAACTAAAAATCCATATTTCCATTAAAAACAATGAACTATAAAATCAGTTTTCATTATTTAATATTTTTTAAACCAAAATATGGAAAATAAACATGGCATTAAATATGAAAATTTATTAGTTATTTGATAACTCAATGAAACTAAGGTGTAACACTTATATCATCCTATAATGAAATTTATTAATTACATATTGATTTATAATTCATTTGAAGGGAATAATTTATCATGTAATCAATGGTAGGGATATTAAATTTAATTCATTTCAAAAAAAAAAGAGTAATTAAAAATATAATGTAATAAGATATGGTATTATAATGTGTTTTGAAAATTGAATCGACTTAAATATCACATGAGAAGTGTATGTCTGGTATGATTCATTAGGATCCATATAGATATGTACATGGTCAAAAATATAATGGTGAATTGAAGTTGAAACTATTATTTTCAAGAGGATATCAAGAGTTCTAATTTCAAACAAATAGTAATAGGATATGAAATATTAAATTAATATATATATAATTTTAATATAAATATATTGATTGACATGAAGGGATTATATCCTTAGGTTATAAGAGATATTTCTAAAAGAAAAATCGAATTGACAGTGTATTCCTACATATAAATCTCACTTACTAGAGGAATGATTCATGAAAGGTCATGGAATTAAATTTGAATAAGTATTATCCTTTTAATCTTTGAATTAATTCAATTGGATTCTGGTTACCATAGTAATCTACATTAATTATGAGAATTACTAAATAGTTATAAAAACCAATTTTTTAATAGTAATACATTTAAGGGTGTGTCTATAATACAACCTAAAGTTTTCTATGATCCAAATTTTACTAATGAATTATATAATTTTTATTTATCCATTTATGGAATAAAACAACTATCTTACCATTTAAATTTTTTTTATAATTGAATAAAATTGGTTTATTTCATTAAAATTAGAGATGATACATATGTATATAAATGGTAAGGTGGGGTCACTGTCCTATTTTTTTGGTGTATGTGGATAATATAGTATGCATTGAAAATGATATCCATGAAATAGGGTTAATATGTTTTGTTTTGTAATAAAAATTTCAATAAAAAACAAGGAATAATCATTCTATATACTTTTTGTAAAGATATATATATATATATATTGATCAATATTATTGTTTGATAAAGTTAGTGTAAGTATTTTAGTAATTTAATAAATATTTTCAGCATAACAAACAATAATAAAGGTTTTATATTAGTTTTATCATGTTTAATTCTTATAAATAAACAAATTTTATATACTAATATAAAATTGGAATGCATTCAGTAGATTCTTTATTCTTTAATTGATGATTAATTGTGAAATTCATATTGTGTACTTTACCAAATTTATCTTATGAATTGAGCATGACTATCCAATACAAATGAAATCATGATAAAGTTTGTTAAATAAATATAAAAAGTTTCCTTTTTTACTTGGGAAGTATTAATGAAGAATTCATGGTCATTAGAGGTAAGTAAGATATCATGGAAAAAATGTTAAATATATGTTACCTTCCAAAGTATTAAGGAAGATTATATGTCTCAATCTATATTTTTTTTAGCCTCAATGATGGATCAATTGTTTGTAAAAATTCTAAGTAATCAATAGTGACTTATTCAATGAAGTAATATGAGTATATCATAACATTATATTCTATAGAGATGTTTTTTGGATCAATAAGTTCATTACTAAAATAAGGGTATTTCCAAGAATTTTTGAAACCATCAACATTAATTATGGCTATAAAGGTTCTATCATTGAATTTAAGGAATCTTATTCTAACAAATGAACATAAAATATTTTTTTAAAAACATATCTCACTTGAAAAATCATTTATTATCATGATATAATTATTTCTAAAGTGGATATATATGTAAATGTAGTGAATTCAATGATAAAACTACTAACACAACAATAACAAGATGGTAATGTAATTTCATTGGGAATATAGTATATCAGGCACTATATTTCATGTAAATATTTTTCTAAATCCCAATGATAAATATAGTAATGTAATGTATGGGGTTATTAAAATGCATCATGGTTATATTATGAATAATAATTTCCAAGTTTTCATTTATTTATGTATATTACATTTATTATATGTCAATTGAATAAAAATTAAAACTTAAATAAAAAATATTTATGTATTCCCTAATAATGATTTCTATAGAATGTAATGGGATGTGATAATATGTTATGACTGTTCTGATTAGTGACTCATGTATAGATTCAAATTTGACTCATTATATATGATTTTATCTTGTTTTCTATACAGTCCTAATAATTTATATTACATGGAATGTCATATATAATTTCATTAAAAAGTATAAAAAATGTATATTTTATATTAATCATTATTACTTGTGGTAAATACGGTACCTTACATGTGAACTTTCATACTCTCATACTTTTTTAAACCATCCTTGAGGCTGAGATAATTATTTAATGGTTGGGTATATTCTCTATTAAGTAATGTTGATTTTTAATAGAGATGGAATTTTTCCTCTATTATGATGGGTATGCAATTTGGGTAATCAATTCGATTATACTAAGGAAAATCATAGTCATGATAAGCTCAGTTATATGTGATGTTCTCATCTTCATTTTAGAATAAGTTAATATAAAAATTGACCAATATAAAATTAGAATTTTCTCTATATCGTGATTTTTAATGATATATTATATTTAGGGTTTATATGACTATGAATATAATGTATGAAAACACTACTAATAGAAAAGTTTAAATCTATATATGGTTCTATTTAGAGAATATCACACTTATTACCTTTTTCATCTTTAGTAAAAAAGAATATTTTCTAGTGGACACCATTTAATTATGGTTATAAATGAGGAATTCATAATCATTAACAATGATATAAAGGTACACAAGGTCACATATTAGGAAATAGTGTGAGAATTTATTTTTATATAATATATTTTTTCCAGAGTAAAAGAATTTGTGTCAACGATTATCTACAAGAGTTTGAATATGATTTCACAAGTTATTATGAAATATGGATGAAGCTTATGATTCTTCAGTTGAAGTAATATATTTAAATATAAAATGCACTATAGATTATATGTTATGATATGATATGGGATATTTCACTTTTTTTGATATATATATATATATATATATATATCACTTCTACCCATATATATACAATATAGGGATATCATTATGACTAAATTGTTATATTTTCATGTTTAATATCATATTATTTGTTTAATACATAATTAGATAATTTTCTACATTATTTCTATCATTAATTTTTAAATTGTTAAACTTTTAAATGATAAGTTTACCAATATAAAGAAAAATGATAATTTATAATTTATATGTGAATGTATCAACCACAAATTTATGAAATACCAGAGCTCAAAGAGTTTCCTTCATTATTGAATGAGGTCTAAACAAGGTATTTTATTAATTTATTTTGATATGAAATAGGATTATTAACACTTGTTTAGGATTTGATCACTCCTTTATTTATTAACCAGGTGTGTAAAATAATACCATTGCAAACCAAAAAAGGTACTTCCAATATTCTTACAGATTTTATTCTTATTTGGATCCCTACTAGGGCTAGATCCTTATGGCTATTATTGAGTGTTCCGAATTAAACTCATAATTTGAAGAAAAACTGGTAGTTCGGTATATATTTTATATATGTTCTTCAAGTATTTATGTTACACTTTTTCTACATAATCTTGTTGATTTGAGATTCATTTTCTATTTCCTTAGATATGTTACATGTTATTAAAACATATAATATATTTTTTTAGGTCATTGAATGGTATGGGGAGTCAAAATTGATATTTTTATTTGTTCAAACGACCTCCACTATAGATTTTACTTCTTTATATCTTATTAAATAGAAAAATACATAATTAAAATATATACAAAGCATGTTTCCAAGATTATATGTAATCATAAATCATATTAGTGGTAGTAGTGGAACTGCATATGTATATATAATATTTAATGTTAATTTCTTTATAAAAATATATCTTATTATAGTCTTACATAATTAATAAAAAATAAAAAACCAAACTGAATGTATATGGCATGTTTTATTATGGTAGAATTTCATGTGAAAATTAAAAAAATTGATGAATACACAAGAGTGTCTATGTTACATGAAGAACATTATAACCTTGTAAATGTAAAAATCTTGTATGTATTTAAATTTTTTATAATAATATTGTTTATTCAAATTTTATAGGCACATCACTTATCACTTTGTTATCATTTACCCTAATACCTCTTTCATATGATGTAAACTCATTTATCTATGAGAATCAAACATGGCTTTTAAAGAAGGGTTTTTACCTTCTTAATTTCACTATTTATTTTTTACTCGATAAATTTTATGTACCCACCATCCATTTCTTTGATGAATGATCTTGGAATATTTTTTTAACACATAGAGTAATGAAAATTATTAAAAAAAATCAATGTGGTTGAATGCTCTTAAGATATTTTTCTTTCTTATATCAATTCACTATATAATTTCTATTTCCATTTAAAATTTTCTAATAAAATTCATTCATATTATTCTTTATTTATAGATGTTTTAGTAAAATTATTAAGCTTACCCACTATACCATCCCAATGTTTTTTTATAAAGCCCTTATACTTGCATGTCTTAGGGTGATCCATTTTCTTATAATGTATTTTCAACTTCCCATTTTTATTAAATTTGTTATTTTCCACATAGTAAAATGAAATGATGTTTATTGTGAAGTTATTTTATTTTTTCCTAAAAATATTTATCGAATGACTCAACTTATATTAGTATCCCTAATCTCTAATTTCGATCCATTCCAATAAAAATTCTTAAGCATTGAATTATTTAGCTGAAATTCTTTTCCTACCCACTTCTTCTTTAAATATAAATAATGATTTTCTATTTGATTTATTTTTATAGTGATGGGAATTTAAATTTAAATTTTTCTAAAATATTGGTGCATATTAACTATAAAATATTCTAGAGTGGTTTAGTGTTAAATTTATTATTTGGTAAAATTTATGATATTAATAAATGTGGCTAACTAATTGTGAACTATATTCTTATGGACATATTTGTAATAGATCAATTAAATGTTTAAATTAATTCTCTATCCCTCTATATATATGGAATTATAATAAAAGAGTTATTGTTCATCAATGATAAATTTGATGGATAGAGAGGTGTTCCCTTTTTAATAAAATTTTGGAAATATTTTTGTAAAATAAAACTTTTCTCCTGACATAATTTTTAATATCTATACATCACCCCTAAACCTCAAAATTTAATTTTATGAAAAAAGTTTATTCACTAAAATATATTATAAAGTATATTACAAATTATATTTAATGAAATCTTAGAGAAACTTGAATGGTCAGTATGATAGAGAAAAAACATGCGAAATTTCATGAGTGCTACAATTTCCATGAGAATTATTATTCTAAACAAAATGAACCTAAAAATAAGTAAATATGAAAGAAATTCATGATATAAAAAGAAAATTAAATATCATTAAAATATATATGGATTATTAATCAAACTAGGTTATATTACCCTGAACATAAAAGAAATTCCCACTGGCCTCTAATTCTTTCCCATGAATAATTTGAGGTTTCTAGCTAGTGGAAAGAGTAATATCAATTATATATGGAAACGATATCTAACAACATTCATCTAAATTAATTTCAAAAATATACAAATTTAACAAACTGCTATAACTTAATGGTATACACATATTACATGTCTAATATAAATATTCCACTCATCACATTTTTCGATTGTGTACTGAAATGGGTATATCATATTGTATGATACGCACCGAGTTATATAAAAAAAATATGCATGTTATTTGGAAGATAGTTACTTATATCATATTACATGATGGGTAATAAAGTGACTAGATATTCTAACATATTCCACACAGGTTCCTTAAGTTATTAATCAATGCATTTAATAATTTATGGCACAAAATATCATTTGAAAACAAAAAAATATTTTACCCTAAATAGGGATACATTATGGGTATCTCATTTCATCTTTCATACAATATCAGAATACACTAGTCTCCCTTAATTGAATGAATAAAGCCTATATAATGGATATGGTTCATACTATTGGGTAATTACAATATTTTTTAGTATAATTTGAAACACTCTTCTTATTTGATTCTCAATTTTTTATTTATCAATGAATGTGATAGAATGACTTCATAGTTCAGGGTTCCTCTTATAGCATATGAGGATTCAGGTAACCCATATCATCCCTATGGAAGAAACTATCTATTAGATGTTACTTAATGATCTCCATTAATAAAAATCATTCACACACATTTGAGATAGATCACAATGTGTTAAAGTTATTGTGGTTTTATTTATGTTCTTCAATTCATATTGTTTTGATAGTGATATAACACAAATGAAAATGGGTTTCCTATTCTATGTTGATCATATGATGCTCTTATAAAAATCATCAAAATTATCAAAACCATGTTAATCATAAAATAAAAAATTTTATACAGATTTTTAGAATTAAATACATATAATTAGGTGTTTTGGGCCATATTGTTGAATATGAATTTATGTGGCTAAATGTCATCAATCAGATCTCTTCTTTGATTTTTTTCATTGTTATCGGGTATGAATGATGTTTTTCATAAATTATGATATATAAAAAACCCCATGGTTTTGTTCTATGTCATAAGCTATAATATTAATAATTTAACATACTATGATTGAATCTAGAGTATTACCTAAACAAAACATTGAATCAGAATGGTGATATAGAAAAATCTCAAATTATGATTGGACCCTTATAATAACCCAATTTTTTATGTAAAATACTTTTCAATTTTCTTGATGTTATTCTCGAGCAGCACCATCAGACAACGTGCGATTCTGAGTGCCTGTGTTGCCGGAATTAAACTTTTAAGTGAGTTTGCACTGGGCACATGAAATAAATTTAATAACTCCTAAATGTTGGCTTATATGGGAAAACCGAGGGCACCGTTGAGTTCGGAGCATTACCATTTACCCTAGGAGGGGAGTAACTTTCGCAGGTGCGGGCCTTCTGTGAAAAATGCCCCCGGGGGATTTTTCGTAATTTAGCGGTCTCAGGCTTTGAATTTATAATGTTTGAACGAGGCCTTTGATTAAAATTATGAGGCCTCCATTATGCTCGGAAGGTGGTTTTTACTCAAGGGGAGGCTTAACCTCGACCCCATTGAGAGTTTGGGTATGGGCCTACTGGTGGGTGATTAAAAATTAATTAAGAGTTAAATAATTTTTTTTATTTAAACCAAACCAACCTCTTCAACTCTTCCTCTTTGAGAATATTCTAGTGGAAGCTCAATCAAATATGGAGACCTCCACCTTCCTCAAGATCACCTCCTCTTCAAGGTGTTGCGGCTCCGGAGGATCACTTGTGAAGCGACGGGCTATGCCCAATAAGGTAGGATCGTTGTGGTTTCATTTTTTGTAATTTCTGCATCTCCTTTGAGCTTGATTTGTGGCGTCGATTTTCATTTATTTTGTCTAGTGAATCCAATGATTGCGTAACATATGTTCTAAGATTTCAGAAACATATTTCGGATTGAAATTTCGAGTCCCGAGGTGACTGCAGCGGTCTGATGAAGTTTTGAGGTTTTGGGTGGTTTTTCGGAAAATCTCGGCTCTCCGGCAAGCTCTCAGTGGCAGTCCGGTGGCTCCGCGTAGCGGCCCGGTGAATCCCGGCGGCGGAACGGTGGGTCTTCAGCGGAGGCGGTTGAAGGTGGTCGGGCGACCAAGCGCGGGAGGCGGCCAAGCGAGCGAGTGGCTACGGACGACGGTGGATGCAGGCGAGCGCGTGGCAGCGGGCATCGACCGCGCGAGAGAGCGGCCAGCGGGGGCACCTCCGGGCGACACGGAACCGGCCGGATGGCCGATTGACGTGGGAAAGCCGAGGTCTTTGTGAACCTGGGGAGCGAACAGGGACCTGTATCTCACGAGTCCCACGGAAAACTAGCCGAACTGACAGAACCAATCTGGGCGAGGCGGGCCGGCCTGTACGGTAAACTGCGGGCCGGTTCAGGCAGATGGTGGGCTGGCCGAGCGGGCCCGGCCCACCTAGTTTCGTTCTATAAATTTTAAAATGCTTCTAAAATTCAAACTGGGTGTCGGATTCCCATGTCGTCTATAGAAACACGTTTCTTGGATCAAGATGGACTTTTTGATAGGGTCTTGGGAAAGTTTAATTCCTGAGACGGGGGCTCTGTGGCGCGACATGTCCATTAAGTGGATTATCGTTTTTCCCTAGATTCTTGCTTTGGATGGTGCGGGCACATCCGATGTCTTATTTGAGCACCATCAGCGGAGTTGTGACCCTAGAGTCAAGGTGAAGTTTTCCAGGGTTGTTTCAGGCTTTGAAACTAGAGTTGAGATGTGTGCCCCACAACCAGTCTTTTAAGTTGGGAGCAACGTTTCACAAATTTTTCATCAGGCATCCGTTCGGGGCGTGCGATCAGTCGATTTGTGGTGTTTTTTCGAGGGCATTTCAATGGCACAATTCACCCTCTCTAATTCAGCATGGTGGTGTGGGCCCCACATGGGTCATTTTGGGCGTTGACGGTGAATTCCATCTTCTTCACCGGGTGTCCGTTTTGGACAAGTGATTAGTCAATCTTGTGTTCTTTTTCGGGAGGATCGCAATGGTGCGATCCATTTGTATCACTTCAGGACAATGATACGGGTCCCACGTAGCACCGCTCATGTGCGGAATGGAGAAATGCATCTTTTTCCTCGGACATCCGTTCCACGCAAGTAAGCAGTCAATTTGACGTGTTTTTCCGAGGGGATCGCAACGGTGCGATGCACTCGACTATTTTTGGGACCGAGGCTCGGGACCATGGGACTCCCTTCAGCCATAAAGCAGTGTTGGACAACTTTTTCATTGGATGTCGATTATAGGTGAGTAAATAGTCGATCTTGCGTATTTTTCCATGAGGATTACAACAGTATGATATGTTTGGATGTGAGGAGCCTCATTCGAGATATCATTAAATGTTGAAGCATGAAAGGTGTACCGGTGGAGCTTCATCCTACGGTGATTGGTAAGGAACCCTTGGTGTGAGATCGCGTTCACTCATGTGAGAGTGATGTAAATGGATAATAAAGTGTGGTTGGCCATGCTAGGGCCGTTGAGGAGGCGAGTTGTATAATTGATGTTTTCTCCCTTCACGTTAATTTTTGCATGTCATGTTCTCGACAGCCTTTGGGATAGAGATGTGGTATACTCTGGGAATATACGGGAATGCTTGTAGGTTCATGTTGTAGTTTGTACCTAAGAACGTCTGTGTACATAGTTTGGAGATGAGTTAGGGCCACACATCATGTAGGCCCCATGTGTGTGTCGTGTTTTACTTTATGTACCTTTGAATTCTCGCGATGTATTGGGTCCTTCTATTAGAGATGGTTTAGACAAGTAGGGTTGAGTAGGTTCCCCTGGTTCTGTTCTCGACGGTTTGATCGGCAGAGTTTTTTTGGTTCCTCCATTCCTTTATCCATGTGGGCTTTCAGTATCACGTCACTTCATTTTCCCTGGTAGGATTTTTTGTGGATTTGGTGTGACCAATACTTTATGCGGGCACCAATCCTCTACCCATGAAGTTGTTTCCAGTAGGGTACGAATCCCCTAGTGATCCCCGGGTGCAGAATCCCCAGATGAGTATCAAGATCATATATTAATTCCATGATCTACTATGACATGTTTCCTTAGGCATATTTCCAGGTATCGGTGTGACCCACACTACACGGGCACTGAACCTCTTCTAGGTGAGTTGTTCTGGAGTTGGGTTGTTGCACGGTACCCACCCCGTGTACCGCTGGCCAATGTTGTACCATCTAGTAGGTATGGCTAGAGCTGGTCTTGGTTAACCCTCCAGCGGAGCTGGGTAGTGGGTTACCCATAGACTTATTAGGGTTTACCCTCCAGAGGAGTTGGGCAGTGGGTTATCCGTTGACTATTTAGGGTTTACCCTCCAGCGAAGATGGGTAGTGGGTTACCTGACGACCTCTTAGGGTTTACCCTCCAGCTTGGCTAGGCAGTGGGTTACCCAAAGACCTCTTAGGGTTTACCCTCCAGCAGGGCTGGGCAGTGGGTTACCCGATGACCTCTTAGTGTTTACCCTCCACCTAGGTTGGGTATTGGGTTACCCAAAAACTTCTTTTGACTCAGTCCATTCTACTAGGCTAGTCTGTGGCTTTTCTCCATGACTAACGAGGTGAGACCCTTTGTTGTATGGGTCAGTGATGTGACATGCTTTGACTTTAAGAAGACCTCTCGACTGTGTGAGTGATGAGGTGTGGTTTGACTTTCCCTATAAATCTCAAGAATGATGGCGCTTTACCCACCGAGATGCCTCTTTGTGACGTGACCTAAAAATGTGAGGGCGAGTCAGTGCCACCCAAAGCAGATAGTGTCAAGGTGCGGTGATTTGAGCCCCTTGACTTGCTGTTCAGGGAAGGTGAGTGGGATGAAGGTCATCGATGTTGTTTACTTCTAGGACTATTGGGGACTCACTTTCTTGGGCTGAGCTATGGGATGCAGATCCCCTTATGATCTTGTTTGTGTTTCTTGACAGAGCATATATATATGTATATCTTCTTCTAGTGCCCACTGCTTGGGTTTTCGTTACTCTCCTTCCAGGATAGGTGAAGACGCATGGGGTATGCCATGTGCTTTCCATGTCTATCTTCTCGTTGTTGGACAAGTCTACTCTCCTACTATAGGTAGCGAGACTGGACGATAAGTTCATCTTCTCACCGTTTCTAGCTCCTTATGTTTGGATGATTCTACTTCCTTCCTCTTATTGAGTTAAGTTGAACTCTCTATTGTACTCTTTACTGAACTCTCTGTTGTAATCCTTTACTTTTCCCAATTTGATCTACTTCTCACCTCTTTAGTACCTCCTTTGTTTCTCCCTCGAGCCTTCGGGGTATCCTACTGAGTATTTTTATACTCACCCCTGCTTGGGCTTTTCCCGCACTTAGTGTGCCCTTGCAGACGATAGACATGTCAATCGTGAATTTAGCATCACTTAGAAGTTCGGGATTCTGGACCGCTTATGGTGGTCATAGTTAGGTTCCAGGTGTGGGAATCTTCCAGCTATTTTACTTTTGTTTACCTGTTGCCGGGTTGTGGCACTTTTCTGGTTGGGCATGTGTTTTTCCCCTTTTCTTTTCAGTTTACCTTTAGCACTTACTTTGTACTGTTCAAAGGTCGATGCACTTTTTGTGGTTATTTGTATAAGTTGTTATATTAACTTTCTCTTTTACTCGCACTTCTGCATTGAGGGGGCTGCGTGTGTGTGTACAGGTACATAGGCGAAGGAATCCCTGAGTGGTTATACCTTCGGCGCTTGTCGCCAGCCCCTGGCCTATGGAGGCGGGCATGGGGTAGTTGTAGCTCATGCCCGGGTAGAATATTCTGGGAGAAGCTCAATTAACCAAGGAGACCACCACCTTCCTCAAGATCCCCTCCTCTATAAGGTGGTGCAGATTTGACGTATTGCATGTGAAGCGACGAGCTACGCCCAACAAGGTAGGATCGTTGTGGTTTCATTTTTTTTTTAATTTCCGCATCTACTTTGAGCTTGATTTGTCCCATATAATTGTCGTTATTTTTTCAAGTGAGGCCCATGATTGTAAACCATATGTTCTAAGATTTTCTGAAGAATATTTCAGATTGAAATTCTGAGCCACGAGTCCACAGCAGCGGTCTGATGAAGTTTTGAGGTTTTTGGGTAGTTTTCCGGCAGATTTGGGCTCTCCGGCAAGCTCCCAGCGGCGTTTCGGTGGCTCCGCGCGGTGGCCCGGAGAATCCTAGAGGCGGCTCAGTGGGTCTACAGTGGAGGCGGTTGAAGGTGGCCAGGCGAGCGAGTGCGGGAGGTGGCCGGGCGAGCGAGCGACTGCGGACGGCGGGGGTAGCGGGTAAGTGTGGGGCAGCAGGCGTCGGCCGGGCGAGCGGGCGGCTGGTGGGGGCTCCTCCGGGTGACATGGAACCGGCCGGATGGCAGGTTGATGTGGGAAATATGGGGTCCTCATGACCCCGAGTAGCGGACAGGGACCTGCACTTTGCGGGTCCCATGGAAAACCTGCCGAACTGGCTGAGCCGATCTGAGTGAGGCGGTCCATCCCACGCGATGAACCGCGGGCCGATTCAGGCAGAGGGTGGGCCGGCCGAACCGGCCCAGCCCACCTCGTTCCTTGGGATGTCGTTCTGACATCCCTAAAAAATAATTGGTTGGGATTTAGGGTAACAGTGTCTAAGTGTCTTGAGAGCGGCTCTCAGGACAGGGAGTCCAGTGATCGTGCGGCGGCCGACGTATCCATTCACCAAGACCCTGATAACCCGCTTATTGACTCGGCATGCTGAGACACTTGTTGCCAAGAAATTAGTCTGTGCATCACATATGAATGAATCTTTGACTATCCTTCTTGAGTCTACTCCCCATTGTTGTTACTGTTATATACATATATGATCATCTGACCAGGGTACTTCTTTATAACATTCAAGATGTTTCCACTAAGACAGCCAGCCAGGATACCGGCATTGGTTCATGACGACGACCCTGTGAGCGACGAGGCCTCAGTACAAGACCCATTATGTGAGTCCCTTTCTCCGGGTGGGCCCATAGCAGCACCCCCACCTAGTGAGCAGCATACATCTCCAGCAGAGCAGACTGAGCTTGAGCGCAGGTTGAGCGTGCTCTGTCAGTTCCAGCGTTAGATACCGCTGAGGTTCAGTGGTGAGCCAGACCCTCATACAGCAAAGGTTTGGCTAGGGAAATTGGTTCGCCTTTTCAGGCATGTGAATACACCATCAGATCTTATGGATGATTTGGCTGCCAGCCTTTTCCATGGAGCAGCTGGGCGTTGGTGGAGTCTAGTGACTCATTTACTCGATGATTCGTCACTTTCATGGGAGGAATTTCTGCTGCTCTTTCATGAGGAGTTTTTTACCTCTTTTTTATGCTCCGTTCAGATCCAGGAGCTCCTACAGTTTCATCAGGGAGGGATGATGGTAACTGAGTACATGACTAGGTTTGCAGACCGTGCACGCTTCTATCCAGACATGGTCCATGATGGCAACATCCGACCGCGGATGTTCGAGCAGGGTCTCCGCAGAGAGATTCAGGCTATCATAGTACCCTTGGGAATTCCCACATATTATGAGGTTCTAGAGCAGGAATTGGTGACAGAGATCTTCCTATCACACATTACAGTTGGTGGTGGAAATAGGCATGATAGAGGCGAGACGTCTGCTCCGCTAGCTGGCGTCAGATGGCAGAACCTCGACGTAGGTGGCCTTCCCACCATGGGTCTCGGAGATGTGGCTCTACACCATAGTGGCATCGGAGGGCACCAAGGTATCCTAGAAAGAGACGATGCTGTGCTTATAATGGGCGAGGTCCCTTGGCATGGGATTTCCCGAGTAGGCATGCTGAGAACTTCGGGAAGGCAGCAGATGCACCACCGTGGTAGAGGCAGCGTCGTGATCAGGGTGGTACCTAGAGAGGTGGTCCTAGCAGAGGAGAAGGAGGGGCTGGAAGTGGGGGATGACATTATGAAGTCTTCCTGTCACCACCTGGAGGTCCACATCAGGCTCCGGGAGCTTACATTTAGGACTGCGGATAGCACTGAGCTTTGGATGTCTACGATACTGCAGAGCATGAGGTGATAAGAGGTACAATATACGGATCTCTTACATTGTTCAGTATAATTTTTAGAGTTTTTGTGTGAAGTGATCTTTTTCTCCCTGGTCCTTGCTTGAGGCGTTACTAGGGTGACGTAGGTGTAGGTGTAACCCTGTTTCGGTAGAGTAGAAGGCGTGGAACCTTTCTCTTTAGTCGATGGTGTTGACTCCATCGCTTTTCGAGCGTGTAAGAGAGTCTTGGTCGTGGGATGTCGACTATGAAAACTTATGTAACCAGATATCCTTGGATGTTTCAGCATATGGATTTTCTTATAGAGGGAATCACCGGGCCTAGTTCCATGTTAAAATAGTAATTCCAGTCACAGTGTGCCATGTATAGGTTCGACAAGGGAGGTGAGCTACCCCCAAGGTCCTTTGGCCATTTGAGAACGTACGAAGGAATGGAGAGGTCCCCTACCACCTTACCCTAACCCCAAAGGCTGGTCTGGGTGCATAACATCTCCCAAGTGTATCACCTGAGAAAATGTGTGTGTCCTCTTATGTACATCCTCGGCAAGGGCAAACCTCACGTGAATGGATCAAATCCTTTGGTCCATGTGCAATGATGCAGAACTGTGCAAGAGTTCTCCTAGGTACGAGAGAGCCAGGTGTGAGCTTAGAAACCTGCTTCGTTCCCTAGTTTTTCTTTTCAGGGATGAAAATATTGAAGGAATAAATTATGTTATAACTTGGTTTTTTTCTGTAAAAGACTTTTTGATTTTCTTGATGTTATTCGAGAGCAGCGCCTTCAGACAGCGTGCAATTCTGAGCCCCGTTGTGGCCGGAATTAAATTTTTAAGTGTGTTCGCACTGGGCACACGAAATAAATAAAATAACTCCTAAACAGTTGCTCGGATGGGAAAACTGAGGGCACTGTTGAGTCCGGAGTGCACCGTTTACCCTAGGAGGGGTGTAACTTTCGCGGGCGCGGACCTTCTGTGAAAAATTCCACCAGGGGCATTTTCGTAATTTAGCGGTCTCAGGCGTTGAATTTATAACATTTGAATGAGGCCTTAGATTAATATTTTGAGGCCTCCATTGTGCTCAAGAGGTGGTGTTTACCCTAGGGGAGGCTTAACCTCGACCCCTTTGAGAGTTCAGGTATGAGCCTACTGGTGGGAGATTAAAAGTTAATTAAGAGTTAAATGAAATTATTTCTTTAAAACAAACCCACCACTTCACCTATTCCCCTTTGAGAGTCTTTTGGAGAAAGCTCAATCAACCAAGGATACCTCCAACTTCCTCAAGATCCCCTCCTCTCCAAGGTTTTGTTGCTCTGGGGGGATCGCTTGCGAAGCAACGGGCTACGCCCAATGAGGTAGGATCATTGCGGTTTCATTTTTTAATTTCCGCATCCCTTTTGAGCTTGATTTGTAGCATAAAATTGTAGTTATTTTGTCAGGCGAAGCCCATGATTGCATAGAATATGTTCTGAGCTTTCCAACACATGTTTTTTTTATTGAAATTACAAGTCCTAAGGAGACCGCAGCGGTCCGATGAAGTTTTGAGGTTTTTGGGTGGTTTTCCAACAGATCTGGGCTCTTCGGTGAGCTCCCAGTGGCGGTCCGGCGGCTCCGCATGGCGGCCCGACAAATCCCGGCAGACGGCAGGGGCTGCGGGAAAGCGCAGGGAAGCAGGCGTCAGCCGGGCGAGTGAGCTGCTAGAGGGGGCTCCTCTGGGCGACACCGAACCGGCCGGATGGCCGGTTGACGCGGGAAATCCGGGGTCTTCGTGACCCCTGAGAGCGGACAGGGACCTGCATCTCGTAGGTCCCATGGAAAACCTACCAGACTGGCTGAGCCTATCTGGGCGAGGCGAGAAGGCCCGCGCGGTGAACCGTGGGTATGTTCAGACAAAGGGCAGGCCGGCCAAACCGGCCCGACCCACCTCGTTTCGGTCCATAAATTTTAAAACGCTCCTAAAATGCAAACCGAGTGTCAGATTCATGTGTCGTCTATGGTGACGCGTTCCTTGTATCGAGACAGACCTTTTGAGATGGTCTTAGGAATTTGTAATTCTTGAGATGGGGGCTCGATGTCACGACACATCCATTCAGTGGATTAGCGTTTTTCCTGAGATTCCTGCATTGGATGGCGCGAGCACATCCGATGTCCGATTTGAGCACCGTCAGTGGAATTGAAACTCTGGAATTGAAGAAGAGTTGTACAGGGTGGTTTCAAGTGTTGAAACCTGAGTTTAGGCATGGGCCCCATGAGGGTTTCAATCTGCCCGCTCTAATTCAGCATTGTGGTACATGCCCCATGAGGGTCGTTTTGGGCGTTGACGGTGAATTCCATATTATTCACCGGTTGTCCATTTCAAACAAGTGATTATCCAATCTTGTGTGCTTTTTCGGGAGGATCGCAATTCTGCGATCCATTTTTAGCTCTTCGGGACCGTGATGCGGGTCCCACGAAGCACCACTCGTGTGCAGAATGGAAAAATGCATATTTTTTTCAGGACATCTGTTCCACGCAAGTAAGCAGTCAATTTAACGTTTTATTTCAAGGAGATCGCAATGGTGCAATACTCTTGACTGTTTTCAGGACCGAGGCTCTGGACCATGGGATGTCATTCAAGCGTAAAGCAGTGTTGGACAATATTTTCGTCGGATTTCTGTTGTAGGTGAGTAAATAGTTGATCTCGTGTGTTTTTCTAAGAGGATTACAATGGTATGATTCTTTTTGATGTAAGGAGCCTCATTCTAGATCTCGTTAAGAGTGGATGCATGAAAGGTATATTAGTGGAGGTTCTTCCTGCAGTGATTGGTAGGGAACCCTTGGTGTGCGACGCGTTCACTCCTATGGTAGTGAACTAAATGGTTAATGAAGTGTGGTTGGTCATGATAGGTCCATTGAGGAGGTGATTTTATGAATTGACATTTTCTCCCTTCGCGTTAATTTTTGGGTGTCGTGTGCTCGACAGCCTTTGGGCTAGAGATGTGGTTTGCTCTGGGAGTATGTGGGAATGCATGGAGGTACATGTTGTAGTCTTTTCTTGAGAACGTCTGTGTACTCGGTTTGGAGATGAGTTAGGGCGACACATTGTGTGGGACACATGTTCGTTTCGTGTTCTAATTTATGTACCTTTGACCTATCACGATGTAGAGGGTTCTTCTATTAGCGATGGTTTAGACCAACAAGGTTGAGTGGGTTCCCTTGGTTCATTTCTCGATGGTTTTATCGACATAGTTTTTTGGGTTCCTCTGTTCCTTTAGCCATGTGGGCTTTCAGTATCACGTCCCTTCATGTTCCCTGGTAGGGTTTTTGTGGATTTTGCGTGACCAATACATTACGCGGGCACCGATCCTATACCTAGGAAGTTGTTTTTAGTAGGGTACGGAGCCCCCAGTGAGCCCCAGTTGCAGAATCCCTAGCTGAGTATTGAGATTATATCTTCCTTCTGTGATCTACCATGACGTGTTTCCCTAGACAGAGTTATAGGTATCGGCATGACCCACACTACACGGGTGCTGAACCTCTACTAGGTGAGTTGTTCTGGAGTTGGGTTGTTTTGCGATACCCACCCCATGTTCCATTGGCCAGTGTTGTACCATCTAGTAGGGATGGCTAGAGTAGTTCCGGGTTTACTCTCCAGCAGGGCTGGGCAGTGGGTTACCCATCGAATTATTAGGGTTTACCCTCCAGCGGAGCTAAGCATTGGGTTACCCATTGACTATTTAGTGTTTACCCTCCAGCGGAACTGGGTAGTGGGTTACCCGATGACCTCTTAGGGTTTACCCTCTAGCTGGGCTAGGCAGTGGGTTACCCGACAGCCTCTTAGGTTTTACCCTCCAGCTGGTATGGGCAGTGGGTTACCCGATGACCTCTTAGTGTTTACCCTCCAGCTAGGCTTGGAAAATGGGTTACCCGAAGACTTCATTTAGTCTCAGTCCTTTCTGCTAGGCTAGTCTATGGATTTTCTCCGTGACTATTGAGGGGGACCCTTGGTTGTACTGGTTAGTGATGTGACATGATTTGAATTTGAGAAGTCCTCTCGACTGTATGAGTGATGAGGCATGGATTGAATTTCCGTATAACTCTCAAGAACGATGGCAGCATTACCCACTGAGACACATCCTTGTGATGCGACCTAAAACCATGCGGGTGAGTCAGGGCTGCCCAAAGAAGATAGTGTCAAGGTGCGGTGATTTGAGCCCCATGACTTTCAGTTCAGGGCAGGTGAGTGGGATGTTGGGCATCGCTGGTGTTAACTTCTAGGACTGTTGGCGACTCATTTTCTTGGGCTGAGCTATGGGATGGAGATCCCCTTATGATCTTGTTCGGGTTTCTTGAAAGAGCATATATATATATATATGTATATATTGTTCCAGTGCCCACTCCTAGGGTTTTGGTTACTCTCCTTCTAGGAGAGGTGAAGACGAGCAGGGTATTCCACGTGCTTTCCGTGTCTTGCTTCTCGTGGTTGGACAAGTCTACACTCCTACTATAGATAGAGAAGACTCGACGAGAAGTTCATGTTCTCACAATTTCTAGCTCCTTGTGTTTGGACGAGTCTACTTCCTTCCTCTTATTGGGTTGAGCTGGACTCTCTACTATACTCTTTACCGTAGTCTATGTTATACTCCATTATTTTTCCCTTTTCTATCTACTACACACCTCTTCAGTACCTCCTTTGTTTCTCCCTTGAGCCTTCAGGGTATCCTAATGATTATTTTTATACTCACCCCTGCTTGGGCATTACCCGCACTTGGTGTGCCCTTGTAGACGACAGATGGGTCGATCATGACTTCAGCAGATCTTAGGAGTTTGGGAGCTTGTACCGCTTATGGTGGTCGTAGTTGGGTTCTAGTTGTGGGACTCTTCTATCTATTTTACCTTTGTTTACCTATTGTCGGGTTGTGGTACTTTTCTGGTTGGGCGCGTGTTTTGCCCCTTTTCTTTTCAGTTTACCTTTAGAACTTACTTTGTACTATTTAGAGGTCGATGCACTTTTTGTGGTTGTTTATAGCAGTTGGTACTTTACTTCCTATTTTACTATGCACTTCTGCATTGAGTGGGATGCGCGTGTTTGTACATGTACATAGCCAAAGGCCTCCCTGGGTGGTTATACCTTCAGTGCTTATAGCGAGCCACTGGCCTATGGAGGCAGGCTTGGGGTAGTTGCGGCTTGAGCCTGGGTAGGGTCAGGTCATGACAACCCTACATAATAATACATGAAGCCATATAATTAAGGTGTAATATGTGATGTTATACCCATATAGGTACTGTATTTGGTGTCAATAGTTTAATATTTATTTATGTTCATGATTCAAGAGTTTTTATGGATTCATGAGAATTCATTTGATTCCATCTGTGATCATGTACCCAAATAAGTTTAAACTATTACTGAGGTTTTACTATGTTCTATGGAAAACGTACTATGAGGATACAAATTTGAGAACTCGGGTGGAGAAGTTTAAGAAAATATGCCATAGTAATTTTTATGATTAATGAGTTGAAATATAAATTATGTAATGAGACTTTTTCATAGATTAATGATCATTTGAATATATAATTTTTGAATAGTGTATAAGTGGTTAAAAATTCATGGAAGTTGGATTCAGTAGATTTGAGTGATTTTGAGTGAAATCAGTAATTTTCTAGAGTTACAGAAGTGTTTGATCCCATTAGAAAATATATGTACCTAAATATACCATATATTTTAATATGTTAAGTGCCAAAACCATGTAGCCAATTAATGTGATATTAATAAATTTATAGTTTCTACATACACTATTTTTGTCTCATAGCCAAATGATCCATGTAACCAATTATTGTCTTGTATCTAAACGTGCCACCAAACTGATTGATATCATGATGCCAACATATCCAGTCCAAATATGTAGCTACAATGAACCATATAGTCAAATTATAACCATGTATAGGATTTAATAAGGATTTAGATAATAAAATATGGAATAATAACACTATATGGTAGAGAGATTTATAGAATCCTTCCTGTATTTAAAGGAAAGTGATTTTGAGGAATTGATGAGATTATGATGTTTAAATATTTCATGGAAGAAGTAATTGTGAGTATTGAGGTGCATTATATGAGTATTTGAATGGGAATTAAAATTTTTAAAGTGGGATATAAATTTGGAGTTTCATGAACATTTTGAATAAGAAGATCATATTACTGAAAATAATGGGGTTTCCATAATTCAACTATAGAAATATTGACGGTGATATTCATGAGAATCATATTCATGATTATTTTGGGAATATAAATACATGGTTTAAGTTTCAGATAAAAATAGAGTATGTAGAAAAATGAGAGAACTCTCATTCTTCAATTGAGAATTCTAGGAGTAACTGATACATCCAGTATTAAGGACAATAAAATTTGAGTCAATACTAGGGGTCCCAAAAAGAGAAATACCTGAGTTTTGAGGAAGTTAAGGGGAATCCAGATCACATAAGAACTAATGGAATCTTGGTGACACACACTATTGGTGAAAAAGTTTAATAAAATATTTGAGAAATCATGATCCTATTGGCTCATATAGAATTATCACTTTGAATAATAAGGTAGAATTTCTATTACTAGATCAATATAGAAGTCATGGAGCTGGTACCATTGGGTATTACCAGTCAAGGAAGAGAAGTCTACTGGAGGAATAACCAATTACACTCCTATACAGTCATTAGCCTACTCAAATTGATTAAAATATTATAGCGGGGAATCCATGTTGAGGGAACCAACATCGAAAATAGTTGGATTTTATGCCAAAACATTTAACTTTTTTGTGATAATTTCTTATAATTTATTTATAAACATTATTTGAGGTTGGGAGAAATATTCTTCTGTTTATTTAAAACATTTAAAAATTAAGTAATTATAATTTAAAGGGAAAATAACACATAAAATAACATAACTAATCCCCCCTGCGGTCTATTAGGCATGGAACACTATATGTGTTAATACTTTATACTTTTCCAATCACTAATATGATATTAATCTTGTGTAAGTAATGGAAGGTGATCTGTATCATATTAAAGAGGCATCTCATAGTATATCATGTCTTACGATAGGGAACTATGTGAAGTATAGAGCCATGATCATATGATACCAAATGAAGTCTGACAACCAGTTCCTATGTAAGAATCATGAAAACCCACATATGGTGAAATGGAACATGTCTAACATACCCAAATAATCAGATTATTATGGAACATAACTTATAATAGGCCTTTTCAGTCATATGATATGATATTACATAAAAATGATAAAAAAATATGTAACATTGTTTATTATTTATCAAACATTTATAAAGGATATGTGCTAGGGATTGTAAATGGGTTATTTTTATAAAAAAAATTACCATATGAAATGTTCATGTTAACATCTAATATTTTGAAAATAAATAATATATATATTAAGTTAGTTATTCCTTTCAATAAATCATGTTTATAATTTTTTATTAATTGTGAATATTGTGTATGCTTTAATATATTTGATAAATATCTTCATATTAAATTTCCATGACATTAATTACATACAAGGTATGATAAAATAACATTTAGCTTCCATATACCTTAACATCAATTTATAACTTAAGTTATTATCATGAATTTTAAGGATTAATATAGTTTATTTATTTTGGGTATTAGAGTTGTAATAAAATTAAAATATCACTTAATCAATGTATCCATTGGAGGATAGAATTTGGGTAAGTCTTCCATTAGTCCAATAGTATTATTGCGTAGTCTAGAAATGTTGTGGTTAGTTATATGTGGCTCCAAGTTTACTAAAGTGATGATTTTTAATTTCATATAATTCTAAACCTTTACATTAAAGGTTATTATACAATACACATAATATGAATTTAGATACATATAAATAAGTTTGGATTCTTTTTCAGATGAGTAACACAAATCAAGATTTCTATAAATCATTACTCATTAATATGGATTGAACATATTAATATTGATGTGTGGAATGATTATTTTAAAACTAAATCATTATAATTATTATTATATAAAGGAATATAACATGATACAATAAATATTTCATGGGATGTAATAATTATGAATTTAATATCTATATGATGTATATTATGTTGGTGAGACATTAAAAGAAAACCCCTCAATTAATATGTGTAAAATTCCTTCTAATGAGAAAATTTTTCATGAATTTGATTATTTAGTATAGGTTACCCTAACGGTTAGGTTCCTATAAATTATCTTATGTAAAGAGAGTATATTATAGGTGACCATAAGCATTAGGTTCTAGTGTCTGATATATGAATTGGGTTACACATACCTTAGAAACCTTATCCATTAGGATACTAAAAAATGATGTTGAGTGAATCGAAATGATTTATTAAGATACAGAGTTATCCACTTAACAATCCATGAGTTATATGTGATATTATTAACTTGATTTTCCTTGAAATATAATTATAACTCATGTATATACTTAAGTAGTGTATATCACGATGAAATATAGATCTTGTGCAATTAATAGTAATGATGTATGGGTTCATCATTTTAATGGAAGCGATTTCATTAAATTTCTATTATAAAAAATATATAAAACATGACACTCACCCCAAGAAATGTCTTTTTTTAGATTATGGTGAGCATCATTTTTAAATTTAGAGGTCTCTTATAGGTATAACCTATAAAACAATTCTATATTGGTTTCTAATGTTTGGAAGTTTTATAAAAGATAAGTATTCTAGGAATATAAAATTTTTCATTCCAATTTAACTCAAATGATATACCAAGGGGAGGAATTATTCCCTATCATACATGGTTCAATCGATGATGAGTATGTGTGCCCATTATATTTCATTTTGGATATTTTCTCTTGAAACTGATGCATTTCTACTTAATAGTGCTCCATCTATGATAGTCATAATGAAACTATAAGAGATATGGAATACGAAATATCCTAATATAACTTTTATGAGGATTGTTATTTTAAATAATAAATATGACATTTGGATTCTTATAAATTCAACCCTAAAGAAAATAATTACCTTTTTTTGGGTTTTCCAATGAGACAGTATTATATTTCTTTTATAAACCTACTAAAAAAAGTGTTTGTGGCATGACATTGTTTTTTTTGAGAAGGGGTACATTTTTATAAGAGTCGCTAGGAGGGAATTTAATTATAGTGAAGTTAAATATCAATAAATGGGAAGTGTTCCTATGATATAAGTTCAGTTTGTTCCATAATGTGTTATGAATGAAGAACTGGTCTGTGTTATATAAGAACCACAACGGTCTGTATGGATTTGTTAAGAGATCAGGAGATTTATATTTATTATCAAAAAAGATAATGATGTAATTTTCAAAAATGACGAGCCTACTACATATCGAGAGGAAACCAAGAGTTTTGATTATGATAAAGAGTTAAATTCCATGAAAAATGAAAATATACACCATGGACACTATCCATGTTTGTAATGAGGTTGATGCACATGGAGGGGCAAGACCCATAGGATTCATGTTGGTTTTATATATGAAAAATCACATGGATAATAGAGCGTATTTCTATAAGTTTCACCTTATGGAAATGAGGCACCCAAAAATCCATGGTATTGATTATGAATAATCCTTTTCTACATATGTGGATGTCATAAAATAGATCGTAAATTATATCTTGAATTTAAATATTTTAAATAAATAATCAATAAAATCCATGCCATTGATATATAAGAATGAAATAGCCTACATACTATGTATGAATATATGTAGGGATTTATAAAATAGGTTTCCTGATTTGATCCAAAAAAAATATATCGGTAATGTTATAATTTGGATTAGTATCAAAATAAACAAGAAGGGGTCTTTACCATTGATTCATGGAAAAAATATTATAATGATTGAATATCCACCTAAGGAGTTATAAATTGCGGTAATATTCATTATGAATCCCTCATATAATTTATCATATATGTCATGTTCATTACATGACCCAATATCTCTGATACTTTAGGAATAATAAAAAGATACAAATCTAATCCCATTGAGAGTTATTGGATTTCCATCTAGAATATCCTTAGGCACATACAATGAATAAATTATATGTTCTTGGTCATTTTTGGTGAGAATGAGATCATTTAAGTGTTATATTAATTATAGTTTTTAATATGAAAAAGATGATGTGCGATTTAAATATGGTTTCATGTCTTCCATAAAGAGCAAAGCTATTTGTTTGAAGAGTTATAAATAAGACACCATAGTGGAGTTGAAAATTAAAGAAGTATATATCATTATTCAAAATGTTTTTAAGGTATTTATTTGATCAATTAATTGATCCTGGATAGTAGGTTGGTTCCTATCATTAAGGGATAATTAATGATTTACCCTAACAACAATAGAGTTATTTATTATTCCATGGAACCCTGGTATTTCCAAAGTACCAAATACTTCCTATGAAAATACAATTTCATCAAATAGATGATTGATAGGAATGATGTAAATTTCAGTTGGGTGGTTATGTATGAAAATATAGAAGAACCTTTGATAAACCACTTATGAAGAAATTCTTGAGGATTATGTTGAATCTCCTGGTATTAATATATAAGTGATTGGATGTAATGGTTGTAAAATATATTGTGATTTTATAAAAAAGGAAATCACTATTTATTATTTATTCATGTGTCATATATTAATATTACATGAACCATAGAATGATAACATCCCCTCAAATAATGGATTTGAGTTTCCCTTGATTAATGATCATCACAAATTATTATGGGTTGTGATCTAATATTAATATTATCATGAATAAAATATTGTAATCGATACAATGAGTTATATATGATAGAAAATGAATAGACTCATGAGGTAATAATTTTAAACCATATTATCTATGACAAATCAGAAAATTATATCACATGGAATGTCATACAGTCATTGATATACATATGGGTATGTTCTTATTACAAGTCTTAATAACCTGAGGTTGGTAAGATTCCTAGAATTAGATCCATCATACTTTTCAAACATTCATACCTAATCATTTTGTAATTTCTATTCAATGATTTTATTGGTATGTTTTGTATCATTTCATCAGTTAGAGCTTAGAAAATACGAGATTTAACAATTTATTTGAAATAAAATGAAATATGGGTCCTTTGATAAATTATACCAATTAATCTAGTATCCATTCATATTTGGGTTACCTATGATAAGGTAATCAAATTAGATGAATGAAAAGTTATGTATTCGCACAATATTTCATGACTTTTTCTTAGATTCATGAATTTATAAGTTGCATATACTGGTTTGATATGTTTTGTTTCATGTTTTCATTTGATTTCATGTAAAAATATAATATATAATTATATATATGATGAATATATTTTGTCTTATGTTAGAAATGTTTATATGGATATATGAGTATATTTGATTGAGATCACAACTGACACCTTTGAAGCTTCTATAGAACATATTTTTTTCTAAATGCCATTATATTCGTACATCTATGAAATTTGGATTTCATATTTGTTATTAATTCTATAAAGGACCATTGGGATACACAATTTGAAAGTTTAATAATGATTAAATTTCGGACTAATTATTTTTTCCAAATTGGAGTGAGTTTGAAAAAATGTTTCCCAATGTTTTTAAATGGATTCAAAAAAATGTGATTATTTTTAAAATGTCAAAATGGAATTTTTGTTTAATTTTTATATTTGGGGTTGTGCTCTAAAATGGTTATATTCTATTGTATGATATGCCCTAATTTTTAACCAATTTTATTCATGAGAAGCATATCACAATTACTTCTATTACCATGCCTGATGGGGTATCGAATGCATGGATACTTTAACATCCACCATATAGATACCATTGGTTATAAATTAATGGATAAATTAATGTATTGGTTGAAAAATCATTTTAATCTTTTAAAAAGTTATTGTAATGACCCATTCCATTATTAATGGAGTTGCCTTCATATAATTATGTCAAATGAACATACATCACATATAGTACCCAATAAAAACATCATTTTCAGAAATTTATAATGATACCTAAGTTATTAGAAAACAAATTATAATTAAAAATATAATAGCGGGACAATAAATTAAAAATAAGATTATAATATTATGAAAATTTCGATATACTCAATATACTAGAATAACTGTACTAATGAACAAGTCTATAGAAATAAAAAATATTGTTAATAATAAATTAGTAATTAAAAATATGAAAATATATATAGCCATCATAGAAAATTTTAGAGGAAAATGAATTGATTAATAGGTATTTATACGAAGTAGTAAATCCTTTTGACTGTTAGAAATGTGACCTTTGGAATAGTAACCAGACCATTGGAATAGTAATGTGACCATATGGAATAGGAAATTTGGTTTTTGGAATATTATCATCCCATATGAAAGTATAAATAAAATTTATGTATCTTAAAAATAAAAATATGATATATTTATATCATTAAATAAGTAAATAAATTTTTTAAATAAGATAAATTAAGTGTCGGTATTTTTGTCAAACAAAAGTATTTATTTACAATTTTATAATCATCTTAAAGATTTAAATGAAAATATAATTTCATAAAATAGATTCAAAAAATAATAGTTTTTTCCTATAATTATAAGAAAATTTTATGAGGCCTTATTTATATTTTCTAAGAGTCATTAAATCAATTATAATATTAAAATCAATATTTTTTATATAAATGATGATTTTAAATTAAAAATAAATTTCCCATATTTAAGAAATTATTTCCACAAAATGGGGTCCATTTTGGAAATATACATGTTGAAAAAATGACTAGGGTGATTTTTTGGGATTTTCATAAAATGATCGATTTTTAGAGAATAATGAAATACAAAAATTTATGATTTTTAACAAATACAAGAATGTTTTTGTCATGGATGGTGTATGGATGATATATGCACCAATTGGTTCAAATCCTAATAAATCATTTACATTATTTAGTCATAGGAGTCCACACTATTGATAGTCATGAGCCAAAATGATAAACAAATGATTAAAATAATCCAAAACCACCCCTCTTCTTGCCAATAAATACAACCCCCCACAAACCCTTCTACTCACACCTTCTAATACATGAGGATTTCATAAATTATACCCAATTAAATTTTCAATCCTATTTCCCATGTTTAGGATCTTCTTGTCTCAAAAGAAACACCAAATCAAAGTTCCCAGAGGAGGTTCTCAAGGAATGATATTAAAGAGATAAATTCCACCACTTTACGCTTTTTAATTCATTTTTTCTTCAACCCCATCTATTACCCCATAGTTCAAAGTGACATGATAACTCTATAAACATACATATAATAGGATGATATTGTGTAAATTGAATATCCATAATAAAATATCTTCTATTCTCCTTTTATCATAAAAACAAAAACATCATATGTGATATGTCGATTCAACGCCTTTGTGGAAGACAATTTTTCATTCCCCATTACCGCTTTCAAGGATGGTCACATAAATATTATAAATGTTAAAACAAATTATGAAATTTAAATAATAACATGTTTCATGTTCTCTAATGAATATATATTTTTAATACTTAATATTAAACAAAACTAGTTCATGATTTTCGAAAAACTTCCAAAATAAACTAAATGTTTATCATTCACATTTTTTCAAATGATTCATCCTTATATTAGAAAACAAATTATATATGGAAACATTTAAAATTTTGGATATACATTAATACCATTACATTCAACCTCTATAGTTATTCTTTTATTTGAAAACAACTCCCATAATTGCACTTAAGGGAACCGATCATAAAATAATAAAAGGTATGCTCTAAGAACAAAGAAATTAAACATTATAACTCATCAAAATATCCAAAAATAAAATTAAAAAAATGGTAATAAATAGAATACATATATAATATGTTATGAATTATTTAATAATGGAATATAATTTTATTATCTAGGATATTATGTGAATGTGAAGAACACTTTCAGACATAAGGTATGGGATCTCTCCGAACAACTATTTTTTCATTTGGGTTTCAATTTCTGCCTCGTTTACACCATGTATTACTTTATTCATCATATATAATTCTCATATATTATATGTTTATTTTAAATACATATTTACCCATCTCAATTAAAATTTCTTTAATGGGGAAATATATATTTTAAATGGTCCCCTTCTCAATTATTACCAATAAGAAATCCTAATTAAAGGGAACTTCACCATTTCTTACCCATTTTCAAGTACATACCATAATATTTATTATACCACCATTATTTTTCTCAAATCCCCAATTTCATCATGAAAATTTACCTGTTCATCTTGGTTTTAGTACAGAAAATTATGCACTTTCCCTCTTTAATGACTTTTATATTTTCCCTTAAACTTCACTAAAGTGGCTCATTTATAAATATTTTTTAAACACTCTTTTTCATGTACTAACATCAATTTGAAAAAATTATTCATGGCCTATTCTTATTTCCATTTTATGATCATCCAAAAATGATTTAGTCCCTTCTTTTATGGTTACTATTATTATACACCCTTTGGATATGCCTAATTACATGATTAAGAAACACAATTATTTTCATGGGAAACCCATATGTTTATTCATTATTCTTGATTTTTCATGTGGAACACATATGCATGAAGATGATATGCTGGATGTACCTATACATTTCTCTGATAAATTGGGTAATTTTTTAGTCTCATTAGGTTTCATGTATGGGATTAATTAGTAAACTTAAACCATTATTTGGAATTGTCTACCATGTGATATAGTCTTGGCATTTAGCCTCAAATCATGTTTATATCATGTTATATGTTTCTCCCACATTCCTATGTTTCCATGAACACATGTTACAATATTCTATAACTTATTCTTCTATATGTTTATTCATGTACCATGCCTTTTTATTTCATCATTTTATTCATTCTAACCCATGTACTATGCTTTATTCTTAGGTTTGTTTCAATTATAATATTTTTATGTTAACACTTTTGTATAAGTATTCTTTATGTTCTCTATAAAGCTTTAGAAGCTCAAATGAAGTTAGGAGCTACTTTTAGAGATAAATAAAATGATGTTTCATTTTAGTTTCATGTTTTCTAATTTTGTGCATAATATTCTAAATACACTAGACTCTATGATCCTTGGATTTTATTTCATGGATAATAATTATTAAAATAAAATAATAATATATTTAAAATGAAAGGGATACATTATTTGGTATTATAGAACAGTCTAGCTTTTTGGATCTTAGGAAGAGAAAAATTTATTAAGAACCCTAAGTAAAATTCTATAACCATTGATAACCTAGATTGAAACTTAACAAATCAAATATTGGGATAATATTTTCATTTTCAAGTGTATCCATATATATTAAAACATTCCTTTTTTATATGATTATTAGCATATTATACAAGCCCCCTAATTGTATTATCTTTTTCATAGTTAATGGATGTAAACATGAGAACCCATGACAATAATAATTTTGATAGGCATTATGATGATTTCCCTAATGAAAATCCCAATTCAAAGGGAAAAGTAGCTCAAAAATCATGAAAGTACTATTAGGACTAGATCATGTTATGAATAATAACTTGAATCAGGTGAACCTGACTCCCACTATTATGAAAGATCAAGTTTTGGTCGAATCATTTAGGTAAAAAAGACCTCCTATCATTATCAGATCTTATGATCCCATTTTCAGGGAATAATTGATTTACTCAATTGAGAAGATATTCTCTATCCCCTAGTGCATAAAATATGAAAAAGTCATTGTGGAAAACAATTGTTTTGATGGGGAAGCTGATTAGTGGTGGAAACTGGTCAAAAAAAAGAATAATAAAGAGGAAATTGATTCTCTTTATTTAGAAGAATCCAAGATTTTTTTTAAGTTTTTCCCTCACCAATACATCTAAATATTGAGAGGGAGTTCTGTAGATTGTATAAGAACGAAGATGATTTTGTTGGGGTGTATAAGGAAAACATTACAAGGATTTCATGATACACCTCTGGATTTTTCATGAACACCATAATCAGGGTGGATCACTTCTTTAGAGGATTAAATATGTGTCTACGAAAATACTTTAAATTTGAGACTCTAGAAGATATGGGGAGATTATTAAATGTCCCCTAAAAGTTGAGATGAATATTTGTGAATTCCAATGGTCTATTGGGATAAGAGATAAAAATAAAAAATTTTAGTTTAACATGGGAGGATTAATAGATAAATATCATTAAGGAAAGAAACCCATCATCCCACATGTGAAAAGTGTGGCATGAAGTATCCTGGGAATTTTCTAAGGGGAACCAAGAGATGCTTCAAATGTATAAGAGAGGGGTATCATTCCAATTATTTTCTTATGTAATTGAAAAATCCCACTAATAAGGAAGCATAAAGGAAGGTTGAGATCAATAATCACCATGTAATGAAATTTTACAGGTGTAAGGAACATGGAAATTATGTGATCCAATCACCTAATCCAATGGTCGTTGAGGGAAATAAATAATAAAAACATCCAAGAAAACATGGATGGGCATATGTTATCGTTAATACTGATGTGGTTAGAGAAAATTATTTGTCTATAGGTACACTAATTATTCATTAATGAATAGTTAACATTTTATTTGATTATGGTTTTATTCAGTCTTTCATATCTCTCAAGTTTAGTAAACTATTCAAATAACACATCAAATGTGATGGTTGAGTTATTTGGGAGGACAAAGACTTGAGAAATTATTGAATATATGGTATATAACTTTTCCGCAGTTATCATTTGTGGACTTATCCTCCCATAAAATCATGTCTTACTTCCATTAGTGGATTTTGATTCTATGTTGGGCATAGATTAACAATATATATTGTTAGAAACTGAACATTAATATAACTCATTCTAGTGAAATTTTCCAAGAATTTATTTTCTTTCATTACTAAATATATTTTAGGTCTAGAGTTTTAGAGAATTAGGAAAAACTCTAATATAGTAAACCCATACATTATAAGAGGATACATATACTCAGTATCCATTTTTTCCACCAAAGGAGACCCTTATAAAATAAAACATGTTTTCTTTTCTTGTCACATATCCAATACATTCGTCATGATACCTTCTTTATGCTTAGAAATATTTAAGCTGTATGAAAAACATTTTGAAATATTGGATGAAAACAAAATGCTCAGTAAGGGACATAATGAATGAAACCCATTAGTCTAATGACAACAAATAAAAAACTTCCTTATAATAAAACATTTTTTTACGCTGAAAAAGAGATCATCATTTCAAAAAGATTATTATAATAACTTTTAAAAATAAATAATATTCAAGAAAACTCGTAAAAAAACATATAATATATAAGTAGGTATATTGGAACATAATTAAACAATAATAGAATAACCATAAGGCCGACTTCCTTACATATCACTCTTACAAATGGAATAGACATAAAACCAACTTCATACATGTTACTCTTACAAATGGAATAGTCATACAACCGACTTCCATACACAATGAATTGGAGGTTATAATGTAACCACCCATATTTGGTTTTTCACATAACCACATTTCAAATTTCTAATTGGCATTATATAATCATAACATATAATCAATTCAGTCAAAAAATTTCATTTGAAATCAAAAGAAATCATTTAAAGATATTGAAATAATCATTCAATTTTCAAAACCAATTTCAATACCTAAATACCCAAAAAGAGAATAAGTGACTTATTTTTCTTTTAAAAACATTATAGCTTTTAGAGGAATACAAATATCAAATAATGGTCACATCAGCAGATAAGTTGTTGTCACCATATATGTTAAATTTTTTTCGTTGGTCAAACCATTCCATATAAAACAAGGGAAAAGGTTTTTTATGAAAACAATTTGAATGAAATTAAAAATAGACATAAAATAAACTTTCTAATAAATTTATGTCCATATAAATAAATATATAAAATTATATCTATTATATTAACATGGAGAAAAATATTTGATAATTTAATCTTTAAACATTCAAGGTGTCCTAGAACACTTTGAATATATAAATCATAGTACCCTTAAAATAATCACATTTTAAAAATAGTAAATAACATTAAAATAAGTAATTTAATTACATGATAAGTCAATGGGGCTACATATACGCCTAATAAAATAATGAAGGTGAGTATCATCAAGTAATTCCTTAATGATGGGAGATTGAGATGAAATCCCTTACCTTGAGTCTGACTCATCACATACAATCATTACTATCTTGAATAATAAAATTAAGATAATTATTTATTTTTATGATATCATTTTCAAAGATTATTTTTCCTTTTACATCACTCATTATCATGTCATAAAAATTACTTAATTATTTAGGTTCACGCCGGAGGTTTTGTTGATATTCAGTATATGAGTCCAAAATGACTTTGATAAGTCGAATATAATCAATGTGGTCATTAGTTCATAATCTCTAGAATAATATTCATGAAATAATAATCAATTTTATACATCATTTATACATTTTAATCCATTCATTAAATATGTATATGAAAAATGAACAACGTTACAATCATGGAAACACTACGCCGTGCATATGCATGAGTAACATTCTCATTTTTCCATTATCATTATGGGAAAAATGGAAATATTATTTTTTTACTTAATAAGTTATAATATTATAATTAATATCATATTAATAATTTAAATATACATATATATTTTATCCTTGTGACTTGGTGATTAAAAATAAATCGCATTGCTTTATTGAGGTGATGTTCACACGTACAGATGAACGACGTTATCATTTTTATGTGCATGGAATGTAAGAAACTAATTGATATTTTTTTTCTTATAATGATAAAAATTTCATGAATATAATATATAAACATTAATTATATCATTATAAGCAGTCTTGAGGGATGGTAATGGAAAATAAATTATATCAGTTCGTGGAGATGAATGTTCAGACGTACGCATGAATGATTAATTCTTTTCCCATTTAATGGATGTGGTAATGGACTTAGGTGATGATATTATCATAGAAAAATCTTAGTATTTCAAGGATACTGGATTTATTATATCATCATTTTTGTATATTATTTGAAGGAAGTGGAAGAAGAAATAAAATAGAATTACTTGATTAAAAATGATACATTTCTGTTGGTCGATCACCTTCTATTAACACCTTAACACCTATAAGGTTACTTTTTTGTGTGAAAAATACCTCTATAATGTGTTTATTGATTCTAGTAAGGTATTAGTGTAGAACATGGCAACCAAAATGGTTTTGAGGTGTGATGAAATGATAAGAAGCAATACCCTTTTATATGAGAGGGGTGGGGTACTCTTGGAATTCATCAAAAGATTGAATTAATAAAAATTAATTTTCAATAGAAAATGGCTCATAATGATTTAGTTCGAATAACAAATGTGTATATATCTCAATATAATCATCCAATTAAATTTAGATATGTTTTTTATATTTTTATAATCCTTATCATTTTGTTTTTACCCTTTTAACGCATACTATTTTATTATATAATTTACACTTTGAGGGTAAATATAATTAACATAGCATGAAAAAAGTCCATTAAAATATTAATTTATGATATTTTGGGACCCATTAAAACTAATTGGAAGAATATTATATTTTTAAAAAATTTATAACATTTAATAAAATATTTTATGTTTTAAAATATCAATAGTGTCAATTTTGACAATATTCATTTAATGAATTTTTAAAAATATTATAATTTCAAGATATTGTCTAAAAACTATTAGAAAACATCACTAACATTTCAGAGTCTACCATAAAATTATTGGATGATAGTAATTATAACAAATAATATTTATTATAATAGTTTTATTATCATTTATTTTATTCTTATATTAATGAATCAATATTGCATCATCATTCTGTCACCATTTAATTTAATAATGTAATTCCAAAAAAATATAAATAAACTACCATAATGAATTTAATAGTTATTAAAAAAACTTATTATAGTCTAAGGGATCCCAAGTATAACTCTATATTATAAAAACATTACTTGTTAACAACATAAGTGTAACAAAAAATGTCTATTCGTTGAATATAATATTATAAAAGTGTTAAAGTCACCCATGTGGCTCCATGTGGTACAAAAAACATCACAAGGATTCTCTTGGACATTATACACTCATCCAAATAATTTTGGTCAAGTGTTAGGATAAATTTATATTTTAATAATATAGTTTTTCCCATTAATTGCTTGATTTACAATTAACCGTGGTGATAATTTTTTTACGAATGTTACTATTCATAATGTCCAATAATAAAAAGGAATTATTTACATAATTTGGACCTTACTAATAAAAATATTGAATCCATTTTTCGAAATTCAAAGCAAATAATTCAAAGAAAATCATTAAAAATTAATCATGTTGATGGAATAAGACAACATGTTTTTAAAGTAACAACGTTCAAAATCTCACAATGTTTCTATATCAAATTTTGTTTTTTTGATTCCAAATAAGAATTTTGTTTTCAAATAAGATTTATAAATATGTTAAACACTAGGCTTAAAATGGATTCTCCATCAAAATGGTGTACAACATCCTTTTTCAAAAAATACTCTTTTTATGCACACATTTTAATTTTTTTATTTCATTTTTAGAAAACAAATAAGATGAATGTAAAACCATAAATTAAATATATTTCATATTTATTTCTATAATATAATCTAATAAGTGTTAATTATTAACTTATTAGTATAAAAAATAATTATTCACATTTCATTAGTTTTTCAGAAAAACAAATTCCTTTTTATTTTAAAAAGTGTTTTACAATCATTTATAATTAATTGTTAATCAAATATTTAACTATATATAAATAAGAAAACCAAATTTTCATAATTTAGTTAATACTCCTCATTCCCTCCATTCTAATGACTACATAATAATATTAAAATTTAAATTAAAATATTTAGTTATTCATTTAAGTTCGATGTGGCATATAATGTATGCTATCGAACATAGTGTTTACTTTTAAAAACATAGGATGTTAAATTTTATCCCCTCCCCCTTATTAAATTGTTTACTCTCAATTTGAACTCAAGATTGAAAACTAGATATTAGAATTTGCAAACTATTTTCCATTAAATACAACATCGAAAAAGGCTAAATGAATCTTTTAATTTAAAATAAATAAAAGGATATACAAAGGACACCTCAGAAAACACATACTAGGGTTCCATGTCAGAAAACATGGATATGGAAGAGAAAGCTAAATATCAAGTTCCGATGGAGAGTGATAGAAAACATGGTAAAGAGAATTTTAATAATCACAACACTATAAATTTATGATGGGTTAAAAGGATTGTTATTACTTAGTAAGAGAAGTAAACAAATAATTATTTTGTTTCAAATTAATTTTCATAGAGTTGAGGAATTATTTTACTATTTTGGCTACGTATATAAGGAAATATATTTAATTGATATTTATAGTTTCATATGTTAATCAATTTCCACCACAAAATCATATTTTTCTCCAAATAATGATTATTTATGATGAATTTTTCATGCCCGAATCACTTGAGTCAACTTCTAGAGAATCCCATAATACAGAAAATAATAAAAATTTATTTCCCTGTCATAAAACATTAACCAAAACAAAAATTGTTAGGATAGGATAAGATAATTATAAAAATTTAAAAAACCTTTATATGATGAAAAACCACATCGATCTCTAAAATTAAATATTAATACCCAAAGTTAAACATAGACCATTCAACAAATAAAAGCCCTTAGAATTCTTCAAAACAATCTAAACTATGATTTGAAACCCAAAATTCAGAATGATCTAATAACATAGCCTTCAAAGATATATTTTATCATTTATCCCCAAATAAAAAAAATTACTCTGGAAGACTCATACTAAAAGTTAATTTCCCTAATCTAAAGTTATCCTAGATAGTTTATTCATTTCTATAAAAACGTGAATCATCCTAAGTCCACAATAGAATCATAGATTTTTCCAAAATACAATCCAAACTTTTATTTTAAATGAAAATCCCATAGTATTTTATTTACCATTATGTTATCAGATTTCTAAAACAACAAACATATTCTGAAACATTATTAATCACTTAATCAAAAAATAATAATTTTCAGTCCCAATGTTATCTATTCGATAAAACATAAGTTACCAAAATAAAATTATTCTTCATCCATCAAATAGTTTAACTAAAATAAGTCAAACTAATATGGGACTTTATGTAGGTTAGTGGCAGGTGATGCACCCTTATTTCCCTTCAATTTTGGGTTTGATTCTCACAGCCTTATCAGATGAAATATGTTGTCACCCATAAAGAGGGTTGTCCTTTTTCAAAAACTATATAAATATTATAAAATTCCTGATATATTGTAAAGTACTCAAAAATAACCATAACTTTTTTTAAACTAAAATTTTATCTCATACCTTTAATTTTTCATCCCAAAATATAATAACCCTTAATTACCTCAAAAATGAATATCTCCAAATATACCATTAGGCACATTAAATTTTCATTACACAAATCCTAAAAATGGTTTCTAAGACATTAAACTTTTGAAAAACCTAAAAATTATATACCAATGATGATATCCATATATATTATGAAGACATCCTATCAAACATAAACATAACTCAGTCAATTAAATTTTGACTAGAATTTATTTTCATTCGTTAAAAAATTTATTTTAGGTCTATTGTTTTAAAGAAATAGGAAAAACTCTTACCTATTAAACCTATACATTACTAGTGTATACTTATACACCATATCCATTTTTTCACCAATGGAAACACTTCTAAAATAAAACATGGTTTTATTTCTTCTCTCATGTTCAATACACTCATCATGACACCGTCGTTATCCATACCAATCCTTAAGTTATATGAAAAACATTTTATGACATGGGATGATAAAAAAAATTATAGTAAGGGACATAAATAAAGGAAACCATTAATCCATTGTAAACCCATAAAACGTTTCCTTAAATTAAAACATACCTTTTAAACATAAAAAATATATCATCATTTAAAAGAGATCATTATATTACCTTTTGAAAATAAATTATTTTCATGAAAACAAATATGAGAAATATAAAATATAAGAAGTTATCTTGGAATATAATTATACTAAATTGGAATAACCATATGGTATACAACCATATATGTCACTCTTTCAAATGGAATAGCCATACGACCGACTTTCATAAATATCACTCTTACAAATGGAATAGTTATACAACTAACATAACTACCCAATGTATTAGAGGTTATAATGTAAACCATCCATGGTTTATCATGTAACCACCCATAAAAGGTCCAAGTACCATTATATAACTATAACATAAAAATATTCACTCACAAAATTTCATTTTCAATTAAAACAAATCATTTTAGAATTTTGAAATAATTATTCTATTTTCAAAAACATTTACAATACCAATATATGTATAAAACAGAATAAGTGATTTATATTTCTTTTAAAAACAACATGTTTGGAACAGGAAGCTAAATATCAAATAATCATCACAATGTTTGATAAGTTGTTATCGTCGTATACCTTAAAAAAATTATTCTTGTCGTTGGTCAAAATATTCTGTTTAAAACATGAAAAATGATTCCTTTTAGAAAAACATTAAACTAAATTTAAAATATATATAAAATGTCTTCAAAAATATTTTTATATCTATAAAAATAAATATGTAAAATAATATCAAGAATATTGATATGGAGTAAAACATTTGATAATTAAATCATTAAGTATTTGTTGTGTCGCATACCACATTGAACATTTAAATATTAATCCCCATTAAATTATTACATTTAAAAAACATTAAATAACATAAAACTAATTAAAATATTAACATGGTAAGTAAAATCTATTGTATATACACCTATTAAAAGAATAAAGATGTATATCATCATGAAATGCTTTAATGAAAGGAGATTGAGATGAAATCACTTACCTTGAGTTCGAATCGTCATGTACAATCGTTACCTTAAAGAAAAATAATGATTAGTAAATTATTTAATTTCATTAGAATAACTATAAACATAATTACTCCTTTTATATCACTTATTATCATGTCATAAAATTTATATAATTAGTTATGTTCACGTCGTATGTTTGGATGATATTCAGTATATGACTCCAAAATGACTTTGGTAAGAAGAATACAGACAAAGAGGTCATTAGTCCATCATCTCTAAAATAATATTAATGAAATAATAATCACTTTTATATATTATTTATATGTTTAAATTCATTTATTAAAACTGTGTATTAAAAATGAACACTGTTATAATCATGGAGACAGTTAGTCATACATACGCATGGGTAATATTTTCATTTTTCAAATATCATTATGGAATGAAGGTAAATATCATTTTATACCTATAGAATGATAATAATATATTTTATATTATATTAATAATTTAAATATACTTATATATTTTTTCCATGTGATGTGATAATTAAAAATGAATCACATCACTTTGTGGAGGTGATAGTTCACACGTACGCATGGATGAAATTATCATTTTTATGTACATGGAATTTAAGAACATAATTAATATTTTATTATATTATAATGATAAATATTTCATGAATATCATATATAAAAATTAATTCCATCATTATAACCAGTCTATAGGGATAATAATGTAAAAAGAATTATATCAGTTTGTTGAGGTGATAGTTGACACGTACAGAAAAACGATTAATTGTTTTCCCTTTTAATGGAAGTGGAGAAGGATTTAGGTGATGATGATAAAATAATAAAATCTCATTATATAAGGGATACTAGAGTTATTATATCATCATTTTTTATGAATATTTTATGGAATTAGATGTAGAAATAAAACAAAAATACTTGATTAAAAATGATACCTTTCTTTTGGATGATCACCTTGGATTAACATCTTAACACATCTAAGGTGAGTATTATTCCTAAATTTATACCTATAGATTTTTGGGATGGATTCTTGGAATGTATTTTGGTAGATCGTGGCCAAACCAAAATGTTTTCTTAGTGTGAAGAAATGATAATATGTAGGTCCCTTTTATAAGAGAGGGGAGGGGCACTCTTGGAATATTTTAAAAGATTAAATTAATATAAATTAATTTTCTATTAAAAATGCTAAGAAATTGATTTAGTTCAAATATTTGATGAATATGGGTTAAAATATAATCAAACAAAAAAAATTAGACAAGTTTTAAATATTTTATTAATCCTTACCTTTTTGTTTTAACCCCTTTAAATCTTACTATTTTATTAAGAAATTTTCAATTTTAAGGTCAATATAATTACTACAACATAACAAATGACTAATAAAAGAGTAATTTATGTAATATTTGGACTTATTAAAACTATTTTTCCCAATAGTTAATTTTATATAAACTTTATAACATTTTATAAGATATTTTATATTTTAAAATCCCATTAGTGTCAATTATGAAACAATTCATTTCATGAATTTTTAAAAATATCATAACTTCGGTATATAGTTCAACCAAAAATTTTAAATCATCCAAAACATGTTAAATCATTCCCTAAAATTTTTGTATGACATTCATTATAAAAAATTATATTTATTATAACATTTTTAATATCATTTATTTGATACTTTGAATAATGAAAAAAGTTTCGTATCAACATTGTGTCACCATTTAAATTAATTATGTATTTCATAAAAATTGTAAATAACTTACCATAATGTAGGTAACCAATTCAAATATTACAAAAATAGATTCCCAAAGTTCGTATTAGATTAATGAACATAGTAATGTAAAAACATGAACATAGTAATGTAAAAAACATGAACATAACTTTTTAAAATCATACCATGTAAAACATATATAAAAATATTTATTCCTGAAATAAAATTTGGTAGTTTATAAGACATAAATCATAAAGGAACATGAGACATAATAAAAAAATTTCATTGGAATAAATTATGGAATTATGGAAAACACATAAGAATTGAAACTAATTTTCATATTATCCAAGGCTCATTTCTAAGATCATACTTTTGGAAAAAGACCATTACTATACCATGCTAACTCTTTGTTCCAACCCTATATTACTGAATAAGATTTACTTGTCATTATATCCTTGTATTTGAGAACTGAGATCATTTTCCCTTCTATCCCATTCTATCTCATGAGATATAAATCATTACCCAATGCATTGGAGGGAGATGTAGGTACCAACCATAACAAAATGAAAAATATAGATATGTGTGCCAAAAAAATATAAATAATATCGTAATCTATATAATGAAATGGGTTTTATAAACATCATCCATTAATAACATAACCCATATAGAATAAATGGATTTGATAAATAGCATTCCATTATAACATAATCCATGAAAAGATATGAGATTCATAAATATCATCATAAAAATAATAAAACTATTGGAAAAATAGTGATAATATAAATGAAACATATTCTTATTAAATAATGTATTTTTAGGTGGAAAATAATTTTATAGAATAGTTGTAATTTTTTATTGATAAAAATATCTTTTCTTCATTGAAAACATTTTCTTTTCTTAAAATACCATGAATGTTTAAATGAAAATAATTTCATGGAAAATAATCTTGAACTATTTTATGGGAATATGAATAGGAATACGACATTATGGAAGAATAAAAAATCCATTCATGCCGTATAACTTAAAAAAAAATTCCTCTTGTACTTTTGTGGTAAATGTCAAAAAGTACCTCATTTGGAAAATGATTGAAAGATTCTTTTCAAACCATGTAGTAAAAGAAAAAAATGTGTAAAAAAGAATTTAAACATCCATTTAAGAATATTAAAACATTTTATAAAATAATTTTTTGAAAATAAGGCCATGGATGATAAATACACTATAGTAAATACTTATGTATAAAAAATCTATGATAATATTGAGATTGTGAAATTTTCCTGTACCTTAAGTCTAGGTTCTGTCATACATGTTCTAACATCCTATATAAGAGTTTAAATAAATTAATTAACTTATTACTAAATCAAAATCATTTTTAGGATATCATAAGTGATCATATTATTACCAATTTGTTAAAAACATTATTACTCGTCATTCGGGTATTAACTACTTTATTTTCTTATGCTTATTTTGAAGCATATGTTCTTATTACTATTATTAAGTTATATTTATATCATTTAAAAAATGATATTAATATAATATATAATGTATTTTTTCTTTATATAAATTTATATAATCATGCTTTTATAAAAACCATGTAGAATGAATAACATCACATCGTGGAGACTGTAGGAGGTATGTACGAAAGAGCGACGATATCATTCCCATAATTTCAAAATGGTATTGAAGAGGATGGTGTATATAATATTGAAGAATAAATATTAGGTTATAATAATAATAATATATAGTTATAATTTCCATAAATACCCCATCCAAGTAAAGTGGTGATGAAAAATAGATTACACCACGACATGGAGATAGTAAGTCACACGTACGCACACATGGTGATTTTGTTTTTTGTAGACTGGATAGAAGGTGGAATTTGGATGGTTTATAACCATAATAACATCTCATCATATAATTTCTACAACATTTTTTTATTCTAGTATGGAAAAAAGTGATTAATAGGATGCATAATAAAAAATAAGTTTGCAAGAATCGGTAGTGGAGATTACCTTTTATTTGACAAGCTCCCTCTAGATCTCCCCTTAAAGGAACTAGAGTGGGTATTTTTAGAAGACCGAAACATATAGAATATGACTAATAAAGTTTATAAGGTAAATTTTCATGGGATAGATGAGTATGAAACCATAATTTGATGTAATGTTGTGAGGGAGGATGTGCTCTTTTATAATCGAGGTGAGGTTCCCATTTGGAATCTCCAAAAATATTAATTGATAATAAACTCTAACCAGGTCAAAAAAAATCCAAAATGTCATATTTTCAAACATGAGATATTATATGTTTGTAATATTGTCAAATAAATTCCAAATATGTTTTTCAATCAATTTAAACATTATCATTTTAATTAACCCTTAGTTATTCTATTTTATTTTTAACTAAGGTATGAAATGTTTCAATATTAAAATATTTTAATTTTTACTTATTTGATTTAAATTAGACAATACATTAAAATTTTAGAAAATTTTAGGCCATATAATAATTAATTTATATTTTTAAAAATTTATTATGAATTTTAAATAATTTAATAAATCATTAATTTTACAAAATATCAATAGTGTCAATTTTGACACTATTCATTTCTGGGATTTTTAAAAATATCAATATAATATTTTAACCACAAAAAAATATTTTATTATATTCTTAAGTGGTCAAGGTCTTCTTTAAAATTAATTGGATATTTTAATTATGTGAAATTATATTTATTTTAATATTTTTAATAAGAGTAATTTCATATTTTCATTAATAAAATAATTACTACATTAGTATTGTGTAATTATTTAATATCCTTATCAGTTCGGTAAAAATTAAAAATAAAATATAATAAAGAAGATAAATTTTATATATTTCATAATAATACTTATAGTTGAATATAGATCCTAGAAAATCAACCATTAAAAAGGTTAGATTTAATAAAACCTGAATGTTACAACTTTAACATTACATTAAATAAAATATTATAAGTGTCATAATCATTTCCCAATAGCTTAAAATGGTATATAAATTTACAATTGGATGATTATGGTCATGATATACTTGGAAAATAATATTTGGTAATGTTTTTTGGTATTTTAAATATTATTATCATTTTCATAAAAATTATTTTATTGACTTTTCATAATTTAAATAATCTCTGCGTCATCAATGTATAAGCCTTTAAAGTAACTATTTATTTTCTAAAAATTAAAAATAAATTAAAATGATAAAAAACATTTTATATTTCAAATGAGTTTTTATGTTCTATTTTATCTTCTTTATAAACTTATTTTAAAAATGAAAAATTAATAAAAATTTGAGTAGGATATATTTAACTTTTTTTAAAATAAAATATATTAGATGTCTGAATCTCATCCAAGTGGCTTCCAAAGGACACCATTTTGTCCCAAGGATCGTTTATTTCAAAACTCAATCATCATATTTTATTTAGAAAATTGTTAGGGGAATTTTTTATTATTATATTTACCCTCTATTAGTATATTTTCCATTTTACCGTATTAATAAAAATTATTGAAGTTACTATTTATAATGCCCAAAAATAAAAGAAATATATTTACATAATTTGGACACACTGATTCCAATAACAAAATCCATGTTTTTGAAATTAAAATCACATAAGTTTCAGTAATTAATTTAAAATTAATCATGATGTTGGAATGAAAACAGGTTTAAAAAGTTAAAAAAATACTAATGATTGAAATGTTTTTATATCTAAATTCATGGTAAAATTAATGATAATGACCAAAATTATATGAAATAAAAGAATTATAGTATATTTATACTTTAAATACATTGAATAATTTAATTTAACTAAATAATTTATTTTTATCAAAAAAGTTGCATTCAATTAATATATTGTATATTTTTACTATTCATCAAAACATTAAACTTATCAGAAAAATATCAAAAATTCATCCAAAGTACATTTTTGTATCCTAATTCTAAATAAGAAGATTATATTTATAAATAGAACATATATAACCTTCAAAAACTAGATTTAATATTGTTGCACCATCAAAAGAAGGAAAAACTTCATTTTTTTAAAAATACTTTTTTTATCCGAAAAATTGAATTTTTTGTTATATTAATTATGAAAATCATATAAGATGAATTTTAAACACTAGATTTAATATATTAAATATATATTTCATTAATAAAATCCATCAAGTTTGATTTTATTATTTAATTTAATCCATTATTTTCATTTAAATAGCTTTTTAGAAAATCGTTTCCTTTTATTTAAAAAGGATTTTATTTTCATTTTCAATTAATTTCTCACCAAATAATTAATAATATATACATGTTTAAAAAATATATTCAAAATTTAGTTTTAAAATCTAACCATTATAATTTATAGGTAATAAGAATACAAAAGAATATTTAGTTGGTCGCTTAATCTCAGTCTTGCGTAAAATGAAATCGATCCAAAGAACTTGAAATTTTGTGCAACAGAAGCCAAAGGTAGTTATGCGTATACCACAAGCTAATACAATATTTCATATAGTGAAAGATTATCTCGGTATATTGTACAAAATAATATATTAATGTAATTTAAAATAATCTGTCTCATAAAAATCTCAGGGTGTTACATTATACCCCCTCAGAAATGAATTTCTCTTTTGATTTTCTTCTCAGTTATAAAAATATCAATATTGGAATGTTTCGTTCATAGAAATACACATCTTTAAAATGAAGTCTATAACATCTTTTCAATAATGTATATTTAGAAAGTAAATATTACCCAAAGTATATCACAACTAGGTCTTTATGTAATAGAACATAGGTGAAGATTTGGGCATGGAGGAAAATCATAAATAATAATAGAGATTGATAAAGATCACTGATAAGAATAAATTGGGTGATACAAAAGAATTTATGAATAAAAAAAACCATAAACTAAATAAGTTTAAAAGATTTCATAGATATCATGAAAAATAATGAAGATAAGACACCCTTTTAAATCATGATCTCTTTTCCTAATGTTAATGTATTTCCATGAGTAGATATACATACTTGATTTCAGTACAATCTCACTATTGGTCATGCCTCAAAAACTTCCACTTCATCTCTTATTCAATGAAATGAAGATTAATTTTTCATTCCATAAGCTTTATCATATCACGTGATTAGTAAATAGAACGATAGGATTTTATATCTATCTTTATCAAAATTTAAAAAATGTTAGAAAAAGTTATCAAATATGAATAAGTCCAACTACAGGGAGATAAAACTTTATTCTAACAATATTCATCCAAATTTTAACTTAATCCTTCCATAAATTGATAACCTTACAATCCTTATGAATTCTAATAATACACATGATTAGAAATAGGTTCACTAACTTGGCTTAATATTTATCCATAATATATCACAACGTATCTCTTTTTGTTCACATTCCAAACATGTGAACACGTTCACAATGTATTCTCTTATGTCATGATAATAACATGAATTACCATATATACATATTGAAAACATGTATGTTTCTTTATTCCAAAGTTTATTGGATATATTCCTTAACTCCCAAAAAAATTATACTTAAATCATGATAGTATAACCCTCTGGACAACAAATCCAAAATTAGTTCCCATGAAACTAGTATCATCCAATTTACTTATTCATATCCAACATATCTTTATCCAAACATCATTGTCTTAATACAAGGGATACATTAAGGGTTATAATTCCAATAATCATGTGTTCTGGAAATATATAACATTACCCTTAAATCACTTTTTTAGTTATTAAGAACTATTGAACATATCCTTTCAGGTTCACAATGAATAACTTATACTGAAAACTCTTATATGTATCATGGTTCATATGATCATGGAATTTTGAAACATATTCACCAAAATTGTCCTACTTTATTCTTAAACCGTTACTCAAGATCCATAATCTTAGACATCCCTAAAATATGAATCATGTCTTAAGGTTCTTCAACAATAATCTAAGCTAGATTCTGAGGTTTTATATAAATAATAATTCTAGAACATCCAATACCATTCACATGTCATTTACAGTCTCTTTATCCTCAATAGTATAAACAATACTTCTACCACCATGATGATTACTTTTAAGAGATTTATATTTAGGAAATTGTTTTTCTTAATTCACATACATTCTGCATCTGAAACATTCAAGGTTAACTATGTTACATCTAGTTGTGGCTATTAAATAAGACCAAAAATAAAAGTTTGAGAAATACATATCAGAGATTAAAAAACACATAATTAAGGTAAATTAGTTATAATATTTCAATATATGATACTTAGGTTTAATCCATCATTATTCATGATTGTTAAAAAATCTCTAGGATTGAAATTTGTACTTAGACTTATATTAGGACATCCCTTGACATACCATAAAAATATCTCTTGGGATCTGACTAATGTTTTTTATCCTAGTTCCCAATGGTTAACAAAACCTCCACTTTGATATCAAGTATAATGACACAAAATTGGTATACAGGTACATTACTTTAATTTTTAAGAATAGATAATACATTACACAAATATATTCCCAAAGATCTTATTAGTTTAGCACCTTTGGAATCTTGGAAAAAAATCTTCTAAATGGTGAAATATCTTCAAAATCTCCCATGAAGATATTCTCCTTTAGTTTTCATTCCTAAAACCATTCATTATATCCTAGGGAAATGAAAACATATGTAAAGGGTGAGCTCAAGTGCTCAGTATGGGTAAACAAGAAAAATACCAAACAAAACATGAACATAAGAATGTAAAAACAAAAAAAACATCTTTTGAAAATAATACCATGTATAACTTATATTAAAATGCTAAGTAATTGACAAAATCATGGAAGTTCATAATACATAAATCATAAAAGAATATGAACCATGAGAAAAATAATATTAGAATAAAACATGGAATTGTGGAAAACACCTAAGCCTATAAATTCATTTCAATATTATCAAGTATCATTTCCATGACCACCCTAGAGGAAAAAATACTTTACTGAACTGATTTTACAATTAGTTCCATCCCTATATTACTTAATTGCATTTATTTTTTATTCTATCCATGTATTACTAAATTGATACCATTTCTTTTTCTATACCTGTCTATCTCATAAGATATAAATAATTTCCCAATGCATTTGAGGGAGATATTGGTCCCACCCATCACTTAATGAAAACCATACTATTGGGTGCCATGAAAATCATAATCAAATCATTACCCATGGAATGAAATGTGTTTCGTAAAAAACATTAATTTATAACATAACCAATTTAAAACAAATGGATTTTATAAATAGAATTATATTATAACATAAGACATGAAAAAAGATATAAATTTCATAAATATCATCATAATCATAATCAATCCATATGAATAATAAGGATGATATACATAAAACATATCCTTATTAAATAATTTCATCATATATGGAAAAGATGTTTGATAGAATAGTTAAAATTAATTCTTGAGAAAAATGTTATTTCTTCTTCAAAAAGGTTTTCTTTTCTTAAAATACTGTGAATGTTAAAAAGAAAATAGTTTATTTGAAAATAACCTTGAACTATTTTAAGGTAATCTTCATGTAAATAAGGAATTTGGAATGCGTAAAACTCAATTCATGTCATATATGTCAAAAAAAATTCTTCTCATACTTTTACCAAAAAAGTAAAAAAGTACCTCATTTTGGAAAATGAAAGAAAGATTCTTTTCAAACCATGTTTTAATATTAAAAAATGGGTATAAATGACTTAAAAATCCATATAAGAATAGAAAAACATTTTATGAATGGATTTTGGGCTTTTCTCAACAAACCACAAGGATATTGGAACTCTGTATTTTTTCTTCGGTGCGCTTTCGGGACTGATTGGAACATGCTTTTCAGTTTTGATTCATATGGAATTATCAACCCTAGGCAATCAACTGCTAGGCGGGAACCATCAACTATATAATGTTTTTCTTACGGCGCACTCTATAGTCATGAAAACATGGACATGGATGATAAATAAACTCTTGTAAATAGTTACCTTAGGTATGGTTTCCTTGCTACATGTCCAAACCTCATTTATTAGGGGTTTGATAATATCATTAACTTATTACAGATTTATATTCATCTTTATGATATCATAAGTGATCATACTATTATCCATTTTTTAATAATAATATTACTCGTCTTTAATGTATTAACTGCTTTATTTTCTTACGCATGTTCTGAAAATATTTCCTTGTTCTTATTCTTATTTTATAGTTATATCATTTCCATAATGATATTAAAAAAATATATCATATTTTTTCATTCTATACATTTAGATAAACATTCTTTAATGAAGCTCAGGTAGAATGAATCACATCTCATCGTGGAGATGGTGGCCCGTATATATGCATAGGTGATGATATTATTCCCATAATTGTGAGATGGTGTCACATACATGAATTATTATAGAGGTAAATTTCATTTAATTTCCATTCTTGCTTTGTTTTGGGTGCTTCCCATGCATTTTGGTGGAAATGGTGAGTTTTCAAAATTTGGACCAAACCGTGAGCCAAATTCATGATTTAAAATGAAATTTTATTTTTTTATAACTCCTTAATTTTTCAACATTTGTTTTCAATTCCAATTCCTAATTGGCCTCCGCTGAAATATTAACACCACCATGTAAATTTGTAGCCTTTATAAATCCATAATCATGGTGTATTTGGGTTTTTATTTAAGGAGTTGGGCCTGCTCATAAGCCCATTTTCTGCTTTAATTTGTTTTTAATTATTTAATATATCTTTCATTTTTTAATATTTTTTGGTGATTACACCTCCCCCTCGAATCCAATATCCTTAGGATTAACCCCATTATTAGTTTCGTATTTTTGGAGCTCATATGAACCACGAATTAGGGAGAATCGTTTCATGGTTTCCCAAACCCATCCATATTTGAGGAGGTAACATGCTTCTTTGATTTCTTCCCTTTCCTTAGGGTTTCTTACACCTTTCATGAAGTTCCCTTATGTAAAAATGTTAGGGTTATAACCTAGGGTTTCATTTGTTGTCTTTTTTTGTCAAATATTATGGTTTAGGGTTAGTTTTCACCCCCTTTTGAAGCGGTGGTGGTGCGGTTGATGTTTCGCACTAGGTTTTGAGGGTTTTGACAGAAAAGTAGCTGATTCCATGTGTAACCATTTTATGATGAGTTATATTTCTGTATGTACTCATTTTTTATGTTCCTCATATGTTGTGTGTGGTGTGAAAACTGTTTATGATTGATTTGGTTAAGCGTTTAATTTTATAATTTAATTTTAGCTTGAAATTGGGTTTTTTTCTTGTGTAACTCTTGGGGTATTATTGGGGTGTATTTTATAACATATTAAATTGGTTTAATAATCTTTTTTGTGCTTCCAATTCTACTTTGGTAGGGTCTTGGTGTGCCATTGTGTTTGAAATAGGGTTTTTGAATGGGTTTTATATGTAAAATCATGTTATGAATCTTGAAAGTGTTTTATGAAAATGTGTGTGTTTTCATGTACATATTTTGTGGTATTTTTTGAGGTGATTTTATAATACTTTAGAGTGGTTTATTAAATATTTCGAGGGCTGAAAATTCTATTTTGGATTTTTATTGGTGGGATTTTGTCATTGAAAGATGATTTTGAAATGGGTTTATGTGCAAATCATGGGTATACTCCTTAGAATTGTTTTATGAAATATTTTACTGTTTTAATGATTTATATAAGAGGTGAAACCATATTGGAAAATTGATTTGGATTATGTATACACTAGTAGAATTTTTTTTAACATCACGATTTTTTATGTCCATTATAAATAACGGACGTGAAAATATGGGAAATATTGATTTTTAAGTCCGTTATTTTATAACTGATGTAAAAAGTACAGAGAGTGAGTTTTTTACATCGGTTATTTTTATAACTGATGTTAAAAATGTTGTATTTGATGCATTTTTTAGGTCTGTTATTTTATAACCGACGTAAAAAACCAACACGCAGCCTTTTCTACATCGGTTATAAAATAACCGGCGCAAAAATGTAGTATATGATGCATTTTTCACGTTGGTTATCTTATAACCGACTTAAAAAACCATCACACTGCCTTTTATATGCCGATTATAAAATAACCGATGTAAAAAATGTGGTATCTGATCCATTTTTTACTTCGGTTATTTTATAACCGACATAGAAAAATGAATTTATAATGTCTGTTATTGTAATAACAGGCATTATAGATGTAATAAAAATAGTTCATAACGTCGGTTATTAAATAACTGACATTATAAAACATTTAAAAAATTTATCAAGCCCTGTAGTGTGTCATTTCTGAGTTTTTGATCGGTCGACCTGCGACTCGTCTCTCTCACGCAGAAAACCTAGAATATATTCTTTGATCTCATGCTGTTTAACCTTGTTTTGTCAACATTGTTCATTATCTTTACAATTAACGGATCTATCATCTCAACTCTCAACACTCAATTAAGCCTCCCACGACTTTATTTCATTCTTTTTTTCAGATGGACTATATTTATGTTTTGCGATAATGTTTGTTTATAATAGATACAATTCTTCAATATCGAGCCCTCCTACCTCATTTTTCCTTCATCATCATATTTATTATTACCAAATATATTAGATCGACTTGCAACACTCAAGTAATCCTCACCCTCCTCTATTTCATTTTTTTTTCACGGATTCCCTACATTTACACCCCCATTAATTTTGATTATCTATGCTATGATTTTTTGGTGTTTCTCTCAATTCATTTCCTCTTCTCCCTCTATTTCTTTATTAACTATTGTTTTTTACTTCTTCCATATTCCATGAACACTTCATAGTTAAACCTTAGGGTGGGGTGTTGGCCTAAATCCATATGTATTTTGATGTTAGGTTTTCAACGTTGTTCTCTGAACCATATTCCATTAGATTTCAGTAATTTCATCACATTCACGCATGATTTGAGGTAGGTATCTCAATATATTGGTCTTTAATTTTAGAACCGTTGATTACTTCATTTTCAAAATTATTATTTAAGGAATACTATAGTTTTATTAAATGTGATTATGGTTTTTATAAATAATAATCAGATTTTATCTTAGTTTTATTAAATATAAAAGGTGTTTCCAATTTCAAATACATATTCTATAATATTTTTTTTCTCAATTGGAAACATTGAAGATATGTCAAAATTCCCAAAAAAACTTTATTAATAATTCTTATATTCAGAAGATGATATGAGTTTCAAATTTATATCTAATGGTTTTCTAAAAATGAACAAGGTTTTAGTATTTCTTTTTAGAAGGTGTTTCCTAATAATTTCAAGTGCTTAAAATAAATTCCAGTGATTGGAAAATGGATTAATGTTTTTATTAAAATGATGGAGTATGGAATAGTTAAATGTATTTATTAGAAATTACATATAATTTTGTTTTTTTGTTTGAAACCCTTATTCTATTTATGTATTGACCAATTGAAAACTAATGGGACACAATGGGTATTTGGGTAAGACATTACTAGATCATGCATGGTCCCTCAAAACTAGCCATTCTAGTGATGTAGTTATGTGGCCCCTAACATTCCAGATACATAGAACAAATCTAAATCCACTATTAGAGTGCTATCACATCCCTATATATCTCAATACTAGTAGCTTGAGGTTAAAATCCCATGGTTCTCATTTTGAATAATGGCATGATACGTATCATTTACTCCTCTCTATTTTGTTTCTACTCATATTTATAAACATATGTTTTTATATTTTTTAATTTTTTTCTCGGTAAAAAAAATTTATATTTCCTTCTTCACTTACATTTATAAATAATTTTCATGATTCTTACTCTTTATTTCAAATGTTTTTTGAGGAAATTGGAATTACATTAAATATTTGATTTCACATGTGGTCATTTTGAATAATTTTCTTCTTACAGTCATAATCTGGCATTATTTTTTTGGTCTTTATGATGGATTATTTTTATTTAATTATTATGACTTTATTATATATAGAAGAGAGTCTATCATCATATTTTCTAACATTGAAATGTAATAATCCTGAATAAGGGGTTACACTATTAGGAATTTTTTAAAATTATTCAGTAAATGTAGGTAGACATTAAACATTAATTGATGCAATGGAAAAATCTATTCCTCAGTGGATTCAACACCTTTGTCTTGATAAAAAACCATTTATTTCCTTATCTACTAAATATGGTCCTTCTGTAAGACTTCTCTGTCAACACCACACATTTTTGACACCTCCATTTCAAGAGAAAATCTCCACACAACTAGAGAAGGGAGAGAGTGAGGGAAAGTAAAGAATTGGAGAGGGTGGAGGAGAGAAGAGGGACCATATTCAGATGATAAAGAAAGAAAATTTTGTTATGATCTATCGTAAGGGAGTTCAATCCGTTGAGAATTGATCTTCACCGACTCGATGAAGATCATTACTCAGAAGATTCAATGCCTTTGTCTAGATAGAAAACTTTTCTTTCTATATCTCGTGGATATGGTTCTTCTATAAGACCTCTTTTTCAACACCACACATTCAAATTATGACATATTTCATATAAATATAAAATTGTCTTATCTTAACATGATGTATAATTTTCATATTTGTAATAGGTAATAATGAGTCAAAGTTGGATTACAGCACATCGAATGAGTAATTAATGTGAAGAAGGTGTTGATGCTTTTTTGGCATTTTCAAAATGAAATCTTCCAAGAAACGGAATTTTTTTTTCTGTCCATGCCTTAAATGTTTGAATATGAATAAGTTCAAAAGTATAGAGATCAAAGATCATCTAATTTTTCATGGTTTTAATATGAGTTACAACCCTTTTATTTGGCATGGTGAAACATGAAAAAATGTTAGATCTACAAACGATGATGATTTTCAAGATGGTAAATCTGATGAAATTGATGAAATTATTCATGATATTGAAGTAGAACAAATTGAAATAGAACCAATAGTTGGGCATCTGTATAGTGACACTAAAAAACTATTGCATCCTGGTTGTATGGATTTTATGGTTTTATCGATAGTGTTAAGATTGATTAACCTAAAGTAGAAACATAGATGGAGTGACTGGAGTTTTATAGAGCTGCTATAATTATTGAAAGAAATTCTTCCAAAAGACAATTATCTTCCAGATTCACATTATAAGGCCAAGAAAATATTATGCCCGATGGGATTGGGATACAAGAAAATACATGCATGTCTGAATAACTATATGATATATAATAAGGAAAATGTATTTCTGTCAGAGTGTCCTATATGTGGGACATCATGGTATAATTTGAAAGAAAAATCATAGACTGATGTAGAGATGACACAGATCCCTTCCAAGGATTTTTGGTATCTTCCTATAATTCCTCATTTGGAAAGTTTATTTGCTAAATAAAATGATTCAAAAAGGTTAATTTGGCATGCTGATGAGAAAATATGTGATGGAAAAATATTTCATTCAGGTGGTTGTTCACAATGGTAAAAAATTGATGAGCAGTATCCTATGTTCAGAAATGAAATCAGAAATCTCAGACTTGGGTTGTGCACAGAAGGGATGAATCTATATCGAAGCCTTAAGAACACATAGTTCATGGCCTATTTTATTGGGAATTTACAACCTATCTCCTGAAGTTTGTATGAATCCCAAATATGTCATGTTGAGTATAATGATCTTGGGTCCAAAGTAACCCGGAAATGATATTGATGTTTTTTTCACCACTGATTGATGATTTGACACTTTTATGGGAGGATAGTATTAGAGTGTTTGATTATTATAAAATGGAATATATTCAACTGCATGTAGTGGTTATGTTCACTATAAATGACTTCCTAGCGTATGGAAATTTTTCTAGATACACTATTAAGGGGCATAAAGCATGTCCATTTTGCGAACATCAGACTTCATATTGTCAATTGCATCATGGGAGGAAACCAGTATACATGGGTCATCGAAAGTTTTTGCCTATGGATCACTCTTATAGAAGATTAAAAAAGTCATTCAATGGATCACAGGAATTTGATATTGCTCTAAAACCTTTATCCACTGATGAATATTTTGCGAGGGTGCAAAACCGTGATGTGACATTATGAAAGACACAAAAATCTGGTAATGATAGGCATATTTGGAAGAAAATGTAAATATTGTTTGAGCTACTATATTGGAGATATCATGAAGTGAAACAAAATGTTGATTTCATGTACATGGAGAAGAATATCTATGGCACTTTGATTGGAACATTGTTAGATATTAAAGGAAAGACTAAAGACGGGTTGAATGCAAGATTAGACTTACTATAAATGAAAATACGTTTAAGGTTCGCTCCCACTCCTGATGGAAGGAGAACCTTTATTCCCCCATCCTGTTAGACATTATCCAAGAGGGAGAAAATTAGTTTTTGTCAGTGTCTTCATGATATCAAAGTGCCTCAAGGTTATTCTATAAATGTAATAAATTTTGTCTCTTTGAAGGATTTGAAGTTGACTAGTATGAAATCTCCTGATTGTCACGTCATGATGCAAAACTTATACCAGTTGCATTGCATGGAATATTTCCCAACCATGTCAGAAAGACTATCATGGAGGTTTGTTATTTTTTCAATTAAATTTGTAATAAGGTGATTGATGTGGATTCTTTGAACATTTTGGAAAATGATGCAATTTCTATACTTTGTGAATTGGAAATTTATTTTCCTCCTTATTTTTTTGATATAATGGTGCATTAAATGGTTTATCTTGTTCGATAAATAAAGCTTGGAGGATCAGTATATCTTCGTTGGATATATTCTTTTTAAAGTTGTATGAAAATATTGAAGGGGTATGTTAAGAATATATATTGACCTGAAGCCTCTATTGTTGAAAATTATATTTCTGAGGAGGTTACAGGGTTTTGTATGAGCTACTTGTCTATGGAGGATCACCTTGGTTTGCTTCTATCTCTCCATGAAGGGGTTAGTAATGAATGAAAGAGGATTAGTGGCTTTAAAGTCAAATCGTTGTCCGCTGAACAGATGAAAAAGGTACATTTGTATATATTGAATAACATAACTGATGCTCAACCATATATCACATTGCATATAAATGAGTTGAAACAATGTCATCCAAAGAAGAAAGAAATGTGGATTTTGAATGAGCTTAAACAAAACATTTTTTCCATGGTTTATAAAGACCCTACTCGGTAGATCCAATGCATCAGAGACATTAAAATGGTTAGTGGGTGGTCCAAGTTTAAATGTGATAACATGGTCCGGGTATGACATTAATGGCTATACATTTCATAAAAAAGCTCAGGACAATAGTAGTGCGGTTCAGAATAGTGGTGTATTAGTGTTTTCAAAAGGAATGCATTTTTTGAGTTCTAAAGACAAAAACCCAATTTCTTCATCAAGTGCATATTATGGAGTCATTGAAGAAATATGGGAGGATGATTACTTTAAAATTAAATTTCTCATATTTAACTAAAAATGTTTTATCAGTAACAACCATGTCAAACACGATAAATTTGGAATGACACTTGTTAATTTGAATATATTGGAAGACACATCATATTATTTTATATTAGAAAAACATGAAAAACAGATTTTCTATTTTGTGGATCAATCAGATATGCAGCGGTCTATTGTTTTATAAGGAGAAAAAAAATATGTTGGTGAGGAACAACTTGATGAAGTTGCTGATTTATGTTAGATATCTACTTCCTGGGAAATATTAGTAGAAAATAATGATGAACATGTTGTAGACATGGTTCGTTCAATATAGAATGATCATGACGAAGGAATTTGGGAAAACAATCCATTTGTACATTCCTAATATTATAGGTAACCTATGTTTATTTCTCGTTTACATTTATTAATTTCATAATATTTTAGATATTGTAATTCTATTCTTTGTTTGGTTTAGTTTACCATTTATACCATTATGTAACTTATATATTTATTGATTTTGTTGAGTTACAATTACTTTACCAGGTTTACCATGTTTACCATTATGTAACATATATATTTAATGAGTTTACTGAATGACAATAACTTTACTATGTTTACCATGTTTACCATCTTTACCATGTTTACAATTACATAACTTATATATATAATTATTTTGCTGAATGACAATTACTTTACTATGTTTACCATGATTACCATGTTTCCCATGTTTACTATTTGGTTACTTAGTTCAATTTTTCATTTTTTTTACATTAGTATTGTTATATTTGAATGTGTATATTTTTTATCTAATGTTTTCCTTTTTGATTTGAAGGATAATGACAGATCAATCGGATGATCAACCACATACTTATGGAGATGAGCATGATCATACATCAGGGGAGGAACATCCACATGCTCTTCCTGATGTTCCTCAATCTTCTTCATATACTCCCACATCGACAAAGAAGAGTTCAATAGTTGGTAAACATATCCCCACACATTTACCAAAATTATCAGTTTCTTGTAGCAGCGACAAGAGGGTATTCATAGACTTTGATGAGAATTGTATCCCTAGAGGTCCACATGCAAAAAAAATTAGGAGTTTTATAGAAGATAAGGGTAAAATCAAAGTGAGCATTTTGTATAATGAGTCGAAAAGTATGGACAAAGAAATAATTTCTCAATTGTTGGAGTCAATTTTGGTAAGATATTATGATATTGTTTCACTAATATCTAAAAGTTTATAGTGTAATATGTTTTTTATCTTCTTTATCGGAAGAAATTTGATATTCCTGACATTGCTGGAGTTAGGAGGAAATTCTTATCGATGGCTTCTAGGAGATGGAGGGATTTTAAATCAACCCTCATATCTGATCTCATTTTTGGTCATAGGAAAAATGACAATCCATGTCATATATATTCTTTTATAGATGAAGACATATAGAAACAAGTTTTTGAAATTAGAAGAGCAGAGACATTTTCGGTAAGTGCAATTTAAAAATTTAGAAGTTTTCTTATATTAATGATCTTATTAGTGATTTATTAATGATTTCTTATTCTTATTTTACAGCAAACAAGGATATCTCATCAAGAGATCCAATATAAAAATATATACCCTCATTATTTATCTTGGGGATGGTATACTTTATTGAAAGAAACAATGACGGTGTAAAGATTAGAAAAACATAGAGTTGAATATTCATTCTCTGGAGAAGTTGCCCATTCATCCTCTCTATCTAGACATGACAAATGGAAGAGGGCTTGAATGTGCAAGAAAGGGAAAATATCTTACAGAAGGTTCTAGGATTGTAGTTAAAAGGATTATAGAATAATTATTTTTTATTTTTAAGTTAATTATATTCTATATATACTTTGAAACGTTACAGATGATTTCAATTAATTCATACAGGATTCTCTTGAGGAGCAGAGCACATAGAGGATATTTACAGCTATTGAGAGGGAAGATATTTTATCTTCAGCATTGGGGAGGCCGGAACACCCAGGTTGTGTATGAGGATACCCGGTAGGTGTATCAGTAAGAAAAGTGTTACCATGTGCTTCTTCTTATTCTTCCATTGAGAGTATTTATCAATAAATAATAAATTCTTTGGAGGCTGAATTTCAAAATATAAATGCGATGATGGATGACAAGATCAGATCATCGGTACAGTCTATGTTTGCAGACTTCCAAAGACAATTTTAGACTTCAGATCTAAATCCTCCACCTCCTCCTGTATACCCTATTATACCTCAGCCTACAGAACCCATTATACCACATCATACAAACCCCATTTTTTATCCTACCCCTCCTCTACAACATCCCAGTTATTGTGAGTTGTATGTTGATGATCCTGACCATCATATGGTTGCATATGGGATGATATATTATATAAGAGATATAGTTAATCATCATTAGTTAGAGGTAGAGTAGTATAGGATCACTGTACAGGATATTATAGATTTTTCAGCTCCAGTACTGTTACCTATAGATGACGTGATGTCAATTGGCAATGTATCAGCCACTTTTTGGTTTTTCCATCTAGAAATCTGTGATTCATTACCATAGAGGTATGTGTAAGTTATATCTTTTATTTTATTTGTTTAATAAATTTGTTTTATAATTTTTACTTTAATATATTTCTTTATTTATTTACCAAAATACTTCAAAGATAAATAATTACTTTATAGGAAACAACAAAGAAAATTGGCTATGCCATCAGATATAGATTCTAGTGGTCTTGAAATTTTCTCAAGATATTCATGTTTTTTGGAGGCTCATTATACCTTCCCAGTGGAATAACATGTTTGTGGACATGCAACAAATATGGGGATTATGAAATATGATATCATGGAGCTTGTTAATGGAGAAAAGTTGGGCATCATCATGGTGCAAATTTTTATCATTTAACTCTTAACAAAATTATATCCCTGCGTTAAATTTATTAAAAATGTATACTTATGTCTGTTTAGTATTAGGTGTCTTTATAAAATGTGTGAGAAAAATGGGCAAGCAGATGTATAAGGATTCATGGATCCAATGTGGATTTCCCTTGAAGGGCGTGTGTTTAATGGAGAATAAAGAACAATTTATATAGCTGAAATATTGGCATAGAATGTAAACATGTAGTGTTGGAAAATGTTTTTTTGTGAGAGGTATGAAACATATATCTCCCAAATTGTACTTTATCCTTTACCATAAAACAAATAACCTTAATTTTTTTTATATCAGTGACCATTGGATGTTAGGTGTTTTTTTTTTCAAGGGAGAAAGCAACACTTCATTGATTTTGCTCTGTCCATGGAGATATGTCACAATGTTTTAAAGATATCTTGGAAAAGTAAGTCTCAATTTCTTAATATAGTTGTTTATATTATAATTAATTTTAAATTTATTTCATTTATATTATTTTCTAACAAGGTATGGTCCTACTTTCAAAAAACCACAAAAATAAGACTCGAAAGATCAAATATGTAAAATAAAGGTAAATATCTATTTATATTTTGTACATTTTGGATGTATTAAATAAAAATGATATCTTGAATTGACACTCATTTAAATATAATGTTCATAAAATATAAGTCATCATTGAATTTGGATACTATATGATAAGATTTATGTATGAAATAATTGTAACTGGAACAACAGCGCCTTGTGAAAAGGTTAGATTTCCTTATAAAATAATCCATAATATTTCATTTGATTTATTCATTATACATGTTAACTACTTTCCTTTAATTTTCAGCATTTTTAGGACCCTCAACCTTATAGTGCTGAAGATATCAAACACTCACAAGTGGAATAGTCAAATTATTTTACATGTGCGATTGCATTTTAGTTTGTTTAGGTATAAAATGTAATTATGCATGTTGTAATTGTAACTGTGTATTTGGTAGTTGTTTTGGTTGGATTTAGGGTTGTTTTTAATTAATATTTTATATTATAAATATTTAAAATGTGAATTTTTAATTTTTCTACTGGTTCTTCTTGTTTAGGTTTACTTCTGTTTGTTTTTCTGTTTTCCTTTCTGGTCTGGTTTTGGGTCTGTTTCTCTTTTTTCAGGTCTATTCAGCAGTGCATATGAAGGTTATACTATCTATTTTTTTTAAAAAAAATAGTTTTTTTACGTCGGTTATTTTATAACCAACCTAATAAACCTTTGAGAACCATTTTTTATGTCGGTTATTTAATAAATGACGTAAAAACCCACATCCCGTTACGTCGGTTATTTCAATAACTAACGTGGTAATAACTGCTGTAAAACCCTGTTCTAGATGAATGTTTTTTACCTTTGTTATTTAATAAACAATGTAAAAAACATTCGGGATGAGGGGTTTTACGTCGGTTATTAAATAATCGACGTAAAAAACATGCCTCAGGGCTTTTTTACATCCGTTATAAAATAACCGACGTAAAAAAAAGATCCAGAATTTTATTTTATATCGGTTTTAAAATAACCGACATAAGAACATAAAATTATAATGTCACCTTTAATAATGTCATCCAAAAACTGAAATAAAAAATAGAAAAAAACCAACGTTAAAAACATTTTTTCCACTAGTTATATTTTGAAATGGTCCATTTTAAATGTGAAAGGGGCTATCATGTGATGTGTATCCTCTTAGAAACATTTTTTAAAAATGGTTAATGGAATTACTAAAATTTGAAAGTATTGTTAATGTGATGTGGGATTTTTTGTGTAAGTGTGATATGTAAAATGGATTTTTTTTATGAAAGGTGTATTATGTAACATGTGAGTGGGCGGTTATGTGATGTTTATCATCTTGGGAAATAATTTATAAAATTGTTAAAGGATGTGTTGAATTGTGAAAGATATGAAAAATGTGTTGTGGAATGTTTTGGTTTGATTTGGATTTCAAAATAAATTTGAATAAAAAGGGGGATGATGTGCTTGTGTGATGTACATGTGGGCTGTTTGGTTGATGTGTGATTTGGAAGTGGTTTTTTCCTGTGAAAATTATATTTCATGGATTGTTGAACTAATTTCAGCACAAGAGGGAAACCAGGGTATCTAGGTGGGTGGACATGTACTAGTATACTAGTGATCCCGTGGGGTTTGGCCTAAGTTTTACATAACAAGATTGAACCTTACAACACTAACTAAAATTTGATGATGATGGTGATTGGGGGACACTAGGTTATTGGTATGTTACCTACTAGTGGATCATGCACGAGAATAGATATTGTGATTGTTACTCTCACCGAGATACAAGGTACCTGAGACCCGCAACAAGCTAGTTACTAGGGGTTATTTTTTATTGCTTGTGTTAATTAGATGCTTTACTCTTACCATCGGCATACAGTATGTTTGGCTGGAAATTTCAGTAGCTTTAGAATTTTATGTAAAAGTGTTGGTTCTTTAAAATGTACCACTTGAAAACTGTTTTAATGTTTAAAGTTGAATCTTTTAGAAATTGTAACTATCATTTCATGTTTTTGAAAACTTACATACTTTTCATATTTAAATTTTTATCACATGGAATCAACCAGTGGTGGTATCCTACTAAGATTTGGCTCACACCCTACTTATGCCATTAGGTGTAAGTAGACTTTCTAATTTTGTTGTCGTAGGTTTGGGTACAACTTTTTTGCCTATGGTTCAGGTTTTAGCAGTCCAACATGATGCGGTGTTGTGGAGATGGTATGAGGCCGGTACCTCTTTCCATGTGTGGGTTCTTGGTCTATAATTTCTGGTATTGTACCTTTGTAATGGTATTTGAGCATTGTTTTATGTTGTGTAATTAAATTCTGAAATTTTACAAAAGTTGATTTTTTTTGGAAAATCCAGATTCATCTTATTGGATCCTTTAACTGTTTTAAGTTTATAAATTCAGGTAAATCATTCCCAATTTTCATTTCATAATACCTGAGCACTTGTGACAGCCCATGGAAATCGAGAAATCCCTTCCGGTGTTGTTATGAGCTCGGTTAGACACCGGTTTTGGTGGTGACCATATTCGGTTCGTGGCAAAATGGTATCAAAGGGAGGTTCGTTGTCATAGGTCATGGTATTTGGGAAAGAGTCGGGATAGTCCGGAGCTAGGATTTTGGGGCATGACATTCCGATTATAAGTAAGGTTCCTGGATAGCAGACCTTGTGATGTGATTCATGTCTCTAGGGGAAGTTGGATTTTTTCTGAGTCCTTTGGTTTTCTTGGTTGGATGATAATTTGGGGAAATTAAATGGGAGTTGGGTTAATGGTCTCAGTGAGCTCACAGTGCCTAACAAGCCATGTGGAGCTAGGGATAATTCCCTAGAATACTCTCCATGATGGTGAAGTGATTGGCATATGGCCACCAACCATATGTTTAATTCACCCACCGAAACTTGTTTCCTCTCACATTGTCTTGTGTCCTTTTCTTTTGGAATATTAGAATCTTGGTTTTAAATCAAAAAAGACTTGGTTTTCCGAAGTGTAAAGTTTTTGTGAAATGATTTTCTAATAAAGAGGGAATGAAATGATTTTTGAAATTGTGGAACAGAATTTTCTGAATTATTTTGAAATGTTAAATGTTTTAATTAAAATCTTTTGAAAGTATAAATTATGTCAAATTGGATTTTAAAAATCTGTTTCAAATGGAACCTTATGAATTATTGAAAAGGTGTTTTGAATGGAATAAAGTGTTTTTGAATTTTTTTGTGGAGTTTAGAAATAGATTATTGATTTGCTAACTAGTAAGGATTCAAAAACTTTTATGAATCATTGTAACCTTGTTTTAAATAATAAGAGATTGGTTTTTCAATGAATGGGTGTGGATCAAATGATGTTTTTCATAAAATCAAATGAGTTCTGAAAGGGGATGAGTTGTTTTAAAATTGATATGAATAGATTGAAAGTGAGTATTCATTTGAATGATTGGGATTTTGATTTCTTGGTTAGAGGTCTTGAGAAAAAGAAAGTATTGGTTAATTGTTTTGGTTTTGAAAAGTGAAAAGAATTTATGGTTTAACCTTTGTTATTTCCATGAGCGACCAAATGCATGGGGTTATATGGGATGATGTATGGTTAATGGAATTACTGGTTGAGTTCTAGGATGGATATGAGGAGGGTGCCTATTATTGCACAGAAAAATGCATGTGTGAGGTCCATGGGGTACCATTTGTGGATACGCTAACCGCCGAACCGTTTGTTTTCAAAGAAACATTTTTAAAGGAAAACATGATGTATTTATGACTTGTTTGGGATGGTGTGTATTATGTGTTTTATAAAATTTTGATATTGTGAGATGTTTTGAGTCCAAGATCCCCTTCTGTTTGAACTGTGTTTTGGGTTTGTGTTTGGTCGGTAAGTTGGGATGAAGGGCTTGCTAGTGGTATATTCTGAGAAAAGTTTGGGAAGGAGTTATGGTAGTTACACTCACTTGTTAGGTTCTATTTTATGGAAAATTTAGACCAATGTAGAATCATGGTTGGGTCCTTGGGTTCTTTCGTTGGATACGGTATGCCCCCATTAAGGGTTAGTGCATGATTGAAGTGAAACCCGGATTGTTTCTCCTTTGGAAAATCCTCTAGTTGATCAATATAAGGAATCCTTTTATAGAGCTTGAGAGATTGAGTTTACACCATTTACATTCTTTTTTTTGGACCCTCTTATAGTGAGAGAGTTCTCATGGAAGGTTGAAAGAGACCTTAGTTTCTTAAGTTACCTGAATCATTAAAGGTGGAAGTAGTCCAGGGTTTTAAGTGTAGATAAGTATCTGGATGGTGTCTAAGAAGGCCTCGAGGTCCATCGTAGTCTCTTAGATGTAGGGGTATATGATAGACCACTAGTGTGAGAAATCTGGTTAGGAGAGGCTATTATGGCCACTTGATGGAATTGTGTGTTGTTTGGGGACATGGCATAGGTCCACTTCCATGTATTGTTTCTATCAGTCTCAATGGTCACGTTCGGTGACACCTTGTGATGTCAGGTTCTCATTGACTGTAAAGTTTTAGGTTGTGAAATCCTCTGAGATTCTCTTACATGTTGGGAGTATGTATCTCATGGGAAAACTTCAAAATCCTTTGTTTTAGAGTAAAATGTTTATATGTTTCCTTTCCTTCTATTGTTTCTTACCTGAAGAAACAAGGTTTGATGTGTGTGTGCATCTTATAAGCCCTTGTTTTAGTGAAATGGTGGGTTATGGTAAAGTGAGATTTGGAATGTGTTATGTCTTGGTGAACCCATCTGGGACTAGGGTATAGTTTTCATGGAACTAAAGGGAAAGTTCAGTTTAAGTGTTTCTAAATCCTAACTACAAGGCCGAAGATGTTTTAATCATTTGAGCTCCAACCATAGGTCCGGGAGAAAAGCTGGAACGTAGTCAGGAGAAATCTCAGGGTCGTTTAAAACCTTGTACAAAGTCCTATCCTCAGTATGAAAGATAGGGAATAGTTTAAACCTATGATATTTCCATCTTGATTTAGTTGTTCCCATTCGATGGAATGAGGTGGTAGGATCTCATGTCTATGTTATCACCCAATGTCATTATTTTCCCCTTTTGGTTTCCATTGAGTTTTGGGAGTATGGTTGGGAATTTTGCTAGATAGTTTGATCAAACAATTTGTGCATTCTTAGTAGCAACCATGTCCCAGAAAACTACCCAAGTAGAAGGATCAACACTGTTAGCACACAGTTTCTCAAACTGTGTGGATTAACCTTGCGGTCGTCCCAACTCGTTAAATTTGGGTTCTTCCTGTGTCGGCCCATGCTGGTCGGTTAAAATGCATGGTTGTTATTATGGGGAGACCCACTATGATTCTCATGTATGTTCCTTTGTAAATTTTGAATAGATTTATACCCTTTGTTTTAATAAGTCTATTCGGGCCTCCCCTGTTAGTGTCTCGATCCTGTCTCAGGAAAATTTTAGTTTTCACTTATGGTGGGGATCCCATTTGTGTCTCCACATACTAGTAACTCAGATTGGTACTTGGTCTTGGCTTAGTGGTAGAAATTCTTCTTCAGATCTATCTAACTACCTACATCTTCTTTGAGTAATCGTTGGGAGAAGAGAATTACCAATGGTCTGGTTAAATCCAGGTAAGTGTAACCTTGTTTTTTGTTGTTGTTCGTTTGGGTAAACTGTTAGAATCCTATTTGGATAGTGTTTGAGGAGTTTTCCTTTGGGATAAAATCTGAATATACTTGATCATTTTAGGAAGTGGTGTATTTTTTGTTTGGGTAGAGTATTCCATCCTTTATTGATCAATTGGAGGTGTTTTGTCCTTTTGGGGGTTGGTGAAACTTGGCAAAGGAGTCCATTTTGTCCTTTCGGCTAGGTTTGGTTTTTTCCTTAGGCCTTGATATGGCTTTTTGAGGGTGGAAAGTTTTATGGAGGGTATAATTGTCACATAAATGAATTATTATTGAGGAAACATTCATTTAATTTCCATTCTTTCTTTGTTTTGGGTGTTTCACATGCATTTTGGTGGAAATGGTGGGTTTTCAAAATTTGGGCCAAACCGTTATCCCAATTCCAGATTTAAAAATAAATTTTATTTCATTTATATATCCTTAATTTTTCAACATTTTTCATCAATTAAAATTCCTACTTGGCCTTCCCTAGCCTATTAACACCACCATGGAAATTTGGATGCATTAGAAATCCATAATCTTAGTGTATTTCATTTTTTATTTAAGGTGTTGGGCCTTCCCGTAATCCCACTTTCTGTTTTAATTTTTTTTAATTCTTTGTTATCTCTCTCTTGTTTTGTTTTTTTTGGTTATTTCTCCTCTCTCTAGAATCCAATATCTCTAGGATCACTCCAATTAATGGTTTCTCATTTTTTGAGCTCATCTGAATCGAGAATTAGGGTGAAACATTTCAGGGTTTCCCAAACCCACCTAGATTTGAGAAGGTAAATTGCTTCTTTGTTTTCTTCCCTTTCCATAGGGTTTCTTCCACTATCCAGGAAGTTCCCTTATGTACATAAGTTAGGTTTCTAACCTAGGGTTTTATGTTTTGTCTTTTTGGTCAAATATTGTGGTTTAGGGATGCTTTTCACCCCCTTGTGATGTGGCAGTGGTGCGGTTGATGTTTCGCACCAAGTTTTGAGCATTTCGACACAAAAGGTAGGTTATTCCATTTGTAACAATTTTATTATGAGTTATCTTGATTTATTTACTGATTTTTAAGTTCCTCGTATGTTTTTTATGGTGTGAAAACTATTTATGATTTATTTGGTTAAGCGTTTAATTTATTTCATGCATTTTAGCTTGAAACTGGGTGTTTTTCATGTGTAACTCTTGGTGTATTATTTGGGTGTATTTTATAACACATTTAATTGGTTTAATAATTTTTTTGGAGATTCCAATTCTTCTTTGGTAGTTTTTTGGTGTTCCATTGGGTTTTAAATATGGTTTTGAATGGGTTTTATGTGTAAAACCATGTTATGCCTCTTGAAAGTGTTTTATGAAAATGTGTGTGTTTTCATGTGCATCATTTGTGGTATTATTCGAGGTGATTTTGTAATACTTTAGAGTGGTTTATTAAATATTTATAGGGCTGAAAATTATGTTTTTTATTGGTATTAGTGTGATGTTTTCCTTGAATTATGGTTTTGAAATGGATTTTATGTGCAAATCTTGGGTATACTCCTTAGAATTGTTTTATAAAAGATTTGAATAGTTTAATGATTTATGTAAGAGGTGAAACCATATTAGAAAATGGTTTTGTATTGCCTATATTTTGAAATATTAAATTTTAAATGTGAAAGGGGATGTAATGTGATGTGTATCCTCTAAGAAATTATTTATAAAAATGTTTTATGGAATTACTGAAATGTTAAAGTGAAGTGACGTGATGTGGGCTGTTTTGTGTGAGTGTGATGTGAAAAATAGATTTTGTTTATGAAAAGGGTATTATGTAACATGTGACCAGTCTGTTATGTGATGTTTATCATCTTGGGAATAATTTTATAAAATTTTTAAAGGATGTGTTGAATTGTAAAAGATATAAAAAATGTGTTGTGTGTTATTTTAGTGTGAGTTGGAATTCGAAATAAATTTGAATGAAAGGGGGGATGATGTGCTTGTGTGATGTACATGTGGTCTTTTTGGTTGATGTGTGATTTGGAAGTGATTTTTTCATGTTCAAATTATATTTCATGTCTTCTTGAACTTGTTTGAGCATAAGAGGGAAACCTGGGTATCTAGGTGGGTAGACGTGTACTAGTATGCTAGTGATCCCATGGGGTTTGGCCTCAGTTTCAAATAGAAATATTGACTCTTACAACACTAACTAAACATTGAAGATGATGATGATTGGGGACCACTAGGTTATGGGAATGTTCCCTACCAGTGGCTCATGCATGAGAACAGATATTGTGATGGTTACTCTCATCGAGATATGAGGAACATGGGACCCACAACGAGCTAGTGCCTAGGGGTTATTTCTTATTTATTGTACTCATTATATTATTTACTCTTTCCATCTACATATGGTATGTTTTGTTGAAAATTTCAGTAGATTTGGAATTTTATGTAAAAGTTTTTATTCTTTAAAATACCCCACTTGAAAACTATTTTAATTTTTGAAGTTGCATCTTTTAGAAATTGTAACTAGAATTTCATGTTTTTGAAAACCTGCATGATTTTCATGTTTCAATGTTTATCACATGGAATCTCCTAGTTGTGGTATCCTACTAGGCTTTGTCCCACACCCTAATTACACCTTTGGGTGTAATTATACTTGCTTATTTTGTTGTTGCAGGTTTGGGTACAACTTTTGTACATATGGTTCAGGTTTTAGCAGTCCAACGTGATGCGGTTTCATGGAGATGGCTTGAGGGCGGTTCCTCTTTCCATGTGGAGGTTCTTGGGATGTTATTTATAGTTTTTCACCTTTTTAATAGTCTTTGATCATTGTTTTATGTTGCGCAATTAAATTCTAAAATTTTATAAAAGATGATTTTGTTTGAAACATCCAGATTCATTTTATTGGATTTTTTTGCTATTTTAAGTATATAAATTTGGGTAAATCATTCCCAATTTTTAGTTTATGATACCTAGGCACTTATTCCAGCCCATGGGGATCGGGAACGCCCTTCGGGCCTTGTCACGGGCTGGGTTAGGCACCAGTTTTGGTGGTGACTAGATTCGGTTCGTGATAATCGGTATTGATGTTTATGGTGTATATAATATTCAAGAATCAATATTATGTTATAATAGCCATGTATAGTTATTATTTCCATCATTATACCCATCCATGTAATGTGGTGATGAAAAAACTGATTACACCATGGCGTGGAGATGGTAATCCATACGTACACACGCGTGGTGATTTTGTTATCCATAGGATGGATAGAATGTGTAATATGGTTTTTACATAACCATAATAACATCTCACAATATTATTGATAATATATGTATTACTTTTGGATTGAAAAAACTCATGATGATTAAGTATAAGTAGAAATAAGTTTGAATGAATCACTAGTTGTGATTACCTCTTCATTGACGATCTCCCTCTAGATCTCCTCATAAAGGTACTAGAGTTAGTATTTTGAGGGGAAAACACCTATATAATATGAATAAATAATTATAGAAGGAAAATTAGAATGGGATAACTAAGATTCAAAGATAAATGTGAAGATAAGTTGTGATGGAGGCTTTTCCCTTTTATAATTGAGGTGAGGGGAACATTTGGAATCTCTAAAATTATTAATTTATAATAAAATAAAACCATTTCAAAAAACCTCCAAAATTTCATATTTTATATGATGATATAAGATATGGTTTTAATATCATCAACCAAGTAATTTTAGAAATATTTTTCTATAAATTTAAACCTTATCATTTTAATTAACCCTTAGTTATTCTATTAAAATTTTAACTAAGGTAACTAATGATTCAGTACTAAAATTGATAAGATTTTACTTATATGATTTGAATTAGACCATCCATGAACCATATAAAACATTTTAGACCATATAAATATTAATTTATATTTTAAAAAATGTATTATTATGTTTTAATAATTTAATAATACATTATTTTGACAAAATATCAATAATGTCAATTTTAACAGTTTTCATTTCATGAATTTTTAAAAATAGAAAGATTTGTTGTTAACCTACGATAAAATATTTTATAATATTTATATGGGGTAATTTTAATCTATAATATGTTTTAGATATTTTAATTATCAAAAATTATATTTATTTGAATTTTTTTAATAACATTAATTTGATATTTTCATTAATAACATAATTACTACATCAGTTTGGTGTAATTATTTAAAGTAATTATATATTGGGAAAAATTTCAAAATAACATACCATAACGAATATAAATCATCTATATTTCATAAGAATACATATAGTCGAATATAGCTCCTGTAATATCCTACATTAAAAATTTTATATTTAATAAATATTGAATGTGACAACGTTAACATCACTTTAAATAAAATATTATAAGAGTCATAATCATTTCCATATGGCACCAAATGGTCAATAACTTTCCCCTTCAATGCTTATAGTCCATATATAATATACCAATATGATTTGGTCATGTTTTTTGGACTTTTAATGGTCATTATCTTTTTAATTAGAATTATTTTATTGACAATTTATTAATTAAATAATATTTGTATCATCAATGTATAAGCCTTTAAAGTAATTATTTATTTCTAATAAATATCAAATAAATTGAAATCATAAATAAACCCATTTTATCTTTCAAATGAGTATTTATAGGTAATTTTCCCTTCTGTATAACCTTATTTTATTAATGATAAATTTATTAAAATTTGAGTAGGACATATTTCAATTTTCTTTAAATAAAATATATTAAATGTCACAATCTCATACAAGTAGCTTACAAAGGATACCATTTATACCCAAGAATGATTTATATTGAAAACCATTCATCCAATTATATTAGGACAATTGTTAGGGTAATTTTATATTATTATATTTACCCTTAAAAACCATATTTACCATTTTACTGTATTAATAAAAATTGGAGAATTTAATATTCATAATGTCAAAAAAGAAATCTATTTACATGACATGGACACACTGATTAAAAATAAGGAATATAATTTTTAAAAAAAATTTACAACACATAAATTTCAGTAATTAATTTAATATTAATCCCATTTTTTGAAAGAAAAATGGGTTTAAAAAGTTAAAACATTGTAAAAGATTGAAATATTTTTGCATCTAAATTCATGGAATAATTAATGCTAATAAACAACATTGTAACGCCCTAACCCCAGTTACCCAGAGTTGGTGCATTATTACATAACATTGTCATGATCACAAATGACCAATTCTCGAAATACTGATTAGTTTAGTAGCCTTGAAACACTAGATACATTCCTAAGTCTTTCATTACATGATAAATTGGAAAACTACAACAACATAGTCTCTAGAGTCCACACTCATATCCCCTTAGAATATCCCAATAGGTCAGTCATAAAATACTTCTTCACATCTTGGGAAAAATAAAACATAGAAAGGGGTGAGCTCAGATTCTCAGTAAGGATAACAATATAGCAGAAACTTTTATAAGTAAGCATAAACATTTAAGGCAATGTATAACAAAAACAAAATCCTTTTAAACTTGAACTTTGGAATAACATAGAAAAAAGAAAATTAAATAAATCCATTTACTTATTCACATAGATATTCTACTGGTCTAATAATCACATGAAATATCAATAACCACTTTCATAATGATGGAATGCATAATTCCAGATAATCATAACCACATAGTCAAGGCCTTATGCCAAGACTACAAATACGATTTTGTCAAGGCCTTCTGTCAAGACACCAGTTTGTCTTATGAGACCTATCAATGCATTGAGGAGCTATTGTGGGCTCCACCCGTCACTTATTAATTCCAATGCATTCCTCAAATGAACAGGTTTAAACATAACATAAATATTCGTATTAAAACTATCATACGAAATGCCAATACTTTATCCATAAACCATGAATGGTATAAAAATAACACATGCATAGTAAAACATATCACAAAACCTTCAATACAATATGGAAGTTTTGTATCATAATAAATCAACTTCAAATAAGCTTAAAATCCATCAAAGGATGTTGACATAGATGAAATCAAAACTATTTGAGAGAAATATATCTTTTTTTGAAATCATTTAAAAGTAACATAATTATAAAATAAAACATTTACTTTGAAAAAATTCTTATAAGCTTGTAAGGGAAGCTTTGATGATTTTATAATGGCGGAAAATAGTCGCACATGCCGTATAATTTTAAAAAAAATCCATTCCTACCTTAATTTTGTCAAAAAGTTTTAAAACGACCTTGTTTGGAAAATGACAGAAAGATTACATTATAAACATCTTATAAAAAGTAAAACAAGGGTATAAATGATTTTAACCCATATTATAGTAACTAGTAAAATTTTTTTCATATACATTTTTAAGAAACATGGATTTGGATGATAAAGAGGTCCCAATAGATAATTACTTATAAACAACCTCAGATAATGAAGAGATTGTGAAATAGACCATTACCTTGTACTTATCCTTGGTCGAGGGTAGGTTAACCTCTTGTATAATGGTGAAATAATTGTTATTAAATTATACAAGAATCATATACATTAATATGATATCATATATATTCTTTTATCATCGCTTGGTTAATAATATCTTAGTATTATCGTGGTTTTGGGTGTTAACTGATTCGCTTTCCTTTATATGATTTGATACGTAAGTCGTATATGTTATGGATGGAATGTATCTTATTCATATTTAGAATGATATAAAGTATTTAAAAATTATTTTTAATCATATAATGAAATTTTTTCTTAAATGAATACGATGGGGAATGAATCTCATCGTGTTTGTGGAGACGGTAATCCATACGTACGCACGAACGCTACTTCCATTTCATTTTTGATTTTAAATGGAATAAAAACCATATGATAAATTGGTATATTATAATTCCAGTATAATATAATATCTTATATATTTTACTTATGTTCATTAACACCATCCTTTATACATTCCATGTATGGTATGAACGAGTCATATCACTTTGAGGGGGCGGTAGTCCGCACTTCCTCAAATGAAATTATCATGTATATATAAAACATGAAACAAATAATGGTATTCTATAAAATGAAATTACAGAAGTTTATATATAAAATAAATATTATTAATATCATATTTAATTACAGTGCCATCATAATGGCCACCATAAGAGGTGGTAGTAGAAGATTGAGCAATCATCGTTTCGTGAGGCAGTATTTCACCGTCCACAGAAACATTATGTTCTATACCCATTAGATAGAGGTGTTTGTAATTTTAGTTAAAATCCATAACATAACAAAAAATTAGTATATTTAGGATACTAGTGTTGTTATAAAAGAAATGAAAAAAGATATTTTTGGGGGTTGGAGAAGAAAAAGAAAAGAAAAGAACTTAAGAGAAGATGTTACCTTTAAATCAGGTAACTCCCTTTCACTAATGGAAAATAGGTCTATACCCACGGTTTTTCCCAAAAACCATGGGTATAGGGTACCCCTATACCCACGGTTTTCCAAACCGTGGGTACAGGGATAGTACATGAACCTATACCCACGGTTCTCCAAAACCATGGGTATAGGCCACCTATACCCACGGTTCTCAAATACCGTGGGTATAGGGTACTTTCCAAAGACCTATACCCACAGTTATTCAAAACCATGGGTATTATGGTTTTTTAATCCCTATACCCACGGTTCTCCAGAACTGTGGGTATAGATTATAGCGGGGAATGAAAATTAGGTGGGACACGAAAAAAAATTGGCGGGAAATATTTTTTCACGGTTTATTTTAATATATTTATATAAATATAAATATATACAAAAATAATTTCCATAGATTGGTTGGTAAATAGTGGAGGTGTGGCCGTTAGAGTAGTGTTTGAATCTCGAGGTCTTTGTTTTTGGAATTTAAGAGGATTAAATTAATATATATATGATGATGTTCGAATAAATATTAGAAAGAATTCGCAGTCCGTTTGGTCAATTGGTGGTGTGCGGCCATGAATTCCAGTGTGGAATGCGAGTTCGAATCCCTGCTCCTGTGTTTTTTTTATTTTAAGTGTATTAAATAAATATAATACATTAATTTATGGATATATGTCAATTAACAATGTTATCTCAGTTGGTTCGTTGTGGGTCGCTGGCGTGACTTGTAGCTGGAAGCGCGGGTTCGAAACTCTGAGGCCACATTTTTGAATATCGACGTGGATAATATTAATATATATCTGATGATATATGTATATACAACATATTAAAATCACGTCTTGGTTGGTAGAGTGGCTCTCTATTAGGCGTAGTGTGCAGGGTTCAAAACTTACTGATCACTATTTTTTAAAATTGAATTGAATATATTCCCCATGGTTTGCCACGCTGTACAGCGTGGTCTTGATGTGTGACATACCTATAACCATGGTTCTACCAACCCGTGGGTATAGTTCAATACCCCTATACCGACGCCGTTCCATCCCACGGTTCCCAAAACCGTGGGTATAGCCTATACCCACGGTTTTGGGGGCTATACCCACAGTTTTGAACTGTGGGTATATGTCCTTTTTTCAGTAGTGTTTGGTTTGAACCAAAAAGACCTCTTTAAGTTCCTTCTGCCTAAGTTAAGGCTTCTAGGAAGAGGAGAGGGATGTAGGGAGATTAATTGGGTAGATTTTGGACGATCCAAGGGTCTTGAGAGGTGTGTGGAATTGGTTAGAGGTGAGGGATTTTTATAAGCGGGAGGAGGGGCTCTTTAGGAAAGATTGAAAATATTAATTTATTATATAATTATATTCGGTTTATAAAGGTCCAAAACTCATTAATGTTGAATATAACATGACTCATTATCTAAATGAAATCATCCAATAAGAATTTGACAGGTTTTGGATATTATTTTAGTCTCTATAATCTTATTTACTTAAATCATTTATTAATGAGGTAAACACTACATCATTATTGTGTCATAAATAATTTGGTTTATTAGTTTTATAACAATTATAGAAAAGATACCATGATGTGGGAAATATTTTTATCTTTCTAATTAATATTTATAGTCTAAGAGATAAAATGTATAACTCTATGTAAAAATTGTTTTACTAAAAGATATATTCTTTTGTCATTTTTGTCTTTACTTTATCTTAATTAATATAAAGTGTCATTATCACTTACAAGTGGATCCATAGGGTCCCAAAATTGACCCAATGATGCCCATGGTCGGAAATTTATCATCCAATAGGGTTATGACACGTGTTAGGGTAATTTAATATTATTATAATATTATTTTTTACACTTATTTACCGTATTTATATTTTAACCATGGTAAATAAAATATTTACCGAAATAATTATTCAAAATGTCGAAAAAATAGTTTCCTATTTACACAATTTGGAAATCCTGATTCCAAATATGGAATCCATTTTTCTAAATTCAAAACACATAAGTGGAAGAAATTAATTTAAAGTTAATTTCTGTTGTCATAACAAAAAGCATGTTTTTATGAAATAATAACTATCCAAAGATTGACACTTTTTTATGTCAAATTTAAATGTGAAATTACTTATAATGACCAACATTGTATTAAATGATAAAAATATAATCTAATTATAATTCTACACCATTCAAATGCATAATTTATCACTATTAATTATTTCGATTAAAAAAGTTGTTTTTAATTAAAATTTAGTAATTTTAACTATTCATCAAAAACTAAATGTTTTTGGAAAAATACCGAAAATTCACCCTAAGATAATCTCTATACTCTGATTCCAAAACTGAAGTCCATTTTTAAAGAAACAATTCATAAAATTTTAAAAAGTGGGTATTACTATTCATAACGGCTACTTTGATTGGTCGCGGTGTGTTAGAATCTCGAAGTTGCGTACGATGAAAGTTGTTGAATTATTCAAAGAGAAACGTACCATGTATGCTTGGGGTGTTACATTATCCCCTCCTTCAAATAATTTCATCCACGAAATTTCTAGAATATTACTACATAAAAAGACTCGGGTGGTTCTTCATCATAAGTTCCTCGGGTTCCCACGTTTCCTCTTCCATCTTATGGTTTCTCTATAAAACTTTTACCAGACGAGTCGTCCGGTTTCTTAGTACATCTTCTCTTGTATCAATAACCTTGAAAATCTCTTCGCAATAAGATAGATCAGTTTCCAATTCTAATTCCTCATAGGTGAGTACATGCGTTGGGTAAGGCATGTATTTTCACAACAGTGATACGTGGAACACATCGTTAACTTTGGAGAGATTTGGAGGCATTACCAAATGGTAAGCAACAACCCCAATTCGTTCAAAAATTTCGAAAGGTCTGATTTACCTGGGACTCAATTTAACTTTCTTACATAAACATATAACTCCCTTCCATAGAGATACCTTCAAGAAAACCTGATCTCCTACCTGAAATTCCAAATCCTTCCTTCGGTTATCAACATAGCTCTTCTGCCTACTTTGAGCTGCTTTGATGTGGTTTTGGATTACCTTCACCTTTTCCATTGTTTCCTCCACTAGTTCTGGGCCTATGAGTTTTCTTTCACCAACTTCATCCCAACAGGTTGGTGAGCCAAAACTCTTTTCGTATAATGCTTCATATGGTGCCATCTAAATTATTGAATGGAAGCTATTGTTATAAGAAAATTCCACCATAGGTAAATACTGATCCCACATACCCTGAAAGTCAAGTGAGCATGATCTCAACATGTCTTCTAAGGTTTGAATAGTCTGTTCTGATTGTCCATCAGTTTGGGGGTGGTAAGTAGTGCTCAAACGAAATTCAGTATCCAGGGCTTTCTGAAGACTTTTCCAAAATCTTGATGTAAAATGGGGATCACGATCAGAAATAATCGATGATGGTACTCCATGAAGTCTTACAACTTCATTAATATGTAGTCTTGCTAATCGTTCAAGTGGTAAATCTTCTCTTATAGAAAGAAAATGTGCTGACTTGGTAAGATGATCAACAATGACCCATATTTCATCGTTCATTCTAGGAGTCTTTGGTAGTCCCTTGACAAAGTCCATTGTAATATTATCCCATTTCTACTTAGGTATCATAAGAGGTTGCATGAATCCTCCAAGATGTTTCCTTACAGCTTTTACTTGTTGACAAACCATACATCTTGACACAAAATCAGAAATCTCCCTCTTCATGTTATCACACAAAAAATGTTCCTTCAAATCTCTATACATTTTGGTGCTCCCTGGGAGTATAGAGAAATTGGAACTATGAGTATCGTCCAACAATTCCCTTTTTATATTAGGTATATCGGGAACACAAAGTCTCTTCCAAAATTTCAAAATTCCATTTTCAAGCACAAAGTCACTCAATATCCCATCATTCACTGTTTTATTCTTCTTTTCAAATTCTTAATCATCAGTCTGAGAACTCTTTATCCTTTCTAGTAAAGATGGTTTAGAAACCATTTGAAAAGGTATCGATATTTCACCTTCCATGGTAATTCCCATATCCATCTTTACTAGATCCAAAAAAATAGGATCCCTTTTAACTCCCATCTTGTTCAAAACTCCACGATCCTTTCTACTCAAAGCATATTCTACCTTATTTGCCTTCCCAGGGTGGTAGTGTATCATGAAATCATAATCTTTGAGTAGTTCAAGACATCTCATTTGCCTCATGTTGAGTTCTTTCTTTGAGAAAATATACTTCAAAATCTTGTGATCAGTATATATCTCACATTTTTCACCATATAGATAGTGTCTTCATAAATTCAAAGCAAAGATTACAGCTGCTAACTCATGATCATGAGTAAGATAGTTTTTCTCATGAATTTTCAGCTTGCATGACGAAAAGGTAATAACCCTATCATTCTGCATAAGGACACAACCAAGTCCATTCATCAATGCATCACTATAAATAACAAACCCATCATTCCCCGATAGTAGAGTCAAGATAGAAGCATTGACTAATCTTCTCTTCAATTCTTCAAAGAATTATTCAAACTATTTTGTCCAAACAAATTTAACCCCTTTTCATGTGAGCTTTGTTAATGGGTTAGCCAATCGGGCAAAATTATGGACGAAATGTCGATAATAACCTGCTAAACCAATAAAACTACGTACCTCGGTTATACTCATCAGTGCTGGCCATTGTTGGATTGCTCTTGTCTTAGAAGTATCAACGTAGATTCAATCTAGAGACAATATGTCCATGAAAAGAAATCTCTTGATTCCAGAATTCACATTTTCTAAATTCCCCATATAATTCATGTCTTTTAAGAGTCTTCAGGATAATGTGTGAGTGATTTTCATGATCTTCATAGATTTTAGAGTATACCAAGATATCATTAATAAATACCACTAAAAAATCATCGAGATGTTCCTTGTAAAAGTTGTTCATTATATCCATGAAGACAGATGGCGCATTAGTCAATCCAAAAGGCATTACTATAAACTCGTAATGCCCGTACCTGGTTCGAAATTCTATCTTTGGAATGTCTTACTTCTTCACAAACAACTAATGGTATCCTGATCAAAGTTCAATCTTTGAAAAGTATTGAGCTCCATGTAGTTGGTCAAATAAATCATCAATGCGATGTAGGGGATACTTGTTTTTTATTGTTATAGAATTGATATCCCTATGTCAATATATAACCTCATAGATCCATCTTTCTTCTTAACAAAAAGGACATGGGCTCCCTGTGGAGAAACACTAGGGAGAATAAATCCCTTATTACTCAATTCCTCTAGTTGTTTCTTTAGTTCCACTAATTCCATAGTTGACATTCTATAAGGGGTCTTTGATATAAGCCTTGATCCAGGAATTAAATCAATGGAAAACTCAATTTCTCATTCTGGAGGATGTCCAGGTAAATCCTATAGAAACACATCAAAATATTCTTTCGCAATAGGTACATCCTCTATTTGGACATTCATTTCCTCACCCACAGTTATTTCATTCTCTTCCTCCCTAATAATTGAATTTAGTTGAGCTACTGGGGGTGTATCTAGATAAGAATTAGGTGGTGATGATTCTACTCTAAAGACAAGGTGTTCTTTATCATAATCATAAAAAATCGTAACCTCCTTCTTCTTATAATAAATCTCCGCATCATGGTCTGAAATCCAATCCATACCGAGGATTATATCAAATTCCATCATGGGTATGATGATGAGATCAACAGATAAAGAACATTTATATGCTCTAATGGGAACAGATTCACAAAACTTTGTTGCGATGATACTTTCCTTAGGAGTTTTGACTAAAAACACTCTTGTTGAATCAAATTGGAAACATCTAATTTTCTTTGCAAACTGGGAAGATATGAAACAATGAAATGATCCAGAATCAAATAAAGCATTGTCTAAACTTGAGGAAACTATTAAATTACATGCCACCACATCTTTCGGAGCTTCAACCTCAGTAGTAGTGATCGTATAAGCTTGGCCTTGATCCCTTGTCCTTTTCTAAGGTAAGTTTACCTAACACTTAGGACATTCATTTGTGTAATTTCCCATCTCCCTGTAATTGTAGCATTGAACATTGGTAGCTTCTTTCTTCCCCTTGCAATCACGATCTTAGTGGCCTTTTTAACCACACTTGTAACAGACTCCCATTACATTTAAGCAAGTACTTGGGTGTTTCTTCCCACATTTACTACAGGAATGATATTCAACTTTTCCCTTATTCCCCTTATTTGCATTTCCAGAGTGATCAACAGATCTCTTCTTCTCTTTGTTTTCTTTAAAGACATAAGACTTAGAGAATTATTTTTTGATCTTGATAGTACATGAGACAATATCTTCGTATGATGAGAAGGATTGTGAGACTAATGCTCGATGGAGAAACGATTTTAACCCATCAAAGTAACGATCAATATTACTTCTTGGGTTACGTATATAATCTGCAGCATGCCTCGCTAACCTGGTAATGTTAGCCTCATACTTTGTGACATTCTCATCCTCCTTTTTCCTCAGACTTATAAATTTCCATTCCATATCTGCTCAATGGTCACGAGGAAAGTATTTTTCAAAGAAAATATCTTTAAACTCCCTCCATTCCATATTTTATACTTCATCATCTTCCTTTGTGTTTGAAACAATGACCACCATTGATCAGTATATCCAGTGAGGCGGTAAATTGCCATGACATCTTTTTCCCTTTCGCTACTCCCTAAATACTGAAATATTTTTCTAGGGAACTTATCCATTGTTTATATACCTATGTATTTGTGCTCACATTGAATTTTGGTGGTTGTTTCCCCATGAAGCGATCTAACATTGATCATCCACATTGTGGACAGGGTTCTCCATACGAGTAAGGTTATTATCCATTACCTGAGTGAGTTGTCCCAATATGGTGATAAACTGATCAACACCAGTTGTATCACTAGCTCCTCTATAATTATCTTGAGAAGGAGGGAAATACCTACATGGTGTGCATATATTGATACGGTTTCCATTCCTTCCACAAGGCTTCATTTCTAAATAATGGAATAAACTAGATTAGTTTATGAATCGCAATACATAAATTCAATCTTGTAAAACACTGAACATAAATTGAACAGTTTATGGATATAATCCATAATCATAAAAAGGTTTTCTTTGAGGAAGTATATACTCATAAAAAATTCATAATGGTTTGAAATGAAAATGATAATTATCCTAAGCATATCCCCTGAGAGTGTCGTAACTAAGAGTGCAGTAAGACCCGTTGTCGTGCACCGGTTCTCATTTGAGTCTAGCTCAAAGCTTTGTTTTTGGGTTTTACCCCAAGGTACATCTATTCCAGAGCCACCTCTACCTGATCGTATCTAGACAGGGATGTATTTCTTGGAAAACTCACAAAATCTCTATAATACCAAAATTCTAGGAAGTTATTCTATAATAATCCCCAAATTCCATCTTAGGTCTATGTGCTCTAATCGAATTTTATCTAAATCTATCTTCCAAGGTTTTTACTAAACCTCCTATGATACCAACTGTAACACCCCGACCCTAGTTAACCAGACATAGTGCATTATTACATAACATTGGAATGATCAGAAATGATCAACTCTCGAAATACTGATTAGTATAGTAGCCTGTGAAACACTAGATACATTCATAAGTCTTACATTATATGATAAAATGGAAAACTACAACAACATAATCTCTATAGTCCAAAATCATATCCCCTTAGAATATCCCTACTGGTCAGTCATAAAATACTTATTCACATCCTTGAAAAAAATAAAATATAGAAAGGGGTGAGCTCAGATGCTCAGTTAGGATAACAATATAGAAAAAACTTTCATAAGTAAACATAAACATTTAAGGCAATGTTTAACTAAAAAATGCCTTTTAAACATGAACATCAAAATAACATGGAAAAAAGAAAATGAAATAATTCCATTTACTTATTCACATGGATATTCTACTAGTCAAATAATCACATGCAATATCAATACCCACTTTCATAATAATGGAAGGCATAATTCCATATTATCATAACCACATAGTCATGGCCTTGTTCCAAGACTACAAATATGATTTTGTCAAGGCCTTATGACAAGACACTAGTTTGTCTCATAATACCTACCAATGCATCGTGAAGCTATAGCGGGCTCCACCCATCACATACTAAGTCCAATGCATTCCTCAAATAAATAGGTTTAAACATAAATAAACATTCTTATTAAAAATAGCATACAAAATGTCAATACATTATCCATAAACCATGGATGGTATAAAAATAACACATCCATAGTCAAACATATCAAAAAACCTTCAATAAAATATGGAAGTTTTTTATCATAATAAATCAACTTCAAATAATCTTGAAATCCATCAAAGGATGTTGACATAGATGAAATCAAAACTATTTGAGAGAAATATCTCTTTTTTTTAAAATCGTTTAAAAGTAACATAATTTTAAAATAAAAAATTTACATTGAAAATATTCCTATAATATTTTAAGGTAATATTTGATGATTTTATAATGGAAGAAAATAGCTACACCCACTGTATAAGTTAAAAAAATACATTCCTACCTTTATTTTGTCGAAAAGGATAAAAAGGACCTTGTTTGGAAAACGACAGAAAGTTTCCTCTATAATAATATTATAACAAGTAGAAAAAGTGTATAAATTACTTTAAACCATAGTCTAGTAACTAGAAAAAATGTTTTGAAATACATTTTTAAGAAACAAGTATGTGGGTGATAAATAGGTCCCAGTAGATAATTACATATAAATAACCTCAGATAATGAAGAGATTGTGAAATAAACCCTTAACTTGTACTTTTCCTTGGTCGAGGGTAGGTTAAAATCAAGTATAATGGTGAAATAATTGTTATTAAATTATAAAAGAATTATATACATTAATATGATATCATATATGATCTTTTATCATTTCTTGGTTAATAATATCTTAGTATTATTGTTGTTTCGGGTGTTAACTGATTCGTTTTCCATTATATGCTTTGTTATGTAAGTTGTATATGTTATGGATGGAATGTATCTTATTAATATAAAGAATCATATCAAGTCTTTAAAAATTAATTTTAATAATCTAATGAAAATCAGTCTTAAATGAATATGATGGGGAATGAAACTCATCACGTTCGTGGAGACGGTAATCTGTACGTACGCACGAACGCTACTTCCATTTCATTTTTGATTTTAAATGGAATCAAAACCAAATGATACATAGGTATATTATTATTAAAATATAATATAATATCTTATATATATTACTTAATTTCATTAACACCATGCTTTATACGTTCCTTGTAAGGTATGACTGTGTCATATCACTTTGATGGGGCGGTAGTCCGCACATCCTCAAATGAAATTATCGTATATATATAAAATAGGAAACAAATAATGGTATGCTATAAAATTGAATTACAGAAGCTTATATATAAAATAAATATCATAAATATCACATTTAATTATATTTCCATCATAATGGCCACCATAAGAGGTGGTAGTAGAAGATTGAACAATCATCATTTCGTGAGGTAGTAGTTCGCTGTCCACAGAAACATTATGTTCTATACCCATTATATGGAGGTGTGTGTAAGTGTAGTTCAAATACATAACATAACAAAAACCTAATATATTGAGTATTTTGGTGTTGTTATAAATGAAATAAAAAAAGTGATTTTAGGGGGTTGGAGAAGCAAAATAAAAGAAAAGAACTTAAGAGAAGATGTTACCTTTAAATCGGGTAACTCCCTTTGGTTTGAACCAAAAGGACCTCTTGAAGTGACTTCTACCTAAGGTAAGGCCTATAAGAGGAGGAGAGGGATGTAGGGAGATTATGTGGTCATATTTTAGATGAGAAAAGTGGCTTGAGAGGTGTGTGTAATTGGATAGAGGTGAGGGCTCTTTATAAGGGGGAGGAGGGGCTCTTTAGGAAAGATTGAAAATATTAATTTATTATATAATGATATTCAGTTTCTAAAGGTCTAAAACTCATTAATGTTAAATATAAGATGATTAAAGATCAAAATTAAATCATACAATAAGAATTGGACAGGTTTTTGAATATTATTTTAGTCTTTATAATCTTATTTATTTAAATCATTTATTAATGAGGTAAACACTACAACATTATCGTGTCATAAATAATTTAGTTTATTAGATTTCTAAAAATAATAAAAAAATACCATTATTTAGGAAATATTTTTATATTTATAATGACTATTTATAGTTAAAGTGATAGCATGTATAACTCTATGTAAAAATTGTTTTACTAAAAGATATATGCTTATGTAATTTTTTTCTTTACTTTAACTTAATTAATATAAAGTGTCATTATCACTTAAAAGTGGCTCCATGGGATCCCAAAATTGACCCGAATATACCCATGGTCTGACATGTATCATTCAATAGGGTTAGGAGACGTGTTAGGGTAATTTAATATTATTATAATATTATTTGGTTACCCTTATTTACCGGATTTACCCTTTAACCATGGTAAATAAAATATTTACCGAAATAAATATTAAAAATGTGTAAAAATAAAAGTTACATATTTACCCAATTTGGACCACCTTATTAAAAATATGGAATCCATTTTTCTAAATTCAAAACACAGAAGTGGCTGAAATTAATTTAAAATTAATTCCCGTTAAAATAAAAAGCGTGTTTTTATGAAATAAAAACTATCAAAAGATTGACAATTGTTTATGTCAAATTTAAATGTGGAATTACTTATAATGAAATAAATTATATTAAATGATAAAAATATAATCTAATTATACTTTCAAACCATTCTAATTCATAATTTATCAATATTAATTATTTCAATTAAAAAATTTGTTTTTAATTTAAATTTAGTAATTTTCACTATTCATAAAAAACTGAATGTTTTTAGAAAAATACAAAAAATTCACCCTAAGATAATTTCGATACTCCGAATCCAAAAATGAAGTCCATTTTGAAAGATAAAATTCATAAAATTTTAAAAAATGGGTATTACTATTCATAACGGCTACATTGATTGGTCGCGGTGTGTTAGAATCTCAATTTTGCGTACGATGCAAGCTATTGCATTATTCAAAGGGAAACATACCGTAGATGATTGGGGTGTTAAAAAAATTATATTAACTGATAATAAAATATTTTATTTATACTTTAAATCTATTAAATAACTTAATTTAAAAATATAAATGATTTTGATGAAAACTAATATTTTCAGTTAGAATTTAATATATTTTTATTATTCATCAAAACTCAAAACATATCATAAAAATATCAAATATCCATCCAATGTAAATTTTTATCTACATATACCAAATAAAAAGTATATTTTTTTAAATACAACATATTATGTTTCAAAAACAAGATGTAAAATGGGTGCTCCATTAAAAGGTGGTGAAACTACATTTGTTTGATAAATACTTCCTTTATCAAAGAAATTGAATTTATTGTTATATCATGTCTAAAAAATAGATAAGATGATTTTTAAAGAGTATATATAATATATTAAATATAAATTTAATTAATAAAATCCATCAATAGATATTTTATTGTTTAATAAACTCTCTTATTTTCATTTAAATAGTTTTTTAGAAAAACACTTCCTTTTATATAAAAAGGGTTTTATTTTCAATGAAAATTAGTTTCTAACAAAAATAATTAAACATATACACACATGTAAATCATATATTAATAATTTAGTTTTTTATAACCTCTATTATAATTCCTATCTTATAAGTTGACATAATAATATCAATTTTTTTGCTTAAACACTATCTTACATGAAATAAAATCTATCAAATGAACTTGAAATTGTGTGTAAGACAAGACAAAAATAGTTTTGTGTATACCACAAGCCAATCTAGTGTTGTGTGAAGCGAAATATTATCTTGGTGTACCATATAATACAAGACATCAAATAAATTTTAAAAAAATCTATGTCAGAAAAATCTCAGGGTATTAAAGTTGGGGTAATTTTATATTTTTATAATATAAGTTTTACCTTTAATTACTAGTTTTACCCTTAACTATATTAATATAAAATGTTACTAAAGTTAACATTCATAATGACCAAAAACAAATGATACATATTTTCATAATTTGGAATTCTTTATTCCAAATATGGAATTCATTTTTTGAAATTCAAAACACAAAATTCTCAAAAATTATCTTAAAATAAGTCACATTGACAGAATAAGAAAACATTTTTATAAAGAAAAAACATTAAAATTATCACCAAGTATATATATACAATTTCATTTTGAAATTAATTCTAATGACCAAAATTAGATTACATGATGAAAAAATGATCTAATTATACTTTAGTACCATTAAAAAAATATTATTTAACACTGAATAAATTGTTATAAAAATGTTTTTTTCGATTTAAATGTATTATTTTTTTAATATTCATCAAAAAATGACTCTTATCGTAAAAATACAAAAAATTTATCCAAATTATATTTTTATTTCTCACTTCCAATGAATTAATTTATTTTATCAAATATAATTTATAAACATCTTAAAAACTAGATTTAAAATGGGTTCTCCATTAAAACGCTATAAAACTGCCTTTTTTGAAAAACACTCTTTTTATGCATACAATTGAATTTGTTTTTATATCATTTTTAGAAAACACATAAGATGATTGTAAAATATTAAAGTAAATATATTTCATATATATTTTATTACTATAATACAAAATGATTAATTTATTAAATTTTTGGTACAAAACACACTTATTCACATTTAAATAGTTTTTTTAGAAAAGCATTTCCATTTATTTTAAAAAGTGGTATAAATTCATTTATAATTAGTTTCTGAACAAAGAATTAATTATATATATTTTTGTAAAGAAAAATTTTATAATTTAGTTAATAATTCTCATTTCATCCATTCTAATAACTATGTTATAATAGTAACATTAAAATAGAAATATTTATTTCTTAATTTATGCTCAATGTGGAATATAATGTATGCTATAGAACATAGTGTTTCCTTTTAAAAAAACTGGATGTTACATATATATAAGGACAACATCAACTGTCAAGAAATAGAGATCAAAATTTACATTCCATGGCATCCCACAAATATTTTAGGTGCAAGGAGGAGGAAGAATCACTTTCAGAATCATAATCACAACTATTGATATTATTTCCTTATGAGAAAGCACATTTATCTCAACTTATTTAGAAAAAGTATATGATCATGTTTAAGGAAATGACCATTGTAAGGGACTACACAAATATGTACCATGAATAATTTATCTATCTTTCTCCTGATATAGAGGTTGAGTTCTTAATTTATCTTATACCTGGACCGCTACTTATATCAATGACTCCTTACTCGATGTCCACCATTACGTTTGGGGAAATGATGAACCAACTATAAGAGAATATGGAAAATATTTTTATATGCCCATGTGATTCACAATGGGGTGTGCATGTACTCTTTTTTTAAGAAGAATAGTGGATCAATGAGTATTTGTATTGATTATTGGGTTTTTAACAAAATCGTGATAAATAACAACTATATAAAAGCATATATAGATGACTTGTTCAATCAACTAGGGGGGGCCATGTTTTTCCTTAAGGTGGACCTTCAGTCGATATATCACCAATTAAAGGTGAGGAAGGATGATATTCCCAATATTGCCTTTCGAGTGAGGTGTGGACACCATGAGTTCATAGTGACACCCTTATAACTCACTGATTCTTCATAAAATTTCATATACATAATGAATAAATTTTTTAGATATTACCTTGACCAATAAGTGGTAATCATTAACAATTATATTTTGATATAATGTAAGAGTAAGGAGGAATACAAGGCTCATTTTAATACTATGTTGATGACATTTCATAGGGATAAACTATAAGAAATGTACCTAAAATGTGAGTTTTGGATAGAGGGAATATCATTCATGTGGAATGTTATCACCATCATAGGAATATATGTGGAAACTTTTTAAGGAGTGTCCAAGAATAACATCGGTAATGGATATCCATAGTTTCTTTATTCTAGATGGGTATTATCAATAATTTGTAAAGAACCTATAATGATTGTCAAACCCACTAGCTAAGATGACTCAGAAGGGTGCAATTTTTTTATAGACTACTGAATTCGTATACTACTTGAAAGAGTTGAAAAAAGAGGCTTATCCCTGCAATAGTACTGACACTACCAACAAGTGGGTGGCACATTGTAGTATATAGTTATGATTCAAAGATATACATAGGTTTTGTACTAATGTAGAATGATATAGTGATAGCCTATGCCTTAATGTAGTTGAAATTTCATGAGAAAAACTATCCCACACATTATCTGGAGTTGAAAGTAGTTATCTTCACATTGAAAACTATGAGAAATTATTTCCATGGGGAGAAGTGTAAGATATATAATGATCATAAGATCCTAAAATATATATTCACAAAAAGGAGGACAATATGTGCTCGTATAGATGGTTAGTGCTCATCATGAATTATGACTACTCAATCTACTACTATCCTGGTAAAGCAGATAATGTGAAATATTATATAAGTAGAATGGATCATGTAACTTCATCAATGATGAGAATTCAGAAAGATCCAATTTTCTTAGACTTGTAAAGGACATACATGGGAGTCATAAATGATGATACATCATCATTTCTATCAAAAATGGTTTGTCAACTACCCCTTATGAATATAGTAATTGATTCTCAAAGAAATGATGAGTAAATTTATAAAAATGTCCATGGTATAAGAAATTAGAAATCCAAATTTTTTAAAATCGATGATTTAGGAGTAAAAATACTTGGGTAATGACTATATGTACCATCCAATTGAGAGAAAAAGAATGTTCTACTGAATGATGCACATAGATCAACCTTTTCTATTCACCCAAGGAACACAATGATGTATCAAGATCCATGAGAGAACTATTGGTGGGACAATATGAAGAAAGAGATCATTGAATATACATAAAAGGGACTGGTTTGTTAGTAGGTGAAGTCTGAAAGGAAATATTCTATGGCGATGATGCAACTATTACCTATACCGACATAGAAGTTGGAAAATGTCACTAAGTACTTTTTCACTGGACTTACGAAGAAATCCTGAGGAAATAATGCTATATGGGTTTCTATATATTTTCTTACAATGATATCTCATATTATCGCAATTCTAGAGGGTGTCTAAATTGACTAACTTGAACATATATATATCAGAGAGGTGGTGTGGCTGCATGGGTACCATTATCGATTATATCTGATCATGATATGAGATTTTCCTCCATGTTCTGGAAAATCCTCTAATATTCTATAAATAGTATGATGAATTCTTATATGGCTTATCATCCTAAAACTGATGGGAAACTAGAGTGGACTATTCAGAAAAGTAAGTCATGTTGAGAGCATATTCTATGGAATTCAAAGGAGGATGGGACCAACATCTACCACTGGTCGAGTACTCTTATAGAAACAGTTTCAAATAATTCATCCTTATGTCTCCATATGAAGCACTTCATGAAAAAATATGCAATACAAATAGTTAACCTACTTTTATTACATGATAATTACATAATTTTAATTATAAACAACATAAAAGTGTTACACATAAAAGATACAATGTTTTATTCTCTTGGGAAAATTATGACCATACCTAACATTTACAAAATAAAACATAAATATTTATTTAGTTACTTCTTCTCTAAATAGTGGTCCTTGTGTTCTCCTTAGTACAAGTAATCACATGTAGATATACATCAAGGAAAGGGGTGAGCTAAAATCCAAGTAGGATGATAGATAAGAACATGGATCAATATGACATCATGTGTGCATAATCATAGTCATCATAAAATAAGCATGGTATCATCATCATAATCATTAGATTAATACATAGATAAATTCATGGAATGCGGTAATTCATTAAAATGAAACATAATGTCTTAGTGGTCAAATACCACACATAGTTGTGAAAAAATATAGCAACATATTAATTCATATTTGACTTTAAATCATGATATTCATCACATTACCCAATTAATTGGAGGGATATATAATTTCGGGCATACCCATCATATCATAACATTTACATGCGCTATAAAATTATGGGTGCACATATCATATCATAACATTTACATAATCAAGAATTCCACATAGAACATATATAAATATTATAAATATAATAACCCATAGAAAGGAGTGGGTTTTATTTCATAAAGTATAAATACATGAATAAACATTAGGGTTCCCAAATAAAAGTGGGAATTACACATTTGGTATAACAATCATCAATCTTGAGTAAAGAAGAAACAATCTCAAGAGAAGTTAAAGATGTGTTTTTTTAAAACGTTATTTTTGAAAAATATTTCCATTTGTAATTACATAATATTGGAAAAATGAATATCTAGAAAATAATAGTTTAGTATAATAAAATGATATTTAAGGAACATTATTTGAAAACACATTCTGAAAATGGAGTGAAAGAGGGGAAAACTAAAGGAAGAGAGTTGGGTTCGAGGATTACTCTTACCTTATGTTTGAGAGCTTTATTAACTTTACTATCCTAGATAATAAAATTAAATTCAATATTTAACAAATACAGAACCTTTTTTAGTGTATTTGACTTATTCTAGGTCTATTAAATTCATTTATATCCTTTTATATGAGTTTTAGAGTTTAATTGCACAGTTTGGTAGTGTTCAGTTTCTTGGTTTTCAATATCGGTTCACCTAAATATGATTTTGGATGTTTATGTAGAATGGGTATAATTTTTCATAACTAAAATTAAAGATTATTAATTAACAACATGTTTTTTAGATGGTTATATATATCATTCAGTTAAATTGTATGAGGATGAATCATTATATAAAAGGTTAGTGATAATAATTTAGATTTTTTAGGGTTTTTTTGAACATCACAAACTAGTTTTGTTCCATTATTTCTTATTGTTTATAAAAAATAGTTCTAGAACATAAAAAATGTTATTAGATACATTTTATAGTATATAACAACCATTATTTTGGTTTTATGAACATCTTATTAGCTACAGATAGAGGATAATATTCATTTATTTTATTGTAATATTAATGTATTTCAAAGTCCATAAACACCAATTTTAGTCCAATTCAGAAATTGAACTTCATTTCCCATCATTGTGCAATCCATTTTTAAAGTAAAAATTTGGTCCCACTAAATAAATTGCTTGTGAAAAATACATTATTCGTAATTTGAATTTGATATTTTTGGATATTATTCATAACTTTATTTGGAACATTTTATCTTTTAGGGCCTCTGGATGAATCCCAAGGGAAGATGGAAATTTTTGCACCTGAATGTAGAAATTTGCTGGAAAAATCATAATGGGCCTAAGGCCCATCAACAAAAAGTGGGGCCCACATTCAAAGACCAATGAAGCTAAAATTTTATTAGTATAAAGAGAAAAATATGGGGATCATTTCATTATTCTATGATCAGATCTAATTCATAATATTTCAATGAGATACAAGGAGCTGAAGTTAAGAAATAAAATGGTGGGTCATAGCTGAATGCTCATAAAAACATCACACCATTTTTATCATAACTCCCAAACGGCAGAACCAAATCACCTAAAATTTTTGGATCTTTTATAATCCACATGTACAAAGATAATTCTTATTTATTATACCTTCAGGTTATTCCGTTGGATGTGTTAAAATCACACGTAAAAATGGAGGATAAATTTCGCTGGTTTTGTGGTAAACTTTGTAATGTCAATTTCCCTTTCATTCCTCACCCTCCTTTTGACTCTCTTAATTTTTTGGGGGTGAATTGATTTTTGGGGGGTGAAACTAAGGCTCCTAATATACCTATATAAGGATATGGTGGTGAAGGAAATAAACATCTCATGTTTTCTTAGATCTCATGTTTTCTTAGATCTCATGTTTTCTTAGATCTCATGTTTTTCTTAGAATTAAAGTTTCTTTTTCAATTGTACTATTTTCTATTTCAATTGTAATTTCCTGATTTTATTTTATATCTCATTGTCAATTTTTCTTGTGTAATTTTTTCTTTCACCTTAATTTAAATAATAAAAGTTCTTCTTTTTCTTCTTATTCTTCTTCATTTCTTATTTATTTTTCATTTTCACGTTGATACCGTTAAACCAAATGTGTGAAATTTTTCACAACAACCATTGTGAATTTCTTCGCACAATGGTGGAGTGATTGTTTAAAAGTTTTTCTTCTTCAATTATTCTATCATAAGTCTATTACCCGCTTATATTGATAGAATAACATCAATAGAGGGCTAACCCTATATTGGGTTGATCAAAGAGAGTAGCAAGGGGATGGGTTGGATGTTATTTCTCATTTTAATAATTCTTAATCAATTATATTTTTCATATTTTCATTCAATTATATACCTTCTCCTTTGAACTCACAAACATCAATGATTCACATCCTGAGTGCTAAAACGATCCTCTACCTTGTAGTGCTCATAAATATGTTCCTCCAAGTGTATAGGTGATTAGCCTTAAGATAGTGAAAAAATAGAATTCTGTATATGATTTGGGAAGTTCATATTTCATTGAATAAAACACTTAAATTTAATACATTGAAATAATTTAAAAATAAATTCATCCAATCCACCCCATGCGATAAACAAGGATCAACTCATTCGTTAAAATTGAATTCACTTAAGTTATTAATATCCTTTTATAATCCAATCAATTCAAACCCTGGTTGGCCACTTCATAGCCAAATCCCCACCATAAAATCACCTGTATAGAATGAATGTTTCTTAGGTTTCTTCTTAGAACTCTGAGGATCAATAACCCAAGTCATACTACAATCGACCACTTAATGATTTCCAAACAATCAGATGCATAAAAATTAGTGGAAAATATTGAAAAAATCACTTAAGAATGTGAGAAATCAGAGCTAGAAAATAAAGTGAATTGGTTAGGTAATTTTGAAAGTCAATCAAAGGAACCAAAAGGAATTGTTAAAGGGTTTCTTAATCATGTGGAAATTGATTTTCTGAATTCACGTGTGGGAAACTTGTATCCATGGCTTGAATATCTCTTAGATGGCCCCAATAGGGACTTTCCAGGATCAACACTGAATGAAACCTTAGATGAAATCACAATCTTCGATTCCATTCCCATTATTGAAACTCATCAAGAAAATGTAAGGTTTGAAACTTTTTTTCAAAGGGAACCAATTCTGTTGATAAAATTTAAAAATGAAATTGAATTTAATTCAATGTCCCTACATGTGTCTAAAAGTTTTAGCCAAACTGAGATCAAATCCATGGTCCATAAATCCCCTCTAAAGTCTTCCATAATAAGGGATAATCAAAAACATTCTTTCATCATTTAATCCTCTCTCGAAACCAATAAAGTTGGAATTATCTTTGATGTCTTAGGAAATACTACTAAAGCAACTAGAACAATCATTTCTGATATTCCTTGGATTTTAACACTCCTTGTTGAATATGGGTTTTCAAATGAAAAAAATTCTAAGAAAACAATCAATATCAATCTTGTAAAAGTGGAGAAATATGGGGTTATTAAACTATTGAAAGTTAGAATTAGATAAATTGGGTGGGTCCAAGTCAAGCTAACAACGTTAAACAAAAGTGCTCCATGGGGGGAAACCCCTGGATTTCATGTTTCCAATCATTTGGAATCATCATTATTTTTCAAATAATTGTACCTTAGAATGTTTGAGTGTTATTTTATTATTAGTATGGATGGGTATGAAAGGGGATCCCTGTATTCATACATGTCACGCGGTGTGATCCCTAACTAATACCTTACCTATAAATTTAAAAACTTGACAATGTATCATTAGTTTATTTTATTTTTATATCTTTTTGTTTGTTTGTTTGTTTGTTTGTTTGTCCAATGTGGAACTCTAAGAATGACATCGAGATCAATGGAGTAATTTGGAGATCCATGAACATCATCTTCAAAACCAGGTGAATTTGTTCCATGTTAATTATTTAAAATTCTTCTTAGAACTCCACTCCTCTACCTCTACCCCCTTTTAAATTTTATTTTCTTTAAACACCGGGGATAGTGTTATTATAAGTTTAGGGGAGTGAAAATATAGGATTTGAAATAAAAATCAGACTTTTATTTCAATGGATTATTCATTCATGAATTGATGTACATTGTGAATCATGAAAACCGAAGATCAAATGATTTTGAATTCCTTGATTCTGGTCTTTACACAAGTTCAAGTTCACGAGCATAAATTTTGGAAAGTATGGTTGTCTAATGTGATTTTATAACCTTCCATTTTATCCTCTTAATAAAAATTCCATAATGCATGTCCATTGGAATTTGGGTGTAAGTTTGAGTTCTTGGGTTCTTTTCATCATAGCATAGGGCTTGAGGTCACTTTTATTTTAATTTGAGTATTCAAAAGAATAAAAAGAAAAAAGAAACAAAATCCCACATAGATTAATGTTTTTTCTAAATATGCGGCGTCCAGAACTTGGGGATCATCACTCCATAGTTTTCTTTTATAGATTTAGGCTTTATATCTTTATTTTATACCATGGAATTGATAATACGTGTGGCCTTCGGAACTTGGGGATCGTGACTCCATATTTGTATTACCCAGAGTTAATATTTTCATATCTATTATGGTTAAAAAAATATATAATAAAAAATGGATACTAATCTTAAGGTTTAATTTAAATCCCACCTAGCACATCTATTTGTTTCCCCTTGAACAAGAAAATTTGCCCCATGTGTTTTGTGATTCACAACACATCATCATGCTTAATTGAAAATTGGTTGGAATGCTACGTTGAATTTGAACAATGGAATGGGCTTGGGCTTGGGAAAATCTTGTGAATTTATCTTGTGTGAAATGATTTGGAATGGTTTTATGATTGTTTGAAATGATTTTTTATGAGAAATGTATGTTAAAATTGTTTTGGAAAAAGGGAATTCAACTTCATATTTTTGAGAACTTTTTGCTCGGGACTTGAAAAACTGAAGTTGGGGGTGTGATTATATACTGATAGAGGCTAATATTCATTTATTATTTTGTAATATTAATGTGTTTCAAATTCCATAAACACCAATTTTAGTCCAATTCAGAAATTGAACTTCATTTCCCATCATTGTGCAATTCATGCTTAAAGTATTAATTTGGCCCCACTCAATAAATTGCTTCTGAAAAATAGATTATTCATCATTTGAAATTTATATTTTGAGATATGATTCATCACGTTATTTGGAACATTTTATCTTTTAGTTAAAATGGATGAATCCCATAGGAAGATGGATATTTTTGCGCCTGAATGCATAAATTTTCTAGAAAAAGTATAATGGGCCTAAGGCCCAACAAGAAAAAGTGGGGCCCACATTCAAAGACCAATGAAGCTAAAATTTTATCATTATAAATAGAACAATATGGGGGTAATTTAACTCAACTGTGATCATAGCTAATTCAGAATATTTTAATGTGATACAAGGAGCTAAGTTTAGAATTAGAATGGTGGGCCATAGTTGGAATCTCTTAAAAGCATCCCACCATTTTGAGCATAACGCCCAAACGGCTGAACAAAATCACCTGAAATTTTTGAATATTCTATAAGAAACATGGGAGAAGATATTTATTATTTATTAAACCTTTATGTTCTGTCGTTGGAAGTGTCAAACTCACACGTCAGAATAGAGGATGAATCTGGCTGCTTTTGAGGTCAACATTGTAACGTCAATTTCCCATTGATTCCTCACCCTCCTTTTAAATCTCTTAATTTTTGGGGGGTGAATTGATTGTTGGGGGTGGACACAAGGCTCCTAATATACCTATATAAGGAGCTGGTAGTGAAGGTAATAAGCATCTCATGTTTTTTAGATCTCATGTTTTCTTAGATCTCATGTTTTCTTAGATCTCATGTTTTCTTAGATCTCATGTTTTTCTTAGAATGAAAGTTTCTATTTCAATTGTATTTTTTTCTCTTTCAATTTTAATTTACTGCTTTTATTTTGTAATTGCATTGTCAATTTTTCTTGTGTATGTTTTTCGTTCACCTTTATTTAAATAATAAATGTTCTTCTTCTTCTTCTTCTTCTTCTTCTTCTTTTCTTATTTATTTTTCATATTTGCATTGATACCGTTGAACCAAATGTGTGAACTTTTTCACAAAAAAAATTGTGAATTTATTAAAACAGTGGAGGAGTGATTGTTTAAAGGTTTTTCATCTTCAATTATTCTCTCATAAATCTACTACCCACTTTCATTGATAGAATAGAATCAATGGAGGTCCAACCCTCTAATGGGTTGATCCAAGGGAGTAGCAAGGGGATGGAATGGATGTTATTTCTGATTTTAATAATTCATAATCAATTCTATTTTTTAGATTTTCATTCAATGATTTACCTTCTCTTTTGAACTCACAAACTTCAAGGATTCCCAACCCAAGTGCTAAAATGATCCTCTAACTTGGAGTGCTCATAAATATGATCCTCCAAGTGTATAGGTGATTATCCATAAGATAGTGAAAACTAATAATTCTGTGAGTGATTTGGGAACTTCATTTTTCATAAAATAAAATGCTTTAATTTAAGACATTGAAATAATTTAGAAATATATTCATCCAATCCACCCCATGCGATAACCACGAATCAACTCATTAGTTTAAATTGAATTCACTTAAGTCATTAATATCCTTTTATAATATAATCAATTCAAACCCTATTTGGCCACTTCATATCCAAATACCCACCATAAAATCAACCACTTAGAATGAAATTTTATTAGGTTTCTTCTTAGGTCTCTGAGGATCGATAACCCAAGTCGTACTACAAGCGACCGCTTAATGATTTCCAAACAATAAGATGCTTAAAAATTAGTGGAAAATATTGAAAAAATAACATTATAATTTGAGAAATCAGAGCTGGAAAATGATGTGAATTGGTTAGGTGATTTTGAAAGTAAATCTAAGGAACCAAAAAAAATTGTTGAAGGGTTTTTTATTCATGAGGAAATTTATTTTCTGAATTCACATGTGGGAAACTTGTATCCATGACTTGAATCTCTTTTTAATGGCCGCAATAGTGACTTTCCAGCATCATAACTGAATTAAACCTTTTGGGAAATCACTAACATCATTTCCATTCCCATTCTTGAAACTCATCAATAAAATTTGAGGTTTGAAACTTCTTTTCAAAGGGAAACAATTCTGTTGATAAATTTTGAAAATGAAATTGAGTAAAATTCTAAGTCCCTACATGTGTCTAAAAGTGTTAGCCAAACTGAGATCAAATCCATGGTCCATACATCCACTCTCAAGTCTTCCATAATTGGGGATAATCAAAAAAATTATTTCATAATTTCATCCTTTCTTGAAACCAATAGAGTTGGAATGATCCTTGATGTCTTAGAAATACTACTAAAGGAACTAGAACAGTCATTTATGATATTCCTTAGATTTCACACACCTTGTTGAACATGGGTTTTCAAATGACAAAAATTATAAGAAAATAATCAATATCACTCTTGTAGATGTGAAGAAATATGGGGTTATTAAACTATTGAAAGTTTGAATTAGATAAATTGGGGGGTCCAAGTCGAGCTAATGACATTAAAAAAAATCACTACATGGGAGGTAACCCTTGGATTTCATGTTTCCAATCATTTTGAATCATCTTTATTTATCCAATAATTGTACCTTAGACTATTCACCTGTTCTTCTATTATGAGTATGGATGGGTATAAATGGGGAGAGTTGTATTCATCTGTGTCGCGTGGTGTGAACCCTTAGTAATACCTTACCCATAAATTTAAAAAGAAGACAATGTATCATCAATTTATTTTATTTTTATATTATTTTGTTTGATTTTTTATTTGTTTGTCCACTATGGAACTCTACGAGTGACATAGAGATCAATGGAGTAATCTGGAGCACCATGAACTTCAACTTCAAAACCTCGTGAATTTGTTCCATGTTTATTATTTAAAATTATTTTAAAAACTCCACTCCTCTACCTCTACCGCCTTCTAAATTTTCTTTTCTTTAAAAACTAGGGACAATGTTATTCTAAGTTGGGGGGAGTGAAAATCTGAGATTTGAAAAAAAATAATTAGACTTTTATTGTAATAGATTATCCTTTCATGAATTGATGTACATTATGAATCATGAAAACTGAAGATCAAATGATTTTGAATTCCTTGATTCTGGTCTTTACACAAGTTCACGTTCACGAGCATAATTTTTGTAAAGTATGGTTGTATAATGTGATTTTACAACTTTGACTTTCATCCTCTTAATAAAAATTCCACAATGCATGTCCATTGGACTTTGGATGTAATTTTAAGTTCTTGGTTCCTTTCATCATAGCATAGGGTCTGCGGTCACTTTTATTTTAATTTGATTATTCAAAAAAAGAAAAAAAAGGAAAAAAAGACCAGATAGAGAGATGTTTTGTCCAAATGTGCAGCGTTCGGAACTTGGGGATCCTGACTCTATAGTTTTCTTGCCCAGATTTAGGCTTTATATCTCTATTTTAGACCATGTAATAGACAATACGTGTGGAATTCAGCACTTGGGGATCATGACTCCATAGATGTCTTGAAAAGAGATAGTCTTTTCATATATACTATGGTTAAATAAACATATAATAAAAAAATGGATTCTCATCTTAAGGTTTAATGTGAATCTTACCTAGCACTTCCATTTTTTCCCCTTGAACAAGAAAATAGGCCACATGTGTTTTGTGATGCACAACACATCGTCATGATTAATTGAAAATTGGTTGAAATGATACATCGAATTTGAAGAATGGAATGGGCTTGGGCTTGGAAAATTATTGTGAAGTATCTTCTGTGAAATGATTTGTAATGGTGTCATGATTGTTTGAAATGATTTTTTATGAGCAATGTTTGTTAAAATTGTTTTGGGAAAAGGGAACTCAACTTCATATTTTTGAGAACTTTTTGCTCGGGACTAGAAAAACTCAAGTTGGGGGTGTGATTAGCTAATGATATAGGATAATATTCATTGATTATATCGTAATATTAATTTGTTTCAAAGTCTATAAACACCAATTTTATTCAAATTCAGAAATTGAACTTCATTTCCCATCATTGTGCAATTCATGCTTAAAGTATCGATTTGGGCCCACTCAATAAATTTCTAGTGAAAAATAAATTATTCATCATTTTAATTTTATATTTTATGATATATTCATAAATTTATTTGGAACATTTTATCTTTTAGGGCCGATGGATGAAACTCAAGGGAAGATGGTGATTTTTTCACCTGAATGCAGAAATTTGCTGGAAAAAGCATAATGGTCCTACAGCCCATCCAAAAAACGTGGGGCCCACATTCAAAGACCAATGAAACTCAAATTTTATCAGTATAAATAGAAAAATATGGGCATCATTTCTTTCAACTTTGATCAGAGCTAATTCATAATATTTAAATTAGATACAAGGAGCTGATGTTTAGAAGTAGAATGGTTGGCCATAGCTGAAAGCGCATAAAAACGTCCCACCATTTTGAGCATAACTCCAAAAAGGCTGTAACAAATCACCTAAAATGTTTATAACTTCTATAAGACACATGGAAAATAATATTTCTTATTTATGACACCTCCAGGTTATACCTTTGGATGTTTCAAACTCACATATCAATATGGAAGATGAATCTGGATGGTTTTGTGGTCAACTTTGTAATGTCAATTTCCCTTTGATTCCTCACCCTCCTTTTGACTCTCTTAATTGTTTAGGGGTGAATTTATTGTTGGTGGGGGGATGGACCTAAGTCTCTTAATATACCTATATAAGGAGTTGGTGGTGAAGGCAATAAGAATCTCATGTTTTCTTAGATCTCATGTTTTCTTAGATCTCATGTTTTCTTAGATCTCATGTTTTTCTTAGAATGAAAGTTTCTCTTTCAATTATATTGTTTTCTCTTTCAATTTAATTTCTTACTTTTATTTTTTAAATGCATCGCCAATTTTTATTGTGTAAGTTTTTCGTTCACCTTCATTTAAATAATAAAAGTTCTTCTTTTTCTTCTTCTTCTTCATTTCTTATTTATTTTTCATTTTCACATTAAAACCATTGAACCAAATGTGTGAAATTTTTCACAACAACCATTGTGAATTTCTTCACACAATAGTGGAGTGATTGTTTAAATGTTTTTCTTCTTCAATTATTCTCTCATAAGTCTACTACCCGCTTCCATTGATATAATAGAATCAATGGAGGGATAACCCTCTAATGGGTTTATCCAGGGGAGTAGCATGAGGATGGATTGGATATTATTTCTAATTTTAATAATTCATAATCAATTCTATTTTTAAGTTTTTCATTCAATGATGTACCTTCTCCTTTGAACTGAAAAACTTCTAGGATTCACATCTCGAGTGCCAAAAATGATCCTCTACCTTGGAGTTCTCATAAATATGATCCTCCAAGTGTATAGGTGATTACCTTTAAGATAGTGAAAACTTAGAATTATATAAGTGATTTGGTAATTTCATATTTCATTGAAGAAAATTCTTGAATTTAATACATTTAAATAATTTAAAAATAAATTCATCAAATCCACCCCATGCGATAACCAAGGATCAACTCATTCTTTTAAATTTAATTCACTTAAGTCATTAATATCCTTTTATAATCCAATAAATTCATTCCCTAGTTGGCCACTTCATAGCCAAATCCCCACCATAAAATCACCCGCTTGGAATGAATGTTTCTTAGGTTTCTTCTTAGGTTTCTGAGGATCAATAACCCAAGACTTACTAAAAGCGACCGCTTACACCATACACTAGGGTGAATTCGGGTGAAACCAACATCCTTGAAGGTGTTAATGGAAAATGAAAATTCATTCTCCATGATTTCGGTCAATTTTACACATCATGAGCGTTGATTTCATTTTTAGAATGAAAGAGATAGAGAAAGAAGTTTGATGATGAAAGTTACATTAACATGATAGAATTATAGTATATATTATATAATGGAGTTATCATTAACACTTGGATGTAGGAGGTGATAATAGAATAAGAAAATAAAAAGAAATTGAATGAAATTAAAAAAAAGAGGATTTTACCTCTTGAATTCTCCCCTTTGAGAACATTCTTAAGGTACCTAGGATTAGTATTTTTTGAGACCATAACCTCCTAGATGTTTTAAGGGGATTGGGATGTGTTTTGGGTAGTATTTTGACAAGGTTAAATTCTTGGAAGGTGTGAGGAGAAGAGGTGGTGATGGTTTGTATTTTTTGGGGAGGAGAGAGGTGTATTCCCATTATTTTATTCATTAATTTATTATTTTGGATCAAGAATATGAATTTTTTGAGAATTATCACAAAATGTATTAATATATTGAAGTGGAGTTTTAGATTATAGTTATTACATCAGAAATTACTCATGAAATATTGTATTTAACTTATAATGTATATATATACTGTAAATTACAATATATTACTCTTCACCAAAAATTCAACTATTTTAGAAAATTCCAAAAAAGAATCATCCTAACCATTTTACACTATGTAGAATTCATAAAATTAACTCCATTTTATGATAATAATTTTTTAAATATGATATATTTAATTTTTAATTAAAATCATCATTTATTAAAAAAAATTAAAATTATAACTGATTTTATGACACCTTCAAAAATTAACTAAGGTGTCATAAAAGTATTTTACAATAATAAGACAACAAAATATTAATTTATAAGAGTATTTTATGAAAAGATATTTTCTTTTAAATCATTATATTAATTATAAAATTGAAAATAAATATTTATGACACATAAAAATACCAATACTTAATTTACCATTTTTAAAATATTTATTTACTTACATCATGAAATAAATATATTACATTTTCATTCATAATATACCCATATTTTATTTATAATTTCAAAAGTGAAGATTTTATTATTTTGGAAAAATTAATATTCCTAAGGGTCTTGTTACTATTCTTAAGGCCACATTACTAGTCCATTGGTATATGTTCCTTAATTTCAAAAAAATCCTCTTATTTCATTCATTCATAATTTATAAATATGGAATTATGGTAAATAAGTTATTTTATGAGATTTATACTATATGATATAATTACAAGAAGGGATAAATTCCATTGATAAAATATTGGGTCATTACATTCTTCCCCCCTATTGAAATTTCTCCCTCAAAATTTCATTTTAACTATACAATTGAGTGGACACCTTCATCGACTCCTCTGGTTCACAAGTTTCTTCTTCATACTTAAGGTTACTTGACAACACATTGACAAGGTGTGTTGTCTTCTTGTGTAAAACATTATCTCTCCAGTCTAGAATCTTTACAACTTCTTTTTATAAGAAATATCATCTTCCATATATACTACCACTGAGTTTAGTATATGTTATGGATTAGGTATGTACATTCTCAGGAGAGATACATGGAACATGTCATAAATTTGAGGCTTAATTAGTGGAAGTGAAAGATTATGGGCCCCAACTCCTATTTGATCAAGGATCTCAAAGGGGACAATGTACCATGGGCTGTGATTCCTTTTCATTTAAAATTGTATGACTCTCTTCCATGGTTATATTCAAAGGTATACAATATCTCTAATGTCAAACTCCAATCCCCTTATACAATTTTCTGAAAATATCTTTTACTGACTCTAACCATCTTTGATATATTACTAGATGACTTGAACCTTCTCTTCCATATCTTGCACAATATCAGGTCCATGTAGCTTTAGTTTCCCAACTTCATCCAATAGATCTTTAAATATCTCCAGTATTAATGGAACACAAAGCCTCATTCCAATGATTCACACCATCATTATCAATATGGAACTCTTGTATATTCCCTTCCTTTACTGCCATCATCTTCTTTTGAAGCTCAAGATCTTCCCTTTGTGTCTCCTTAATCTTATCTTGGATAGATGGTTGGGAAATAATTTGGGAAAGGTAGGATGTCTTGTGTGATGTTATGATTTCTAAATCCATCTATTGTATTTCCAATAAGATAGGGATTTTCTATATCCTCATCATGGGGAGAGTAGAAGATACTTTTCTAATAAGAGCATCAGCTACCTTGTCTTCCATCCCATGATGATTGTCAAAGGAACAATCATTGTCTATAATTATTTCTATCCATCTTCTTTGATTTATATTGATTTCATTTTGTTTTAATATATACTTTAGGTTCATTTAGTCATTATATATGTCACACTTATCACTATAGTTGTAGTACCACAATATTTTCAAATAAAAACTCATAGCTGCTAACACAAGATCATTCATTGGGCAGTTCTTTTCATGGATCTTCTACATTTGTTAGACATAGGTAATCAATTTACAATTTTTCATGAGTATGCAACCAAAGGTTTTCTTTGAAGCATCTCTGTATATCAAAAAACTCTCTCCAATTTTAGGTAATTTGAGTACATGTGCATTGATCAAACTCTTATTTAACTCCTTGAAGCTTTCCTCACATTCTTCCATTAAGAAAAACTTCACTCCTTTCATTGTTAACTTTGTTAGCGGGCCAGACAGTCATGAAACATTTCTCAGAAAATGTTAGTAGTACCCTGATAAAATAAGAATACTGCAGATTTCTATGACACTAGATGGTCTTTGATAGTCATATATTTCCTTTTCATTTGATGGTTCCATAGAAATTCCTTCACCTTTGATCCCGTGTCCCAAACATTTGACTTTTTGCATCCAAAATTCACACTTTCTAAACATGGCTTACAATTTCTCTTTAATCAATGTTACTAGCGCAATCCATAGATGTTCTTTATGATCCTCCTTAATCATGAAGTAAATTTTAATATCATTGATATACATTACCAAAAAATTTCTTGGTAATCTCTAAAGACTCTATTCATCAAATCCATGATGATCGATGGGGTATTTGTAAGTCCAAAGGGCATCACTAGAAACTCATAGTGCCGATAGCTAGTACGGAAGGCTGTTTTCTAAATGTATTCCTTATTTTCCATTAGATGATGATATCTAGAATAAAGATCCACCTTTGAGAAGAACTGAGATCCTTGTAGTTGATCGAACATGTCATCAATCCTTGTAATATGATACTTGATCTTTATGGATATATTGTTGAGTTTTTGATAATTGATACACAACCACATTGATTAATCCTTATTCTTATCATAGAGCACTGGGACACCCCACGGAGATACACTAGGGTGTATGAACCCTTTTTCCAAATGCACTTGTGGATACTTCTTTGACTCCTCCAATTTGATTAGGTCCATCCTGTAGGATAATTTTAAGATTAGAGTATCTATGAGTTTGTGTTCTAATGATAACTCTACCTCACAATCTGGGAGAAGTTTGGGTAACTCTTCGAGAAATAAATCATTGTATTCCTTCACTATGGTTATTTCCCCTAGGTTGATACCATCCTTTGACAAAACCATTTGAGCGAGGTATACTTCTTCACAGGGAATCAATTCCCCCACTGTTGACGGATTTTCCATAAATGATTCAGGATCTTCCTTGCATATGTAGAGGAGCATGGGATGGTTTAGAATGTGAAAAGATATCACTTTTCCCTAATAGTTTATGTGCTCTATATAAAATGAAATCCAATCCACTCTCAATATAGTTTCGAATTCTACTAAGGGAAGTATAATAAGATTTTCGGGAAGAATCATCCCATATATTCCAACATGAGAAGAGTCCAATAGTTAGCTTTAAATGATTACACCACTAGGTTTTTTATAAATATCTTTATTTAAAGTCTTTGGGGAATCTATTAAATATTTTTAGAAAACATTGAAGATATAAAAGAATGTGTATAACCATAATCAAATAATTCATTTTCCATTATCAATTGAATAGAAACTATACCTTATATGACATCATTTTCTAGCTTCACTTCAATAGTAGTGACTGCATAAGCCTTACCTTACTCCTTTGGTTTTGGTGGCTGATGAGGCTGAATACCCTTGAGGACGCGAGGTGTAGTGAACTGGCTTTCATTGTTCCATTGAACCCTATAGTTGTAGGATTTGACCATGGGTGGTGCTCTCCTTTCATCCTTTGTGTCATCCAGAGTCTTTATGTCTATACGAAGATCATGAGATTTTTTGACCTCTATCCCCACTTATAGCATTTCCCCATCCCTTTGAGGAAGTTCACATGATGCTTTTTACCACATTTTTTACCTGTGAGTGGCTGAGATTTCTTTTTACATTTCTCATTAGATCCCCCAGCATGAAACTCCATCTCTCATTTCTTTTCCCCATATCCATGGGACCATTATCCAAACACCATCTTCACATTAAGGTCAAATCAAACAACTTCTTAATAACTCATAATTTCTTCAATTTGTAGATCCTTTTAAAGGTTTGGTTTTAAACCACTAAAGAATCTACCAATTTTTATATAATGTTGATAAAAAAACCAGAACCTAACATTAAAAGAATTCTGTAATTTTCTTCATATGATGTGACAGATTCAACTTTATTGTTCTTCAGATCTATGAATTCTCTCTTCATCTTTGTAAGAAGGTTTCAAGGAAAATAATTGATAAGAAACATTATCTTAAAGTATTCCCACCCCATCTCTACAATTTCTTCCTTCGTCTTGGTGTTCTTAATCAACACCCACCATTGGTCGACCTCTCCATCCAGATAATAAACAGCCAAAGTCACCTTGTTCAAATTAGAAGAACGATGCACATAAAAGATCATCTCCATTGATTAGACCCACTATTCCAAGACTAGTGAATCAGACGATCCACTAAATGTACGTGGTCATTTCCATATAAAAGATTTTATAGCCAGTTCCCCCCTCTTAGGAGAGGACATACATTCCAAATTTTTCAGGATATTGTTCATAACCTGAGACAGTTGGGTAAGAATCTCTATGAAATTTTGAACTTCACCTCCCAGGGAATTGGGGATGGAATTTTGGAAATCACGGCATTGCCGCACATATGGGTTGTTGTCCTGGATCCTCCTGGTTCACACTATTTTCTAAGATATAAATAGTATGAACAAAAAATTAGTCAACAAGTCATGAATAATTTATTTCTTTGTGATATTAACTCATTGTAATATCTTGCGTGTTCCCTATGTTTATAATTTTTATCTAAAATAAGGATCAATGGGTGCTTACTTATACTTAGTCTCATACTAATGAATTTACCTATGTTTCTCTATTCATAATTCCCAAATTAAAAAAGGCTTTATCTGAAACCAAATATAGATACCCTACATTTTATTACATGATTATTAAATCATTTTAATTATTACCAACATAAAAGTGGTACACACCTAGGATCCAAGGTTTTATTGTCTTGGTAAAATTCGAACCATATATAGAATTTACAAAATAAAAAAAATAAACATTTATCTAATTCCTATTTATCTAGCTTTATAGTGGTCCTTGTGTTCTCTATAGTAAAAGTAAGCACCTAAGGATACAAATATAAAAATGGTGAGCTAAAATCCCAGTAAGAGGATATTTAAGAAAACATATCAATATAACATGTAGTGAGCATAATCATCATCATCATAACATAATCATGGGATCATCATCATAATCATGAGAGGAATCATTAGATAAAGTCATGGAATTTTTCAATCTATAAAAATGATACACCATGTCATTGTGGTTAGCTACCAGTCATAGTTGTGATCAAATCTTGCATCAAGTTCAATTATTTTTCAATTTATCTCCTGAGATTTATCACATTACCCAATCCATTGGAGCACAATATATTCCTGGGAACACCCATCACATTGTAACATTTATATCCAATATATAATTCTGGGTGTACTCATCATATAATAATATTTACATAATCATGCATACCACATAGAGTGTATATCAATATTGGACATATAATAAAATATGTAAAGGAATGGGTTTCATTTCATAATGAAAAAAATCATGAATAAAAATTTGGATTCTGAACAGAAATATGGAATGAAATACTTGGTATAAGAATCATCAATCTTGAGTGAAGAAGAAACAATCTCAAGAGAAATAAAAGTTGTGTTTTTTTAAAGAGTTATTTTGGAAAAATCATTGTATTTGTCATAAATAAGATTGGAAAAATATATATCAAGAAAAGAAAATTTAAGGATAAATAAATGTTATTTAAGGAAAATTTGTGTCATATCCACACAAAAAATTGAGTGAACGATGTAAAACCCAATGCAAGAGAGTGGGGTTCAAGAATTCCCCTTAACTTATGTCCAAGTTCTTTCTTCACTTTACTATCCTTGAGAATAAAATTAAATTAATTAATTAAAAAATTAATAACCTCATATTCATGTATTCAATTTATTATAGTTTTATTATGTTCATTTATATCTTTTTAGATGTGTTATAGAGTTCAATTATATAATTCAGGAGTGTTCATTTTCTTGGTTTTCATGATTGGTTCACTTGAATATGAGTATAGAAGTTTATGTAGAATGGGTATAATTATATAGAATTGAAATTATATGTTTTTATTAAAAATATAGAGTTTAAAATGGTTATATTTATCATTTGGTTAAATGATATAAGGATGAATCATTAGATAAAAGGCTGGTGATATCATTTAGATGTTTTTGTGGTTTTTCAAACATCAAAAACTAGTTTTATCATATTATTTATTATTATGTATATAATTTAGTTGCATAACATAAAAAGGATTATTACATAAATTTTACAGAATTTAAAAACCATTATTCTGGTTTTATGAATATCCTTGAATGAGTTAAAGGAAAATAAAAATTCATCATCCACGATTTCGGTAAACTGACACATCATGGGTGATGAGTTAATTTTTAGTATGAAATAGAGAGAGATAGAGAGAGAAAGTAGTTTGATGATGGATATTCCATTAACGTGATAGAATTCCAATATATAAATAATACTATATTTATCATTTTCATATTGATTGTGAAGATGAGGATAGAATAAGAAAAGAAAAATAAATTAAAAGAAACTAAAAGAAAAAGTAAGTGGATTTTACCTCTTGAATACTTCTCTTTGAGAACCTCCTTAAGGAACATAGGAATGGAATTTTGTTGAGACAAGAATCTCATAAAAGTGAGAAAGGGTCTTGGTAAGAGGTTTGGGAAGAATTTTTTCATGTCTAAATGCTTGGAAGCTACGAGGAGAAGAGGTGTTGAGGGTGATATTTATAGGTTAGGAGAGGAGTGTTTCACATTATTTTGTTCATTAGTTTATGATTTTGGATCAAGGCTATCAATAGTTTGATAATTATACTTATATATATTAAATTAATTAAGGGTAGTTCCATATTATATTCATTACATCAGCAATGAATCAAGAAATAGTGTATTTAACTTATAATGTATATATACCTTCAATTACCATATTTTACTATTCACTAAAAATTCAACTATGTTAGAAAAATCCAAAAACATCTCCCTAACCATTTATTGACTTGTAGAATCCAAAAATGATATCCATTTTATGAAAGTTGTTTTATATATATTAGATATTTAATTTTTAATTAAAATCAAAATTTATTTGAAAAATATCATTTTTAAAATTATACCTGATTTTTTGATACTTTCAAGAATTATGAATGCTCTCATTCAATTATCTTAAAAACATAATACAAAAAAATATTAATTTTTGAGTATATTTTATGAAAATAAATTTTATTTTTAATATATATATTAATTATAAAATTGCAAATTAATATTTTTGACTTATATAAATACCAATACTAAATTTAACATTTTTAAAACATTTATTTTGTTATTTCATGATATAAATATATTATATTTTCATTCATAAGATTCTAAAATTTATTTATACATTAAAAGGAGAATTCTCTATTCTATTTGATGGATTAATATTCATAAAGGACATGTTACTATTCAAAAGGTCACATTACTTTTCCATCGGCATATGTTCCTTAATATTTGAAAAAGCCCGTTATTTCATACATTCTATATTTTTAAACATTATGTCATGCTCTATATGTGATTTTATGTGATTTATTATAATATTACATAATTATATTAAGGGATAAATTCCATTGTTAAATGTTGGGGTCATTACAGAACTCATGCATACTGGAATGAGGACAGTGAACGTAAGCTATTGGGACCTGAAATGGTTGATGATATGGAAGAAGAGGTGATGGCCATCCAAACACATATCAGGGAAACCAAAAGTCTAGAAAATAGTTGTGAAAATAATTTTTGATATGACTTAGAGATTGAGGATAGTGGCAAGATATTCCTCCACATATCTCCATGGAAGAGAGTTATGGGGTTTGGGAAGAAGGGAATAATATTCCCTAGGTACATCAGCCTCTTTGAGATTCATGATATTATTGGAGTTGTCACCTATTGACTATAACTTCCACCAACCATGTCTCAAGTTCATGATGTATTATATTCATATATATTAAGTAGGAAAAAACAATATCCCTCACATGTATTGAATCCAGATGTGGTATAACTAGAAAATGATATCTATTATGAGGAGTAGTCGGTGAAGATCTTGGTCCATAGAGATAATGTTCTTTTCCACAAGAAAACTAACCTTATCAATGTAAATTGGATGAACCATAAATATTAAAAGGTGACATGGGACCTGTAACAAGTGATGAAGGAGAAATACCCTTACATTTTATTACCATAGTGTGTAAAATCAAATTTCGAGGGTGAAATTTCATTATTGAGGAAGAATGTGATAGCCCTAAATTTTATTAATGGTATTTCCTTCTTATTATTATGTTAAAAGCTTATAAATCACATAATTAAGCCAATAAAACATCATTATCCTAAATTAATAATGATACATTAGTTAAAAAAGAACCAATAAGAATAGAAAATATTACATCTGGATAATAAATGAAAAATAAGATAATATGAATATGAATATTTGGATCTACAAGATCTACTAGAATAACTATCATCAAAAAAAAATTTGAAATAAAAAATAATGTCAATAATTAGTTATTCATTTAAAATATGAAATTATATATAACCCTGGGAGAAAATATTATTGACTGATGAATGAAAAAATATGTACTTATAAGATGTAGGAAACCCTTATGACCATTAGAAATTTGACTGTTTGAATATTAACTTACCACTGGAATAGTAATGTATCTATTATCAATATTAATCTTATATTTTGAATATAACATAACCTATGAAATTATAAATAAAATTTGGGCATCTTATAAATGAAAATATGATATATTTATATCACAGAAAAAGTAAAAAAAATGTTTCATAATAACAAATTAGTGTTAGAAGTTTTGTGAAACCTAAATGTTTTTTTAAAATTTTATAATAAATATAATTATTTAAAGGGGGATTTATTTTCAAAAAATATATTCTTAAATTAATATTTAATTTTCATATAATTAGAAGATAATTTGATGATCCCTTGTTTAAATTTTCAATATGTCATAAAATCGATTATAACATTCAGATCAATATTCTTTGAATATATATTGATTTTAAATAAAAAATAACTTTATCATAGTTAAAAATTAATTTTATAATATTGATTCCATTTTTTAAATATACAAGTTGAAAAAATTTTAGGGTGAATTTTTTGTTTTTTTTCGAAAAAAGTTGAATTTTTGGTTAATAGTTAAATACACTAACTTACGATATTTAAAGAATACTTGAATTTTTGAGTGATGGGTGGTGTATGGATGATGTAAAAACCCATTGTTTCAAACAATCCTAAACCATTTACTGTATTTATTGATATGAATCGACACTATTTATTTTGTTGAGCCATAATAATAATAAAATGAATAAAATAATAAAAACACCCCTCTCCTCCACTATTAATACCACATCATAGCACTATTTATGCTTACACCATATAAGCTTTTAATAATTTTTAGATTCTACCCAGTTACCTTCGCCATAATCCTCCTCATTTCAAGGAGCTTCTGGTATCAAAAAAATACCAAATCATATTTCCTTAAGAAGGGTTTCAATGAGAAGATTTTGAAGAGGTAAAATCCTCCACCTTCCCCTTTTAAATTCATTTTTCTTCTACCTCATTATTTCCCCAAATATCCAAAGTGAAAAATTACTCTAATATCATAAATATATTGGTATTAATTGTCTTAATGGACTATCCATAATCAAATATCTTCTCTTATCCTTTTATCTTAAAAACATAAACTGCATATGTGATATATGGATTCACCACCATCATGGATGATGATTTTTCATCTTCTTATAACTCCTTGAAGGCTATTCATAATACCATTATAATGGTTAAACTAGATTGTAAAATGTGTATTGTAACTTTTTTCATGTTCTATAACTAATATATATATATATATATATATATATTAAATATTAAGAAAACTAGATCGTGATAATTGAAAAATTTCTAAAATAAACTACATGATTATCAATAACGTTTTATCAAATGAATCATCCTTATATCATAAATATGATATATGGGTAAATTTAAATTTTTGTAGGTATGTTAATACAATTTCATTATACTTCTATAGTTTTTCTTCCATTTTATAAGAACTCCTATAATTATACTTAAGGTAACCTATCATAAAATCATGAAATGAATGCTCCTGGAACAATGAAGTTAAACATTATTACTCATCAAAATGACCATAAATAAAAATAATAATATTATAATAAATCAAGTAAAAAAGGTAAGAGTTTATTAATTATATAATGAATAATTCTATTATTTTCATCTAGAAGATTAAGTGAAAGTGAAGAAAACATTCATACATAAGGTAAGGGATCTCTTTAAACTTCTATTTTTTCCTTTGGGTTTTGCTTTCACTCTATTTTACCTAATTTATTTGAACATTATTCCACTATAATCCCCCTATACACTGTGATTATGTTCCAAAAATATTTACCTAATTAAATTCATCTTTCTTTTCTAGGTAAATACATATTTTAAAAGATTCCGTTCAAAATTCCTCCCAATATAAATGCCAAATTAAAGGGAACATCTCCATTTGATACCCATTTTCATGTATACCCAATAATCATTTGTAGCCCAACATTATTTTTCTATATTCATCATTAGGAAAAATTTTCATATTTCATTTATGGTTTTTTAAAAACAATTATTCATTCTCCCTCTTTAAATACTCTATACTATTTCCCCTTAAACCACACTAAAGTGTCTTATTTGTAAATATTTCATAAACACTATTTTTCATGTACTCACGTTATTTTGACATCATTATACACGATACATTCTTATTATTATTTTATTCTCTTCTAGAAATTATATAATCCCTTCTTTCATGTATACCATTATGATACACCCTTTGGTTATTCATTATGACATGGTTACGATACCCATTTTTTAATGGGTAACCATTATGTTTATTCTGTCTGGTTGATTCTCTATGTGGAACACATATTCATGAACATGTCATGATGGGCATGCCCAAATATTACTCCAATTAATTGGGTATTGTTATAGTCTCATGAGACATCATGTATGTGATTAGGGAGTAATCCTAATCCATTATGGGACTTTTTCAACCATTTGATATAGTCCTTGAAGTTAGCCTCGACTTGTGTTTATGTAATGTTAAAAGTTACATCCACATTCATATGTTTCCATGATCATAGGATCCCATGTCCTATATGTTATTCGTTTTTATTTTTGTTCATGTACCATGTCTTTTTTCGTCACCATGTTATGCCTCCTAACACATGTGCTATGCTTTATTCATATGATTAATCCTTTACTGGGATTTTTTTAGCTCATCATTTTTTTCTATATATCCACCAGGTTACACTATACAGTTCTAGGAGCACAAAGAGAGCTCAGAGATCGTTAATAACATATATAAAACGATGTTTCATTTTTATTTGAAGTATTCTAATTATGTACATATTCATCCAAAGACACTAGTCACTACAATCCTTGGTTTTTATTTTGTGGATAATTAAGCTCAAAATCATGGAATAATATGTGTAAAAGGACATGGTCACTTTAATTATATACTCAATAGGAATGAGTTTGGGATAAGTCATGTTGGTTTATATAAAAAATAATTTGACCCTCAAGTATCTTTATTTAATAACGAGATCCAATATAACTGATATGGATCCTCATGTTCAGTAAGTGTGATATTTTTTGGCCTATTTCTAAACTCCCTTCTTCATGGATTCACTATTTGTCTTCATTCAAGAAGGTGATGAAATACCTTTCTTGTCCGAGGGTCTTCTCATAGAATATGATCATTACAGTGGTCAATTTTTTCCTTATAGAGGTGAGATACCATCATTTATAACTAAGTGATATCCATTAAGAAAACTCCATCGTGATTGTTGGGGATGGAGGTTACTATAATAAAGATATACTTGTTTTATTTATATTCATCACTACATGTTGATTCCATGTTGAATGATTATGATATAATGGTTTTCTTTAACTTTTTTTTTATCAAAATATGATCTAATAAAACCCATATTCATTATTAAATGAAAGCTACAATAGTTTATAAACTATAAGATATAAATTGGAAAATAATATAAAGGAACTAAATCACCATGGACTACTGTTTGGAGAGTATTTCAATATTCTATGTCTGATTTTACAAAACTATTCCCCCAAATTAGTACATACATGTAAACTATTCCAGCTCAAAAATATACATTGAAAATAATATAAATTGATGTTTGGTATATTAAATATAATGATTTTAAAATTATTAACATTTCCAACATACACCTCATGTTAGAAAAAATTGGTCATTAACACAAAACATCTTTTTTAAATAATAGAATAATTTTAATACATAGCCTAAATTATAAATAAATGTAGGCCCATTCAACATAAAAAATTCCAAGAATTATCATTGGATAACTATGAGAATCAAAATGTTTAAAACATGGGTATGGACCCTATTGTGTAATCTCTGTACCCACAATGGCTTATGAAACCACACAACATCATTCATTTTAGTTATCATGAACTGAACCCAACCCCGTACCATACCTTCCCATTCATATTTTTCTTGGGTGACCACCATCAATATGGGAAGGACATTTCTCATTACCTATAAATTCTAAATAAACAACTTCATTGTTTTATAATCTATATAAAAATAAATATATTACTTTATAATCATATATATATGTATATATATAATGAAATCCCCTCAAACCCATCATTCTTTAATCACTAAAAGGATTTAATTTAACCAAACCCATTTTCATTCTTTAATATAAAACAAAATTTCTATTCGAATACTTTTTTATGTCAAACACATGTTAAATAATGAAATTAAATTCCTAAATTAAGGTTCATAATTATATAAATATATATAATTATCAAATAAAAATTCATATTAAAACTCAAACTGCATCCTTATGAATTCATAATTCAATATGATTATTTTATTTTTGATAAGAGACAACTACCTTTAGTTGATATAATATAGATAATAATTGTGTTTCTCAATCATATATTTTCCCATAAAATCATAAACAACCAAAAAAAATATTTTTATAATTTCAATAATATATTTATAAGGTGTAAATGAGTCTATAGTGGAAGAATTCCTATTAGGTACTCAAAAGATGATGAAAAAACCACATCAAAATTAAATATTGTACCATGACTTAGGGAAACCTCCATGTGTTAATTAATTTTTAATATAAAACTTATTCATATTAATGATTAGAGTAAGTATATATAGAGGATGAATAATAAGGGGAAAAAGTAAAAGAATAAGTGAAAAAGGGCTCTCATAATCAATAATGATTATCCCCCATAGTTTTCATTCACCAAATATAAAAGGGAGTGTTTGTTATTTTCACTTATTTAATATAAAAATAACTATGATGGTGATGTTGAAAATAATAACGGCATAAAAATTATTAATGATAATAATAAATCTATTAATGTGAAAATATAATTAAAACCCCTTAACTTACTTCCCTAATACAAAAGGAAAAGTAATATTTTTATCCCATATAATAATCTAATTATTTGATTATATTAAATCCACAAAATTTGATGATTAAAATTAAATTTTTAGAAAACTATATCTTATTAAATTAATTTAATATTTAAATTTATTTACTAATTAAAGATTATAGTGTTACACATTATATTCATGAATTTATTTCAAAAGTAAATAAAATTAAATGATGTTATGATTGGAAGGCATATATTTAGTGTCTTAGTCTTAATTTTAGTGCGAATACCTTAACCAATTATTTTAAAGACTGGACATACCTTATGTATTTTTTAATTTGAATAACATAAATTTCTACACTATTTTTCTTATTAATATTATTAAAAATAAAATCAATTTAATCCATATTATTTGTATATTTAATATCCTTAAGAGAAAATATTAAAAATGGATAAAAATTAGAGTACTAAATTAAATATTTATAATTTGGGAATCATCAATAGTAAAAATAAGAAAAGGAATAAAATATAAAATATAAATGATTACAATTAGTGTTATTCTGTTGGAACATATAATATATAGTTATTCCCTCTTGAAATGACTATTGATGTTAGCATAAGAACCAAATGATTTTAAAATTTCAATTATGAGAAAATTTATATATTTTAATCACAAAATTAATATTAGTACATCAAACACTATTGTGTTAATTTCCATAGAAAATTTTGCACATAAAAAATCCATAATATTTCTCTCCTATAATTCGAATGTAGATATTCCAAAAAAATTCATAAATAATATTTCATAAGGTCGAGACACATCAATACGATTGTACACAATTAATGTATCACTATCAGGGATGAGGGCTCATAAGCATTGATAATTCAAAAAATAAATATATGCCTTTGTGATCTCCAAAAACTGAGGTCATCAGGACTATCCCACCAATAGGAATACCACACTTTTTTGTCATCAGATATATCTATCTATTGGAATGTTTATTGGTCCTTAGACATGAGATCATTATTATTGTGTTTCATGAATCCTTTACCAGGCTGAATGTATGAAAACCATGACCAAATATACCCATTATGAGTTAATATTTATTGGTAATGTAATTACCCTTCTGAGTTAATTTAAGAATATGTCTATGTCACTTTCATTAACATGGATGATTCAGAAATAATATGTTTCCAAGGTAGATTTCCGAGGTGTTTTTTTGTAATGTCCATGAATGATAAATCAAACATATATGCTAATTATACAAGTATGTAACCCAATTAATGGGATATCAATTAAAAAATTAATTATTTTACATATTGAGAAATGGCCCAATAGGGGAAGATTCAAATTATTATGCGATACTCATAAATTATATCAAATTAACATTTAAGAATAAATTTATTCCTGAATTGTGATGTAATATATACTTTAGTTAAGTTGATTATAAAAATTCAATCAAAAATTATTCAACTATATAATATGGGAATTAAATTGAATTTACTTTTTATTTATTAACAGGTTAATAAATATAATATTTATTTATTCAAATATTTTATTGAATGTCATAAAATTAATACTCATTCAAGTAATGTGAATATATATAGATATATTTTTATTTTGTAGTTAAGTGAATATAGTGTTTATTTTAATTTATTTTATCGAATAATCATTTTTTATTCAATGGTTGATAATTTTATTGGAGTATTTGGTTCAAGTTAATACTATAATAAATACATTTTAATATCATTTATGAAATTTTTAGTTTTTTTTGAAGGAAATGGTATTTGATAATTATTTTCCACCTAAAATAATAAATATTATAAGTGTGGTGACAGGTTTAACGCATTATAATATCATTTAAATATATATTTATTTATTTATAAAATGATATTTAAATATTGTTTATCACCATAAAATAGTAATATTTGTGTTATTATTGTTCTTGACATTGGAGATATGTGTTTTATATTTCATTTAAACTGTACTAATATTTTTTTTATTCAAGACAAATTTTGTTATAAAATATTTATTGGGAATAAATTATAATAATATAATTAATTGATATTACTTCTAATATTAAATTAATTTATAAAAACCCATGTGGTTATAGAGTTGAAAATATTATTTATAGTCAATTCCCATCTAAATTTTCGAGGGGGAATTTGGATGAATCCTCTAAATTCTCCCAAGTTTTATTAATAGAAAATAATAGATCACCCATTATTATAATAGTGAATGATGTTAAGAAATGATCATCTCATGTTAGCAACCAAGAGATCAATAATGTTATTTAGAGTTTCATAGATCACATGTGGTCATATCTAGAGGTATCCTCAATTGTATTATTTAATAAAAAACAACATAACACATTATCAAAATATAAAAAATTCATCAAGATAAATAGCATTTTTTATTTAATTTTATTTTAATTAATTTTAAATTAAATTTCCATTTTACGATTTATGAAATTTTAGGATGCATTCATCATGTTCATTGGATTTTTTCTATTCAAATTGATATAAAATAAATTTTAGTCGTCCACACAATTCTTTCACTCAACCCTAGAACCCTCAATAACTTGAAACAAATATACGTAAAAAACTCTTAGATGAAAATGACATGAATTAAAAATGATAATAATGTTTTTTACAACTTACAGTACAAGGTTGGTGTATGATAAAAACTTTTTCATGTCATATACTCTATTTTTTAGTGATCATTAAATTTTGTACCTTCCACCTCAATAAATTTGTTTATATTTATCTATAAACTCTAAATAATGATTTAATGTGAAACTTAAAACATCATTTTCTTGGTGACCCAACCAAGTTCCACTTAATGTTCTTATCTACAATTCCAACAATCGTCTTTGCAATATAACCCAAATCATACCCAGAAACAGTAACCAAAACAGTCCCATAGAGAGGACCATAAATAGTTCTAGACACTAATACATCTACAGTGTAACACCCTGATATTTTTTTAAAAGAATATTATGTTTCATAGCATATATGACAAGAAACTGTGAGCTTACACAAACCATAAAATTCTATTATTTAAATATTATTTTTATAACCTTTCTATTAAATTGGTCTGTATGGATTGATATAAAAAAATAATGAAATAAATTTACAGTTCCTAATCAATGAATTTAGTTTGATAAATTCATAGTTAATAATTCCTCAATTTTTAGTAATGTCATTTAATGCATCAAAAATACATTTTTAAGAAAATATTTTTTTGAGTGTATATTATAATTAATTTATAGTAGTTTTAGAAATTCTATTTGAAAAAATAATTAATTTCTAAATCAGCATGACAAAATTTTCATAGGATTAATTTTTGATAATTTTTAAAAATATTTTTTGAAATTTATAGTGAAAAATACTAATATTTATTGAAAACAATATATTATTTTCATGTATTTAAAAAGTCACACTATATCTTTTACTAGATTTAATTGTTAATTTTGAAAAATTTATTTAAAATAGTTTAAAAAAATTAATTATATTCACCATTATACTTTAATTTGGTATAAAAACATTTTTATACCTAAAAGGCATTTTTCGGAAAATTATTTTCATTGTATTATTTTTACATTGATTTTAAATTAAATTCTCCCCTTATAAGAATTTAATTTGATAAAATGGATTAAAATTTTTAATAATCATAATTAATACAGGTTAATAACATAAAATTACTTTTTATTATAATGTGTAGTAAAAATATTAAAAAAACATTACCACAATTAAGGTTAAAACATGTTTTCCATTGGGCTAAACAAAAAATGTAAGGATTAAAAAGGCCTAAAAAAATATAAAACCTCTTTTATATCCATATTTAGACAATATATCATGTCATATTCATAAATAGTCTCTTTTAGATCCATTTATCTAGATTAATACATTAATATATTTCAATTATATTAGAGTTTTGAATTCTCTTCTATCCCCCACTTATAAAAGGACACCCCATCTCTTCTCCTATCCACACTGAAATATATATATTTTTTCCAAAACCACAACCAAAAAAAAAATTCCTCAACCCCTCTTAATGCTTTATAGGAAACTTTTGGATCAAAAAACCAACCTAGTTGTGCTTTAGGTACAAACCTAAAGAGGTTGTATGAATAAGTGGTATAGTTCATAACTGAGTGTTTTCAATTTATTTATTCCTCTCCCTCCTTAAAATAATCTTCAAACATGGTGAAAAAATAATATTAGTATATTACATAAACTGAGATTCTATTAGGATAATCTAATAAACTATACTTGTATCCACTTCCAACAAATTGGAAATCAACCCATTGTTCATGTGTACAGTGGACTACCGCCATGCGAATCGATGTAACTTGTATTCCGTAACATCCTATCATAGTTAGTTATAATGATATATTTAATGTATATATATTTATGATATTCATGAAGTAATTATAATTATTTAATGATAATATATAATCTATTTTCTTCCCTTTCCATCCATGGAAAAATGATAACATTATTTGTGCATACTTGGGGATTACCACCTATACAAAGCAATGTGACTTGTTTTTCATCACGACATCAAAGGGAAGGTATATTTAAGTTTATATAAAGATATAATATGATATTTATGATAGAATAATTATTTTAGTAATATAAAATTATACTTACCTTCTTTTTTTCATTCTCTTTCAAAAATGGAAGCGTTACTCATGCATACGTACAACTTACCATCTCCATGATTATAACATAATTCATTTTTCATAACTATATTTCATGGTTTATTTTAAAAGTATAAATAATGTATAAAAATTATAATTTTTTTATAATTATTATTCTATAGATAATGTAATAATGACCACTTTGACAACAATCATCATATCGAAGTCGCTTTGAAATTATGAACCAAACATCTGAAAACCCACTAAAATGGACTTAACCAGTTAATAAATTAAGTATTTCACTGAAATAAATTAAATAAATGGATTTATTTTATGGTATAAAAAAAATAAAAGGTTATTAAGAAATAAAATAATTGATATAATATTATTAAATAGGTGTTATATGATATATATAGAAATTGTGGACTCGATGTAAGGGATTTCTTCCCAATTTCTCTTTACTGGGGTCTATTTTAATAGTATAGAGATTTTTTATTTTATATGGTGTGTTTAATACACCTTAAATTTGATATCAATAATTATTCACACATTATACTGTTTTATGTTACAATATTTGTTAGCTCATCCAAGGGGTTTTGATTGGTAAGTAACCAATGTTGTAAAAGGGTTCTTAACACCATTTCCATTCATTGGGTTAAACTCCAACTTCATAGATTTTATTATGAATATATTTTGTGTAAAATCACCTTTTATTGAATTATCTCATGTTTCTACCTATTTTTTGGGGACTTATATTTTTTCACATAATCACTACATTGATTATTTCTCATTTCAATGCTAGGATCTATTAATGGGTTATTCATCTCAAATTGATATTCCTCAGTACATATTATTATATTATAAAACTATCTAATATCATGAGTTGTATATACTACCCTTTTGGTATGTTATATCATGAATATATTCATGTTTATTCTAATTAAACTTTTTTCATTTTGTTATTTAATAGAACATACTTTTAAAAAGATATCAAAGTGGTAAGGGGATTACGATTCAATCTCATTTTACATGAGATTATTTAGGATTCAATTTGAATTAAGGATGTTATATGAATATTATATTATAAACCCCATTACAATTAATTCTCCTCTATTAGTTTATTTAAATTTTATGACTTCATACCATTTTCCTCTCTTTGGTACTAAAAATGTTCCATAATGTTTATAAGAAAATACGACATTATTTAACCACTTTTGCTCCAAAAAACCTTTTTATTTGATATCCATGTTTTCTAAAATATTTTCTAGAATATTTTTATTTACACTATAATGTTTTTTTATGTCCATTTTCATGTATCTTTGACTTTATTTTCGATGTTTTAAGCAAGTAATCTTTATAGAAATATTGGATTGACACATTTTGACCTTGCATATTAAATTATAGGAGAAAATTATTTATTTTAATATATATGGAATAACTACCTTTTGCACTATCAAGAATGTGTTTTCATTTAATATTTTTTTTTAATTTTTCAAATGTGATCTTCAAAGAAATTATTTTCTAATATTTAACATTTTTTTTTATTTTTTAGATGTGATTTTCAAAGTGGAAAGGATATTTTCCTTAAGAATGTTATTAGTGATATTTTTATTGTATTTTTATTCATAAATGAAAATGGCCCTGGGTTTTACATAAACTTCAATGGGGATATGTTGTAATGATACGATATTAATTATTTTATTAGATGTATAAAAATTTGTTTAAAGATATTTTCAGGGAACTTTTTTCTTTTACATGGGTATAAAAGGGTATGAAAGAACAATGGTTATTTTTATATTGAAAAATTAGATATTCAATGTGTCATGATTATGCTTTAGTTATAGTAAAAAATCTATGATGATACATTATGCTGATGTAACTCTACAATTAATTTGGTAAAGGCATGTAGTGAACTAGTTATACATTCCCCTAAGAGACTATTGTAATTTACCAGATAGGTAATTCTATTTTTAATAATGAATAAAATATTAACATGAAAATGATGTTCCCAAAAACAAATAGATTTTCTTTATGCCTAAATCATGTTCTAATATATCCTTTGATTATAGATGTTTTTCAATTGGGTCATCATTATTGAATTATATATCTCTTTTATTATGTTAAATATGTATTTCATCTCTCATGTTTTATAATCCATGATTTGATGGGTAGAGATTCTATAATGTTATGCTCACGCAATTTGATTATGTAATCATACCTTTATGCACATCTTGTGCTCACTAATGAAATTTAATATTTAAATATTTTCTATACCATTACAGAGAATTTTAGCTCAACCTTCTTTTTTCCCTTTTCCACAGGTTGTGAAGAAACGTTTTAACTATTTTATTCCTATATAAGTTACTAGATGTGAATTAAATAGTTAGAGATAATATATATTTTTATTAAATAGTTGTTTATGTATCAAATTTGTTATGTAATAGTCTGTATTAACTCTTTAATCCTCTAAAACCCAATGTTTATTGGGTATGTAATTTATCCAATATTTCATTTTGATATTGTATGTTTTAGAAGTTTGAAATTGGGTGACATTTATTGCTATCAAAGCTAGATATGTTACGATTATTTTTAACAAACTAATCTGGAAGTCACAGTTCATGGTTTTTATAGTTGTTATTAGTGGAAAGCTTTAGATAACATTGAATATTAAGATATTTTCATGTTAAGTTAACTTAAGAGTAATAGTTACTATCATGGGATTATATGTTTATGGTTGATCATAAGTTCAAATGCATCAACACCCCTTTTTAGGTTTTAAGTACTACTATTTAAAAGTGATTATTTTTATATTGGGATATTTTTTATTGTGTTGAGGTTTATATAACCTTTATATTTAATTTGATAGATTATTTTGAAATAATTCAATTAAATTTTTGGGGATATAAGGTGATGGGTATGATGTAAACCTTTAGTTTTAATAATTCGTTAAGGTAGAGGTTATTGATGTAATTTGGGATATTTAGTTATATATTATAGAATGATCTAAGATGATCATTTGATGGAATTTTAGAAATATTGAAGTTAAATGTAATATTTCTTCATTTTAAGGTTAATACATTTTGGATAATATCTTAACTTATGCCAACCAATTTAGTTTTGGATAACATATAAAGATAAGAGAAATATAATTTTATGGTTTTGTTGATTATGTGATCTATTATAAGTTTATTTTAGTAATTCATTCATGAAAAATTCTTCTTGAATACTCATCATTTGGAGAAAAAGATAAGATTCTTATGGATATTTTTATAGGTTGAAATTATATATTTCAAGTAAGTAAATTTTTTGGTGCCCTGGCCTTTTCATACATTAATATTACATCTTCATAGATGAATATTAAATTTATTTTAAAAAAACACACATGAGGAACATAATGGGTTAACGCATTTGGAAACTTGGATACATAAAGAACTCATTCATAAGTGAACTACATCGTCTCCCACTACGTTCTTCACAATGAAAACCCTAATTCGACATATCATACATAATACCATTTTTAAATACCTAGGGAAATGAAACATAATAAAGTATGATCTAAGATTATCATTAAGGTTAAACAAGGGAAATATCAACATAACATGGGCATAAGGGTATGATAACAAGAGAATATCATTTGAAAAAAATACCATGCATATCATAGATCCTAAATCGAGTCATAACATAAATAATTTAATTTCATAAGACATGAATCATAAAGTAACAAAATAAAATAATCCACTAAATAATAACATTTTCATAAGAAAAGTAATTTTGGAATACAATAAGCATATAAAATCATTTCCCTAATAGCCAAGGATCATTTCCAAGACTATCATAGTGAAATGGGTTCAATCTCCAAGCCATCAGAGTGTTCAAGGATCACTACCAAATATATCATAATGGGTTGGGTTTACTACCAAAACCCTTATAGTATTCATGGTTTACTCTCATTACTATCATAGTGGACAAAGTCTTTTACTGAACTGGGTTTACTCACCATTCAAGTCATGTTTGTGTCATGAGATCTTTATATTTACCCAATTCATTGGAGGGATATACAGGTCCCACCCATTACATAATACACAATTTTTTTCCAAAGGACTATAAAATATTCATCATATTATAAAACATTAAAATAAAAGGGTTTCATAAACATTTAATCATAACATAACTCATGAAAAAGAAACAGGTTCAATAAAAATCTCATTATTTCATTACAACATCACACATGGAAAAGGAATGAGTTTCAAAAAAGTATTATCATAATTGTTATAAACCATCTAAATAAATAATATGGATGGTATTATTAGATTATATACCTATTAGAGCTTATGTAATATCTATGGATGTTATCTTAGATGGAAAATGATTTTAAAATATCACCTTGAAATTTTCTTGAGCAAACTGACCCTTCTAAAATGTAAAAACTTATTTAAAATATAAAAAAAACATCAAATATTAACGAATTTTTTTTTGAAAATAAACTTGGAAACATGTAAAATATGTTTTAAAACATTGAGGATTCATGATATTGGTAAGTACCATTCATGACACATAAGTTAAATAGAATATTCCTCCCACATTTTCTCTATAAAGTCAAAAGATCCTTATTTAAAAAATTATAAAATTATTCCTTTTCAACTATTTTCTAAAAACATAAAACATGTTAAAAATTAATATAAAAATCATTGGATAATAGAAAAAACATTCTTTAAAACAATTTTAGGAAACATGGACAAGGATGAGAATTGATTTTCAACCGAAGAGAGAAATAAAGATGTTTTTCCTTAAAAGAATTCTTTTCAAATGTTGAGTATATACAGAGGAGAAAATTAGAGGATTTTTTAATTAAATAACCAAATTAAAAGAAATTAATTGGTTTTTTTAGAGATTTATCATATTATATTTTCATCAGATGCTTAATCATTAGTAATCTCGATAAAAAAAATAGATTGCATCATAAAGCCATCACCACATTAGTATCGTTTGAATCATATACCCAATGAATGAGAGAACCATATATGGATATTTATTTACCAAAATTTTCATGATAATAATCATAAAATAACATCATGAAAAATATATATTCCACAAAAAAGAACTAATTGTTTTATAAGGATTGTGTCCCACTTAATATATGTGAGATGAAGATCACTTCCAATTTGGATGCTTTTGAATCGTAATCCCCATTAAACAATAACAAAGAATAAAACATTAAATATCATTAATATATTCATATTAATGATATAACATATCCAAAGGGTATTATATACACCACAAATAATAAGTTCAATGAATTGGGAATATGCCTCCCTAAATAAAAGATATACTATAAATCCCTTACCTTTAGTCTTGACTTCCTTCATACACATTAGAACCTTATATATAATAAATATTGGTTTAATCCATATCTTTTATATAAATATACTTATTTTTTTCATACCTTATATTATTTACTTATAGTATTATCTTTACCTATTTTTTATTTATACCTTGTTAAAATCATGTTTCTTTTAATAATTAAATTGTTTTTCACATATGTTCTAGTTTGGTATTTTCAGTCTTATAAATTTTTTCATGGTTCCATCACCTATTAAATTTTATCCATTACATAAATATCATAAATATTAATTATTAATGTATTTAATGTAATCCATACAATTTAGAGATTGATAATAAATTAGACTATTCATGGAGATGGTAGGTCGTACGTATACATGAAAATTGATTCCATTTTCTTAACAGATGTAACCAAAGGAAGTTAAATAATATATAACCATTATAAAGAAATACTTATGTCATATATATATAATATAATCAATAAATATATAATAATTAACTTCTAATGTAAATATTTATTGAAAATGAATCACATCGCATTATTAGGCGGTACATCATCATACACATGAGTTACTTTATCATATTATCATTGAATGGAAGGTATAAAGTTATATGTGATATTATAATTCTATAAGTTTAATTTTTTTATTAATATCATATATATAATTTAAATCCATTATTATATCCTTTTTGGCGACACAGTGATGGAACATGAATTAAATTAGTTTACGACGTAGTAATCTACCATACACATGACTGAAAGAATCATTTCCCAATAGTTGGAAAAGTAACTGATATACGGTATTACATAAACATAATAAAATTTTATTATATGTTAGGTAATAATACTATTATATTTAAATTAGGACATGAATGAATTTTGTAAAAGAAGATGTAAAAATGAAATATCTTACCGAATACAATTTCCTTATCTTGTAAAAACATTCTTTGGAACTCTTATAAAAGACCATATGATTGTTATTTTTTGAAGAAAAATAGAATTAGAATGTGGATAAAGATATTTGATTGATAATATTTTTGTATTGGGTCATTCCAAATAGATTAATATTTTTGACGAAGTGAGGGGAGTAAGTTCTCTTTTATAATTGAGGAGGAGTGACATTTTTTGTAAATACACAATACTATTCAATAATGGGAAGTCACTATCATCCCATTTACCTCAACAAATGATAAATAAGGTATTTTATGGAATATATGGTCAATACAAAAATTTATAAATATAAATAAAAATTTGTTAAACATTTATTCCTTAACCAATATGTTTAATTAATTTTACCATTTTAATTATCACTACGACACTTAGTTTTTTTATTTTTTACCTAGGTGATTTATCACCTAAGACTAAAAATAACATGATAATAATTATATAATAAGGAAAAAATTATGTTAAATATGGATTCCAATTTATCAAATAAAAACACTATATTTGAGTAAAAATAATTTTAACACAGGCTCTTATAACGCACAAAATCTTGTCTAAAACTTAACCCTGATAATTAAATTTTAATTTCATTATTATTCACTAAGAAAAAATATTAAATTGACCATATTACCTAATAATTATTTTTATTATTATTAATATCTAATATATCTCATCAAATTGAACTCACATAGGGGATCAAATTTTATTTAAAATTAAATCTGCATATGTGGTAAAAAATTGGTTTTCAAATTAAATATTTTGCGTAAGAATATAAAGATTTAATATAAAATATTAAAATGAAATTGATAAAAATGGACTAAATTGTATTAAAAAATATATAATTTAACTCATTTTAATTTTCAACCCATCTTAAAATAAAATGGAACTTGTAAATTCTTTAATAAAAAGGCAGTTTTTAGTAAAAAATGGTATTTTTTTACTATTCATTGAAAAATTAATCTTTGTTGATAACCCTAAAAAATTATCTCAAAGATAATTTTTACATGAAGACACAAAAAATATGTTAATATTTTAAAATAAGTCTTATTAACATGGAAAAAGTACCCTTGTTATAATTTCACTATGAAGCCACTTTTTAAAAAAGATATTTTTTAAACGTAAAATTGGATTTATTATTATAAAATGCTTAGAAATAATATTAAATGAATGATAAAATATCATATTGAATACATAGTATGTAGATTTCAACAAAATACTAGTAGTGGATAGTTTAATTCATTATGATAAAAATAAATTGTGAGCAAAAAATAATTTTTTTAGGAATAACAATTCATTTACTTTGAAATGATTTTTATTATCATTTCTAATAAATTTATATCCAATGAATTTATGTTGTACATGTTTAAACTTTATTATTTATATTATTTAGTTGTTTTTATTCATACCTACCAATTTTATAGCCTGGTTAAAAATATAGGTTTAAATATTTCAATTGTTTATCAGGGTTCATTTAAAATATTTTTTGCATGTAACACAAGTTATTAAAGGAATTAAATTTATTTGAGAAATATTTTCATAAAATCTCAGGCTGATACATTCTATACCCTTAATTAAATGTTTCCAACATTATTTTAACTTGATCTCAAAAATGTCACACACTAGAATGGGTACCCTAGTAACCCAATAACTAATACATCTTTGACATAGTCAGAAGGGTGATCATGAATTCCAGGGGATGATGACTAGAACCTGGCATCATAGAAAATGGAAGTGGGAATGATTGTACCAATAAAAATGCAAAAGTAATTGAAATAAGACAATATGAATATCAAATGAAACTCTAATGGGAGTAAGGAACCAAAACTCAAACATGCATGAACAATCCCATATACTACAACCATGTTCCAGAAAATAAGAAAACAGCCCAAGTATCAACTTAGACATAACTCACCAAGTCCATGAATCATTAACTAGAACTACCTCTATGTGATCCTGTTCTTTTTCTCGAACCTAGAAGGAGATAATCCACAAACACCTGAAGGCATAAGTAGGGTGTGATCCAAAGACTAGTAAAATTTCACCAAAGATTCCATAACCATTTCAAATATTAAATTAACCTAGGAAAGTGCTTTCAATTTTAAAAGAAATAGGTTTGACATTTTAAATATAATAAATGAAAAAATTCATGCTTTACAATTCACAATTAAGGAATACTATTGAAATGATGGAAAATATTTTAAACAAGATATTAATATTTCAAATGATGGAATATTTCTATAATAATGGGAATTTTCATAAATTTCTTAATTAAAACATTTTATATGAAATAGTATATATAAATTCACATGGATTGTAAAATAGTTTACAATAATGGAATATATTCATTTGAAATACAAAAAAAGAAAGAAACATGGTCATATTACAAGTAGGTAAAATATTTCCAAGCTATAAGAAACTGACCCTATGAAATTGAAAATATGTACATATGTCCATTTAGGCCTAAAGAAAAGATTACTCATCACCATAAACTAAGGGATGTAAAGTGATCATATGAAGTTTTAGAACATTGTAAGACATGAAGTGCCACCAAAATAACTCACTAACTACATATGCCCTGAATGTGATCTTTTATAAAACAATAATGGGATATTTATTTGAATACTTCTTACAATACAAATAAATACCATAATCAATTTCAAATATGTAAATTTTCTATTTAAAAACCTTAATGTTATTTTAATCAAAAACCATGCCTTTCTATTATGAAACCACTTGGTTTCCATAAAATCAATTTTTATGCCACTTTCACAAAACCCTAATTTTAAATCAATTCTTCATTAAAATTCTCAATTCAATTTCACTATTTAATGTTTTACAAAATCCATAAACTTTCACAATAAACCCCCAATTCAATGGAATTAAGGTTTTTCATAATTTTCCAACAAATCTGTTTCAATAAATAAATTAAAAAAATCAATTGAAACAATTTCCATCAAATCCAAAATTTAAATATCCCAATTTCTATACACACACCCCAATTCCATGGAACTGGAGGTTTTCAAACTTCATGCCAAAAACCCATTTATCTAAAACCAAATTTTCCAATTCAATGGAATTGGATCTTTTACCAAAAAATAAATTGAAATCCATTTCATCAATACCATTTAAATTTATTAATTTCGAAATAGTTTAAATAAAATAATGAAATTTAGGTTTAATAAAAACTGGGATCATGACAGAATCACCTACCTCAGAGTCTCTAGATCATGAAGCATCAAACCCTAATTAGGATTTGCTGAGGAAGGAAAAAAATAATTGAATCATTGGAAACAAGGATAAAACATAGGATTATAACCCCAAAATAGTGGGTATTAGTTCCATAATTTAACATAAGGATCCACGAAAGCCTATAGAGGAAGAGAGAAATCAAGTGAGATTAAGAATGTGAGGTGGAAACTAACCATAAGAAGATTGGAGGGAGTTATTATATCTTCAATTAACTTCTATGATGGATTTGAGGGGCCAAAAATGGTTCATGGGAGTTATAGGGAAGGAATAAATTGGTTTCTATGGAAGGAGGTCAGTCAGACACCTAACTAATGGGTTCAAAATTTTTTAATCAAAAATTATATTAATCAAAAATTCATCCGCACGGTTTCTTGGGAAGATGTTCACGATTTAGTCAAACCAAGAGGAATCTATTCCCCTTTTATAAATGGGATACATGGTTTATCTAGAGAGGGTGCACGTTTTTTTCAAACATGTGAAATCCATGAAAGGACCACAATTAAATGTTTGTCATTTTTCTTTAGTAGGGAACAGGGTTTGGAAAACCATGCGCTAACCGAGCACTAGCCCATAAACTTTCAATTTTATTTATAATTTCACCATATTCAACCCCAAATGAAACCCCAAAAAAGAATTCTCGAAAATATGGGTTTTTGTAATATCTGAAAAATAGTACCTAGATGTTACATTTTACCCACCAAAGAAATGTTTTTTACCAGAAAGCCTACGATAAAGCTTCCATATCAAAACAATGAGGCCACTACTATCTCATTAGTGCCTCCCTCTCCTACGTCTCATAACTATCAAAGCCATGCTTTTGTATAACTCACACCAATTATTTTGTTCTCCCACAAAGTGCATTGGTTTCAGAATCAACTATCCTGACTGGCCACTTGGTCATAGATAAAACAGGCTCAGCTTCAAGATCACTTGAGCTCATAACTTGAGATTAATCAGATATATAATTTCATACCTGAGATACATGGAACACATTATGTATCAATGTATTCTATGGTGTATGTTCAAAATACTTTAAAATTTTCCACACCTATTCAACAATGTCAAAAGGACCTAGAAAGTTAGAAGAAGGCGTCTCTTTCCTCCCAAGATGCCGATGACCCGACAGGGGTTAAATATTTAAGAACACATGGTCACAAACTAAGATTTATAATGGTCTATAGTTATGATTTTCATAATACTTATATTGGATCTATTACATTAATATCCTTTGATGAATCACCTAAATCATTGTTGTCATATCTTGGACCATGTGTGGTCCAATAAAAGAACATTCACCAATCTATGACCAAAACTGTATAGATTTGAAAGGTAGACCATAGAATGGTTCCAAAGGATCCATTCTAACCATGGACTCATAACTGTTGTTATAAGAAAACTCAAAATTCCCCAAATGGTCTTCTCAAAACCCACCAAAGTCGAGAACACAAGTGTGAACCATATCCTCAAGAATCTATATGGCTATTTCTATTTGGCCATTCAGCTATGGATGGTATTCCAAACTCAAATGAATGTTATATCCCAGTTCAGCCTGAAGGCCTCTCCAAAAGAGAGAAGTGGACCAAGGATCCCTCTGAAAACAATATAGCAGAAGAAACTCCATCCATTCAAACACTCATTCTCACATTGAGATTTCCCAACTCCTCATATTTTTGTTGTATCACGAATGGGTAAAAAGTGAGCTGATTTTGTTAGCCTATCGATCACAACCCATATTGCATTATTATTTATATAGGTGTATGGAAACCTAATCACAAAGTAAATTGAGATATCATCCCACATCCAAGTAGGGACTGGAAGTGGATGAAGAAAACCTAATTTTTTATAGTGATTATCCTTCACTTGTTGGTATGTATAACAAATAGAAACAAACTCAGCAATTCCCCATCTAATACATGTAGTGAATATCCTCCACATGTCATTGAACATATTTGAGGTCCTTGGGTGCACTGCTCACTAGGAACTATTGAAATCCACCATAAAATCATTCCTTACTAAAGATGGTACCAAAAAATGGTTTGAAAAGCATAGAATTACCTCTTTGGAGATCAATCAATCAGGCAGAGTATTTCCACCATTATGAGAGTCTCTAATTCTATGAAACTCATCATCAAGATTATGATCCTAAATAATCATTTTGAGACAATTAGATGTCAACTGAACATTGACCAAGGAAACCTCGACCCCTTTTTCATTGTCTCTGATATGAAACTATTGAATGAGATAAATCATGTTCCTCTCTTCTGATGATTTATTCACTACCTAGGTCGGAAGCTCCCTGCTCAAAGAATTTGCAATGACATTCCCTTTCACCAGGGTATAGGTGATATCAAAATAAAATGACTTCATGTATTCCACCCAATGACTAAAGAGTAGATTTAAATATTTTGGAGAGAAGATATAACTCAAGATATTTTAGTTAGAGAACATGTTAAAAATTTCTTTCTAAATGTAATGTTGGAAACTTTTAAGTGTGTATATCACAGACACATGTTCACGGGTAAGGGTCAGATAATTCTTCTCATGTGGCCTAAGCCAAAGCGAGCCATAAGCCACAACATGATGACCATGCATAAGAATTAAACTCAAAACCTGGACCTGATGCATTAAAAAATACCACATAACCCTACTCGGACTCAATAAGAATCAACAGTAACACATTAGTCAAAGTCATTTAAGCTCAACAAGAGAATTATGAAATTTTCATCCCAAGAAATCTTTACTCCCATCCGAGTAATTAAAGTCATTGGAGAAGACAACATTGATAATTCCTTTAAAAACTGGTGATAATAGATATATAATATCAAGAAGTGTTGACTCTCGAAGAAATTTTGTAGTTTTTCCAAATTCATGTCATCCTTCACCTTCTCAGGATCAACGGATATTCCTTGTTCTGACACCATGAACCCCAATAATTTTACATCCCTAATGCATATATAGAAACAAGGAATATTCTGATAGATATTTGTTTTTATCATAACTTGATTGAGTTTTTGATAATCAACACAAAGGTAGAGTGAAGCATCGGGTTTCTTAGCAAAGATAACAACCACCGGCCAAGGTGACACACTCAAGCGTATAAAGCCTTTCTCAAGAAGATCATCTAACTGGGACATCGGCTCTTTCATCTTAACAGGTGCCATGTGGGAAGAAGGAATAAAAACTAGTAGTGTACCATACATTAAGTCAATAGAAAACTCAAACTCCCTTACCAGTGTCAATCAAGATAAGTCAAAGGGAAACAAATCAGAAAATTCTATGATGACTGGGTGGATATCACCATTAAATTATTCCAATGCCATATCATAGGAAAAAACTGATATTAATTTCCCCAACTCTAGAAAATAAGGTATGACTCTACTCAACCAAGGGTCTCATTTTCCTTGAAAGAACTGGAAAACACCACTGTGTGTAGTAAATGAGGCCCAAAAATGATAATAATCAATACCAATTTTATTGGAAATGAGCCAATCCATCCTGAAAATGACATCCAATGATTTCATGTCAAGAATTATAAAAATCCAAGTAATCTCGACATCTGATAGAGGGAAAAAATATTTTTGACTATGGAGACCCTTCTATCTCTTTGTACCAAGGGGTGTAGTAATATCCTTTTAAAAAGAATAAATTTCTATAGGAATATTATGAAGTTTAACAATGCGGGTTGAAATAAATGAATGAGACGCATGAGTATCAAATAGGGAAATCACTAATGGAGAAGCTATAGTAATGGTTCCTCTCATAATCAATGAACCTCTGTCCACTTCCTCTGGATACTTTTTCACTGCATAAAGAAGCTTCATTCTAGATGCTTATGGCTACAACCCATTTATATGTGAAAAATCACATTTCCCTATAGTTTTAGGAGGATATGATGAGCCAGTTCAACTATTAAGAGTTGAATAAATATGGAATAATCGCTTCATGTTCCCTAAACATTCATAGGAGGCATGGTTCTTGGGTGCCTTAGTGAAAACCCTTGTGGAATGTCCTAGCATTCCACAATGGTAACAAAGTAATGTACTACTAATAGGCACTGTGGGAGGTCTTGAATGACCCTGAATTTGAGAACCACCATGAGAGTCTTCATAATTCCTCTTTCCTTTGAAGGAATTAATTATTCCACTAGGATTGAATGAAACTCTTGATAACCCTAACGTCAATGCTAGGCCACATTTAATTGTAAGTGCTATACCTAGAACATCAAATAAGAAGGAATATTCTCGAAGAAAACATTAGAATGAACATCCCGATGAAGTCAAAAATCAATCCTTTGAGCCTTCATCTTCTCATTTGGTAGAATCTCAGGGTTGAAATGCGTAAGATCAACAAAATTCATTATATACTATTTTATGGTCCTGTTATCCTACTCGAGTTTGAAAACCAATGTAAACATGAACAACCACATTGACATTGGATAGACCTAGTTTGTGAAATGAACCTTGAAGTCATTCCACTCTAATCCCTCATGTTTCTTTATTATTACCATTGTATCCCACCATCTCTTTCTCAGTCCTTCTTGGATGAAGGTGGCACACATTACATTAATTTAGTCGGGTGTGTAAAAGAACCTAAAAAAATGGTATATCCTTCTCAACCATTCATCAACCTCTTGGAGATTATATGATCCATTAAATGGATATAGCTTTATGAAATTTAAATCTTAAGATATAATATTTTGAAAAAGCCTCTATGGTTCTACATTTGTAGCCAGAATAGGAATTGGGGGTGGTGCATTCCCAAAGTATAGACAGTGTACATAATCACCTCAACCATGTTCGAGTCCACAAGAGGAATCTATCACTAATGATTAGTTGCAGCTTCATCATAGATCCGATTCACACATCTTCTAAGAGAAATGATTATACACAACATTAGTATACAATATGGAAGAAATCAGATTTATACTCATACTGATCAAAAAGGAGAAATTAATCCAAACAAATAAAATAAAGATTTGGATTATGGACTATCCAAATTAAAACATGGGAAATACTAGAACTAATCAAAATGAAATCATTCCATAACCACTCTGGGCCACTTAAGGTTCATTATAGTGTGATCTAACCAGAAACTCAATCATAACTACCTCCTATGTCTTGATAAGATTTCATATATGCATACTAACTTCAAGAAAGAAGCACCACCTAGATATTTAATACCATTTTCTCATGAACCAGCTCATGTACCCTGATAAATCAATAATTGATCTAGCCATAAGATAGACTTAAGGGAGTTCATGATCCCCATAGGTCATATACTATCACCTGACATCATAAAAAATAGAAGTGGGAACAACTTCTCCATAGACCATGTGGAAGTAATTGAAACAAGGAAGTATGCACCTCAAAAGAAACTCCACTAAGTGTAATATACCAAAAGTCATAAAAGAATAAACAAGCCCAAGTACTACATCCAAGTATGAGAAAAGAGGAAAAATTCCCAAGTCCCAACTAATATGAAAATCACCATTTCCATGAGTCAATACCTAGAACTACCATCAAGTGATCATTTTCCCTTTCTCGAACATGGAACAAGATAATCTAAAAACATATAAAGGAACAAGTAGGGTTTGATCCAAATCCTAGTAGGATATCACCAAAGATTCTATAACTGATGCCAAATATTAAATTAGCCATGGAAAGTGATTAAAATTTTCAAATAAATAGGTTTTTCATTTCTAATAGAACAAATAAAACAATTCATGCTCTACATTTCGCATGATGGAAATACTTTTCAAATGATGGAAAATAATTTCAAACAAAAGATTTACATTTAAATTGATGGAATACTTCTAAATCAATGAAAATTTTTAGAAACGGGTTAATTAAATACTTTTATCTATAATAATTTATATAAATTCACAGGGAATGTAAAAAAGTCTACTATAATGGAATATATACAATTGAAATACAAACAAGAGAGAAACATGGTTATATGCCAAATTGTTATGATACTTCCATGCTATAGGCACCCAACACTATGAAATGAAAAATATGTATATACACCTCTTTAGGCCTAAGGAAAAGGGGAATCATCACCATCTCTTAATGTATGTGATGTATTAATATAAAGTTTTAGAATGTTTTATGTCGTAATGTTTCACCCATAATAACCCAGTAACTACCCATGTCTTGTTTGTGCTCTAGTAAAACACAATATTGGGAAATTTATTTTAAGTCTACGTTAAAATAAAATTCCATTCTCCACATCAAATATTCCAATATTCAATTCAAAAACCATAACATGATTTTAATCAAACACCATTCCTCTTTATAATGAAACCATTGGGATTCCATCATAGCTATTTTTAAGCCATTTTTACAAAGTAGAAATTTTAACTAAATTAAACATTCAATTTTACAATCCAATTTCACAATTTAATTCAACAATTTAATTTTTCAAAAAATCCATATGTTTCCAAAATTAACCCCAAATTCAATGAAATTGGGATTTTTCACAATTTCCCCTCAAATCCATTTCTAAAATTAAATTCAAAAATTAAATTAAAACCATTTACATCATATCCAAAATTTAAATTAAATAATTTAATTTTCCAAATTTCTGTAAACACATCCTAAATCAATGGAATTGGGGTTTTTTAAATTTCTCGGAAAAAATCGATTGTTCTAAAACTAAATTCTCCAATTCAACAGAATTGGGTCTTTTTTCTAAAACATAAATTTAAAGCTATATAGTCAAAACCATGAAACATCACTTAATTCAATATGATTGAAATTAAATAATGAAATTTAGGTTTAATAATAATTGGGTATCATGACAGAACCATCTATCTTGGAGTGTCTAGATCTCGAAGCGTCAAAACCTAATCGAGATTTTCTAAGTAAGAACAACAATAAAAGAATGTAGGGAAATAAGGATTAAACCAAGTTTTATCACCCAAAACAGTGGGTATTAGATCTACAATTTTACACAATGATCCATGTAACCCTAAATAGGAAGAGATAGATCATGAGAGACTATGAATGAGAGGAGGAAACTAACTATGAGATGATCGAAGAGTGTTCCTCTCGCTTCGAATCACTTCAAGAAGGGGTCTAAGGTGCCAAGAACACTTCATAGGAGATTCAAGGAAAGGATCAATTATTTTGGGTCGAAGGAGGTCTATTAAATATCTAAATGGGGGATCATGATTTTTTAATCAAAATTCGGATTAATGAAAAACTTATTTACATGATTTCCTAGGTAGAGGGGAATGGTTTGGTCAAATAATGTTCAAGACATGAACCTAGTATATATAGGCTTCATAGATTCTCTGGGGAGGGATCATGGTTTTCTAAACCATGACCCAACTATGCAAATACCACAATCCAAAAGTTTCACTTATTCTATAGTAGGGTGCACAGTTGGGCAAAATGGGCACCAGCCATGCACCGATTGTGCACTAGCCCTACAATTTATACAAATTCCAGAATTTCACACAATGAAAATAAAAAAAATCACAACCAATTTAAGCTCGAAAATAGGGTTTTAGGAATACCTGACAATAGTAATAGGATGCTATATAAAATAAATGGTTTTATATATGTAATTTTTAACATGGAAAACCCACATTATAAAAAGGGTCAATAAAACATCATTTTGAAGAGAGGGAAAAGAAGTTTAGATGTTCATCATAGACAATGCATAACTAGGTTCAAAAATAGCATAACGTTGGTGGATGTTAGAATATGTGAATCGAATAGAAAATTGATCCCCGAATAAAAATTGAGAGTGTTAAAGAACATGATAAGGAGAAAGTTAACCACCATAAGAAAATAAATCTATGATGTGTTAAAATACCATTCATTCATCTAAAATGAAGGTAAATTTTAAACATTATTATAACAATAATCTCTTTCTAATGTTAATGAATTTTCACAAGATGATATATTTACAATATTTTATTCAATTCCATAAACATAGTCTCATCCTTTGGTTGTGATTTGATCAATTCCCACTTCATCTATTACTCAATGAAATGAAGATGAATATTTTAGGAATGAAGCACTAGCAGATCATATGATCTATAAAATAATTATAAGTAATTCCTTTTATCATTAGTTATTATAAAAAAATGGTTAAACATGTTTTAAAATATGCATAAATATTAATATTGTTAAATAATACATTAATGTATAAAACCTAATCCAAAGATCAACATAAACCATTCCATAAATGGTTAACCTTAAGACCCTTCCAAAATTAAAAATATATACTAGAGGACACTGAAATTCTCAAAAACAACATAATATTAATCCCCTAAATTTTATGAGGTCTCTCATAATGGTCAAATTTAAAATATGTAAATTTCTTTGTAACATCCTGAGTTTTCAAAGTAATGACTAAGTTCAATAGAACACATGATACACCATATCATGTTTAAATGAACAACTAAATATTATTATTTAAATGTTTTAGTAATAACATACTTTTTAGAATGGAGGGAATGAATAGTATTAATTAAATAATGAATATAAGTTTTAAAAATGTTTATATAATTTTGATTCTTTGGTTAGAAAATTAATTAGAAATGAAAATACAAACAAAATGAATATAAATTATCAATTATTATGAAGAACTATTTAAATGTGAGTAATTGTGTTTATAAAATAAGAAAATAACTCTTTATGGATTATATTAATGAAATATAAAATTCAATATAATTATTAAGATTCATACTATATCTTTTCTACAGGGGATATAAGAACAAATTCAATTTTACGATTAAATGGAGTATTTTTCTGATAATGCAGTTTTACAACCTTTTGATGGTGAACCCATTTTAAATCTAGTTTTTGAAACTTTTATATGTTAAATTTGACAAAATAAACTTCTTATTTGGAATTTTGACATCAATATTTACTTTGGTTTAATTTTTTTTATGATAAAATTCATAATTTTATGAATAGTTAAAAATAATACCTTTTAATTCAAAAGTGTTTTTCTCTCTAATTTTTTATATAGATAAATAATCATTTAATTGGGTTTAAAGTATAATTAAATAAATTTTTTTATCTTTTAATACAATTTTTTTCATTCGAATAAATCTAACAATGAAATTGTATATAAAAACTATGTGAAATTTTGATCGTTTTACATAAAAACCTATTTTTGTTATTCCATCAATAGGATTAATTTTTAATTTATATCTCCTAATTCATTGTTTTGAATTTTGAAAAATTGATTTACTATGTGGAATCATAAGGTAAAATTTTTGTAAATAGTTCCCTTTTTTTGGAAATTTTGAATATTAACTTTAGTAAGTATTTTATTTACCATAATTAAAGTTAAATAGGGTAATTAAGTGTAAAAACAATATTATAATAATAAAAAACTACCCTAACTATTGTACTAATCTTCCTGGATGAGTTATGGCCGAACAATAAAATACATGGTCCAAAATTGTGGCCTTTTAAAGCCACATAGGTGTGGTTATGATATTAATAACATTTTATTTAAAGTATAAATAAAAATATAAAAAACAAGTCTCTTATTACTAAAACATTTTTAAAATTGGGTTATATAAGTGAACTCTTTTACTATAAAAATTCATTATAATGCTAAAATTATTAACTACATAATTGTAATTTATTTATTATATAATGAAAAAATAAATTTACTTATGGAACAATGATTGTGAAATAATATATTTATTAACGGAAGAATCAGTGAAAATATATTAATAATATTAAAAATATATGATATGAAATATTTGATGACATTCTAGAATTTTAAAGGTGGATATGACATTATATAAGTCTATTAAATGGTTTTATAGAAGTTATCTCTTGTTTTCTATTTTATTTAAATTTAGTAAAATGAATAGTGTCAAAATTGACATAAATAATATTTTATAAAAATAATTAATTATTAAATTATTTAAAAATCATAAAAATATTTTGATATTACAAAGTGGATATGATAAGGTCTAAAAGTTCCTAAATTGTCCAATTAATGTAAATTTACCCTATATAAGTAAAATTTATATCCTCTCAATTTTTAGCTTGTTGTTACCACAATTAAAATTAAAAGAGATTAATTAAGTGTAAACCGAAAAGATAAGGATTAAAATAAAATCTATAAATGTGTAAAAATTAGTGGATGATATTATTTAGAACTAAACTCATCTTAACTAATAAATAAATGATTTTGAGACAATTTTTAATTGAAATTGAATTTATGTTAATTTAATACATTTAATAATTTCAAGGGTGCCCCTACCCTCTCCTATAAAAGGAACCCATTCCTCTCTATTAATAACACTTCCAAAACCTTTAATTATGGAAAATATCTTCCAAAATAACTTTCTAAAATCACTTCCCACTTTATTAAGGCCTTAGTTTAGGCATAAAACCATCTTTATAGTTGTTAAGTTGTTCTTCAATGGTGATCAACCAAAGAAGGGGTATCGTTTTCTTTTAGAGTTTCTATTTTATTTCTTCTTCCACTTCCTTCAAATATCCTCCAACCATTATGTGATAATAAATATAGTATCCTATATAGTATTCGATGTTATTATGTTAATATGATCACCTAAATCCATCTACAGTTCCATTAAACGGGAGAGAAATTAATCAACCATGCATACATGTTGACTATCGCCTCGAGGAACTAATCTAATACATTTTCCATAAACGTCTCTCATGACTAGTTATAATAATGGAATTAATATTCATATGACATAATAATGAAATATTAATCATAATTATATAATTATATATCAATCACACTCTTACTTCCATGCACATAAAATTGATAACATCGTTCGTGCGTACTTGTGAACTATCACCTCCACGAAGCGATGTGACATGTTTTTAATTATTATATGTATGATATATATATATAAGTATATTTAAATGATTAATACAATGTTAGTGATGAAATGTTCATTATGGAAATATAAAATAATAATTACCTTGCTTTCATAATGATCAATGAAAAATGAAGATGTTACTCATGCATACAAGTAACTTACCATCTCCATGATAATAACGTCGTTCATTATTACTAACCATACATCATGGTTTTATTTAAAACACTAATATATGTATAAAAATTATAAAAATTCCTTGAATATTATTTTAGAGATGATGTAATTATGACCACATGTACAATTGACATCATACCGTATTCATTTTTCACTCAAGAACTAAATATCGACAATATATCTGACATGAACTCAAATAATTAAATAATTGTTATAACATGGTAATAAGTGATATAAAAGAAAATAATAAACTTGAATTTTTTTCAAAATCATGGTTAAATTAACCAATGTTTTTAATTTAAGAATATAAATAATGGACGAGGAAATTCAGACTCAAGGTAATGGACTTTGTCTCAAACTTCTTTTATTGAGGGATATTTTGATGTTATACACCACCATCTTTTATACTGTGTATAATAAACCCCTTTGAAGATGAGGAAACTTAAAATGACATTTGAAATAATTGGATTATTTCTTGACTCGTGTTTTGATATTATTGAATCTTAGAACATGGTTTATGTTTTTTTAGAAAAGAAGTGTTATGGAATAATTTTGAAAATCATGTGTAATGGAACATGAAGAATGTTGAATGATTATAATGCAATCAAGAGTTATGGTAGATTGTATGATATTGAAATGTTTAAAATTCTCAATGATATTTTGATGGAGGGGTTACATTGGGATACATTTTTTAGTATGTGTAAACTATAAGTTTGTTCTGTGAAAATTTTATTTGAGGAAAAATTAGATTTTATTTTAAGGACATAATTATGAAGAACCTTTAGGGTTTATATGATCCCTGATTTTGAGTTAATTTTTGGATATAACATTTTTGGATGCAAAATAGAATACTTGAGATAAAATTTGAGATTAAAATATGATATGGTTATTTTTGAATATTTTATATCATTTAGGGAATGATCTTTGAATTATATAGTTTTAGGAAAAAGGAAAACACAAAGGATGGGTGACAACCCGTCACGTCCACCAAGGCCATGAGAATCGAACCCACAATTGAAGGGAGACAAGGGCGCATCACCAAACACTGTCCTACATGAAGTCCATGGTTTTTAAGACTTAATATTTTTTTATTTAAATTTGTTTATGGAATAAGAATAAGTTGATCTTGGGAACATACATTTCATCAAATGGATATCCTTTGTATTGGAGATTATTTGGGGGTTAGGTAATCAGTTTTATTTTGGAAGATGTTAACTATTTTTGGAACTTTATATGATTAAAGATAATACTTTGGGATTTTAATTGAGTAATAATGGTTGAATTATATTATATAAGAATCTCTAATTTTAATTTTGGACTTATGGGAATTAGTTTATTTATGGAAATGATTAGCCTATGATGGAGAATATGTGACTAGGTTAATTACTTTTTGGTATGAGACATTAATAGTGAATAATCTTATTTGGAGATAAATGTTAAAATTTATCTTGGGAGACCATGTGATAAAATCATTCTGAACATTGGGTTTTAATTTTAGATTGGATTCTTATGAGGAATTTTATGAATACTTAATTTTTGAATGGTCTATGTTGAACATTGGGTATTACTATTGAATTTTGGAGATTAAAAGTACTATTTATTATTATAAAGGATTATTATTTTGGGGAATAACCTTATCTTATCCTAATAATTTTTGTTTTTGTTAATGTTTCATAATAGGAGAAATATAGAGGCAATATTCTTTGGATTAGGTGATTCTCTTGAAGTTGATTAAAGCATAAAAAAATTATTTTTAAATACTCATCGTTTGGAGAAAAAACTAAGTTTATAGTGGGAATTGACTAAAGGATGAAACTATACATCTCAAGTAAGTATGATTACTTATGTTCTTATTCTAAGAAGAAAATCAATTCCTCAAATCTATTAAAAGGTTCTTAAAACAAAAATGATTTCTATTTACTTTTCCTATTACAAAGTCAATGACTATTTAACCCATCCCAAATTTAAATCATGGTGATTGTTAACTTTTTCCTCAAATTTTTTTCTATCACATTCCTTAAAAATATGATTGTTACTTTTTCCTTCAAATCCATGTTTTCATGCTTGTAATCCTAGTATGTGTTATCTTAGGTAACCGTCATACTATCCTTTCTTTCTTTTAAAGAAGAAGATTTATTAATCCTTTTTATAATGTGTGATTGTAATAAAGGTACTTAGAAAATTCATACCTTAGAAACCGACCCTAAATTCAAATTGTGAGTATGAAATTTCTAATGGTGGGGGGGGGATGTAATAGCCTGTGTTTTTAAAATAAAGTATATGTTCAATAGCATACGTGACACACCACATCAAGTTTAATTGAACAACTAAATATTATTATCTAAATGTTTCAATTAGAACATACTCATTATAATGATGAAAATGAATAGTATTAATTGAATAATGAAAATATATTTTACACATGTTTATATAATTATGATAATTTGGTTATCAAATTAATTAAAAATGAAAATACAATATAATTTGATATAAAAGATGTGTTTTTATGAAAAAAAATTTAAATCTGAATAATTATGTTTAAAAAAATAATAAAATCACACTTGTTAGAATATATTAATTAAATATAAATTCAATATAATGTTTAAAATTCATACTATGTATTTTCAAGACATGATATAAGAACATGTTCAATTTTATGTTTACAAGAAATATTTTTCTAAAAATGCTGTTTTTACCGCATTTTGATGGAGAATCCATTGTGAATCACATTTTGACACTTTTATGTGTTTAATTTTAGAAAATAAATTTCTTCATTGGAATAGGGATAGAGAAATTTAATTTGGTTTATATTTTGTTATTTTCTGACAAACTTCATATTTTAACGAATAGTGAAAAATATTACATTTTAATTCAAAACTACCTTTTTGTCTGATTAATTTATATAAATAAATTATTCATTTAATTGGTTATAAAGTATAATTAAATAATCTTTTTAATCATTTAATACAAATTTGGTCATTAGAATCAATTTTACAATGAAACTGGATATAAAAACCATGTGAGCTTTTGAACGTTTTACATAAAAACTTATTTTCTTATTCTATCAAAGGGATTAATTTTTTATTAATTTATGCCAGTTTTGTGATTTGAATTTGGAAAAATGGATTTCATATCTATAATCAGAAGGTAAAAATTATGTAAATAGGTCACTTTTATTTTTTTTCATTATCAATAGTAACATTAGTAAGTATTTTATTACCCACGGTTAAAGGTATATAGGTTAATTAAGCGTAAAAATAATATTATAATAATATAAAACTATCCTTAAAGCTATCCTAATATTATATTATGGGTTTTTTATGAAAAATACAATACTTGGGCTGAATTGTGTCCTTTAGAATCCACATGGGTGTGATTATTACATTAATAACATTTTATTTAAACTAAAAATAAAAATATCATAAACATGTCTCTTATTTCTAAAAAAAGTTTAATATGGGGTTATATAAGTGATATCTTTAACTAAAAATAGTCCTTATAAATATAATAAGATTACCTAAATCATGGTAATTTATTTATAATATTTAATAAATATATTATTAAATTTAATTATGACCCAATGATTATGAAATAATAGATTTATTAAAAGATGAATCAAATAAATGACATTAATAATATTATTATAAATGTAATTTGAAATGAATTTTATAGGATATTATGACATGTTATGTAACATCCCAGGTAAATAAATAATAATACATTTTCATATTTATTAATATTTGATAATTTAATATTAATTTTACTTTAAAGGGGTTGCTATGTTCGATAGCGTACCTGATACGCAACAAAGAGTTTCTTTGAAATCTTACGTTGCACACTAGTAATAAAATAATATTATTTTAAATGGTAGTTAACACGCAGCCGTTGTATTGGCAGGAATGAATAGAAATAACTAAAATATTATTATATATGTTTTTTAATTGTTTTTACATTTATCCAATAAAAGATAAAGGCTTAAAAAAAAGAAAAGAATTCAATTTTAGGCATAGATACTCTAATATTCACTAAAGGACCACTTATCGCCTTTTCATGGAGAACCTTCTTTAAATATAGTTTTGGTCACTCTTATACTTTCTATTGGACCAAATAAAATTCTTCTTTAGAATCAGGACATCAAAATTTACTTTGGGTAAATTTTTGGTATTTTTCCCATAAAGTTCATTTTTTAATGAATAATGAAAAATGTTGTATTTTAATTCAAAACCTCTTTTTAATCTAATTTATTTATATGATTAGATTATCTTTTTAATTGTTTTTAAAGTGAAATTAGAATATATTTTTACCAATAAATCCAATAGTGGTCATTGGAATTAATTTCACTTTGAAATCGGACTTAAACTAGTGTCAATCTTTTGATACTGATTGTTTCATAAATACACGCTATTTGCTATGACAGCGGGAATTAATTATTAAATTAATTAATGAAAATTATATGTTTTGAATTTTTTAAAATGGACTTCATTTTTGAATTTGGAATATCAAATATAGCTTAGGGAGAAGTTTTGGTATTTTTCTGAAAACTTCAATTTTTGATGAATAGTGAAACCACTAAGTGGTACTTAAAAAACTGATTTTTCGTTTAAATGAAACTTTACCACCTGTGTGTTTTGAATTTCAAAAATCCGACATAAATGGTTGTCATTAAGAAGTAAAATGTGGTTCAATGGTATTAAAATAATTTTTTTGGTGAACAATAACTTTTAATTTTATTAATCGTGATTAGAGGTAATTATTGTAGTTTAAGGTAAAAATAATGTTTTAATAATATGAAATAAACTTGACACATGTCCTACCCTTATTGTATGTGTCATTTCCGACCAAGACAACCCATGGGTCGATTTTTGGGACCACATGGAGTCACTTGGGTAAGATAATGACATTAATGCCTTTTATTTAAAGTAAAAGTAAAAATGACACAAACATGTATTATTTTACTAAAACAATTTTCAGATGGGGTTATACAAGTCAGATTTTTTACTATAAATTTTCATTGGAAAGATAACCATATTTACTAGATCATAGTACTTTTGTATAATTTTTAGACATTAAATAAATTAAATTATTTATGACATCATGATGATGCAGAGATTAGCTCATTATTTAACGATTTAAATAAAATGAAAAGATAATGTAACATCTAAGACCTAAACTTGTCAAATACCTATTGGATGAGTATATTTAGAACCCTTATCACCTTATCCCTTAATTATATCAATGTGGGACCTTTAAAATCCGAAAATCATTTTATAATAAAGTCAACTTTTATAACATTCCAAGAGTGCCCCTCCTCTCCTCTTATAAAAGGCCCTCACCTCTACCTCCTTACCCACACATCTCAAGCCTTTTTCTCAGCCAACCCCTACCCATTTTGTCTCTCCACAGACCTCTATTACTCCTTGAATCCTCATGTTGTGCATAAGACTTCCCAAGGAAGCCTTTGAGCTCAAATCAAAAAGAGTTACTCGATTTAAAGGTAATGTCTTCACTTGTGTTCTTTTGTTTTATTTTGCTTCTCCAACCCCCTAAAATCTTTTTATTAATTTATTTTGTATCAAATCCAGTATCTTAAATATACTAGGATGTTTTTATAATAATAATTTGAGCTACACTTACACACACCTACATCTAATGGTTAAAGAACATACCGTTTCTGTGTATGACGAATTTCTGCCTCACGAAACGATGATTGCTCAATATTCTTTTAACACCATTAATGGTGGCCATTAAGATGTAACTCTATTTATATATGATATATATTATGTTTATGTTTTCCTTATGCTTCTTTATTTTTCATTTGTGGTATACCTTTATGGCTTCCATTATGGGTATACGCGATATCGTCATTTTAGGAAGTGCGGACTACCGCCCCCTCAAAGTGATTTGATTCGTTAATGCCATATGTGGGACGTATAATGGATGGATTTAAAGTTATTATATATGATTTATGTTACATCTAAATGATGAATATAATTCTGGAATTAAAATATACATACCTCTAATTTAGTTTTAATTCTATTAACATGACATAGAAATGAAAGTAGCGTTCATGCGTACGTACGGCTTACAGTCTCCATGAACGGTGCATTTCATTTCTTACCTCTAAATTATTATGTAATATTATAAATAAATGTATATTCTGGATATATATGATATATATGATATCCTAATCTTGAATATCATTCTGGATATAATGAACCTTTGACCACACGAACAACATGTAATTGTAAGAATTCCACTTTCGACTTAAGAACCAAATATCGAAAAAACAAACATTATTAACATAAATGATTACATAATGTTTATAACATGGTAATAAGTGATATAAAAGTATTAATTAACTTTAAAAAGGTTCTTAATCAAGTAGAAATTAACTCAAGTTTATTATTCAGGACATTAAAGAACGATCGAGTCAAGTCAGACCCGAGGCAAGGGACTTCGTCTCAATCTCCTTTCATTGAGGCATATTTCATTTTATACACAAATTTATTTTATAAGGTGTAAAAACCCCTTTGACTTTTAACTTTATATAAAAGGAATATTTTTCTACTAAGCATTTTACTAAACGACAAAAAGGAATATTTCTTTTAACGTACGCGGTGACAATGACCCTTTTCCGCTGCCGCGAGTATTATTTGGTATTTGGCTTCCTCAACAAGCCGTAATGTTTTTTTAAAATTAAATAAATACAATATACTATTTTATGTATTTTGGTATTGAAAATGGTTTTTATAATGGATTTGTTATGTCAATATATTTATGTTATATATTGTGATCAATGTGTGGAAATGTTTTCTTTCCATTATATTTGTTTTATGTTTTATGATTTTATAATGGTACTTGGAAATTTAATGGGTGGTTACGTGATAAACCATATGACGGGTGGTGCTGTGATTACCAAGATGGGTGGTTACGTTATAACCTCCAATGCATTGGGTATGGGAGTTGGCCGTATGGCTATTCCATTAAGTGATATGTGTGGAAGTCGACCATATGGTTATTCCATTTAAGTATGTTTATCTCCCAAATTACCTTTATATGTTATGTGATCTTTATATGGGTTTTATGGTAATATTTGGGTTACAAAAGGGTAAGTAATGATCTTTTATTTTAGTGAAGAGTTTTTACTACTTCATAAAGGTGAAAAGTATTAATTTGATAAAGTATACATGGTTTACTTGTTTTTTTTTGAAAAACTAACAGTTTTCATACATCGTGTATCCCTTTCTGAGCTTTTTATGCTCACCCCAAGTTTTTTGAAATGTTTTTCATAGGACTTAATGTGGAATAGGGTCAAGGATGGGATCAAGGGAAGGTCATGCTGTCTAAAACATGTAACTAGACATGTTTCCTTTTAAGAGTTTTTATTTTATGAAAACTTAGTAGAAGTTTCTACTTTGTAATATTTTGAGATGTAATAGTTATGTCCTAATTATCTAAAACTCTAAACCGTGAAAAGATCCTTAATGTGAATGATTCATTTAATTCAATATTAAGTAAGGTTTAAGGCCGGGCCTTAGAGTTGGTATCAGAGGTCGGTTTAGAAAACTTTAGGAGTTAGAATTCTATTAAATGATTATCCAAAAATATTTTTTTATGGTCAAATTGAAATGATATAGCATTTGAAGATTACCATGTTGCTTTATATAAGAAATGTTTGTTCAGAATGGTTTTCCACAGAGGAAATAGGGAAGCAGTACTAGGAAGGCATACAGAAGGAAATGACCTTCCGAATCAGCATCCTGAGATAGTAAGAATCAGAATTGAGCAGTTTACTAGAGTGATGGCTCAGTTGAATCAAGTGATAAATGGTAGTTGTGTTATTGATGATATTTTTGTGTTTTATAAAAGTAAAGAGGATCATGAAATACATTTAAGGGTTATTTTTCAAACCTTAAAAGAAAATAAATTTTATGGGAAATTCAGCAAGTGTGAGTTCTGGTTGCAACAAGTTTTTTTCCTTGGTCACATTGTTTCTAAAGATGGGATAACTGTTGATCCTGAAAAAAAAGGTTGTTGAAGAATAGCCAAGACCCATCAATGTAACCGAGATCCGTAGTTTTCTTGGTTTGGCAGGTTACTACTGAAGGTTTGTTGAAAATTTTTCACGGTTATCAAGTCCAATGACTAATATAACTTAGAAGGGTGTTAAGTTTATCTGGAAAAAAGAATGTGATGATTGTTTTTAGGAGTTGAAAAGAAGATTCGTGAATGCTCCATTTTTTGCACTACCTTCTAGGAATGGTGGGTTTGTTATTTACAGTGATGCTTCATTGAAAGGACTTGGTTGCGTCCTAATGCAAAATGATCAGGTAATCGCTTATTCTTCACGACAGTTGAAAAATCATGAGGTAAATTACCCTACACATGATTTGGAATTAGTTGCTGTTGTTTTTGATTTAAAAATTTGGAGGCATCATTTGTATGGAGTAAAGTGTGAAATATATACTGATCATAAAATTTTAAAGTATATATACACTCAGAAAGAATTGAACATGAGACAGAGGGGATAGATGAAATTAATCAAGGATTATGATTATACAATTCATTACCATCCGGGAAAAGCAAATAAAGTGGATGATGCTTTGAGTCGAAAAAGTAATGCTTCATTAACAATGTTGCATTTGGAATGTGATCCTTTGGTTAAGGATTTGAGGAACTTTGGCATAGAAGTTGTTGGTGCAGGATGTCCTTCTGTTTTGTTTCAGGTATCAGTGAAATCTTCTCTATCAGGCAGAATTAAGCAAGCATAGAAGCAAGACAGTGAGTTGCAGAAAAAGGTAGAGCTGGTTCAGAAGGGTAAGTTTCCTGAATTAAAAATTGATAATGATTGTGTTTTGAGATTTGGGAAGAGATTGTGTTTGACGTGTGATTCACTGTTGAAGAGAGAGTTGTTATGTGAATCCCATAGTTCTTCGTTTTCAGTTCATCCTGGCTGTACTAAGATGTACAGAGATCTGCAGGAGTATTTCTGGTGGGATGGAATGAAAAGGGATATTGCTGATTTTATAGTGAAGTGTTTGACTTGTCAATAGGTTAAAGAAGAGTGGTAGTTACCAAAAGGGATGCTTCAGCCTTTACGAGTACCAGAGTTGAAATGGGAAAATATATCCATGGAATTCATTGTGGGATTTCCGAAGACACCTCGAGGTAATAATGCAATCTGGGTTATTGTTGATCGTTTGACTAAATCTGCTCATTTTCTTCCTATTCGAGATACTTTCTCTCAAGATCAACTTTCTCGATTGTATCTTAATGAGATAGTCAGGTTTTATGGAGTTCCCCTATCCATTGTATCTGATCTTGATCCTAGGTTCACTTATAACTTTTGGAAAGGCCTTCAGAAGTCGTTGGTTACTAAATTAATTTTTTGTACAGCTTTTCATCATCAATCAGATGGGTAGTCAGAAAGAACGATTCAAACTTTGGAGGATATGCTATGTGCTTGTTCGATGGATTATCAGGGAAGTTGGGACCAACATATTTCTTTGGTTGAGTTTTCATATAATAATAGTTTTCATTCCATTATACAGATGACACCATTTGAGGCGTTATATGGGAAGCAGTGTCGAACTCCAGCTTTTTGGGATGAAGTGGGTGAAAGGAACCTGATTGGACCAGAATTGGTAGAACAGTCAGTAGAAAAAGTTCAGTTGATTCAGAAACACAGGAGAACAACTCAGAGTAGACAGAAAAGTTATGCGGACCACAGGAGGAAGGATCTCACTTTTGAGGTAGCTGATCATGTCCTCCTCAAGGTTTCTCCATGGAAAAGTGTGATGCGATTTGGTAAGAAAGGAAATCTGAGTCCAAGGTTTATTGGACCATATGAAATTCTTGAGAGAGTTGGATCAGTTGCATACCGAGTGGCTTTACCTCCGTGTTTATTTCAGGTACACAATTTTTTCCATGTTTCGATGTTGAGAAAGTATATGCCAGATTCATCTCATGTTTTAAGCCCAGAGGTAGTTCAGTTGGAAGGGAATCTCTCTTATGAAGAACAACCAATCCAGATTCTTGACCGAAGAGAGAAAGTGTTGCGAAATAAGGTAATTCATCAGGTAAAGGTTTTGTGAAAAAACCATATGGTTGAAGAGGCAACGTGGGAATATGAAAATGCTATGAGGGATAAATACCCCCACTTATTTTGATAAGTGAATAAAATTGCGAGGAGGAAATTCCCAAATGGGGGGAAGGATGTAACACCCCAGGTAAATAAAGAATAATACATTTTCATATTTATTAATATTTGAGAATTGAATATTAATTTTACTTTAAAGGGGTTTCTATGTTCGATAGCGTACCCGATACGCAACAAAGAGTTTCTTTGAAATCTTACGTTGCCCACTAGTAATAAAATAATATTATTTTAAATGGTAGTTAACACATAGCTGTTGTTTTAGCGGGAATGAATAGAAATAACTAAAATATGATTATATATGTTTTTTAATTGTTTTTACATTTATCCAATAAAAGATAAAGGCTTAAAATAAGAAAAGAATTCAATTTTAGGCATAGATACTCTAATATTCACTAAAGGTCCACTTATCGCCTTTTCATGGCGAACCTTCTTTAAATATAATTTGGTCACTATTATATTATATATTGGACCAAATAAAATTCTTCTTTAGAAACGGGACATCGAAATTTACTTTGTGTAATTTTTTGGTATTTTTCCGATAAAGTTCATTTTTTTAATGAATAGTGAAAAATGTTGTATTTAAATTCAAAACCTCTTTTTAATCTAATTTATTTATATGATTAGATTATCTTTTGAATTGGTTTTAAAGTGAAATTAGAATATATTTTTATCAATAAATCCAATAGTGGTCGTTGGAATTAATTTCACTTTGAAATCGGACTTAAACTAGTGTCAATCTTTTGATACTGATTGTTTAATAAAAAGACGCTATTTGCTCTGACAGCGGGAATTAATTATTAAATTAATTAATGCAACTCATATGTTTTGAATTTTTTAAAATGGAATTCATTTTTGAATTCATAATATCAAATATAGCTTAGGGTGAAGTTTTGGTATTTTTCTGAAAAACTTTAATTTTTGATGAATAGTGAAACCACTAAGTGGTACTTAAAAAACTGATTTTTCGTTTAAATGAAATTTTACCACCTCTGTGTTTTGAATTTCAAAAATCCGACATACATGGTTTTCATTAAGAACTAAAATGTTGTTCAATGGGATTAAAATAATTTTTTGGTGAATAGTAACTTTTAAGTTTATTAATCGTGATTAGAGGTAATTAGTGTAGTTTAAGGTAGAGATAATGTTTTAATAATATGAAATAAACATAACATATGTCCTAACCTTATTGTATGTTTCTTTTAAAACCAAGACAACCCATGGGTTGATTTGTGGGACCCCATGGAGCCACTTGGGTAAGATAATGACATTAATGCCTTTTATTTAAAGTAAAAGTAAAAATGATACAAACATGTATTGTTTTACTAAAACAATTTTTAAATGGGGTTATACAAGTCATATTTTTTACTATAAATAGTCATTGGAAAGATAAACCAATTTACTACATCATATTATTTTTTTATAATTTTTAGACATTAAATAAATTAAATTATTTATGACATCATGATGATGTAGCGATTACCTCATTATTTAACAATTTAAATAAAATGAAAAGATAATGTAAAATCTAAGACCTACACTTTTCAAAGACCTATTGGATGAGTATATTTAGAACCCTTATCACCTTATCCCTTAATTATATCAATGTGGGACCTTTAAAATCCGAAAATAATTTTATAATAAAGTCATCTTTTATAACGTTCCAAGAGTGCCCCTCCTCTCCTCTTATAAAAGGCCCCCCACCTCTACCACCTTAACCACACATCTCAAGCCTTTTTCTCAAACAACCCTTACACATTTTGTCTCTCCACAGCCCTATCTTACTCCTTAAATCCTCACTTTGTGCAGAAGTCTTCCAAAGGAAGCATTTGAGCTCAAATAAAAAAGAGTTACCTGATTTAAAGGTAATGTCTTCACTTGTGATCTTTTGTTTTATTTTGCTTCTCCAACTCCCTAAACTCTTTTTATTCATTTATTTTGTAACAAATAAAGTATCTGAAATATACTAGGATGTTTTTATAAGAATAATTCGAGATACACTTACACACACCTACATCTAATGGTTAAAAAACATACTATTTCTTTGGATGGAAAATTTCTGCCTTACGAAACGATGATTGTTCAATCTTCTTTTAACACCTTTAATGCTGGCCATTAAGATGTGAATCTATTTATATATGATATATATTATGTTTATTTTTTCCTTATGCTTCTTTATTTTTTATTTGTGGTATACCTTTATGGATTCTATTATGGGTATACGCGATATCGTCATTTTAGGAAGTGCAGACTACTGCCCCCTCAAAGTGATTTGATTCGTTAATGCCATATGTGGGACGTATAAATGATAGATTTAAAGTTATTATATATGATTTATGTTACATCTAAATTATGAATATAATTCTGTAATTAAAATATACAAACCTCTCATTTAGTTTTAACTCCATTAATATGACATAGAAATGAAAGTAGCGTTCATGCGTACGCACGGCTTACTGTCTCCATGAACGGTGCATTTCATTTATTACCTCTAAATGATTATGTAATATTATAAATACATGTATATTCTGGATATATATGATATATATGATATCCAAATCATGAATATCATTCTGGATATAATGAACCTTTGACCACACGAACAACATGTAATTGTAAGAAGTCCACTTTCGACTTAAGAACCAAATATCGACAAAATAAACATTATTAACTTAAATGATTACATAATGTTTATAACATGGTACTAAGTGATATAAAGGTAATAATTAACTTGAAAATGGTTCTTAAGTAAGTATAAAGTAACTCAAGTTTATTATTCAGGACGTTAAAGAACGATCGAGTCAAGTCAGACCCGAGGTAAGAGACTTCACCTCAATCTCCTTTCATTGAGGCATATTTCGTTTTATACACAACTTTATTTTATAGAGTGTATAAACCCCTTTGAATTTTACTTTTATACAAATGTAATCTTTTTCTACTAAGTGTTTTACTAAACAACAAAAAAGAATGTTTCTTTTAACGTACGCGGTGACAACGACCCTTTTCCGCCGCCACGAGTATTATTTGGTCCTTGGATTCCTCAACAAGCCGTAATGTTTTTTTAAAATGAAATAAATACCATATACTATTTTATGTATTTTGGTATTGAAAATGGTTTTTATAATTGATTTTTTATGTCAATATATTTATGTGATATTTTGTGATCAAAGTGTGGAAATGTTTTCTTTCCAGTATATTTGTTTTATGTTTTATGATTTTATAATGGTACTTGGACATTTGACGGGTGGTTACGTGATAAACCATATAATGGGTAGTGCCATGAATACCAGGACGGGTGGTTACGTTATAACCTCCAATGCATTGGGTATGGAATTCGGCCGTATGGCTATTCCATTATGTGATATGGGTGGAAGTCGACCATATTGTTATTCCATTTAAGTGTGTTTATGTCCCAAGTTACCTTTATATGTTATGTGATCTTTATATGGGTTTTATGGTAATCTTTGGGTTAAAAAACGGTAAGTAATGATCTTTTATTTTAGTGAAGAGTTTTTACTAATTCATAAAGGTGAAAATTATTACTTTGATAAAGTATACCTGGTTTACTTGTTGTTTTGAAAAACTAACAGTTTTCATTCATTGTGTATCCCTTACTGAGCTTTTTATGCTCACCCCAAGTTTTTTGAAATGTTTTTCACAGGACATAATGTGGAATATGGTCAAGGATGGGATCAAGGTAAATTCATGCTATCTAAAACATGGAACAAGACATGTTTACTTTTAAGAGTTTTTATTTTATGGAAACTTATTATAAGTTTCTACTTTGTAATCTTTTGAGATGTAATAGTTATGTCCTAATTCTCTAAAACTCTAAACCGTGAAAAGACCCTCACTGTGAATTATTCATTTAATTCAATATTAAGTATGTTTTAAGGTCGGGGCCTTATATTTTATAATTCTATTAAATTATTTTTTTCAATGTTATCTCTCTTTATGGATTTTATTGAAATTCCATCAAATAAATAGTTTCAAAATTGACATAATTGATATTTAATAAAAATAACTATTTATTAAATTATTTAAAAATTATAAAAATCATTTAAAATTAAAAAGTGTCTATAATAAGGTAATAACATTTATAAAGTGTCCATTTATGGTAAGTTTACAAAATATCATGAAAAGTTATAGCCACATAATATTTAAAATGTTGTTACCGTAATTAAAATTAAAAGAGAATAATGAAGGGTAAACTGAAAAGACCAGGTTTAAAACAATCAATACCTATCTAATAATTATAGGATGAGATTATTTCAAATTATATTCATCTTATCATTAAAATTAATTAGTTGGTGACTAGTATGAATTGAAATTGAATTTATATTAATTTAACAGTTTTAATAATTTCTACGGTGCCCCTCCCCTCTCCTATAAAAAGGAACACATTCCACTCTATTACTCACATCGCCAAAACATTTTGGACCAGACAAGATCGAAAAAAACACTTTCTAAAATCCCTCCCCACATTCGAGAGGACTTATTTTTGTCATAACACCATCCTTATAGGTTTTAAGGTGTTCTTCAATGGTCATCAACCGAAGAAGAGGTATTGTTTTCTTTAAGTGTTTCTATTTAATTTCTTCTTCCACTTCTATCAAATCTCATAAAACCATGATGGGATAATAAATAAAATATCCTAAATATACTGAGATTTTATTATGCTAATATCATCACCTAAATCCATTTTTCCTTTCATTTAATGGGAAATGAATTAATCATTTGGGCGTACGTATGAACTATCACCTCCATGAACTGATCTAATTCATTTTCCCTAACCGTCTCTCATGACTGATTATAATAACGGAATTTTTTTTCACATGTGATATTAATGACATATATGTCCTTATAATATAATAATATATCAATTATTTTCTTAATCCATGCGCATAAAAATGATAACTTTGTTCGTGCGTATGTGTGAACTATCACCTCTATGAAGTGATGTGACTCATTTTTATTCATTATATCCCTTGTATGACATATATAATTATAGTTAAATGATTTATATGATATTAATGAATATATTATCATTATGTAATGACTAAATAATAATTTACAAAATTACATAATGATCAATTTAAAATGAAGATGTTACTCATGTGTACATACGACTTACCCTCTCCATGATTACAATGTTGTTCATTTTTCATAATCATACCACATTGTTTGATTTAAAAGTATAATTTATATATAAAAATGATAATAATTTCCTGAGTATTATTCTGTATATGATGGACTTGTGACCACATGGATGATTGACGTCATACCATGTTCATTTTTGACTCAAGAACCAAATATCAACAAAACGTCTGACATGAACACAAATAATTAACTAATTTTTATAGCTTGGTAATAAGTGATATAAAGGGAATAATAAACATGAAAAGTTTCTAAAGAAACTACAAATTAATGAAACTTTTTCATTCGGGATGACAAAGAATGAACAAGACAAGTCAGACTCAAGGTAGGGGACTTTATCTCTATCTCCTTTCATTGAGACATATTTTGATATTATACACCACCTTATTTTTTACAATGTATAATAAACCCCTTTTATGTTTTATTTAATTCAAAGTTTTTTTTGAAAGGAATAGTTTTCTATGAAGTGTTTTACTAAACAAAAAAGGAATGTTTTTTTATCATACCCGGTGACAAAAACTTTTCCACTAATATGACCATTTTTTGATATTTGGATTTCTCTACATGAAATAATATTTATTAATGTAAAATAAATACCATATTCCTTTTTAAGGTATTTTGTTACTGAAATTTTTTTATATAGAAATTACATTTTCAATATTTTGAAATGGTATTTTGGGATTGTAATGTGGAAATGTTATTTTTCTGTTATGCATGTTTTATGTGTTGTGATTATGTAATGGTTCTTGGGAAATGTTTATGTATATGGTTGGTTATTTGATAAACTAAGGTTGGGCTAGCCCGTGATAGCTATCCAATGCATTGAGTAATGAGATGGATTTAAACGATAGGTTTTCTCCTAATAGATTTAGGGAATATACTGTGATGGGTTTTCCAAACGTAACCATGATGCTTACTCTATATGTTGGTGTGATATCTACAATGTAAGTATCATATGGATGAAAAAAGTTACGTTTCTGGTTTATGATTTCTAAGTAGTTTTTAAGGAATATTATGATTTCACAATATATTTTTAAGAGTTTATGTTTTATGGGGAAAATTATTATTTTTTGAAAAACAATCATGAGATTAAAATATTCTTATACTAAAGGTTTCATTCTTATGTTTATATCCCTTAATGAGATTTTTGTGTTCATCCAATGTTTTTGAAATGTTATCTATAGGGTATAAGGATGGGTAAGGGAATGGAAGAAGTCTGGATTAATGTTATGAATATTTTTATCAAGAAAAATAATTCATGATTCATTTTAAAATATTTTAGATTATTAAAAAAATGGATAGCGTGTAGGATTGTCTACTTTTTAATATTTGACTTGTTATGTAACAGTTACAACCTAATTATCCAACACTCTAAACTAGAAAATGTTCTCAATGTGAATTCTTGACTTGACACAAGATAACATAATGTTTAAGGCTAGGGCCTTACATCAATTTTAATATATTCTTATGAAGCATGTTAATAACCATATTTACCATAAATACTCAATGAAATCATATATTAATTCTCATTACATTAATAAAACCACATATTATTGAATATATTCTATAAAAACAAAAATTTTGTAAACACCATTGATAATAACATTAACAACTTTGTCATCAAAACAATAATTAGTTCTGAGGTCATCAACGCTGTCCAATTTACTTTATCCATGTTAATTATATCTTTACTAAAACTAAACCCAATTTTCTCAACATCGGGAAATAATTATGCGTTATATTCCCAAAACCATCTTTTTTCCATAAATTATCACCTTTCTATCAGATCACTTTTCTATTTCATAAGAACCATTCAACACATTCTTTAAAATCATTATTGATAAACATTTACCATAAAATCCTTATATATTTCATGATTCATATAACATAATTCTTGAATTCTAATACATAATGATCTGCCTGATTTGTGTATACATTTTCATACATTTTATTGAGGTTTTAAAATATGTTTTCATCGGATACATGTTCTTTTGGGGAGAAAATGTTGTAATTCGGTAATCATGATGATTTTAAGGTATTTCCATGCCAAAGACACAAATCGGGGGGGAAGTTCAACAAAAAAACTGAAATACATGGCATGTACTTCAGGACACATGTCGTGCACTTGTACCCTAACATGGATTGGCCAGGCCGAGTACATGCCCAAGTAGCCAGAAGCCATTACACACCATGTACTTCATGCTACACATCGTGTACCCCCTTCCAAAAGTGGTTAGTGGCTGAAAGCAGGACTACACACCCATGTGGGGTGGTGCTACAAGTCGTGTACCCCCACCAGCCAACTGTAGACACATTCATGGTCAAAGAAGGCACAAAAACTCACCCACTGATAGAAGAAATGGATTCAAGTCACCTTGACTTCACTACATGCCTTATTCTTAACAAAACGTACCGTTTAGTCATGTTTTCTATAAACTTGAGGGCAGACCCCCCCCATTCGTGTTTGATAACTTGGGGGAGGTGTTACCACTATAGTGTCTGAGCCTCCTTCAGATCCAGTTTTTAGTTTTTATTTTCATTATGTACTCTATTTTAATTCCTTCTTAGTGTAACTTTAGTGTAATTATCCCCATTCCCCTTTCTCCTCTCACACCCAGGGTAGGGATTGTGTTTCAACTCAATCCGCACACCGTGACCATGGCCATAAGAGGCTGATTCCCCTCATGTTGGGGTTGTAATAAAATTATGGTTCAATGTTGTCTAATCTCTAAATTGTTTCTCTTATTCTGATGTTTGTAATTTAATTCCTTTAACTAATGATTTTTCAAAAACTAACCACTAATGTTGTATTAGACCATGAACGACATTAGTGGAGAAAACATAATGAATTGTAGTGGATGAACCCATGACCATTGGTGGAATCCACTGCCACTGATTTTGGGGTAAAAAACATTAACTTGTTTTACGTAATTAATTACTAGACCAAAAAATTAAATCTTTTAACATGTAATTGAATGTTTTGAGACCAAGAAACATCAGTTTATTTGAATCCTTGTAGAAAATAAATATTATTTAATAATCACAATGCTAAGGAATAAAAACATCAATAAACCTTAATTAAATTGAAACCCTGACGCGTGTGCTTTCATGCTTGTTCCGTTCTTCTACTGTTTTCGTTCATTTTTCTGTAAATTGTTTCAAATTCTAGTTAATAGTTCCCTTCACCTCGTTTTGTGTCTGGATAACCATCCAAGGCTCAACGGTGTGAACTGCTAATATTGTCTCTCTTTCCTCATGTGATTGACCTCATCAACCACTAGCTAATCAATATTTGGTACTAAAGGGAACACAAGAATTGAAATTTGGCCTGTCCAGTATCAGTGTACATCCGAGTCAAGGGTATTTTACCTAGAATTTTTCTTTTCCTTTTTCTTCATTATTTTTCTTGGGTGCCTCAACCCTACATCCATTGGACTATTATCCAACAGGGGAGGGGTACAATTCACCTTGAAAGGATATTAATCCGCATGATCTGGGGAATTTTTAACCCTACCTAGAAAAATATTATCCATATATGGATGATGGGTTCCAATATGAGGAATACCCATGTACATCCTTCATCTCTCCCTCTTCCTCTTCTCCTATGAAACCATCTTCGGATAATAACGAATGCCTCATATTGATGATTCATGCCTTTACAACATGCCAGTTGGACCAAACCGAATTCTTGAGTCGACTTGGAAATATGGTTGAGCATATTTTTTTAGATAATTTCACATATGGAACCTCTGGTTAAGTATGAGGATTACTGTTAAAATTTTATTTCAACTGAGGAAACATGTTATGATGTGGACCCCACAAGTAATACCTTACAAATTTCATAAATTAATTTTCAAATATCAAAATTTGAATACGGGGACACATCATTTCATGTTAATTCTTCTTTTAATTATCCATTTATTTTTGAACCCTTGGTTGAAAATATACATGTTTTAGAGGATACCTGCTATTATTTTCTAGTTTTCAGTGTATTAGAACAAGGACCTCAGAAGTTGGAGGAAGTACCTGATCAAACCAAGAAGCACATCCAGCTTCAGCTTTGACTGGCCACGAAGCAGGGCTACTTTAAGCCGCCACCCACACAACCTGAATGTCAAGAGAATTGGATACAAGATGAGGGTGCCAAACATATGTGGTGTTTCACAATGCGAAAGCCACACCTGCCTTCAGATTACAGGTAAGTATCCATAACTCAGGTCGAGTCAACAACCTAAAATAATGGTGCTTATTGGGAGGCAACACAATCATTCTTTTCCTCTTTTAATTCTTTTTATATTTTTAATAAACACACGTCATGTAACCTTACACCACACGCCATGTACTCCTTGTTTTCTTCTGCCACTGTTTCAAATAAGAACAAAATAGACATACACACCATGTACCACTTCTTACATGGCACGTAATATATTTTAAATATAAAATATTTTAGAACTTTTTGTATAAGTAAATTTTAATTAAGGTAATAATCAGGAATGATGCCTGTGAAGATTAGAGGATTGTTGGAGTGTATCCGAGGCATCCCTGGTTCGAATCGTTCAATGCCTGAATTTGGTACAAGGTTCATTCTTTTGAACCCATTTTTAGTTAAACGACATGTGGTGGGTGTTGATAAATCATAAAACTATTTCAAAACAAAATAAAACTCATGGTGGGAATGAACTGGTTGGTAGGGTCGTAACCCACGGTTCCAAAAGACCTAGGTTCGAATCCTAACAATAGGCCCAGTTCCATCATTTTTAATTTTAATAAAACCACACAGTATACAATTCGATATACGTCGTTTGAACCATGTTTTCATTAATACATTAAAAAATGTTTTTAAAATAAGAAATAACATGCGGGTGAAGTTGGCCAATTGGCAATGTCTCGGCCCTGGGTTCAAAAGATCTGGGTTCAAACAATGCTAATCTTCCCACTTTATCCCAATAATTCCATAATTAAATCCACACACCGTGCATTGTTTGTTTTCCCATATAGCACTTCCTCTATACATTTAAATATTAAAAGTTAATAAAAATGGGTAGTACTACAATCTTCACTCTGGTGGCTGCGGGCGTGCATTCAGACTAACCGATCCTGGGTTCGAATCGCACCCCAGACATCAGACCAAAGGTTGTAGTTCTCTTTTTCGAGTGTTAGAACACATAGTGTGCATTTATTTGATACACAATTTGTATAGGTTTATTTTTAGTTTGTAAATATTTATATTATTTTTATTGTTAATTAGTGTATAATTTTATTTTGAAAAAAAGGATACATGACGTGTTAGACCTACTACACACCATGTCGTTGGCCTATAAAAGCGGCGCCCTACCCGGTTTGAACCCGTGTCGTGGATGCCCCCCTCTCCATATCTTCTCCGTCCCTCAGCTTCTCACGAATGTCTCACCATCCTCCTCCACCAATCTCCCCTTTATGTTCATTTCATCCTCTGATTTCAGCTCCAGTGCGATCATCGGCTCTAGTACATCCTTCTACACCCACTATTTCAATGTTTTACATAGATTTAGGTGTTTTTAGGATCGCCCAACCATTCGGCTCCTAAGCTGTACACGGGTTGAGTGAAAAACACACTTCGTGTACTCTCATGTACACGGCCACACACTCGGCTTTTGAAAATTCAAAAACACATGGCATGTACGTTCGATACATGCAGTGTATTGGACCTCTGACCGACCTTTAGAGCTACCCGTGTTCTACCCACACACGGACAAGACCCCATGTGCCACTACACAGCATGTATAATCGGTACACACCATGTCTTTTATTCATCTAGATGAATCCGTGTGGCAGGGTCACACGCATTAAATTCCATGTTCTTGCACACGCCGTGTTGGGATACTATATGGTGTGTCTTTTACCATCTAACCCCTCCCCTGGCCGAGTCCATGTACTGGGCACACACGGAATCCAATCCATGTTCACACACAAGGTGTGTACACTATACTACATTCCATGTATGGGCCTTTTACAAAACACACACCCATTCTTTCTACACGCCGCGTCTCTAGATCTATATGCGGTGTATTATTAAATTTTTACTTTTCTCACTTTTTCTCTATTGATTTTGCTTTCTTTTCTTTTCTTGTTTTCCATTATTTCTTTTCTCTAAGCTATGGAAGATCAGTAGCATACGAGTGGGAAGCGACCATCCATTGATTTTGTTAGTGGGAGCCCCGCATGTCGGATTTGTCTCATACAGTCTGAGAGGGCGGCGTTTGATTTTCCTGTAGAACAGCCGCCAGCCTTGGCGATGTGGCCCTCGATACCACCGACCCTCCCATCATTGAAATCCGCTGATCTAGCTTCCACAGCCACCACCACTGCTTCTACTAATGCTGACCCTTCCACCATTGCCGAGAGCTCCAGTTCCGAAGCACTTGCTGCTAGTGTATCATCCTCTGGTGCAGCCGTGCCTTCATCTTCTCCTACCGAGGGACCTTTTCCAGATTCTTCTACTAGTGTGGGCCCTTCTGCTCCTGCTCCACTATCGACTGCTGGTACAACCCTCGAGCAACCCCAGCACCAGCTACTCCTCCTCCAGTGAACACGACTGGACCGACCACTACTGCTGCGGCCGCTCCATTTCAGCCTGCACCTGCAGCTGCCAGGACTTAGCTGTTGGCTATACAAGCTGAGAAATATGAGTGGAAGAATGGAAGAGGTAGAAAATTGGAACACCACAAATGATCTTTCAAGCTTTGTATTTTATAATTGAAATTTCAGACTACAATTACATCAATTTATAGACCCACAACATTAAATTCCTAGCATTTATGTTGGTACAAAGAAAGACCAAAACATTAAATACAGAGAATCTATGACTGTACAAGGAAAGAACAAAATATTAAATGCTGAGCATTTATGACAGTACAAAGATATAACAAATCTTTAAATACAGAGCATTTAAATTTATTCAAAGAAAATAAATGGAGGTGGACCCATGGAAAAAAATGTGTAAGTAATAAATGATGTCGCAGGAAGCTTTGACTCATGTTTTTGGTTTGCAATTCCAACACTCCCCTTCAAACCAAAACCAGATTCATTCCGAGCATCATTCTGAGTTTCAGCCAGGATCATTCTTCTTGATGTAAACTGCATGCTCATATGGACATTTAGTGAAGCCGTTCTCTCGAATATAGCTGTCAATGCATGCATTCCAAGCACGAGGAGCCTACTTCAACCCATAAAGAGCTTTCTTCAGTCGATACACTTTGTCTTCATCCCCTTGCATAAAAAAGCCTTCAGGCTGGTCTACATAGACCTCTTCCTCTAGAATTCCATTCAGGAATGCAGACTTCACATCCAATGGGTAGATTATCCAACTATGATGAACATCAAGGGGGATAATCATTCTCACAGTGTCAAGGTGAGAAACCGGAGCGAGGACTTCTTCATAGTCCAACCCATACTTCTGTTTGTACCCCTTTTCTACGAGCCTTACCTTGTAGCGATCGATTTCACCATTATCATTTCACTTGATCTTGTACACCCATTTGACACTAATGGATTTCTGGATATTAGGAAGTGTGGTCATCTCCCACGTGTCATTTTTCTCTATGGCACAAATTTTATCTCCCATAGCCATTCTCCAACATTATTCCCTTACGGCTTCCTGAAACGTCAAAGGCTCATGATCTGCATGTAGGTAAAAAATATTTACCGCTTCGGTTTGCTCATAAATGTCGCTTAAGCTTTTAATTTTTATGGGTGTCATGGGTGAGGATGAGCTCGCCAAATTTTGACTTGGTGGAGTCCTTTCAAGAGTGATGGAATGTCCTCCTGGACTCCTGTGTATTGATGATGTGCCCAGGGAAAGTGTTGTTGGAGTTTTCTCTTGATGATCACGCCTTTCATCAGGATCTTTAGTTTTGACTGGAATCTCTTTTTTTGGTTCTTCATCATTCCACTTCCAAGATTCTTCATCACTAAAGACCACATCTCTACTCACCAATAATTTATTGGTTAGTGGATTGTAGAGCTTATAGGCTTTAGACTCTTCACTGTAGCCGATGAAGATGCACTTTTCACCACGATCATCAAGCTTCCTTCTTCTCACTTCTGGAACTTTAGCGTAGGAAACACACCCGAAGATTCTTAGGTGTGTTGCGCTTAGTTTGTAGCCACTCCATGCCTCTTGTGGTGTCATGTTTCTGACGCTCTTCGTTGGGCACCGATTGAGAAGATAGGCATTACATGCCACTGCTTCTGCCCAGAAGTTCTTTGGCAAGCCTTTCTCCTTCATTATGGTCCTCGTCATGTCGAGGATGGTGTGGTTCTTCCTTTATGCGATGCCATTCTTCTATGGTGTGTAGGCTGTAGTGTATTGTTGTTTGATGCCATGTTTCCTACAGAAATCTTGAAATGCATTTGAGGTGTGTTCTCCACCTCTGTCAGATCTGAGTACTTTGATTCTGTGGCCACTTTCTGTTTCAACATGAGCTTTAAAAGTTTTAAAGATAGTGAAAGCAGAAGATTTTTCTTTGATGCAATACACCCACAAATTTCTGCTGAAATCATCAATAAGGGTAATAAAATATCTATTACCTTTAAGTGACCGTGTTTCAAGTGGTCTGTAGATATCAGTGTGAACCAACTGAAGTGGTTCCATTGCTCTTCTAGACACTCCACTTGGAAATGAGTTCCTTTGTGGCTTGCCAAGTGTACACGCCTCACACACATGATTTGGAGCTTCAATCATTGGAAAGACACGCACCATGTTTGATGAGGACAGAAGTTTAAGCCCACTAAAATGCAGATGTCCAAATCGCAGATGCCATCTCCATGAGTCATTCTTAATGAGTCCCAAGAGACACTCCTCAGACTTTGTGTTGATTCGTAGTGGAAACATGCGATTCTTGGCCATTTGGATTTGAGAAACAAGTCTCCTGTGAGCATCTCTTATAGACAAAAGAGAATTTTCCAAGTGTATGACATACCCCTTATCAAGAAGTTGGCCGAGACTGATGATATTATTTTTCATACATGGTACGTAATATACATTAGAAATTTAATTCGACTCTCCATTATTCAGATATATTTTGATTTTACCTTTTCCTCTCACGGGTACCTTGGATGAGTCGCCAAAACTCACGTCGCCACGAACTTCTTTGGTGAGTTCCTCGAACAGTTGTTTGTTACCACTCATGTGGTTGCTTTCACCCGTGTCGAGATACCACACATCGGGGCGTTCACATGCCTTTTCTTGTGCGAGGAGGAGTGTGGTACCTTCTTCTTCATGATGAGATGCTTCAGCATAGTTGGATAGTTCATCATGATCCACTTTTCTCCAACAATTAGATGCATAATGGAAAAATTTCTTACAGTTGTGGCATTGAATGTTCTTTGCATTTCCACGACCACGCGTGAATCATCCTCCACCATTCTCTCTTCCACGAAAGCTGGTAGGATATTTTTTCTTTTATTGATGGATTGGATAATATCCATGCCCTCTTCCTCTTCTACGATGGCCGCCTCATTGCATGTAGCCATTATTTTGTTCCTGTAGAGTCAACTTGGACTCCAAGGCATGCTCTATTGTTGAACCGGTATTCTTTTTCATCCGTTGCTCATGCACTTGCAACGAACCCATCAGTTCTTCAATGGAAAGTTTCTCTAAATCCTTTGATTCATCGATTTCCAAAACAACATGCTCAAACTTGGTTGTGAGAGATCTAAGTGATTTTTCGATAACTCAAATTTCCTCCACTTTTTCACCATTCCTTTTCAAATTGTTAAAAATAACAATTAATCTTGAGAAATAATCGGAGATGCTCTCACCTTCTTTCATGTGAGCCGCTTCAAATTACACTCTTAATGTTTGAAGACGTACCCGCTTCACTCAATCAACACTTTTGAAGATGGTGGAAAGGGTATTTCAAGCTTTCTTGCTTGATGTTGCTTCGGCAATCTTTTCGAATGTTGATTCATCCAACCCTTGATAGAGGAGGAACAACACCTTGTTGTCTTTCTTTCTTTGATTTTTGAGGGTCACCTTTTCTTCATTCGTGAAGGAAGCTTCTTCCGCCATAGTGGGTACAACATACCCGTCGGTAACGATCTCCCATAATTCTTGTGACCTGAATAACTCCTTCATTTGGATGAACCACCTTTCATAGTTGTCCTTAGACAGCTTCGGAACTTGCGGCGGGATTGCGGCCATCTTAAAAAAAATTGGAGGATCTTGGTAACTCGCCTCTAATACCAGTTTGTTGGCTATACAAGCTGAGAAATATGAGAGGAAGAATGGAAGAGGTAGAAAATTGGCACACCACAAAGGAGATATCAAGCTTTGTATTTCACAATTGAAATTTCAGACTACAATTACATCAATTTATAGACCCACAACATTAAATGCCTAGCATTTATGTTGGTAGAAAGAAAGACCAAAACATTAAATACAGAGAATCTATGACGGTACAAGGAAAGACCAAAATATTAAATGCTGAGCATTTATGACAGTACAATGATATACCAAATCTTTAAATGCAGAGCATTTAAATTTATTCAAAGAAAATAAATGGAGGTGGACCCATGGAAAAAAATGTGCAAGTAGTAAATGACGCCGCAGGTAGATTTGAATCATGTTTTTGGTTTGCAATTCCAAAATTAGCTGCATCCTTGCCTTATCATTTCTCACGGCCTCTAGACGGTCGACATACTGGGGTGTTTTTCCCACTAGACCATCCAGATGAACGGCTGGTACCTCGACATCGACATTCCTTAGCATCTGGGTATCTAGGAGGAGATTGAGGAGCTTGCGGCCTATACGCATCTGACCGACACGCTCCAGGTCCGCACTCTGATCTATCATGATTTATTGTTGGAGTTTCTTTCCATGTTGGTGTTTGATGGGCCAGCCAACCGTCAGAGGCCCACTGACACCGCTACTCAAGTTAAATTTTGTCTTGGTGGATGCCCTTTATCCTTGAATATGGCCGAGTTTGGCCGAGGGGTGCTGCTTATACCCACATCCTGTCACCCCACTCCTGGTCTCCACCTTTACCCGACCCGAGCACTCGGATCTTGTTTTATGTGGAAGGAGGTTGCTAGGCCTAGCCACAGGTACAACCCCACCTCACAGAAGAGAACACTCATTCTTTCCATTCCCATTCGTTTCCTTCACCGGTACTTCAACGTCATCCTCTTTTCACACCATGAGGATATGGGAGTCGTGTCTGGGCGGGACATTGAGCTCCGGACCTGTATCATCAAGTATGAATACCCTTACCTCCCTTGTATAGCCACCTCATATTTCCATTCTATGATCCACGTTCGTTAGGGAAACCTGAACGGCGGGTTCTATGCCACCCTGTTGGCGAACCATTTTGGAGTTTTTAAGCCCTCTCTCCCTCACGACCGCTTAGGAACTCCTCCGCCTCTCGACTTCCTCATGCTTATTCGTATGAGGATGGTTGAGCGTCGTGGGGACGACTACATTCTCATGTAGGATGCCCCTGATCTCGCTCGAGTGAGAGATGACCCACCTACTCCCACCAGTGCTGGTGGTCCTCTACCACCTCCTCCACCTGCCGTCATCCCTGATCCACCAGTTGACCTTCCCTCTCCCTCCTCGATTCCTACTTCCTTTTTACATTCCACGAGCCCACCTCCAGCCACACCCTCAGTTGGTCTCCCCATCACCCTTCACCTAGACATGATAGAGCACTGCCAGGATGAGATGGCTTGTACACATGGGCATCTCTAGCAGCTATTGGGACTCCTCCTTCAACACCCTGGAATTCCACTACCCCTGCACCTTCTACCACCTCATCTCCAGGGCCTTTTTAATCACCTACACCATCGTTCACATCTATGGCCATGGATTCAGTTCACTTATCCACCTTTGGCCCAGATGCTACCACACCTATTGTCAGCTAGGCTTTTTCCACAGAGCTTCCCACTCAGAGTATCGATCCCGAGGCTCCAGCTCATACGACTTCTCTTCAGAGTACAACTACCAAGCCTCCAGTTTCTACAACTACTGATCATTCTCAGTCGGCTACTTCTGTACCAGTTGCGACCTCTCTTAAGAACACCCCCTGACTAGTTTTTTCACATTAATTTCATTATATATATCTATTTTTGTGCTATATTTGTGTTATGATGGTGTGTCTATATGCAATATTATTTTCTTTTCCACAGACAGTCACTGGTACTCGGGCACACTTCGGGCATCACCACTCCACTTCTTCCATTTTTGTGAGCTCTCCACAAGGGAGTAATATATCAGCACATATTTTCTTTCATTGTTTTTTGATTTACTTCTTTCCCTGCTTTCCATCCAACTAGCCCCTATTAGTTTTTCACATCCTCATATTCACCTTAGTGTTTCACTTGGAGGACCATGTACCATATTCTGTGTGGGGGAGAGTCTCTGACTACACTAAGTCTTTTCCATTGAATTAATATAGGAGACATCATTACAAGATGATGTATTTTTAAATGTGGAAAATATTTGATTAATTATAATATTAAATAATAAATACATAGTTGATAATTTTAGATGTTACATACTTATTTTGAATTTTGAAATATTTTAAAATTATTACTGATATAGTTAAATTTTTAACTTGAATTATTAACTATCTACATTCATTAGACTGCCCATTTTTATTCATGCCATGACCTGATTGACCATTTATTTTCCATCATTCCTAAGAGGTATTCTATGCCTTTTAGATATATTCTTTCTTATACCCTCATTCTTGATAGATTATGGGGATATGCATAACTACTAGAACGTTCCCATTTTTCTCTTCAACACATGAAGATTTATGGATCACATTAAAATGATTGTGGCATTTGATTGTTTTTAGCCCATTTGGAATTCAGGACTACCCTATATTTGACCTTCAAAACCCTTAGAAACCATGGATTACCTTGATAAGAATCCACATTACAAGCCTATTTACCCATCCCACCCTAATTCATTTATAATATTTCATGATTATTCATTTGAGTTTTGAAAAGAGGGAATTTGGTTTTTCATGGTACATTTTTATGAGAAAGCATGAAATTATTTTTGGGGGAGAATTTCATTTTTCATTTTGGAAAAAGGGTTCAAGATCCTACAATTCATTGTATTCTCTATGGTTCCCTGTGAAGAAAAAAAATGCAAAAGAGGGACCAAATTCATTCATTACACTTTATTGATGGTTTATGAACCCAATTTGGCTAGGAAATATCTCAGTAATGATACCATTTGAGAGATCTTGATTTGGGATAGATTTTAATTGAGCTCTATTACTAAATATCATTAATTGTTGTTAATGAATTTAACCTCCTTTTTCATGCCTCTAATATTATTTTTCACATCAATACCTACCATCCCTTAGCATTAGAATCATTTTGACCTTAATGAAAGCCCTCATGAGTTTCATGTCTTAAATGTATTAAGTAGAGAATGAGAACACTTGCAAGTCTATGGATAAAGTGCATATATTTAAGATTGAGCATAAATATGATAAAATGATCTTGAGTGATTAGTGTATCATTTTATGGTGGGGTAAATCATCAAGTGGTATATGTATTTTTGAAAAGTTGAACGTTGTTCCTAAAAGAGAATGAATGTTTTTAATTGAACTATAAAGCAGGCATGATTAGAATATCATTGAAATTGAAATATGTTTTGTGATTTTATAAAATCCTTTGATATGCCTATAGTATTTATAAGTATAATTAAGTTGAATGCTTCCCTATTTAAAATGTGGATACTGTTGATTAGATATTGAGATTTTTCTTGAGGGAAATAAATGACTAATTGTGGGGGAGTTTGATGTGCCTGACTTGTGTATACATTTTCATACATTCTATTGAGGTTTTAAAACAATTTATCACTAGATACATGCTATTTTGGAGATAAAATCCTATTATTTGGAAATCATGTTGATTTTAAGTTATTTCCATGCCATAGACACAAATCAGGGGAAGTTCAACGAATATTTCGAAATACATGACATGTACTTCAGGACACATGACGTGTACTTGTACCCTGACACGGATTAGCCAGGCCAAGTATGTTCCCAAGTTTCCAGAAGCCATTACATGCTGTGTACATCATTCTACACATCGTGTTCCCCCTTCCAGAAGCGGTTGGTGGCTGAATGTAGAACTACATGCTAATGTGGGGTGGCGCTACATGTCGTGTACCCCTAACAACCAATCGCTGGCATGTTCATGGTCAAAGACGGTACGACATATCACCCACCAGTGAAAGAAATGGATCCAAGTCAACTTGACGTTACTACACACCGTGTACTTTCCAATACATGCAGTTCAATCATGTTTTCTATAAATTATAGGACAGACCCACCCCTATTTGTGTTGGATACCTTGGAAGGTGGTGTTTCCGCTCTGGTGTCTAAGCCTCCCTCAGATCTAGTTTTTATATTATATGTTCATTTTATACTCTATTTTCAATTCCTTAATATTGTAATTTTAGTGTAATTCTTGACTTTATCCCTTTCTCGTCTCACAACCATGGTAGGGATTGTTTTTCAACTCAATCCGCACACCATTACCATGGTCATAAGAGGCTGATTCCCCTCACATTGGGGTTGTAATAAAATTCTGGTTCAATGTTTTTTAATCTTTGATGTTTTTCTCTTATTCTGAAGTTTTTATTTCAATTCCTTTAACTAATGTATTTTTAAAAACTAACCACAGATGTTGTATCGGACCAAGAACAACATCACCAGTTAAAACCTAATAAATTGCAATGGATGAACCCATGACCATTGGGGGAATCCGGTACCCCTGATTTTCGTGTAAAAACATTAACATGTTTTATGTAATTAATTACCGGACCAAGGAATTAATTCTTTTAACATGTAATTGAATGTTTTCAGACAGAGAAAATTTAGTTTATTTGAATCCCCATGGAAAATAAATATCATTTAATCATCAAAAATATATGGAATAAAACATCAATAAACCTTAATTGAATTGCAATCCTGATGCGTGTGTTTTCCTATTTGTTCTATTTTTCTTTAATTTTCTTTCATTTTTCCACAAATTCTTTCAAATTCTAGTTAACAGATCACTTCACCCTATTTCGTGTCAGGATAAACATCCAAGTCTCAACAGTGTGCACTGCTAATATTGTTTCTCTTCCCCCATGGGACCAACCTTGACTTTCATGAGATACTCAGTAGTTGGTATAGAAGGGAACACACAAATTGTAATTTGTCCCGCACATTGAAACGTGGACGGTGACCAAATTTTGGCACCGTTTTTGAGGAATAGAGGAAGTATCAATGTATATCTGAGTTAAGGGTAGTTTACCTGAAATTTTTCTTTTCTTTTTTCTTCTTTCTTTTTCCTGAGTGCCTCAACTCCACATCCAATGGACTATTATCTGACTGGGCAGTGGTACAATTCACATTGAAAAGATTTTAATCTGCATGATCCATTGAATTTGTTACCCTACCTGGATGAATATCATCCATATATGGATTATGGGTTCCAATAAGAGGAATACTCATCTAGATTCTTCATCCCTCTCTATTCCTCTTCTCCTCCAGAACCGTCTTCGGATAATACTAAAAGGATCATATCGATGATGGAATCCTCTATCACATTCCAATTGGACCAAAATAAAAGGTTGAGATGACATGGAAATATGGTAGAGCATCTTTCTAAGATAATTTCACATATGGATCTTCCAGTTGAGTATGAGGATGAGTGTTCAAATTTTATTTCAACTGAGGAGACATGTTATGATGTGGACACCACAAGTATTACCTCACCAATTTCAGAAATTAATATTCAAAACTCAACATTTGAATATAGGGACACATCATATAATGTTAATTCTGATTTTAATTATCCATTTATTTCAGAACCCTTGATTGATAATATACCTGTTTCAGAGGATACCTACTATTATTTTCTAGTTTTCAGCTTATTAGAGAAGGGAAATTGGGAGGTGGAGGAAGTACCCAATCAACCCATGAATCACATCCACCTTCGTCTTCGACTGGCCATGAAGTAGTGCTACTGTAAGCCACCACCCATGCCATCGGAAGGTCAAGAGAATTGGATACAAGATGATGGCACCAAACATATGTGGTGGTTCGCACTAGGATAGCCACATATGCCTTTGGATTACACCTATGTATCCATAACTCAGGTTGAGCTGATGAACTAAAACAATGATTATTACTAGGAGTCAACCCGGTCCTTCTTTTCCTCCATTCTTTATATTTCTGTTTTTAATAAACACACGACGTTTACACTTACACCACATGCCATGTACTTCTTTCTATCTTCTTCCACTATTTCAAATAAGGAAAAAATAGACGTACACACCATGTACCACTTCTTACATAGCATGTACTTCATTTTTAATAAAAAAAATTTGTAGGAATTTTTGTAGAAGTAAATATTAATTAAGGTAATAATTAGGAATGATGCATGTGTCGATGGGAGGATCGTTGGAGTGTATCTGAGTCATCCCTGGTCTGAATCCCTCCACAGCTGCATTTGTTACATGTCTCATTCGTTTGAACCTGTTTTTAGTTAAATGACATGTGGAGTTTGTTTTTAAATCATAAAACTATTCCACAACAAAAGAAAACTGATGGTGGGAATAGACTGGTTGGATGGGTTATAACCTACGACTCCAAAAGACCCGGGTTTGAATCCTGACAACCGGCCCAGTTCCTTCATTTTTCATTTTAATAAAACCAGAAGGCATACAATGTGATATACATCTTGGGAAACATGTTTTAATTAATACATTAAAAAGGGTTTTCAAAAAAGAAATAACATGCAGGTGATGTTGGCTGATTGGAAAAGTCTCGGCCCTAGGTTGAAAATACCCTAGTTCAAACTCGGCTACTCTTCCCACTTCATCCCAATCATTCCATAATTAAAACCACACTCCATGCATTTTTTTCCAATGTATAATTTCCCCTATACATTTAAATATTAATATTTCATAACAATGGGTAGTACTACAACCTTCTATCTAGTGGCTACAGGCGTGAGTTTGGGCTGACCGATCCTGGGTTTGAATTATGCCCCAGGCATCCAACCAAAGGTTGAAGTTCTCTTTTTTGAGTTTTATAACACATGACGTGCATTTCAATGATAAAAAACATGTATAGGATCACTTTTAGTTTGTAAATAGTTCTTTTTAATTTTATTGTTCATTATTGAAAAATTTTATTTTCAAAAAAAAATGATACATGGCATGTTGGACATACTACACTCCGTGTCATCAGCCTATAAAAGTGTTGCCCTCCCTGGACTGAACCCATGTCGCATACACCCCCCTCTCCTCATCTTCTCCCTAGCTCGGATTCTCCTGTATTACACCACCTTATCCTTAAGCAATCTCCTCCTTCTATTAGTTTTATGCTTTGATTTCAGCTCCATTGCGATACTCGGCCCAAGTTCGCCCTTCTTCAACCTCTATTTCAATTTTTTACATAGATTTAGGTGATTTTAGGATCAGCTGACTGTTCTGCTCCCGATATTTACACCATCCGAGAAAAGAACACATGTCATGTACTCTCATGTACACAGACACACACTCAGCTTTTGAAAATTGAAAGACACATGGTGTGTATGTTCGGTACATGCCGTGTATTGGACCTCTGGACGGCCTTTAAAATCTACTCATGTACTTCCCAAACACGGACAGGACCCCATGTGTCCCTACATGGTGTGTATTTTTGGTACACGCCGTGTCTCCTGTTCATCTAGACAAGTCCATGTGGTAGTGTTACATGCATTAAAATCCTTGTTCTCGCACATGTCGTGTTGGGATACTACACGGCGTGTCTTTTACCATCTGACCCCTCCCCTGACCGATTCCGTGTACTGGGCACACACGGAACCCAACCCATGTTCACACACATGGCATGTACACTATACTACATGCTATGTATGGGCCTTTTACAGAACAGACACCCACTCAGCGTGTTCCTCCAGAAAACATGGATTCCAGTCTTAATAACACTACACACTGTGTCTCTGGAGCTACACACTGTGTATTTTGAAATTCTTTCTTTTCTCACTTTTTATTTTTTCCTTTTGATTACGTTTATTTTATTGTTTTCCTTTCTTCCTTTTCTCTCATCCATGGAATATCAGAACCATACAAGTGGGAAGCGACCAGCCGCCGGTTCTGTTAGTGGGAGCCCCACATGTTGGATTCGTCTTAGACAGTCCGATAGGTTGCAGTTTGATTTCCTAGTAGCATAGCCGCCAGCCTTGGCGATGCTGCCCCTGATACCACTGACCATCCTATCATCAACATCCCCTGATCCAGCTGCCACAACCACCACCGCTGCTTCCAATATTAGGCTGTTCCTTTGTCTTCTTCTATCAAGGGCCCTTTTCTAGATTCGTCTACCAGCATGGGCCCTTCTACGCCTGCTCCACCATCGACTAATGGTACGACCTCCGAGCCAGCCCCATCACCAGCTACTACTCCTCTAGTCAGCATAACTGGACCGACCACTACCACTTCAGCCACTACACCTTATCCCTCACATGCAGTTGTCAGGCCTCAGCCGCATCCTTGCATTATTTTTGATGAGGGCCTCTTGGCCATCGACAAGCTATTTTGTTTTTCCCACCAGACCATCGAGATGAGTGGCCGATACCTCGACATAGAAATTCATCAGCGTTTGGTTATATGGGAGGAGATTGAGGAGCTCTTGGACCATATGCATCTGACCGACATCCTTGCGTTTGGAGTTTCATTCTACATTCATGTTCGATTGGACAACCAACCTTTATAGGCCCACCGACATCGCTAATCCAGTTAGATTTTGGCTATATGTACACCGTTTCTCCATGACTATGGATGAGTATGGCTGAGGGTGTGGCATCTAGCCACATCCTGCAACCTCACCCCCTGTCTCCACCTTGATCCGACCCGAGTGCTCTGGTCTTGTTGTTATGTGGTGGGAGCTTGTTGGGCCTGACCATAGGTACACCCCCGCCTTGAGAAATAGCATGCTCATCCTTTCCATTCCAATTAATTTCCTTCACCGGTGCTTCAACTCCATCCTATTTCCATGCCATGAGGATATGGGAGTCATGCCTGGGTGGGACATAGAGATTCTGACCTATATTGTTCATCATGACTACCCCAACCTCTTTTATATAAATGCCTCCTATTTCTTTTCTATGATCCACACCCATCATGGAAACCTGAATGGTGGGTTCTAAGACACATTTTTGGAACATAATTTGGGTGTTTTTGAGCCCTCTCCCACTCACGACCCCTTAGGTGCTCCTCCACCTCTTGACTTCGTCATGCTTATTCATATGAGGATGGTTGAGCATCGGGGGTATGGATATGTGCTCGTGTAGGATGCCCCTACTCCCACTAGAGTGAGAGATGACCCACCTACTCCTGATGGTGCTGCTGGTCCACTACCACCTCCTCCACCCGTCGACATCCCTACTCCACCAGCTGACCTTCCCTCTCCCTCCTCTATTCTTACTTATTCTCTCCCTTCCACAGCCCCACCTCCAACCGCACCCTTGGTTGATCTCCCCATCACCCTCCACCTAGCCATGATAGAGCGCCACTGGGACGATATGGCTTATACCCTTCGGCAGCTTGAGAAGCTATTGGGACTTCCCCTTCAGCATCATGGAATTCCACTACCCCCACACCTGCTCATAACTCAGCTCCAGGCCTTCTTGAGCAGCTACACCATCATTCACAGCTCTGACCATGGATTCAATTCTCTTATCCACCACTAGCCTAGATGCCACCACAACTCTCATTAGCCAGGATTTGCCCACAAAGCTTCCCACTCTGAGTACCGATCCCGAGACTCCAACTCCTACGACCTCTCTTCAGAGTACAACTCCCATGCCTCCAGCTTGCACAACTACTGGTCCTTCTCTTCTGCTACTTCTATACCAGATGCAGCCTCTCCCAAGGCCTCCCCTAACTGGTTTTTTCACATTTATTTCAATATATATATATCTATTTTTGTGTTGTATTTTTACTGTGATGGTGTGTCTATATGTAGTATTTTTTTTCTTTCCACTCGACAACTATAAGTACTCTGGTACACTTTGGGCATCATAACTCAACTTCTTCCATTTTTTTGAGCTACCCACGAGGGGAGTATTATATCAGCACATTTTTTTTCTTTACTTATTTCCCATCTTTCCCTCTACCTGGACCCCGTTAGTTTTTCACCTTAGTGTGTCACTTGGAGGACCATGTTCCATATTATGTGTGAGTGACCATCTATAACTACACTAAGTCTTCGTCCTTGAATTAATCTGGGACACATCATTAATAGTTGAAATATTTTAAAATGTGAAAAATATTTTATTATTTATAATAACAAATAATATAGTCATAGTTGAGAATTTTAAAATTTATATACTTATATTGAAAGTTGAAATATTTTAAAATGATTGCTGATATAGTTTTATTTTTGACTTGAATTATTTAATATCTATATTCATTAAACTACTCATTTTTATTCATGCCATGACCAGATTGACCCATTATTTTCCCTCATTCCCTAGAGTTATTCTAATCCTTTTAGATATATTCTTTCTTATACCCTCTTCCTTGAGAGATTATTGGGATATTCATAACTAATAGAACTTGCTCGTTTTTCTCTTGAACACATGAAGATTTTTCGAATACAATAAAATGACTGAGGCATTTGATTATTTTTCAGACCACTTGACCTTGAGGCCTACCCTACATTTGACCTTTGTAAAACTCTTAAAAATAATGAACTACCTTGATAGGAAGCCACATTACAAGGCTATTCACTATTTCTACCCTAATTCTTTTATAATATTTCATGATTATTCATTTGTGTTTTGAAAATAGGGAATTTGGTTTTTCATGGTACATTTTTATGAGCAACCATGAAATTAAGTCTAAGGGATAATTTCATTTGTCATTTGGGAAAAAGGTTCTGAGAGACTATTATTCATTGTATTCTCAGTGGTTCCCTATAAAGAAAAAAATAAAAAAATGCAAAAGAGGAAGAAAATTCATTCATTACACTTTATTGATGGTTTTTGGAACTAATTATAATATATTTCAATTTGAAAAAAGTTGTGTGATTTTATAAAATCTCTTCATATGCCTATATTATTTATAATTATAATTAAGTTGAATGCTTCCCTTTTGGAAATATGGATACTGTTGATTAGATATTTAGATTTTTTTGATGGAATGAAAATGACTAAGTGTGGGGGAGTTTGATGTGCCTAATTTTTTTATACATTTTCATACAATCTATTGAAGTTTTAAAACATGTTTTCACCGGATACGTGTTCTTTCGGAGAAAAAATGATGTAATTGTATAATCATGATGATTTTCAGGTATTTCCATGCCAAAGACACAAATTAGGGGAAGTTAAAAAAAAATTCCAAAATACACGGCATGTACTTCAGGACACAGGTCGTGTACTTGTACCCCGACATAGATTAGCCAGGATGAGTACATTCCCAAGTAGCCAGAAGCCATTACACGTCGTCTACTTCATGCTACATGCTGTGTACCCACTTCCATAAGTTGTTGGTGGATGAATGTAGGGCTACACAGCCATGTGGAGCAGTGCTATATGTCATGTACCCCCACAAACCAACTGTTGATGCGTTGATGGTCAAGGACGGTACAACAGGTCATCCACCGGTGGATGAAATGGAGCAAAGTCAACTTGACCTGACTACATGCCGTGTACTTTCCAATAAACACCGTGTAATCAATTTTTCTATAAATATGTGGGTAGTCCCCCCTATTCGTGTTGGATACCTTGGTGGAGGGGCCGCCACTCTGGTGGCCGAGCCTCCCTCGAATCTAGTTTTTAGTTTTTATTTTCATTATGTACTCTGTTTTTAATTCCTGCATAGTGTATTTTTTTTGTAATTCTCCCCTTTCCCCATTTCTCCTCTCATACCCATGGTAGGGATTTATTTTCAACTCAATCCACACACCATGACCATGGTCATAAGAGCTTGATTTCCCTTGTGTTGGGGTTGTAATAAAATTATGCTTCAATGTTGTTTAATCTCTGAAGTGTTTCTCTTATTCTAATGTTTTTATTTCAATTAATTTAATGAATGTAGTTTCAAAAACTAACCAATGATGTTATCTCAGACCAAGAATTCATCAATGATGAAAACATAAGGAATTTCAGCAGATGAACCCATGACCATTGGGGGAATCAGCTGCCACTGATTTTGCAGTAAAAAACTTTAACATGTTTAAAGTAATTAATTACAAGACCAAGGAATTAAATATTTTAACATGTAATTGAATGTTATCAGACCAAGAAACTTCAATTAATTTGAATCCCCATGGAAAATAAATATCATTTAATAATCACAATGCTAAGGAATAAAAACTTCAGTAACTTTAATTGAATTGCAACCCCGACACATGTGTTTTCCTACTTGTTCTCTTCTTCTTAAGTTTTCTTTCATTTTTCCACAAATTGATTCAAATTATAGTTAATAGTTCCCTTAATCCTATTTTGTGTCTGGATAACCATCCAATTCTCAATGGTGTGCACAACTAATATTGTCTCTCTTTCCCCATGGGATCGACCCCAACTACCACTAGCTACACAGTACTTGGTAGAGAAGGTAACATAAGAATTGTAATTTGTCCCACCCATTACGATGTGGGTGGTGACCACATAACTACATCAATCATTCCACTTTATTCTTAAAACATTATCAAGGATTTATTAAATTTTCCATAAGACCTCATTCCGTTCATATTTCATTTTTAGTATCTTCATCAACAATGTAAACACTTTTACTCAGGAAATCGTATTGATCCCCTTCTTGAACATTCCCCCTAATATATAGATTTACATAATTCCCATATTTTATGAATTGAAAAAATTAAACTATTTATTAATACATAGGCAAACCGATGTTCTCATCCATTGTGTCTACTAAACTTTTCATTTTTCTATGGAAATTACTTACTCAATTTTGTTCTCCTCCACACATTGAATATTTTCTCATCCATTTGAGATATTCCCTTGGGGGTTTATTATCACATTATCAATATATATAAAACTGAATCTTCTTTCCGACATGGCCTCACCCACCCAAGGTCTCAATGAAACATACCCTTTTATTCTTTAGTGAGTCTAATAGTTGGTTGAGATTCAGGTTATTAATCATATATAATTATAAATAATTCGGAATAAACACAACATCTTTTATCTTAGTCATCTCCCCATTTGGTTTCTCATCAACACCTTTTCTATCCATTTCAACATTTAAAATGCTAATTCTGGTTCCAACCACTAACTAAAAATAAAAAACATATTTTGAGAATCAAGAATAATAATGGGAAACTGCATAATCAAGAATAATTATTTATATGATTTCTAAATAATGAGACCATATTTTCAATATATGACACCATAATATTATCGTAGTTCATTCATGGTCATTGTTAAAACAAATACTTCATGATGGTTTGTATAGTTTTTATTAATTCCCAAAACATATCCCCTATGAGTGTCAAACCAATTGTTTATAAGGATCATTGTCATGCATAAGTCAAAAAATTGATTCAAAGTCTAATGTCTCTTTTTCAGAGTTATTATACCAAAATATAGTGGTTCTATAACCACATCAACTTGTTTTTATCCAAAATGAGATTTTTTCCTTATGAACTACTCACACTATCCATCACCAAAATTCTAGCACATTTTCTTATACATTGACTTATTGTTGGACTTGTCCTCGATGTTCCCAATAAGTGTTTTTCATCCAAGTTCCAAAGGTTATCAAAATAATTCCTTTGAAACGAGCTATCATAAGATAGTTTTTTCATAAATAGTTGTTATATCATAATGGAGTAATGTACATAGAATTTTAAAAAAACACTCTTGAGGACCCTAAAGGTGTAGTGTCTTTGGAAACATGGTTACATAAAAAACTTGTTCATATGTGAACTACATCCTCACCGAGAATGATCTTAATAAATGGAACCCTTCATAGACATATCGTATATAATACCTTTCATCACAACTCGGGAAAAGGATATATAATGAAGGGTTAGTTCATATGCTCAGTAAGGGAAAACAAGTGATATATTAACATAACATCAAAATAAGGGTATGAAAACCTGAGAATAACATTTAAAAACAATAACCTGTGTATCATAGATCATAACAATGAGTCATGAAGTAAATCATGGATGTTCATAAGGAATTGATCATTAAATAATAAAATAACATAATTAATGTTTTCATAAAATTACCACAAGGCATAGAATTGGGTCACACACATAATAATATAAAATCATTTAATTAGTAGTCAAGGATCATTTCCTAGATTATTATAATGGATTGGGTTCACTCTCCAAACCATCATAGTAGTCATATTTCACACCCAAGACTATCATGGTGGGTTGAGATCACTTACCAAACCATCTTAGTAGCCATGGTTCGCTCCCATGATTATCATAGTGGACAAATTCCCTAACTCATATAGATATACTCCCTATTCCAGTCCAATTTATCTCGTGAGATATCAATATTAACTTAATGAATTTGAGGGAGATATAGGTCGCATCCATCACATATTCTATACATTTTTGTGCCACAAGACCATAAATATTTATTATATCATGACCCATGAAATTTAATGGGGTTTATAAACATTTCGTCATAGCATAACCTGTGGGAAAAAAGTAGCTTCAACAAACATCTCATCATTTCTTCAAAGAATAACCCATGGAAAAGTAACTAGTTTTATAAACATATTTCCATTATTATAGTAAACCATATAGAGAAATAATAAAGATTATATATATGGATTTTAACCCCATTATATCTTAAGTAACATCATTTTATGTCATATTAGATGGAATATGATTTTGAAGGACCACTTTGAACAGTTCATGAGAAAAATAACCTTTAAACTTTGAAAAAACATATTTAAAATATGAATATTTCTCAAATATTAAAGAAAATGTTATCATTGAAGATAAATAAGGAAATATTTAATATATATTTTAAATCTTTGAGTAGTCAGCATGGTGGGAAATATTGTTCATGTCATAAATGTTAAAACAATGAATCATTATACATTTGTAGTGAAATTTCAATAGAGCCTTAATCAGAAAGAGGAAAGATGACTCCATTTAAACACATATTAAAAATATAAAAAATGATTATATATATATATTTTCGAATAATATAAACATTATTTAAAATAATTTTATAAAATATGGACATTGAATAGAATGTTTTCTCGAATGAATAGACAAATAAAGTAGGTTTTCCTTAAGAACATTATTTTTGAACCTTGAGTACATAAACAACGTAAAATAGTGGGAAACCATGCATATTCATGAAATAAAAATAAGAGAAGAAAATTTATGAGTTTATTTAGATATAGATCATAATATTTCATCATCATAATCATAAACATAAAACATTTGTTAAACAAAGAGATTGTATCATAAATCCATAACCACTTTCATAACATTTGAATCATACAACCAATGAAATTAATAAACATATATAGATATGTATATCCCATAATTTTCATTATATGAATCATAAAATTGATTCACATGATATATATATACCACACGAAAGAAACTAGCATTGTATAAGGAATGTGTCCCAAAGAAATAACAAATAGATAAAGAACCCTTACAACTTTCCATTAAATAATAAAATAAAATACAAATAAAAATATCATGAAAATTATTCTATTCATGATATAAAATTTTAGTAGGATATTATATACACCACACAAAATAAACGAGTGGTGAATATGTCTTATGTCTCTTAGAAATAATAGAGAGACATAAAATCACTATCCATAAGTCTCAAATTCCTTCAAACACATTTGAAAATCCTGTAAAATAAATACTGATTTATTGTAAATCTTATTTAGGACCATAATTATATTTATCATACAATATATGATTTATTTATGACATTTTATTAACCATTTATCAGATGTTCCTTGTTAAAATATCATTTTGAGTAATAACTGCACTATTTCACATGTATGTTCGGTTTTGTATTTTGAGTTACATTATTCTTATCATGGTTACATAATATTAATAATGTTAACCATGTTAAAAATATCATACATAATCATTATATATTTATTTAGAGTAATAAATAAAATTTAGAGATATAAAATGAATTACATCGTTTATGGAATGGTAGGTCGTACATATGCATGACAGTTGTTTCCATTTTCAAGAATGAAAAAATGAAATAATGGTAAATAATATATCAAAATTAAAAATTAATTATTATATATTGTATATAACATATATTCATTGAATTTATCCTTACTTCCTTCTATGTAAATCATATGTGAAAAATTAATCACATTGCTTCATGAGGTGGTAGTCCTCCGTACACATGGGCAATGTTATCATATTTTTATAAAATGAAATGCAATAAGAAATATGTGATTTTTTTAATATATAATTATAATTACTTTATTAATATAATTTATATAATTTAAATCAATCATTATACCCTTTTGTTGTCAGTGGTGATGTAAAATGAATTATATCGGTTCACGAGGCTGTAGTCTGCTGTACACATGATCGACAATTTCGTTTTCCATTTGATGAAAGAGGGGATGAATATATGTTATTCTATAATCATAATAAAATATAATAATTTATTAGATATTTTTTTATTAAAAGTAATATTTAATACATTAATTATGTTTGTAAAATAATAAGTAATAATAAAGAGCATAGTGAAGACAATTACAATCTCCTAGAAAAACATACTTTCCATCTCTTATTATGGACCCTTGGAATGTAATTATTGACAGAATATGAAATCTAGAATATAAATAATTATTTTAGGAAGATATATTTTCATGTTTTGGTAAAGGCAAAGGGCATAATAGGTGTGATGAAGTGAGGGAAGGAAGTGATCTTTTATAAGTGAGGAGGAGTGACATTTTTTAAATACCCAAAACTATTTAATAATGGTCACTCATTATAATACCCTATTACACAAAAAATGAGAAATAAAATATTATTGGTAAAATATTGTTCATACATGCATCCAACATAATAAAAACACATGTTTTAGACAATTTATTCTTTATCCTTTATGTTTACTCAGTTTATTCTATTTTAGTGTTCACAATAGTAAGTAGTTTTTCTTATCAATTTACCTAGGTGATTTATAAATGAGGATTAAAAATAAAATTAGTATTTTTAAATAATATGTATCCAATTATTAAAAATATTATTTACAATTTATCCTAAAAAAATCATATTGTGAATAAATTTATTTTCAACACAGGTTCATGTAACATACTAAAAACTCATCTTAACCTTACACATGATAATTACCTTTTACTTTATTTAATATTTATTTTTGACAAGAATTATGATAAAACTATTAAATAATAATTGTTATTACTATTTAAAATGTGTAATATATTTCATGAAATTCAACTCACAATAATGGAATAATGTTTTTTAAAATCAAACCTGAAGACGCGATGAAAAAACTGTTTTCCAAAGAAAATGTTTCCCAAAGTATATACAGTTTTGATATCAAATTTTATTATGAAATTAATTAAAATGGAATAAATTCATTTAATACATATATTATTTAACTATTTTAACTTTTAAAACCATATCAAAAGAAAAGGATCTTTTCAGGCCTTCAAACAAAAGGCAGTTTTAAAAAACATTAGTATTTCTTTTATTTATCAAAAAATTAATCATTGAAGAAAATTAAAACAAATCACCCAAAGATAATACTCAAATATAGATTTCAAAATTTATGTCTATTTTGTAAAATAAAATTAATATTAGTGTCAAAATTAATTTTATTATAAGTTCATGGTGGAACAAATATTTAGAAAAAAAACAGTTTTAAGCATGAAGATAGATTTTATTTCTTATCAGAATAATAGAAAAATTATTAGATGATTGAAATAATTTTTTATTAAATATAAAATATATAAATTTGAAAAAAATAATTCCCCAATATTGGAGAATTTAATTTATTATTATAAAAACTCTTTCTCATAAAATAGGTCTTTAAAAAAAGAAATTGTTTTTCCTTCAAAAGATTTTTATTTTTATTTCTAATCATTAATAGCCAATGAGTATATGTGTAAACCATATAATTTTCATAATTTATCTTTTAATACTCAGACCCACCAATTTAATGTCTAGTTCAAATAGTAATGTTTGAATATTTTAATAGTTTATCATAGATTGTTTAAACTCGACATTCCGTTGAATGAAAGATGTTAAAGAAATTAAATGTATTTGGAAAAAAATAGTTTCAAAAAACCTTAGGGTGTTGCATATTTTCTTATGTTTTTAGTATAGATGGTATATGAATTCCAAAATTCTTGTAAAAGTATTAAAAATTAAATTTTTATCCAATTACATTTAATATTGATGACAAAATGGTCTTTTTAACACCTTACTAATTTATAGTTTTCCAGTCATTGACTTTCTCATGATCATTCACCTTATTATGCTAAATGATCTCTATCACTCTCTACCATTATTTTTTTATTTTAATTTTTCCCTTAATTTCTGTATTTTTACTTACCAATATTTTCCTTCTATTAGGAAGACTAGTTATGTGTTATTCTACATGACCTTCATATTTCCCATCCCTCTTATCAAAATGATATTTTATTGTCCCTTTTCATGAAATGGGTTTTTAACATAGTTATTTTCATTTGTTAAACCCTAGTTTATATATATCAACATAATATTATGAGTATATAATTTATAATATTGGGGAGAATATAACCCCATCATATTTTAAAAAAATATATATTTGATAGTATATACAAGCAAAATCATTATTTTTATTATTGAAGAAAGGGAGTGGCCACCGGCACAGGAAGACCACATTGAAAGCCCCTAAGGGGGCCGGAAGTGGTGTAAACAAAGAGAATCACCTTGGGAAAATGACATATAGACCATGGGAAGCGACCCGATACTAATGTAAAAAACAAGTGGCTCCTCCGCTCTTCCCAAGTTCGTGAGCGCATCAGCAACAAAGTTAGCTTCCCTCCAAACATGATGGACATGTTGAACCTGGCTCATTTCCAAAGAGCACCTCCTGGATAAGTAAAAAAGGTACCACAACACCTCACAGCTCCCCTTGACCATGTTGACTAAGGCCTTCGAATCAGACTCAATCACATCTCCCTGCAACCCCAACCTCCTGCACACCGTTAGTCCTATGAGAAGAGCCCCTATTTCTGCCTCCAAAGAGTTCCCCGCCCCGAAGAATGCATTGAAACCTTCCAAAATAGGGCCACTAAAATCACGAATAAGGCCCCCGCCCCGCATTATCCCACTCCTGCAGGAACTGTCGACGTTCATTTTCAACCCATGCATGGGGGTCTCCAACGAACCCATCTTCCACCCATCCCACCTGACGTGCCGGCCGAGTATGGCTGGTTGAAGAATCTGCAAAATGTGGGTGAGGATTGTCTACCATTGATGACTGAACCCAGCTCAGAGCAGAGCGCCCTCACCCGCATCGGAAGATACCACACTAAGGGATGAGCACCCCTCCTCTCCTGGTTCCTTGCCTGCCATAGAGCCTAGCAGATGGAAGCGAGAACACATGCCCAGATTTTGGACTCCATTGCGCTACATCCCACCCCGTTAAACTAAGAGGATAGGAACTCATGAAGGTAATCATGTAGCCAACTACCACTGGATTGAGGGGTGATCATGGACCAAAGATGGCCAGCCTAGTCGCTCTGGAAGAACAGGTGAAGTGTTGATTCCCTCCGAGGGTGCTCGCTGAAGATACATCGAGGCGCCAATAAAATTCATTTCCTTTGAATATTTTCATCTGTTGGTAGAGAAGCGTTCTTAATACTCCAAACCGGAAAATTCATTTAATGGGGAACTACTTGCACCAAATCTTGAAGGACCACTCGTCCAGGGTCACATCAGTAATATGAAGCCGATTGAAATCCCAGATAGAGAACTGGCCCGAGGCTAACCCTGTAAAACAGCACCTATCCACCTTGTTATTCAATGTGATGCACTCAAAGATTTCCCTCTAGTTCGGACTGAGAACGGCCTGGATAAACGAAGGAAAGACACATGCTTCCATAAAGGAGACCGCAGGTATGTGACATCCAGGAAAGAAGAGCAGAGCACCCACCCAATTCATTCTCCAAAAGATAACATCGTCGCAACCAATAATCCAATGGGACGCCCCCTGAAGAACCTCCAAATGGGAAGGAATACCCCTAGCAAGTGTAGACATGCCAGGCCCGTAACGCGGTCATGACCCGTCATACCACTCGTACCTTCCTCTGAAGAAAGAAGCCCTAAGGAATCCCTGTTGATAACCTCCCATGCCAATCACACTTGCAACCCTTGCATGGTGTTAGAGATGTCTCAAAGCCCCACCCCACCCTCATCGATAGGCCTCAAAAACTGTCTCTAGGAGGCCCAATGGCATCGCCCCTCCTGGTTGGAATCCCAAAGAAAAGTAGTGCAGATCTTCTCCATCCTTGTAGTAAGACCCTTCGGCGCTCTAACGATAGATAGGATGTGCATTGGAATAGATGTTAGCACGCTATTGATCAGTGAGAATATCCTCCAAAATGAAAGGAACTTGCTCTTCTAGTTTATGAATCTTCCTAGAATTTTGTAGATAATTCCATCAAAGAAATGGTTCCTGATACTCATATAGGATAGGGGGATTCCGAGGTAGATCATCAGGAACTGCCACCTATGGAAATTAAAAATTTCCTGTATTCCACTATAGCGATGCCCTGAACATTTATTAGAAATGAAAACATGGCTCTTTGCATAGTTAATACCTTGTATGCTCAAGAGTTCATAAGTGTTCATGATCTCCATAAAGCCATGGAATGATCATCTCCACCCATTCACGAAAAACTAGGATGTCGTCAGAAAACATGAGATGGAAAACACCCTCTAAGACACCGCAGGAGACAAAAGGAGACACCTTGCCCTCTACCATCCCTCTATGGAGGTTTCGGGATAGTGCATCCTGAGCATGGAAAAAGAGGCTCGGAGATAAGGGATTTCCTTACAGAACCCCCCACACCGTCTTGAAGAATCCAAAAACCTTCCCCATGATGGAGATGGATATCCAAGGGGAGGAGTAGCACTGGAAAAAAATATCACAAAACCATTCCTTGAAGCCCATCTTCCTCATAACCCGTATCACGAAACCCCATTCTATAGTATCATAAGACTTATCCATATCCACCTGAGAAATGACATTCGAACTGACCTCCTTCTTATTGATATCACTGACCAGTTCACTTGCAATGCCCACCATCACCTGTATGCTTCAGCCATGGATAAAATCATGTTGCTCCCTTGAGACAAGCCTCAAAATCACACCACTGAGTCTACATGTTAGAAGGCCATCCATAATCTTGTAGGACATATTACACAGGAAAATTGGCCTATAGTGATTAATGTTAGAAGGATCCTTGACTTTAGGAATAAGGACAACCCTGGAGGCGCAGATGCTTCTATTAAGGGTGCCACTGCAGAAGAAGTCCTAGATGACCTCCACCACTTGAGGCCCCACGATCTCCGACACACCCGCATAGAATGACCCTGGAAACCCATCCGGTCTCGGGGCACTATCCCGCAGCATCCCCAGGATTGCCTCCTTGATCTCTAATACAGACGGTATAGCCATAATTCGTGAATTGTTAGGTCCTTCCACCAACTGAGGAATGCATCCCAGGAAGGCAACAACCCCCTCCTCCACACATTGCATCTGCTTGCAAGACTGCCCATTGTCCAAATACTTTTCAAAGTGTTCCAGAGCCATACGTCCAGCAATCCACATGTCTAAAGTGAACACCCCATTACCCAGGTTGAGGTTCAGTCTCATGTTACTCTTTTCCTTTAGACAAGCGTGAAAAAAAGCGCTATTCCTGTCCCCATCCTTAAGCCAATGAACCCAAGATCTTTGCCTGTAGGATCCTTCGATTTCGAGTAGCTTCAGATCAATAAAGATGCATTTATTACAGAGCACAGTAAAACTGTTCTCATCCGAGTTGTCCTATATCTCCTCCTCCAAAAACTTGATGTTAAGCTGAATCCTATCCACCCCCATGCTATTCTGGGGTCTCTCGGCCAACTATGATTGAATATCCTTATTTAAACGCCTTAAATGGTTAGAAAGACCACACCAAGTACTCCCAGATTCCTCCTGCTCCCATGAATTCATCACCATATGCATGAAACCCTCCACCCTGTGCCAATTACTGGAATAATGACAAGAAATCCCTACAGTAGGCTCCCTTCAAAGAACAACCAGGAGTGGGGCATGGTCAGAGAGAGAGCGAGACAAGTGGGTAATAGAGGCCTGCGGGAAGGAATCCAAGCCTTGAAGGTTGGAGAGACACCTGTCCAGCCGACTTCATATGCGGCTAGCACCCCTACGATTGTTGAACTAAGTAAATTTGCTTCTGCTGAATCCCAGGACCAGCAGCCCCACTACGGAAAGGAAAGCATGGAAGTCATGCATGCCACTCGTTACGTGCAAAAGACCTCCCCTCTTATTTGTGCAATCTAGAATGAAGTTGATGTCACCCCCCACAAACCAGGGATGGCCGCCCGATTGGAAGGAGGTTAAGAAACTCTAGAGATCCTTCATCCTCTCAACCTCAGTACTGGCATAGACAAAAGAGAATAGCACCACACTCCACCCACAGGAAATCATTGCATTTACGCATTGGTTCATAACACCGATCACTTCAAAATTCACGTTCTTCTTCCAACAGAGCCAAATCTGAGAGTTTTCGGGACCGCCATTCCAGGAACTGCAGCATCTGATTTTCTTAGCAAGAACCTGGAGTTTACAAGGATTCTGTTTGGGATCCAGTATAACCACGATAGAGGTGAGATGTTTCCTGGCCTCTGAGGCCATGAAGGCACATTTTTCTTGGGCCCCCAAGCCCCAGGCATTCCAAATCACTACAGAAACCATCGGGCATGAGTCCTCTTGGCATTTTGGCCGAGCAAGCTATCGGTAGCAGGGGCAAGTAGCAAACCCTTCTTGGACATCTAACGGGTGATTGGACCAGTGACATCACCCCGATGAGCTGTCTTAGCTGGGAAAAGCTTCTTCACCAAATGGTCATCAGCCTCCTCAGACAGGGAGAACCTTACTGGTGACTAATGTTTTGATAGTATACACGACATTGAACTACAAGCATAAAAGAACCACAACATGTTATTATTTGAATATGATCTTTATAACCTATCCATTATGTTGGAGGTATGAATAAATGTAATTAATTATCAAAAATAAATATAATGTACCTAACTAGTTAAATAAAATTGTTAAATTCTTAGTAAATAATAACTTCATTTTTAGTAAAGTCATTTTAGGCATCAAATATATGTTTTCTTCAAAAATGGTTTTATTGATTTTTTTGAATGAAAATTATAAATAATTTACGAATATTTTTTAAATTATATTTCTCTGAAAATTATATAATGTTTGAAATAAAAATTTAAAAATTATTTTAGTATGATTTTTAAAAAAAATTAAAAGTTTTCTTTTTCACTAAATAGTGAAAATACAAGTTGTTATTGAAAACATTTTTTATTTTCAATTATTTACAAAGTCACATTATAATTTGGATTATATTTTAAGAATAATTAGTTCATTTTTATTAATAATAGTTCAATAAAAGTTATTTAAATCAATATTATCATGGAATATTGTATACAATTTTTTTTATAAAAATTAATTTTTATGAAAAACCATTTTCTATCATGTACGACATCATTAAATTTAAATTAAATTGTTTTACTTATGATAATGTAATTATTTAAAATTTATTACATATTATAAATTATAATAATTAATATTAAAAAATAATTTCAACTCAATTTATCATTATAATTAATAGTAAAATTAGTAAACATTTGATCCCATGGTTAGGGTTAACACATGTTTACAAGTGGTTATACTAAAGAGATAAGCCTTAAAAGTAACTAAAAACATTTCCAAAACATATTTCCAGTATATATTTTGAAACTATATCATTTAATATTAACAAATTATCCATTTATGAGATATGTTTCAAGCATAAAACAATAATATATTTTATTATTTTAAAAAATTCCATGTGTATCCCCTCCACCACTTATCAATGGGCACCCCTCTTCTCTCTATTGTACTCTTCAAGAGAATTTTGGTTTAGAAAATCACTACACAAATACCATATCAACATACATCCCCATATCCTATAGGCCCTGGTTTTATCATAAAACCATCCATGGATGAAATTTTGTATAAACCTTAAGAGGTTGTACAAAAAAGATGCATTGTTCTCAAATAATTGTTTTTGATTTATTTCTTCTTATACCTCCATAAAATCTTCATCGATAATGATTATATAATAAAATGTTTATATTCCATTTAAATATATTTTATTTTGTTATAATCATAACCTATTCCCATAATATTTTCTATAAAATCTTAAATGAAACCATCTTGCATGAGTACAATAGATTACAGCCTCACAAACCGATGTAATTCATTTTACATCACCGCCTCTCACAAATATAATGAAAACATTATGTATATATATGATATTACTCACCTAATTATCATTACTTAAAGATAATATATCATCAAATTTCATACCTTTACATCCATTGAAAAATATAACATCGTTTTTACATATGTTAGGATTACCGCCACTACAAAGAGATACAATTCATTTTTCATCATTATATCACATGGATTGTATATATAAGATTTTTAGAGATATTATATAAATATATATATAATATAATAAATTTTTTCTAAAGATAAAAAGATACTCACCTCCATTCCCTCATGATCTTTGAAAAATGAAAACATTAATAATGTATACATACATCTTACTATCTCCATGATTATAACATAATTCATTTTCTATTAACATGTTTCATGCATGGGTTTAAAATTATAGTTAATGTATATAAATTATAATAATTTTATTATTATTATTCTAAATTAGAGGGAATAATTTCCTCTATTACCATTGTTAATATACCAAATCCATTTTTAAATTATGAACTGAACATCCTTAAAATTTATGAAGTTTATTTAACTAATTTAGTAATTAAAAATGTCATTAGAATAGATAAAATAAATGTTTTAATGATATGGGATTAAACATGTAATGGATTATTAAGAAATCAAACTATATATATATATATCTTTAATACATTGGTGTTAAAGGACATACATAACACGTATGGACTTGAGATAAGGGATTTATTTTCAATTTCTCTTTTTTGAGACATATATTAATGTGACACACCTAATGTTTTTTATATTGTGTATATAGTTCAATTTAAATGTGATATCATAAACCCTTCATAATTTATATTTTAGTAAGTAAAAATTCATGTTACCTGATCCAAGGGGTTTTGATTGGGAATTCACTAAAGCTATAAGAGGATTCTTAACTCAATTACATTTCATTAGGTTACACTTTTACTTCATTGTTTATATTATGACATGATTATTTGTAAAATTACATTTGATGGATTTATGTTGCTTATAATACTATTTTTTATAGATTTAAACTTTCTACACATAATCTTTCCATTTATTAATTTGTAATTCATTAATATGATATATGTAAGGGTTATTCATCACAAATTTGTTTTCTATGGGACATATGTTTCTGTTATGTATCAATCCCATTTTAGGTGTATATACCACCTATTTGACATTTTATATCATGAATCTCCTCATTTTCATGATATTTATAGTTCCTTGTAGTTATTTTTTTATGGGACTTGTATTTAAAAAGTTACCAAATTTGTATGGGGTTTATGATTCAATCTCATTTTAATCGGGATTTTTTATTATTAATCATCCATTGAATAAATTGAGTGATCCTTATCTGATAATACTAATTCATTTTTATTATTACCTATTTTTTATATATATTTTTTAGTACAATTTTCATCTCTTTTGGTACTCAAAATATTATAGAAATTTTATTTTATAATATTTGACAATATTTCTCCACTTTCAGTACGAAATACTTTTTGTTCTATAGCAATATACTCTAAATTTTTTTCAAGAATGCTCTTATTTACCATTAAATAGTTTCATATGGTATTTTTCAAGTATCATTAACTTCATTTTGAAATATTTTTTATACTAATATTTTCAACATTTTATGTATGAAACATTTGGACTTTCTTTACCAAAGTGTGGATAAAATGGTTTATTTTAAAATATATGAAATAACCACCTTTTGCGCTATGATGAATATTGTTTTCTAGGAATGATATTTTTAATATTTCAAAGGTTATTTTCAAAAAAAAATCCTACTATTATAGATATTTTTTAATTTGTAAATATTATTTTCAATGTGTAGATGTTATTTTCATCAAGAATGTTTTAATGATCATTTTATGGTATTTATATTTTTAGGGAAAAACCCCTTGATTTTACCTATACTCCACTATTGATATGTTGTAATTATACCATCATTATTCTTTATCTGGATATACTATGATTTTTTAGAGAGATATTCATGTAATTCGTTTCTTTACCAAAGGTATGTTATGCTATGAAAAAATGATGGTTATTATTATGATAACAAATGAAATATTTCTAGTGTTATGTTTATTTTATGATTCTTTGAATTTTTTTATGATTTAATGTGAGCGTAATATTGATCATGATGATGGGTGAGCCAAATATATCTATCCAATGAATTATGTAAAGGGATGCGGTTGACCGGTTATTGGTTTCTCCTATGATATTGTTCGAATTTACTAGGAAGATTACTCCATTTATAAGAGTCATTATATGGTTGACATGAAAATGATGTTCCATGTTTCCAAGACATTTTCCATATTCTTGTAACATGTTCTAGCGGATATTTTTAAGATTTTTTTTCACATGGCTCATGATTTTTGATTTATATGACAATAATCCTTTGTTAAAATTTTATTCAATGTCTCATGTTTTATGATCCAAGTTTTGAATGGTATGAATTCACCTATTTAATGCTTACACATATTAATGATATTACCTTACCATTATGCTCATATTGTTCTCTTTTATGAAATTAAATTGTTAATCCCTATGTTTACCCATACAGAGAATTTGAGATCACCCTTTATATGTTTCTTTTTCCCTAAGTTATATAGAAATGTTTTAAGTATATTATTCCTAATAAGGTTACGTGATGTGAAGAACATAGTTGCATATGATGTAGATTTTCATGATCCTTTTTTAATGTATCAATGTTTTTATGTATGAGTTTTTCATAATTCTATAATATTATAATCCTAAAAGGTCATTGGGTATGTAAGTGATAAAATATTTCCTTTTGATGTTGTAAATTTTAGGTGTATGAAACCGAGTAACATTTGTTAGAATCAATGTGAAAAATGAAATGATTATATTTTCATCACTGGATTTAGATGTGTGGTTTTGAGGCTATTATAAATAGTCCTAGATATAATTCTATCAATATTCCCTGTTATAGTTCCATCTACAATCCCTAATAATAGTTTCCAAAAATACTTCTTATAAGGCCCCGACCTTAAACCTTACTTAATATTAAATTAAATGAATAATTCAAATTGAGGATCTTTTCAGAAAAATACCAAAACATCACCCTAAGCTATATTTTATATTCTGAATTCAAAAATGATGTCTATTTAAAAAATTCAAAACATATAAGTTACAATATTTAATTTAATAACTAATTCCCACTGTCAGATCAAATAGCGTGTTTTTATAAAACAATATATATCAAAATATTGACACTAGTTTAAGTCCAATTTTAAAGTGAAATTAATTCCAACGACCACTATTGGATTAAATGTTTTAAATATATTCTTATTTAACATTAAAACCAATTAAAATTATAATCTAATAATATAAACAAATTACATTAAAAAGAGGTTTTGAATTAAAGCACAACATTTTTCACTATTCATTAAAAAAAGAACTTTATCTGAAAAAATACCAAAAATTTATACAAAGTAAATTTTGATGTCCCGATTATAAAGAAGTACTTTATTTGGTCTAATAGAATGTATAAGAGTGACCAAAAATATATTTAATGGTGGTTCGCCATCAAAAGGCGATAAGTGGACCTTTAGTGAATATTGGAGTATATATGCCTAAAATTGAATTCTTTTCGCATTTTAAGCCTTTAACCTTCATTGGATAAATGTAAAAACATTTAAAAAACATATATAATAATATTTTAGTTATTTATATTCATTCCTGGCAATACAATGGCTACGTGCTAACTACCATTTAAAATAATATTATTTTATTACTAGTGTGCAACGTAAGATTTCAAAGAATCTCTTTGTTGCGTATCGGGTACGCTATCGAACATAGCAACCCCTTTAAAGTACAAATAATATTAAATTCACAAATATTAATAAATATGAGATTTTTTATTCTTTATTTACCTGGGATGTTACATCCTTCCCCCCCTTATGGTAATTGCATCCTCACAATTTTATTCACCTATCAAAATAAGTGGGGGTATTTATCCCTCAAAGCATTTTCAGATTCCCATGTTGCCTCTTCAACCATATGGTTTCTCTACAAAACCTTCACCTGGTGAATTACCTTATTTCACAACACTTGCTCTCTTCGGTCGAGAATCTGGACTGGTTTTTCTTCATAAGAGAGATTCTCTTCCAACTGAACTACCTCTGGGCTCAAAACATGAGATGGATCTGGCATATACTTTCTCAACATCGAAACATGAAAAACATTTTGTACCTGAGATAAACTCAGAGGTAAAGCCACTCGGTAAGCAACTGATCGAACTTTCTCCATAATTTCATATGGTCTAATGAACCTTGGACTCAGCTTTCCTTTCTTACCAAATCGCATCACAATTTTCCATGGTGAAACTTTGAGAAAAACATGATCACCTACCTCGAAAGATAGTTCCTTCCTCCTGTTGTCTGCATAACTCTTCTACCTACTCTGAGCTGTTCTCATGTGTTTCTGTATCAACTGAACTTTTTCTGCCATATCTTCTACCAATTCTGGTCCCATCAGCTTCCATTCACCCACTTCATCCCAGAAAGCTGGAGTTCGACACCGCTTCCCATATAACGCCTCAAATAGAGCCATCTGTATACTAGAATGAAAACTATTATTACAAGAAAACTCACCCAAAGAAAGATGTTGGTCCCAAATTCCCTGATAATCCATTGAACAAGAACGTAGCATATCCTCCAAAGTCTAAATCGTTCTTTCTGACTGCCCATCTTATTGAGGATGAAAAGCTATACTAAAATTTAACTCAGTACTCAATGACTTCTGAAGGCCTTTCCAAAAGTTAGAAGTGAACCTGGGATCACGGTCAGATACAATAGAGAGAGGAAATCCATGTAACCTGACTATATCTGTAAGATATAAACAGGAAAGTTAATCTAGTGAAAAAGTATCTCGTATAGCAAGGAAATGAGAAAATTTAGTCAAGCGATCAACAATAACCCAGATTGTATTATTACCTCGAGGTGTCTTCAGCAATCCCACAACGAAGTCCCTGGATATATTCTCCCATTTCCACTCTGGTACTAGTAAAGGCTGAAGTAACCCTTTCGGTAACTACCACTCTTATTTTACCTGTTGAAAAGTCGAACACTTCATAGTAAAATCAGAAATATCCCTTTTCATTCCATCCCACCGGTAATACTCTCGAAGATCTCTATACATCTTAGTACTTCCTGGATGAACTGAAAATGGAAAACTATGAGCTTCACATAACAACTCTCTCTTCAACTGTGAATCACAAAGCACACACAATATCTTCCCAAATCTCAAAAAAACATCATTATCAATGTTAAATTCAGGCAACTTATCCTTCTGAACCAGCTCTACCTTTTTCTGCAACTCACTGTCTTGCTTCTGTGCTTGCTTAATTCTGTCTGATAGTGAAGATTTCACTGATACCTGAAACAAAATAGAAGGACATCCTGCACCAACAACTTCTATGCCAATGTTTATCAAATCCTTAACCAAAGGATCACGTTCCAAATGCAACATTATTAATGAAGCATTACTTTTTTAACTCAAAGAATCAGCCACTTTATTTGCTTTTCCGGGATGGTAATGAATTATAAAATCATAATCCTTGATTAATTCTAGCCATCTCCTATGTCTCATGTTCAATTCTTTCTGAGTAAATATATACATTAAACTTTTGTGATCGGTATATATTTCACACTTTACTCCATACAAATGATGACTCCAAATTTTTAAAGCGAAAACAACAGAAGCTAATTCTAAATCATGTGTAGGGTAATTTACCTCATGAGTTTTCAACTGACATAAAGCATAAGCAATTACCTGATCATTCTGCATTAGGATGAAACCAAGTCCTTTCAATGAAGCATAATTGTAGATAACAAACTCACCATTCTTGGAAGGTAGTTCCAAAACTAGAGCATTCACCAATCTTCCTTTCAACTCCTGAAAACAATTATCACATTCTTTTGTCTAGATAAACTTAACACCCTTCCGATTTAGCTTTTTCATTAGACTAGATAACCGTGAAAAATTTCTAACAAACCTTCGGTAATAGCCTGAAAAACCAAAAAATCTACGAATCTCAGTTATATTTGTGGGTCTTGGCCATTATTCAACAACATTTGTTTTTGCAGGATCAACAGTTATTCCATCTTTAGAAACAATATGACCAAGGAAAGAAATTTGTTGCAACAAAAAATCACACTTTCTAAATTTCCCATACAATTTATTTTCTTTTAAGGTTTTCAAAATAACCCTTAAATGTCTTTCATGATCCTCTTTACTTTTAGAAAACACCAAAATATCATCAAAGAAAACAACCAGAAACTTATCCCAGAACTCATGGAAAATTCTATTCATAAGGTCCATAAATACAGCAGGTGCATTGGTTTGCCCAAAAGGCATTACTAAAAATTCATAATGTCTATATCTTGTTCGATATGCAGTCTTCAGAATATATGCTTCCCTTACCTTCAACTGATGGTACCCCGATCTCAGGTGAATCTTTGAAAAAAACTGAGTTCCCTGGATCTGATCAAACAAATCATCGATATGAGGAAAAGGATATTTGTTCTTAACAGTGATGTTATTCAAGGATCTATAATCAATGTAAAGTCTCATAGAACTATCTTTCTTTTTAACAAATAAAACAGGATCACCCCATGGTGATGTGCTAGGTCGAATGAAACCTTTCTCTAATAAATCTTGCAATTGCTCCTTCAACTCTAAAAGTTTAGTTTGAGCCATTCGATAAGGGGGTTTTGAAATAGGCTTAGCATCAGGAACTAAGTCAACAGTAAATTTAACTTCCCGGTCTGGTATTATTCCAGGCAACTCATCAGGAAAAACATCAGGATACTCATTTACCACTGGCACATCATTAATCTGAATAGTTCCTTTGTTTTCAACAATATGTGCAAGGTAACATTCATTTCTATCTTTTACAATTTTCTTAGCCTCTTGATATGTTATCAACAGTAAGGGTTCATTATTGTACACAAACTGAAAGTCTTTCTAAAAAGAAACTTCTTTATCTCTACAGTCAATATTAGTATGGTAAATAGAGAGCCAGTCCATACCCAAGATAACATCAAACTCTAATAGAGGTAAAACAATAAGGTTTGCAAGTAGGTTCTTTCCACGGATAAGGATTGGAAGATTCTTATAAATTCTTTTTGCCTCAACGTTTCCCCCAGGTGTTTTTACCACAAGTTCAGGAGTCATTTCTTGAGACGGTATTCCCATTTTACTAGAAAAGTTTTCAGAGATGAATGAATGTGTAGACCCTGAATCAAACAACACACTGGCATAATCTGAAAAAACAAACAAAGTACCTGATACCACTTCATTTGATGGCCCAACATATACTGAAGTAGTTGCAAAGGATTTCACCACCCCTTTCTGTTTATAGTCTAACTGCTTCCCATCACTCGAGCTCCTTGTCAGACACTCGTTTTCATAGAGACCCATCTCATTGCACTTAAAAAATTTCACTAACTGAAAATCAAATTTGGTCTTACCATCACCTAGATTTTTTTCAGTGCAATCACGAGCCTTATGTCCCATATTACCACATCGGTAGAACTTTCCAGAATTTAGAAGACATTCCCTAGCATGCCTTTTACCACATTTATCACAAACTAGAAACTTAGTTTTCTTACCATCAGACCTTTTTTAAGAATTCTTTCTTTTCTCCTACCACCTCAGTCTCTTCTTCTATTGGTTGTTATAGAACACTTGATCATCGGAAAACTCCATTTCCACTTTCTTAGCACATCGAACAAGATTTTAATAACTCTTGAACTCGTGAGAAGCTAAATCCCTTCGATATTTTGGCTTTAATCCTGAGTAAAAATGATTGATTTTACTATCAAGGTCTCGGATAAAATTTGGAGCATACCTTGCCAATTGAGTGAACCTTTCTTCATAGGCAGCCACTGAGTCTTCCTCTTGCCTCAATTCCAAGAATTGTTTTTCCATCCTAATTCGAACAGCCTTTGGAAAATACTTCTCAAGAAACATACCTTTGAATTCACCCCAGTCGAGAGCATCAATATCATCAGCGTCCCTGATATTTTTAACCATCGACCACCACTGATATGCTTCACCCTCCAAACGGTAAATAGAAAGACTAAACTTTTGATTTTCTGAACTCCCCATGACATAGAAAATCTTATCCAGTGATTTAACCCACCCTTCAGCTAGCACAGGGTCAGATGATCCTCTGAATGATGAGGGATGTTGCCTTATTAAATGTTCCACCACTAACATGTTCCTCTGCGGTTGATCTGGCTGATCTTGTGCATGGATACCACCACCATTTATCGCTTGATTCAACTATTTCATTACTACAACAAACTGTTAAGTTCCAATTCTGACCATCTCAGGATGCTGATTCAGAAGGTCATTTCCTTCTGTACGCCTTCATAGCACTGCTTCCCTGCTTCCTCTGTGGAAAACCATTCTGAACAAACATGTCTTAGATGAAGCAACATGGTAATATTCAAATTCTACATCATTTCAATTTGACCATAAAAAAATAGTTTTGGATAATCATTTAATACAATTCTAACTCCTAAAGTTATCTAAACTGGACTTTGATACCTACTATAAGTCCCCGATCTTAAACCTTACATAATATTGAATTAAATGAATAATTCACATTGAGGATCTTTTCAGAAAAATACCTAAACTTCACCCTAAGCTATATTTGATATTCTGAATTCAAAAATGATGTCAATTTAACAAAATTAAAAACATATAAGTTGCAATAATTAATTTAATAATTAATTCCCACTGTCAGAACAAATAGCGTGTTTTTATGAAACAATATATATCAAAAGATTGACACTAGTTTAAGTCCAATTTCAAAGTGAAATTAATTCCAACGACCACTATTGGATTAAATGGTAAAAATATATTATAATTTCACTTTAAAACGAATTAAAAATATAATCTAATCATATAAACAAATTAGATTAAAAAGTGGTTTTGAATGAAAGTACAACATTTTTCACTATTCATTAAAAAAAGAACTTTATCGGAAAAATACCAAAAATTTACACAAAGTAAATTTTGATGTCCCGATTCTAAAGAAGAATTTTATTTGGTCTAATAGAATGTATAAGAGTGACCAAAACTATATTTAATGACGGTTCACCATCAAAAGGCGATAAGTGGACCTTTAGTGAATATTGGAGTATATGTGCCTAAAATTGAATTCTTTTCTCATTTTAAGCCTTTATCCTTCATTGGATAAATGTAAAAACAATTAACAAACATATATAATAATATTTTAGTTATTTCTATTCATTGCCGCCAATACAATGGCTACGTGTTAATTACCATTTAAAAAAATATTATTTTATTACTAGTGTGCAACGTAAGATTCCAAAGAATTTGTTTGTTGCGTATCAGGTATGCTATCGAACATAGAAACCCCTTTAAATTAAAATTGATATTTAATTCGCAAATATTAATAAATATGAATTTTTTATTCTTTATTTACCTGGGATGTTACACTTCAAGCTAGAGTTCCAAAGATTGCTCCAGCTACAATGAAATAAGTATTGTGGTGTTGTTAAGGATTAAACCTATGACTATTGAGTACCATTGGAAAAAAGTCAACAAATGGGTTATTTTTCTCTTTGTATAAATTTCATCCTTAACCGAACAATTCAGAAACTAATTTTTTTTTGAAATAGTGGATATATTCCATTAGGAAAAATAAAAAAATTAATCAATGTTTGGTACATATCATCCACATGAATATATATCATTTGGTTTATAAAGAATATAAATACGATAGTAGGATAGTTAATCCCAGAGTTAGAGGAGACATATTGGGTACTATTTAATTATTATAAACCCATCTTAGTTAAAAATAATTTTCTTTTTATTTATTGGTTTTTTATTTCCTTACTCTTTTCACATGTTTAATACTACAAATCCTATTCTTGGGAATTTATGAGTTCCCTCTCAATTAATATACTCATCCCATGAGAGGAAAATTAAACTGAGTTTGGTAATTTGTGTTAGTAAATGATGAAACCTATTTTTTTGTAACATTTATTTTAAATTAATATTGTATGGATTTGTTTATTTTATGATATCTTTCTTCTACCAAATTTTTCTTACGTCGCTATTTGGTTAATCTAAATGTTTGTATAAAATTAATAGAATATTTTTTTTCTTCTAAGACTCATTGATATTTATTTTTAAATAATTAATTAAAAAATAGTTTCTTAAATCATTTTTTATCTCATAATCATCATAACACAGGGTTTCATTTTTATGAAATATTCTACTCAAGTACATAAAATAAGGGATTTTAAATTTAAAGATCATTTTTTAAAAATAAACTTTGTGAAATTAAATCAACTCAATCGAAATAATTATTAACAAAAATTTTGTTAAATATTTATAGAAAAGTGTGGTGTCATATTTAAAAAATGAAATAATATTCCAAGTTAATTGAATTTATTTAAATATTATCATTGAATAAATAAATAAATAAATTTATCTTTCCATAAATGTTTTTTTTTCTTATAATAAAATCATACCCTAATTACTAAAAATATATTATCACTCTTAATATCTTTTATTATCTTTCATTTTCGAAATGAAATTAGACATATTCTATTTTCCTCTGGATTTAAGCCCAAATATCACCACTGTATCATAAATGTGGAATAATTTTAATGTAAAGGTTAAAAGAAATTTTAAATTTATTAATTGAATGAGGTCATTGAAAAAATAATATCAGCCAACATTCCATTCATCATTGGTGGTACTATTGTGTTTGTTACAATACCACAACTATACTCACCCAAATTAACCCGATGATCAATACTCCCTATGTAAAAATCCTCTCTCATATAAACATATTTAATGATAAAATTTTCATTTAGTTTCGTCAATTAAATATTAATGTTCATAATTTAATTACAAGGATAAATTTTCTAACATAAATTAGAATTTTATTAGTTAACATTCAGAAATTATACATGGATCTCAAACTTGTTCAATTTTTCTAACAAAAAATTTAATTTTCCAATTGAACGATTCATGACCACTACGAGGAGTTGAATCAATGGTTACCAAATTTTTTTTTTGAAAAACTACTCATTATAGTTGATTTATAGGATTAATGATTAGAACCTAGTGGTTAGGAAAATATATGGAGAGGAAGAAATAAAACCTAAGAAAAAGTATATTTTTAAAAAGGTTGACTAACTAATGTAATCACATGTGAACTCATTGGGGTCCAATGATTGAAATATAAATACCCATATCTATATCCAAATACCAATAATGAAATAGTTAATATATAAATAATATTATCTTGAACTCAATCTACTAGAAATATCCAAACAAGTATCAATAAGCTGATCAATCTTATGAAATCCTTTTCTTGTTCCTCCAAAGTAAGATCCAATGTACCAATTTGTTCTTATACTCAAAACTAGTGAAATTATATCTATAATACTTCATGAAATGTATGGTTGGACATCGCAAAATATCATCATAACTCTATAAAATCCACATTAAAAATTTCGTGAAAAATAAGATACTAATTCCTAGAGATAATCTATAATATGCTAAAATAACATATATCCAAAAATTATGGATCAAATAAAATCTATATTTTTTACAAATATTAATATAGATAAAAAGACACATTCAAACTTTTATATCATTATAGTGTTATAATAATCCTCATGACATAAAATATTTTTTCTTTAGTTTTCCATAATATATTTTTATAAAACATTATGGCATGGACAATAAAACTTCGGCCTAATACCATGGATAAAAATTTACTTAATAATATAAAAATTTTATGAATTTTGAATTGTAGTGTGAAATCCATAATTTTTACGTATTGCAACAAATTTAAGTGGGGAAAACAACCTGTAATGAAAAAACACTTCATATAACACCCTAATGTTTTCTATAAATGTTTCTACTTATATGAATAATAAATATTTATTATTTTCCTACATTTACATTTAAAATTAATATTTCAGGTATATCTATTTCTCATGACTACTTCATATTATTTAAATAAATAAAATTATTTCATATAAGTGTTTTGAAATAAACTTTTCCTTTTCTTTTGGAAAAAAGACACAAATTATATAGTCGAAAAAATCACATAATTGTTTCTTAATTAATAAAAACTAAGGATAATATCGTATCAACAATAATTTATTGAGATACAAGTGTACAGATAAATGTCAAGAACATTTTGGGCCTTAATTTGAAAAATAATAACCAGTAAAACAATCATATACATGTAATCATAGTATATATGTCTTGTATGAGAATTATGATCTTATTTTAATAGGCATGTCTTTGTGTGTCTTATATTTTAATAGGGTTGGTTTGGTCAGTTATGAGAAATCTAAATCAAGAAATCATCAGAGGTGACTGTCATAATATAGTTGTTATAAAACTGTTCTGTATTACTCATATTTTTATTAGTAAAAAATTTATAGAAACTATAATTTATATTATATTTTTGATATATTATGTCTTAAATAAATAATTTATTAATTATATGTTATATAATAATTAAATAATAACAATAAAAAGAAATATAATCATGTATACAATTTTTTTTATTCTAGATAATTTGGTTTTCTATAAGTTATATTATTTTACTTTAATGTTTAATTACTCAAAATTAGAATTTTAATTTGATAAAATAAACTTAATTTTTTGAATGAGTACACACAAATTAGCTTATGGTTAATTTTTTGTATTAAACTAAAATTTTTTATTTTTAAGTGGATAGAAAAAAATAGTTTTTGTCTATACGATAAACATTTTTAACATTGTTATAATGTAAATAACACTCAATAATTTATATCATGATTATCAAAACATAAATAATATTTATTGATTAAATAATTTATTTATAAATAATTAACGAAAATTTAAAAACTATAAATCAATTATCAAATCTTAAGTTATATTTTATTCTGATAAAAAGTTATATTTTATTAATTAAATTAAATGAAATATTTATAGGATTCTATTTGGTATTTGGTAATTTTAAAATAAAAATAAATATAGATTTATTAAGTGAAACATTAATAGTTAATAGAATCATTACTAAACATAGTCATCAGTTTAAATATTAAATTAATCAACATTTTATTCAATGATACCCCTACCTCTTAGCTATATAAAAAAACCTTCACCACAAATTTCTCCACACTATAATAACTTATTCCTATAATGAGTCTTTTACTAAAATATCTCTCTAAACCTATTATATATGTTCTTGAGGTTTAAGACTAACCAAAATTCCCTGCACTGAAAGCATCTGTCACACTCCAAATGAGGAGTCTCAAAGAGAAAAGTAACGGTTTCAAAGCTCATGTCTTTTCATTCAAATTATCCTCTTACCCATTCTATTAAATAATTTGTCATTATAATATTTTAAAAATATTATTATATTCATAAATTAATGTTCTTATAAAAATTCATTATTTTTTAGTTTTCCACATCTTTTATACTCTTTTAAATACATTTTTCACCCATCGCAGGCTTATACTAAATAATTGAATATTTTTATTTAATATTAACTTACTTCCTTAATAGACATATTAAAAATAATTTTATGTATAAATATGACATTAAGAATTAATAAATACAATCATTAATATTTGGTAATTATAAAATTGATATGATATTATTGATATTAGAAATAAACCATAACAATCAATTTAATACCTTAAGAAACAAGATCACCATAAAATGTTTCTTGATATGAAAAATTTGTTTACTATGTATTTAACAAGTAACATTTATAACAATTTAAATATATTCCTAAAACATGAGATTTTTAGAGCTTATGGAACCATTTGTAAAGCACTTTACTATGTTACATTTATACTGATGCAGTTTTAGAACAATTAATCGATCATCTATGATTGATCACCCAAAACACCATAAAACAAATATATTAAGAATAAATTATTAAAAAGTGAATGATATTAAATAAATAAACATGGAAAATTTTATGAATTGAGTAATAAAATAATAAAATTTGGTTTTTACGAAGGTTAGAGAACATTCCATGTGAGCAAGGGATCGTGGTAAGGGTTCCTTATCATGCCTCTTTATTTTACAAAAATATTATCATTATCTTTATTAAAACTCATCTCCATATAATAAAATAAATAAATATTCTAATTCATATGATTTATTAGCAATGGAATATTTTATTCTTGTGGATTTTCATGGATTACTGATCAATAAATATTTATTACCTATGAATGCATCATAGTGGGAACATTTGGGTTAATCTCAAGAGGAGGATTCTCACACACTCTATTTCTATATTTTTATAATTATAATAAACTATAAAAATATAAATGTGGGGTTTTATAATATTTATATGATATATAATTAAAAAAAAATTAAATTAAAATAATAAATCAAAACATAAAGAATGAAAAAAACTTTATGTTGTAGAAGCTGTATTTATTACGATTTCATAATGATGCAATCATTTTTCTTTAGAAATATTTCACATCCTCCCACTCAATGTTTGATAAATACCTATCAAACTATATTTTTTCGTAATATAATTATCCCCTAGTAAAAACTCTTAATGTGGGATTATATTCATTCAAACTATGTATAAGAATCCTCTTGGCCACATATCACTATCATAGTGATACATCACCATATGAAACATTATAATGATAGAGGTGATGAATAAAAATGTAAAGTAATAGGAAATTATAGCTATATAAAATATTGAGACCAGTTATTTTGGTAAAAGATGTTTCTCCTCTTTTTGGTTTTCATCTGGAGAATAAATATTTGATCATTTTGAAGTGGATGTGATTATTCTTTGTACAATGTTTTCAACACATAAATCAAGTTCAAAAAAACGTTATTAATATGGATTTTTTCTTTAATTAAAATAATGATATTTTTTGGTTTATATAGAGATACTGTCTACAAAATCTTTGAGGATGTTGTTTAGATTTTTTTGGTAGTATGGATTTACTATATTGAGTTGAGGACACATATATAGGTAATTAAGAAGTTGAATATTGGTATCTATAAATTTAATTATGTTGTATAAAGGTAAAATAGGGGATTCATGCAGGTAATATAGATTTTACACTGTTCACGTAAAGGTCATTCAATTACTTCATATAGGTAAAATTTAAATCTATCTTTTGCCTAAATGTTATCTGAAGATTGATGTTCCTATGTAAGAGTAACTAAGGTATTTCATGAAAAATTTAAGGGTATAACACATACATAAAGTTAGTACATGATTCTTATAAAGAAATTCCTATAGCTATATAAAGATAATATATGACTATATAAATGACACATGGAATCTTCAATACACACATATTGATATATCTGATAAAAACATAAATGTAATATGGAAGCATCATTCAATACATAATGGAAATTAAGAATTCACAAAACACATGTAAATGTAACCAAGATATCATTAGAGACACATAAGTATAAAACTCAGTAGTGTGATGTTTATTCAAATATCACACAATATTTATAAAATAAATAATGTGATATATATGAGAAAAATAAGTGTTACTATTGATCAAGTGACAACAAGCGTCATGGGAGATTATGTAACTGCACTCCTCATAGTTGATAAATAGAGGGAACACCGCCATATTGATCAAGTGAATTCTCAAATGAAAACCAATACATTGAATAAAATACTTAATGATGATATGATATTTACTTTAATATGATCATTTATGAAAATTTTATTTTCTAAATAGATATAAATAAGGTCTTCCCTTATGTTTTGTTATTTAATATAAAAATATATCATGAAACTTTTCATTTTTATTTAAATGAATTATATTAAAGTGAAAAATATGTATTTTTGGAATAATTATATGCCATAAATAAAGAAATATATGATCATGTCATCTATAAATTTATGTTCCTAGGATTACATGGTGTTTTTAAGGTTAAGTTAATTTTGTTGGTTGAATATGGATGAAATAATTTCTTTTGTGTAGTTGTCATACTGTAAGTGTAGTATCCATGATTATAACCATATAAATGATTATATATTTTTATATTAGTTTTAAATGAAATAATATTATCATGGAGAGAGAATTGGATGAATTATAAGATTAAATAGTTGTTTTTATATTCATTATTCATGAGTTATTAAGAGAGATGAAATATGAATTTTTGAAACCAGAGATTCCAGTCTTTGGGATGTTTTAAATTCAAATTATTATAAGTATATTTTTAAATAGATAAGGTGTATCAAGAAGAAAATAAAAGATTGTTTTTTATTAAAATTAAATAAATGGAATAATATTACTAATCATGGAAGGAATGAATGCGTAGTGAAATATGTGAAGAAACCAATTAGGTGAGTTAGTTGTGAAGTTCACTTCTTGAAGAGTGATATGGGAGATGCTGATCCTGTAATGATTCTTTGAATGTTTTTTTTCATTATGGTGATTTAGTCATTCTATGAAGTTATAACATGAAATTCTGTACATGTGATTTTATGTAAAGATGATCTCATCACACCCCAAAAATATATAATTTTCTATAGGAGGATGACATATATGTCATTTCCCTACTCAAAATGGTTTATAGTGTTCTACTAGTGAATCATGTGATCATGGATTTTACCAAATCATGATAAGGACTAGATAGTCACACTATCTAGTAAACCTTGTCATTCACCTTTTCAATGTCTATTTTTTCTTATGTATGGTTTGATAGAAAATCGTTTCAATATAATAAGTCTAAAATGGGTTTTGAACAATAAAAACACAATATATAAATTTCAATAAATCACCCCAGGGATTTCACCTATTGTATTTATTTATAAAAAGGGAAAAATACTCACCCAAATCAATTTAACCACCACTGAAATTATATAATAAAACTATTTAAACACATTGAAGTGTATGAAACTCAAGAATTAATACATCCCCTTACAATCAATGTAGGGTCAGTTCTTCACAACCATGTTGAATAAAGGAGCACAGTGTGGGAAACATAAATTAATAAATAATAAATGAGACAATAAAAAGACAAATATATATTGAAAATTTACTAGAATAATAAAAATTAAAATACACCTCCAAATTTACTAAAATATCCTAACACTTTGAATGGGTTTGGTTGTTCTAATTTATAGGATAATGAATGAATTGTTATTTATCCAAAAATATCACTCCATAAGGTAGAGTTTATTTAGAGAATGTAAATTCATACTATCAAAGGGTGAATTTACTATAAGTTTTTCCTTTGTATATTTATTATTCCTCATGAAAGGTGTAACTTTTTTTGAAAATATTATCAAATGATATGACTTATATAGTGCAGGGAAAACATTATTTCTTTCACATATTTTGTATTCTAATGTTTCAATTTTCCATGAATTTACATCCTTGTAAGAGGAAAAATATCATGTATTAAGAGTTTATTAATTTTTTTTCATAATTGTTTCTATATCCATTCAAAATTTCAGCTAACTTGGTTTGTTAATTTTCTATATATGATCCAATAATTCAAATTCATCAAAACTAGACAATGATTACAGGGACTCACTTGTGATTATCATTTTGACCACAAAAATCTCGATCCATCATTTGGTCATATTGAATGCAATATACAACATAATTTATTTAATCTTATAAAAATGAACATTAAAATTTTGATTAGTTTTAGAAAATTTAAAATCGATATTAATACTACTTTATAACACATAAAAATAAATAAATATGATATTTTTTCAATTAAGCTCAAATTATTCACAAACCTAATTATATGATAATAAAACTTAAATTAACATGTTGGTTGGAAAAACATTTTATATTATAGAATAAAATGTATGAGTATATTATATTCATTTTTATTACTCATTACCTCTCATTATACTATTTTCCTAATATGTTATTATGAAAAAGAATGGAGTTATTTTCCAAACCCTAATTCCTTCAATTTATTATTTCTCTATTTTCTGTCATGTATTATATATATTATATCTAAATTATTGAGATTAAAAATTACTTTTTGTAATTTTTATTTAATAAATGTTTTATATACTCTCTTATATAGTAATTGTTCATACCTTGTGATACATGTAAAGGATTCTCATCTCAATATCCTTTAATTAATATATGTTCTACATTAAGCACCTATTTTACTTTTAAAGGAACTTATGATTCCACTTTTTCATCCATTAAAATAATTTACTTTATATTAATTTGATTTTAAAATATTATTCATGTTTTCTCTATATTTTTATTTCTAATTCATATATTAATAAATACTTAAGGTATTTATATAGTAAATTACCTTTCATTGAGTTATAAAATTTATTATTTCTCTTATTTTGATTATATTTTACCCTTTTAATATATCATATTTCATTTTCTCTTATTTCCTACAAAATCTCATTTTATTTTAATAATAATAAATTTTATTTATCCATCCTATATTTGTCTTCCCAATCATCCATTATACACTTAAATAAACATTGAATTTCAATTTTTGTTATGTTATTCTTCACATTATGGATTAAAGTGTTTTCACATAGATATCCATAACATCCAGTTGAATGGGAAAAACTATTGAGTTTACCATATACCCTTTAACAAATACAATGTAAATACCTAATGACTCATAATTCTAATTGATGTATGTTTAACTAGATAACCAAAACATTTGATTGACTGGGGAAATATATTATATTTTTATATATATCCTTTTTTTATAAATAGTTAAAATACATTATACTTTATAATTCTAGTTAATTGGTATTCATATTGAAATTTACATTATTAATTTGAGAAAGATATCTTGACAATTCATGTTCTCCTAATTTGTATTCATAGAATTATGCCTTTTCTATCATTTTTTATGAAAAAACATTCATAATAAACATTATATATTTTATTTCATATCTATTTTATTCATATGATGAATGCATTAAACTAATTTTCTAATGGGAGAATCTTGGAATAACTCATAAATTCATTGGAAAGTTTCATGAGTAAAACTATATTGGGTATTGTGTATATGAATAATATTTTTATATAGTATTTATAGGTATAAAACATCAATAGTATGGTTATAATGTATGACAATATGAATTTCATCAATATGGATTATACTATTATAATAAATGGAATTATATATTTACATTATGATTTCATCCATGGATTATTTTATGATCTTGTTATCATTTTTATTAAATAATTTTACTAATATCACTTCTACTGATTTTATAGTCTTATTTTTTTAATATTAGCAAATCTCCCATAATAAAATCTCTCAGTTGTAAATTATCATATGTTATGATTATTTCACTCTAGGTTATACTATAAACAAACACAAATTTACTGTTTGATTTCACTTTTTCCCCCTTATGTCTCTAGGAATCCATGAATAATGTTCATTTTAATTTAAGGATAAACCTATTTAAATACTAATGTTTCATGCATTTTAATGATTTACTTTATGTTTTTACTGTAATGTAATGGTAATGAAGGTATCTAGTATCCTAAAACTATTAATCCTTGTGTGTTTTAATCATATGTATTCCATTTTTAAATTAATATTTTACTACTAACTCCAGGTCAATATTGTGGAGGTTGTTACCAATGGTATCCTAATAATTTTAGTAGAAACACAATGAACTATATTTAGAAGAAATAATTTATATTGAAAAAACCGCATGATAAACCCATAGGAAATTATAAATTTTTATCTTGAATTAATAAAATATTTTATATTCATTTGTTATAAATTCATTTGAATTATATACTATGATTCATTACTTATTTTTTTATTCTTGAGAGAATTTATATATGTCTTTTTTAAAAATTGAAACTAAATAAAAGGATCTGAAACCATGGAAACAAGCATAATATGTTTAATGATTTTTTTATTTATAAAATCAATGTAGCCAGTGATAAAGATGAGGAAATTATAAAAATATTATTGTAGTTTATTTAACGTAATGAAAAATAACCTTACATATAATAATAAAATTTTTTGAGTCATCAGGGATAAATATATTAGATCTTTTGTGGGGTATAAACTTCCCCTATCAATAGAATAAAAAATATTCTAGTTGTAAATAAATGGTTTATTCTCTAGAGATTATATTCTTCACATTATGATATAATTAATGGAAAAGTTTATTATGAATTTATTTCATAATAAGGGATATGTTTATCATTGGTGGTCTTTGATTAAGATTACTACGTTAGAGGAAGTAACCTAAATCTTATAATGGATTATTTTTATGTCATTATAAATTGAAAAAAAAATTCTTTGAGACAAACAAGATGATTTAGAAAAATAATTTAAAAAATGGACAGAAAATAACAACAAAAAATATTGACGTGTGACACCCCTATAGTCATTGGTATTTATTTATTTTATTTTTTACTTTATTTATTTCCTTTTTAGATGTTTCACGAGGTTATTGTTTATAAAAGCGTAGATTATCAATGTGATGTATGATGTATGGTTAGTGTGTGATTATGTTAACTAGTAATACCATTCATATAAAGGGTAGAAGGTATTAAAAGGAAAATTTCATATTTATCATATTGTTTCATTATCCATGATCACAAACTATAAAATCTAGCGTAAACCATTCCAGAATATGTCATAATGTTTTCCAAACTATTTTACTTAACCACATAATATTCCAAGAAATTTATTTATGAAATACGTGTTCTACCCCTACCTGATTCTTACTTACTTGGAGACATCCTTAAAATTTAAAATATTTTGGGCTACTCAAATCATTTACCAATAATTTACAAAGTCTTGCTACATTTACCAAATTAATTATGTGTAGTTTATTAAGGTAGTCCATTATTTCTCTTTAAATTAACTGAAAACTATTTTCCTCTTATCATTATATTCAATTTTATTCTATTTATCATTTCCCAGTTGTCTTTGGTGGTAACTTTCATGGATAAGGATTATTTTAATATTTATATTTTTATAAGGTCTTATGTAAGGCCACTCTTACTCTAATACATTTCTATTTTATAAAAACACCATGGTTTCAAAAACATTTGGTTGGTTTCTCTTCATAAAACTTATCCATTAGATCTCTTTTAGTGATTGTGTTTTCCTAAATTAGTTATTTCTAGTTTGGTACTGATATAAAATTACTTTGAATTAATTATGACTATTATATATATTTTTTTTTTACAAAGCATAGGATCCATGGATTTCATGTTCTTCTTTTCTAAAACATGTTTTACCTACTAGGTGTTTTCCAAAAAGTTTCATCGGTAGTTTTTTTCAAATGTATTTCTTAATGGTATTCATAACAGAGTTCAGGTTTAGTAGAAGTATTTTTTGAAATTTTATTGTGTTCTTATTTAAAAATTATCCATTTATTATAAAATTACTTGTAATTTATATGTTTTATTATCATTGTAATTTTATCTTAGTAATTTCATCAATTATTGATTTTTTGGAATTATTTTTATGTTATGCGATTGGGTTTTGAATTGGTTAAACATTGGAATAATGGGTAAATATAAGATTAGTTGGTATGAGTGATATAAGGGTTATGATTTCTCTTTCAAATATACCCCTAGTCAGGATATCTCTTTCACCAGGGTGTTATACCTAAGTGAGTCCAAGGGTATATTAGGGGATATTTTTTTCAGGTTCACCATATGATAACAAATGCTTCATAAGAAAGGTCAAAGGTTTCAAGTTACTACTTTAGGATAGAATCCCTAGTTTTGGTATATTTTAGACTTATTTCCTTTCATTAAATTATCATAATATTAATTAATATTACAATTATTTCATTAGACTTATTTTTGTTCCCTTTACATGTATTAATTTTTAATGTTTTTCTTTTTTATGAAAAAAATTGAATGATATTTTTTTACTCATATGAAATTTTAAAGGAAAAATATTCTAATTATATTTCAAACTAGTTGTAATGGTTTTGTTAATGAAAGTAGTTATGTACATTCTTTGTTGTATCGTACAAGGTATTTCCTCACACCCTATATAAACACACACCATGTCTATATAGATCTATTGACATCTAATTAAAATAAATGCAATAGTGATATATCCTTTGGTAGGGTATCATGATGTATTCTCCATCATTTTAATGATGTGATGATTACGAGGTGACAATAGGGCATTGGAGATGGTTTTTGTGGTCCTCTTAATACATTTTTCAATTATGGGTTATATATATATATATATATATATTATCCTCCCTCTATTTTAGGTTTCTTATATACAACACACATCATTTATCTCACTTTACATTTATTTATAATTTTATTTTTTGTTATTTATTTTTATGGGTCGAATTTCTTATTCTATATGTGGTTGGACCCATGTAACAAAACTACATATTTTTTGTGGAATAGATATATAAATAATGTATACTAAATTATATAAATTAGGTTGGAATCCATTATTTTTTATTATATTTAGAGGTGGAAATGATTCCCATTTGGCTTGTTTGATAACCTTAGTGATTGTTACTAGCCCATGAAAAAACATGACCACACATTGAGACATGTGATGGTATAACATAGGTGGAATTGTAGTATTAGACATGATGGTTTATTAGAAAATGGTATCAGATCCCTCTTTTTATAAGGGAAGTAAATATAAACAATAAATATTACAATCAAATAGGGAGAGGTAGGTACATGAATGTCTCTGGATGACACTTCATGTTGTTGAACCTCGAGTTACCATTGTATTTCGGGATTTGTGAAATGAATTTTGAATACATTATCATATTTTTTAGATATTTTGAGTTTTTTTAGTAAAAGTGTTTTTATAAATAATTTATGAGTCATTTGTATGTTTCCAGGGTGGGTGGTCTAGGAGATCATTTCCCAATTTTCAAACGGCCCAAAAATGTTAGAGTTTGATCCCTAGAACCAAAATTTTTAGTACTTGATTAATTTTTTCTATTGTAAAATAAGTTTTATTATGACATCATGAATTCTATTCTATTTAATATTTATATGTTAAAATGTCCTAGAATATATGTCACGCAAAAAGGTTATAGCAGTTCCCCTCTAGCTAGGATGAGAATGTTGAAGTTTCCTGAAAATATTCAAGAACCTTTTTCTATATCCAAATTATATTATATTATGGGACACATAAAATTTTGGATATCAGTGGCTAGAGGATCATAATAAATTGAGAAACATTCTCATGGAGTTCGACCTTGATAATCTCTAAGATATGAGGTTATTAGACCATTATCATCAATAGGAAATACACATTTCCATTTTTCATTGGGTGTTCCTATCTTTAGACATGTTTATTAATATGTAGACTGTAAGACAATAATTAAAAAATATATTGACTTGAATACTTTTATTTATTGATGATAAATGTGATTAAATATTCTCATGGTGAAGTACGATATGTCGGGTACATCACAAGTGATATAGAATTAATGGATAATGTGAGGAAGGATTATCCATTTTCATTCATGAAGAAAGTAAATATCTCAGGCTCTTTGATTGGAATTGAAATTCCTAAATGAATCCATGTACATGGGGTTTAGTGGTTGAGTTCATTTATAAAAACTCAAATAATGAGACATCAAGCTTATAGGTTTTTCGTGTCTGCATCTACCTACATGATTTAAGAAATTGTGATAAAATGAATATATTACATGATAAATGTTCATAAGAGTTTGTATGTCAATAAAACCTTAAATTCATTCTCAATGTATTATTCGGCATGTTACTACACACTAACCTAGGACTTTAAGAGATTAAACATATTCCCAAATATAAATAGTCCTAGAGGGTGACACACTTACCGTATCCACAATCTTGTTTTAATACTAGTATTGAATTTAAAAACTTAAAATAAATAATATTTTTTCAGGTTTGGTTGGCTTCCATTATTTAATAACATTATTTTCAAAAGAATAAGTATGTTAAATTCTAGTATTGAATTTAGATATTTAAAATAAATAATTTTTATTCAATGAGTTAATGTGGTACGATTTTAATAGTCCGAATGGACATGATATAAATGATATTTATTTATATATATTCTTAATGTAGTTTTACATTTTAAATGATTAATCATATTATTTTTAATAATTTAAATTGAGTCAAATAAGGATATTAATTTAGGTAAAGGTTATGTGTTCCATTTTCTAACCATAAATCTTCCATAATAAATATCTAATTATATCATTTTTATAAATAACAATTGGTGTGAAAAATGGGTAGAGGGAGACTCTCCCAATCCCTAGATAAGGATAAAGAGAACTGGAGTACTCTCCTCCCTTCCTCTATCAATCCAACAAGATATCATCAATATTTATTTCTCTATTAAGAAGAATTATTCTATATTCAATCATGAATATAAAAAATGACCAGGATCAGATGTACTAGAATTTGATGATCCTATAGTGTCCTTCAAATATTTTGGTGCAACAGTGGATCACCACTAGATGAATTATATAAATGAATTCTACATTGTAGTGATAGTGTGATGAGATCTATTGCAAAGTATCATCAATGAAGTGATAATTATACAAGTTTTAATTCTACGTTTTCATATAAATTAATTATTAGTTTCTTTAGAAGATCATTAGATTTTGGTTATGAAATTTTCATATAGTGAAGTAATAAATAATAATCATTTTACATGTCATTTTGATCATGTAATGAAATTATTACATTTGATATATGGAAAGAATATTTGTTATTCATACCGACCAATGATAGTTTTGCTACACTCAAAACCTATAAGTGGCATAAGAGTAGTCATATGTTTAATTAATAATTATTTATTTATTTATTACATGTTTAAAAATGAAGAAGAATTTGATTCAAAAACATTTAGAGGTTATAATGATTTTTTTTAGAAAATATAAAAGTACATTTCATGTACTTCTAGTATGCATGCTATGTAACCCCCCTCCTCTTTATTATATAAGGGCTTGCATGATTGTGATTTCTTTTATGTAAATCCATTTATCTAATCCATTAGATACCTCACCTGTGTGTGATAAAAAGTATAGTATAAGGATGGAGATACCAAGAAATGTGAGGTGGTATGAGTCAGGGATCCCAGGTGAGACTATTCAAGGCGATACATGGGAACCAAGGTGGAATGTTTCAACATGAACAATGCAATGGATAAATGTGTGTTTTCCACTATGGTTCAGGGTTATTTTTTCATCCTCTTGATATAATAACCATTATGATATCTCATGGTTATGGCACTTATATTTTTTCTTTAGTTTCATGGTAGATTGTTTATATTGGTGGATGTATCAAAATCACTTAATTATTGAATAAACGAGAATGAAAGATAAAATAATATATAATAATTTTATATCTAAATGTATTATCATACATGGATAATAAATTAATTAAAATCTACACAATATTAAAAATGCATATAAAAGTATAAAATGGTATTTATGCACACGGGTTGAAATACCATAATTAAAATATTCAGTCCTCATAGCCTTCCAATACATAAGTTAGGATTGAACTCATAGGTTAGGATACATAACCAACCCAAGTTGTGGTTAATTCAATTACTATAGAAATTTTTTCTAGATTTTTTGGGTTTAAATAACTAAGATTACATCAAGGGTTGACTACCCAAGATGGACTTGGTGTAACAAAGAGTAAAAGGTTGTGGAAATGTAGAAACTGTATTTCAAGAATGGGGAGTCCACTCAATAGATCTGGGAACTATAATTTAAGGATGATGGAAGGATACAAAAACCTAAAACCCTTCAAATAGACTTTCTAGCCCATGTTTGGGATATGAGAATAAAATATGGATCCTTTACAATAGATAATCTAAGTGGCAAGATAGTTCGAAACTAATGGTGGGGAGTATTAGGTTTCAAAAAATTGTGTGAGAGTAATATGAATTTATTTTATTTTAAATATATTAATATGATTTTGTAATCAAAAAAAGTTCTAATTATCTCCTCATAAATCTTTATAAATGAAAAATCAAATGACCTAAAAAAATCACTACTATCTTAACTTGAGAAGGATAATATTCTCCCCAGCATGAATTTATAGGAATGGTATAGGCACTTTCACATTATCCTCTTCCATGAAATAAATTATATTTTCTAGAAACCCCACTTCCTGAGTTTAATTCCAAAGAGGCTAATGAGGAAAAATTATCTCTCTATTTTAATTATCTTGGAGACACTATGGATTTCCAATGTTTCAAGATATCATCTATGTTAAATGAGTTTCTAATGAAATACGAGGATATAGATATGCATTTTATTATTTATCATCTTTAGGATATCTATCTAGAGAAGGTGAGATCAGAGAGATATGAGACCTATTATTCAATGTTTATGTGTAAGCATGTAGAGTTGGAATGGGTTGGGGAATATGTGGTCATGAAGAATAGATATATTTATCACCTAGACATATTAGATTTTATGATCCTTGATGAGCTATGCATAGATCACATTCTTTTCCAACCACCTAAAATATTCTCCAGTTTTATTGTAAATTATAATATAATCAATAGTCAAAATACACTTTCGAATAAGCAATAGTCAAAATACACTTTCGAATCTTATTAAAAATATTCACCATGTTAATAAAGACATGGGTAATGAAAAAATCCACTATCCTTATATTAAATAATAAGAAAAAAATTAAAAAGGTGTTGGAGGATCATTATAATTTTATGGCATTAATGTACCATCCTTTTAAGAAGAATAAGATCTAAATGCAAGGTAAACAATAGGATTTCGTATTTTTTCATGTTGAATGAAAGGAAACTGGAAGAGTAATTGTACATATCCAAAGAAGTAAGGGGAAGCTTCAGGCATGTTCATTATTGAGTGTATTGTTTCAATATCCACAATTTTGTAATAAGATATAACCTGGTGGTGATCAAATTTTTATCCAAATTTGGGAACCATTTATATTTGGGATAATTACCAATGTTTTGTTGGATCAGTTAGCTTTAGTTAGAGTGAGGATTTCTTACCTAGCCATTGGTGACTACTATATCACATTATTAACATGACTGATTTAGATTTTAAATAATCTTTATTATGTGTGTAGTGGTACCAAGAACATTATTTCAATTTCTTACTAAGATATAAAGGGATGTATTTTCATCATTTGAAATAAGGGTTTCTAATTTTATAAACATATCATATACTATGGTATGATAAAATTTAATAATGGTCGTTATGCATTGAATTAAAAAAACCAAACTTTAACAATTGGTAATGAAACTAATATGTGTGACTCACATAACACACAATTGTAGAAGCAATGTCTTGGTCATGTGAATATGGATCACATGATTCCATTTAGACTCTTTTGAACTAGATATACTAGAATGATGTCATTATTGTTTACAAGAAAATATGACCAAGCAACCATTCAATGTAAAAGGTGAAAGTAAATGTATATTCTAGAATATGTACATACAAATGTGTGTTGACCTTTTGATGTAAAATATAGAGGTGGTTTATTATAATTTATTAATTTTACCAATGACTTGAGTAGGTGTGGTTATATCTACATAATGAGGTATGAGTATGATTTTATTATGAAGTTCAAAGAGTTCATGAATTTTGTTGAGAATCAACTTGCTAAGAAGATAAAGAATCATTTATTTGATCAAGTTAGTGAATATCTTAACCAAGACTTTATCAACTTTTGATGGTAGTATGTTATTTTATCTCAACTAAATAAACATTATAAACTACAATGGAATGGTTTTAGTTAGATTTGGAACTCTACCATGTTGGTCATGGTATGGTCAATGATGATTTACACAATTATTTTGTTTTTATTTTGGTGATATACATTACCAACAACATTATAAACAATAAACAGAGTTCTAAAAAAAGCTGAAAATTATATTCCCATTACGTTTTGGGGTATAAAAAACATGTTTTCTTACATTTTCATTCACGGGTTTATAGGGTGTTTGTTAAGTCTTTCTCAAGAAGAAAACTATCACCAGGATGAAAAATGTTTATCTTTATAGGGTATCTGAAGGAAATACGGGGATAATATATATATAACCATTAATACAAGATAAAAACTATCACAAGACATGTTTTAATTCTTAAGAGGAATCACATTGTAAAGTAGAGCTGTGGGAGAATGATTTACTTCAATGAAGTAATCTCTCAAGATATAGAATAGTTAGTACATGAACTGATTCAATAGGTCCCCAAGGAAGATGTTGCTTCTAAAACAAATGTATTGTGTGGGATCAAAAGATTTGTAAGTGAACCGACATAACATGTTTGTCTAGTCATAGAGTTTGGTGAATCATTATTGGATGAGAATGATGATCTTTTCACCTATAAGGAGTTAGTAGAGAGATCAGAGGAAGCACGATTGAAGGAATCCATGACTCATAAGCTGGATTCCACATTTCAAAACAATGTATGAGTTTTGATAGATCCTCTAGTGGATGTAAAACCCATTGGGTCTAAATAGGTATTCAAGATAAATATGGACATGAAGGTGAATGTAAATTAAAATAAATCATTGTGGCTAATGGATTTAAACTAGGTAAAGTCATTGACTATACTGAAAAATTTCTCCAGTTTCCATGTTTAAATCCATCAAAATCATGTGATCCCAAAACACATACATGGATTATGAGATTGGTAAAATGGATATAAAACATCTTTCTTTTATATGAACATTTAAGAGTATGTGTATATGATAAATCCATAAGGGTTTGTGATATAAAGAAATGAAAAAATGGTATATAAGTCATATAGATCTATCTATAGATTAAAGTAGGCATCTAGGCCATGTAACATTCCATTAAATTAATCTAAACAAGAATTTGTTTTCATTAAGAATAAATTGGAGCCACATGTTTAGAAGTTATTTTATTGGAGTACAGTTGTTTTGATAATATTATATCTTGAATACATATTAATAATTACTAAAAATATACCATTCTTATATGAGGTTAAGGAATAATTGAGAAAGTATTTCTCAATGTAGGACATATGTTAGTGGCCTAAAATTTATGAATAAAGACCACATGTGACAGATTAAAGAGGCTACTTGGACAATTTCAAGGTCAATACATTGACCAAATACTAAACAAGATCATTATATAAAAATATAAGAGGGGATTGGTTCTAGTGTCACATGGTATACATCTTTAGAAGACAATGTGTCCTTTGACACAAGAGGGAACAATGTAAATGTGTAAGATCCCAAAAGCTTTTGTATTGCGGTCAATCTTGAATGCATGTTATATACCAGGATTGATGATTCATATGATTTGATAATTGTTAAATGATATGAAGAAGCTCTTGGTGAAAAACATTAGGCTATTATTAATACAATCCTTAAGTATCTGAGGTTAGATAAATATATGTTCATGGTGTATGGATTATGTAAAGAAATAATTTTTAGGGGTTATATAGAATCTATTTTTCAGATAGATCAAAATTATACAAAGTAACATTCTAGATATATTTTTCTTATCAATAGCATAGCTATGATTAAGAAGAGTTAAAAGTATCCCATTCTGAATGTTCTATAGAAGATTATATGTATATTTTGGCCTCCGATATAGCCAAGGGAGAATTATGGATTCATAACATTATCTAAAACCTTGATGTGGTACCTTTTAGTAATGATAGTCTCACAACATACAATGATAACTATATTCTATTAGATCTCTCAAAGGAAACATGGTCACACAAAATAAATGAGCAGATAATTTATAATTTTCATCTCTTGAATTTTTTTTCTCAATGATGTGAAGTTGCATTGAGTAGGATTACCATAGGGGAAAATGTGGTGGACCCCATAACAATGTTTTTATCTCTGAACAAGAATGATTATCATGTTAAATCTAGTGAAATGAAGGTCTTTTAGTTGGAATTAGTATAAGTGGGAATCTATTAGAGTTCCTTCCCAAGAACCAACTTGTTTGGTACTTGATTACACGATTTTATTCTTATATATGTATTCTTATCACATCATGATTTTTCATCTATATAATATTTTTAGAGGATAATCTCTATAAAATATATTCCACACTGAAAGGTCATTATAGTTCCTGGCTCTGATGATAAATTGTAGGTTCCATGACATTGTTCATGAATCTTGTTCTATGGCTAGATAATATTTATAATGGGACATTGAAAATATAGGTTACGAGGGGTTTTAGGCTCATAAGCCATTGAGATACATTCTCCTGGAGTTTTCCCATGATAATATTTGAGATAAGATCTTTTTAGAATTAGAAAATAAATAGGAAATCCATATTTCCATGTGTCATTTGATGTTTCTATCCGAATGGGTTATTATTGATCCATAGATATCAATAGTATCAATAATCTATAACATGATAATTTTACTTGGATACATTAATTAAATCTATGATGACATATATGCATGTCAAATTATGATATCTTTGGAGCATCATGAATGATATTGAATTAATGGAAAATGTGAAAAAGTATTTTTCCCTTTTTTCTCTTGATGAAAGTTAATATCTCATACCCTTTGTTGGGAATATAACCAACTAACTAAATAAGTTTCCATGGTGTTTGATGGGTGAGTTAATTTTTAAAAATTCAATAAAAGAGACATCAAGTGTTTATGCTAATGTTACCCACATAGAACCTACTTAATTTGAGGTATTATGAAAAAAGGATTATATTATGTGGTAATCAATTGAACGAGTTAAGATTTTTTTAGGATGTTAATTATTTCTCCATGGATACTTTAGCATGTTTCTAACATTAACCTTGATCATTATAAGGCTATTCATATTGCCACTGAGAAAGAGGCCTTAAGGGTAATGCACTTAGTGTATCCACAAGATCGTTTAAAATATATTATTGAATTTAATAAGTTAAAACAAATAATATTTATTCAGGTTTGGTTGACCTATATAATTTAATCACAAGTTAATTGAATGAATAATTTAATTGATAATAATTTATTTTTGTTTTCATGTTTTACGAATATAATAGTTATTATACTTATCATAGAATAATGTAGTGACATTTATTTAATAAATAATCATTAGTCATGGATCTTTAAATATCGAAGAGAGAAATTAGAAAATGTTTAATGGTTTGAATGGAAATTATCTAAATGATATTTATTTATTTATATTCTTAATTTTGTTTACCATTTCATGTGATTAAAAATATCATAATAATTAATGGAATTGAGTCTAGATAAGAATATATAAAGCTAGTTAGTGTTTATCATGAAATTTTATAACCCTAAACCATAAATAATAAAGATCTAGTTAAATCACTTTCTTAAATAACAGATGGTGTGAACAACAGATAGAGTGATAATTTATCAATCCATAAAGAGAGAGATCAAAAGATCTATAGTTCTCTCCTCCTTTCCAGTCTCAGGACAACAAGATATCATCAAGAGTAATTCCTCTCATGATGTGAATTCTATTGTGGTCAACCAGAGACCATGATTGCAATTAAGATTATCCATGATAGCACCTTGTAATTCTACATCATCATTCATAGATTGTGGTGTATGTTTGGAAAACTACTAGAGATATTCTATACTTGAATAAAAGAAGACAATGATGGAGCGATGAGAACTGTTTCATAGAATCATCAATAAAGAGAGAATTACCCTTGAGGAAATTCTATATCATAATATAAATTAATTATCAATTACATGTGAAGTGCATTTAATTTTGTTTCCAAAATTTTAATCTAAAAAAATAATAAACTCTTTTCTATTCACATGAAATTTTTATCATGTAATGAAATGATTGTACATGATTTATGACTAAAATTTTAGTTGTCGATAAAATCCAAGGACACTTTTTTTGCACCTAGATCGTACACCAAAGACATTTCATCAGTTTGAGAAATTGGTTCATCTTCAATGATTTTGTAAATATCCTTCCCAATGTAACAACTTGGTTTCTTCTTATACTAGATTATCTTAAAGTTTAGTATGATGAAACAAAAAGAGAATGGTTTCAAAATAAATTGAATGAATAATTCAATCAGATGAAGGGTGACTATTTCTATATTAAAAATTTTCAAAGTGATCCTTAATTCATTAATATATATTCTATAAAGAATTTACCAATAGATTCAGAGGCTAATCCAATGACTACTAGTGGAATGGTGTTTATTGCATCTTATATTGTCCAAGAATTGTCTAATATTAGTGAATCACATTCATTTACCTCTTACAATTTGATTTAATTTTTTGGTATATAATTTGAGATGATTTATTATTTGATGTTCATTTTTATTAATTTGGGAATGAAAAAGGAGAAGGGCATTATGTTCTCTTATTTTCAGGTGATGATCACTAAATTTGATATCATGTGTTATTTTTCTATTCTATATCTAGATGATTCAACATTTTAAAATGTATAGGATGGTCATCTCTAAATATCACAATGATTAAGATCACTAGTGTCTTGTTTTCAATTTTCATAATGGAAATATACATATTTTTCAAGTTTAGTGGCAGTAAGTATTTCGTATGGTAGGACTCATAATCCCAAATATTAAATTGATCTCATGTTATATATCTAAATTTCTATTTAATGATCTTTCAAGAGGATTATATTGTCTAATTTATAGGGTAGTGGAAAGATATTCAAAAAGTATTTCATAATTTTTTATCCATGTTTCCGTCAGAATAAAATGTAAAATTAAATATTGAATTTCTTCCAGGGATAAGTCTTACCTCCTTTTTATTATATCGAATGGCTCTATTAGGGATAAAAGAATTTAATGAACTTCTCGAAGATCCCATGATATATGGAATAATAGATTCCAATGTTTCAACATGAGGGGATCTATTTCTATTTTAAAAAATGTAAAATAGAAGACCTTGTCTTGTCATTAGTTATCAAAAGCTATACCAGGTGACTATTAAAAGTTATCATTATTTACCACAATCTAATAATATATTTGGTGATATTTTTGGAATGGATAGTTTTCTAAAAACATACTTATTCTTGGATACCATAAATTGAGTGTAAAAGAATCTAATATTCTAAATTCAAAAATTAGAAGTAGGTATGTGAATTATGATTATCTTGTTATAATTATCAATATTACTAATGATTATATATTTTTTATGTTATTTATGAGCCTTATCTTCCACTGATACATCATCACCATTTTCATGGTATTTTTTATGAAATTACGGTTTACTCCAAGATGAAGATGGATCATTAACATCACTTTTATGTCATTGTTAGTAAAATAAAGGAGACTAACATGAATTATAAACTATTTATGTATCCATTATGGATTTATGATATGAAATTATTGGATTATGTTTTTTCTTAAATTTGTGTTTCTATGGATCCTATAGTGATTTTAGTGTTAATATCTTATGGAAAACCTAGTAACTTGTTTAAAATTAAATTATTTCTAGGTATTAAAAAATATTAATGGTGTTTTTTTAGAAAATTTCTTTTTTTGAATCTCCCCTGAGACCTTGACCTAAAGGGAAATGTACTTAGAATAAAGTTATAATTGTCCAAAGATATTTTGATAAAATGAAATAAAGGATGAAATTGAAACTTTTCTTGATTCTTCTAGAGAATTATTTATAATAATTCCTCTAGTATAGTAATAGTGTTTGTTTGGATATTATGTTAACATTTTTTAAATTATAGCTTGCTACAATCAGTCCACTATGAGAAGAACTACCCATATACATACCTATAATTGTCTGTGGTGACACATGGAATAAAGAATAATTTCCATTATCACTTTGAGGAGAAATTTGTGGTGTATACTTATCATAAAATATTGATATGTATCTTCTGATAGATGGATCGTAACCTTTTGCAGAGATATTGGGTGGTGAATCTCTAGATATTTTAGTATGGTCTTTTATATATCCCAGGACATGGTAACATAGTTTCCAATTAACTATGCGGGAAAATATTGGTTCAAGCTATGAAAAAGTCTAAATAAAAAGTGGTATTTCATAGAAATATTTATCAAATTGAATCTGGATATAGAAGAGAGGTATGATAAGGTATTCTGTGAAAATGTTCAAGTCACACCATCAATGGATTACTAAATTTGCAAAGAACATGTGACTCGTCCATCATTCCATAGTATATATAGAATTATAAATAGTGGGAATACCTTAAGTGATTGATCTCCATATCTTAATGATGATATTTTTTTAAGAAAATGTATTCGGTTCTTATTCCATTAAGGAACTAGGTAATTAAAAATTTGCTTCATTAAAGTCATCACCTCAGCTTTGTGTGATCAAAATTTTCTATAACCTCATGAAATGGTATTTGTGGCTGGTAATGAATTGTGTTTTTTTGATTATGTATTTCATTTCCTCACTTATCAAATGGTAAAAATCATGAATTAGAAACCAAAAAAGGTTATTATATACACTACCCATTCTATTATTTAAATGCGATAAAATCATGGTGGGCTTTGTAAATGGATTGCCTCATTCTACTTTTTGTAAGAATGTAATTTTTGGGACAATTTATTATTTGAAAAAATAAGAATAGTTATTTTCTATAAAGGGGTGTATGAATATAGAAGAGCTTTTTAATCTATATGATTGAGAGATTGTAAATCTCCATGTGGTTTTCTCAACCATTATTCTCAACCAAGACCTGATATTTTCTTATTGAATCTAGAATGGTATTCATGAGTTAATTGTTTCTAATTTGAGGTTAATCATTGAATATCACTATCAAATTTATGGTTATACTATGTGAGTGGTTGAGATCTAGAAATACATGCATCATGTTTGTGTAATTGGATTCAAAGTCTCATAGGTGATACAGATTTTTCAAATTAACATCCCCTAAAATAATAATTAACAAAACTCAATCAATATCTCTCTTCTAAAAGATCATTTTTATAAGGATCCACACCTATTTTAGTTGGGATGGGTTGGGTGAACACTATATTTTATGATTGACTCTTATTCTAGATTTGATGAGTAAGATTTGGTTTAAAAAAATAGTGATGCATGAAATCCATAAAAATTTATATGTTGATTATTGAAGGAATACTTTTTATTTTTCCCATGGGTATTCACCATTTCTCATGTTTTCTCTATGGCTTGAATATAAAATATTTGTGAAGTAGCATGACATTGTATCATGGTTTATCAAGTAATTTTAGATTATAGAGAATCTGAAAAAGTGGGCATACCATATTTCATTACCATCATAGTTGAGGTTTATTCATGATGTATTCTATGTATCCAAGTGGAAAAATACTATTCATACCCTTTATAAATATTTGAATGGAAGGTCTTTTATGTAGATTCACACACCACTGGGGTAGGGAAAACTATTTGTATCCTTTATTATCCAAAAAATTAATTTCATAGTAAATATATTCATCTAGTTTGTTTGATATATTAGCCTAATAATGATATAGATGAGCCGTTGGATAACATGGCACTAATGAAAGAGAAATAAACCCCTTATTCTCTGATAAATATCAACATGAAATTTCTAAAAGGGGAAAGTCTCATGGTGAGGAGAATTTTGGTACCCCTACTATCATTTTTATGTACTAATTTCATTTAGTTCATTTATTATTTTAATTTTGAACTTTTGGGAGGTTAGTGTCTAAAAAATAAAAAATATGAAGGTAATAAAAATATAATAAATCATTAACAGTTTGAGTTTGTAGTGTATCCAATTGATTTTATGACATGAGATACATTCTATAGGTATATACATAGTTAGTGTATGTTTTCCTTACATATTGAGAAAAAATATGCAAGCTATGCCAAACTAGTCTAGAAGCTATCACATAGATAGCATAGAGTTTTTGAAACCGTGTGGCCAAACCATACAATCTTCTCATAAATTTAAATGTCAAATACTTATTCTTCCTATTCTTAATTTTTACTCCCTTGTAGAAATACACGTACTTATTCATTCTTCTATATGATTATATATTGGCCACCCTCTCCCCTTAGAGCTTTCATTTACTTTACCAAGTGAATTAAGTGGATTTCATTAAGGTAATCCTTCCTTACATATTCATTTTATTTTCCTCTCTTCTCCTCTTCCCCCTTCCTTACATGTTCTTATTTATCTCTTGACATGGTTATCCATGGTTTTTATTATCATGGATATGGTATATCCTCATATAGATGCGTTTGGTTAGTAGAGATTATTTAAGTCCCCTATTACTGTATTATTTTGGTATTTAATGAAAGTATTTTGGTCTTAATAGATCTGGATAAGTGTCTATTCAAAACCCACAACATTTAGACCACTTTAGTAGTATTTGTTTTTTATAAAGTAATATTAATTATAGTTTGATATATATATATCAATTTTCATTTAATGATTTATATCATTTTTGTGCCACTTGATTTTAATTGAAAATGTAGAAGATTCAATGACTTTCAAGTGATAATTTTCTAATTTTTTTCTCTATTGTGTGTTTGTTAAATTGATTCAAAGGTGGTTTTCAGGTTAAAGTATATTTCCAAAAGGTTTTTTGAAGGGTGTGACATTTTTAAGTAATGGTTTTTGGATATTTTATTATGTCATTATTTATAAAATCTAGTGTGGAAAAACATATTACATAGAATCATTTATTACTATTAAGTATATGACATGGTAATTTCATCAATTTTTGATATATTAAAATGATGATTATACTTTAATATTGAGTATGGAATTGACTATAAAGTAAAAAAATGGGTAAATTTATGGGTATTTTGGGTTGTGTGCTACATGAGTGATGATTTTACTGACCTATTCACGAGTAATGAATTTTTTATTACCTAGGGTTGTTACCCGGTGAGGCTAGTGGTAAGTTGGGGTTGGGTATGTGGGGCTTAATATAGACTAATAATTTTTCCATGAGTGAGGTCTAAAGTTTCCCTTTATGACACTAGGTTCGACTCCATAATTTTGGTATTTTTATGACATGTTTCCTTTTTTTCCTTATCTTACTTATATAACTTATAACATGTATTTATTTAGACGTTTTTCCATTTACCTTGCACTTTTTTATTTTAAATGGGGTTAATTTTCACTAAAAACAGTGAAATGTATTTTTTCTCATTAACCATGTGAAATTAAAAATGAATAATTTTTTTAATGTATTTCAATCTACTACTGTTGTTTTTCTTTATGAAAATAGTTATATATGTTTATCATGGTATCCTACTGGGAAGTTACCCACACTCTAGATACACCCATTCGGTGTATGTAGTTCTTGTGATATTTGATGTACTTAAAAGTAACTGATCTACATCATTTGGTAGAAAGACATGATGCATTATTCACTGTTTCTTTGATGGGATTATTCGGAGATTACCAAGGATTAGGGGAGATGGTTTGTGTAGCCCTCTTGAGACATTTTAACATTATGGGATGTAAATATATAGTACATTATATCCATCCATTAATTTTTATAACATTTTATACCAATGATAATATGTATCCCACTTTACTTTTGTTTTAAAATGTATTTTTGGTTATTTATTTTTGGGATTTCAATTCCCATTAATGGATGGACCCATATTATAAAACTACGTCTTTCAATTGAAATTTATGTCTAAGTTATGGATACCACAAGCTAAACTCCCGGCTGGAGACCATAATTTTATTTAGTGGATTTAGAGTGTAAAATTATTCATATTTTGTATATCTGATTCCCACATCACATGTGACTAGCTCATAGAGATCGTGAGACTTATTTGGTTCTTGTGACGATTTGAAATGGGTGAAGTGGATAATTGGAATTTTCTAGTTTGTTACGTGATATGTATGAGGCTTGGTTTACAAGAATATAAAGCCATGTTTTTAAATATATATGGTAATTAAAAATTAAAATTGATCAATTCCTGGTAGACTAAATTTATTTACATGAAGGTCATTAATCTTTTAAAAATAATCATCATATGTGGAGGTAGTGAAATGTTCCATAAAGGTTGATAAGGATTTATCTATGTCTAATATTATTATATAAAACCATGAGAACACGATGATAATTGAGTATAATATCAAAATAAATTTTGGATTAAAATAAAGAAACTATGATATTTATAATATTAAATAATAATGGTAATAAACACATGGAGGATTACATAAAGGTATTTAGAGTCTGATTCATGTTTAATAAATGAACATAAATATCATGATTGAAAATGTAAGTGATACAATACCAATTTAACATGCCTATATTTAAAGGATATGAGACTGTATTCTAATTAATTCATTAACAAATAAGGTAATCTACCTCAGAAGAGACCAAAAGGTAATGTTGTTCTTATATAAATTCTACATCAAAAGTTATAGTCACAAATATTGTAATAGAAGGTTCTTTTGTCATAAACATAATGTCTTATAAGTCATTGTTTGATTTCGGATCGATACTCTCCTTGATGTGAAAACATGAAAAAATGAGGAAGGGTATGATGCTTGAAACACTATGTTAAAATCCTATTGAAAAAGATATTGTATTGTTTTATTAGAATGAATGAATTAAATCTAGTTAAAAAACTTATTGTTATACCAATGGTTAACTTAAAATAAAACTATTGGATAGTATTTAACTAAAATAACAATAGAAGAATTTTATTTTCAGAAAAAGGATACAATATGAGTTGATGGTATAAAATCATTTATTTTTAGAATAAAACATATATATGCCTAGGTTTAACTAATTAGTGTTTAAAGTAAATACAAGGATTCATAATTTAAGAAAAATGTATCATATGTTATGACATCATATGAATAATATTTAATTTTCATAAGATTGGTTGCCCTAATTTTATTATATTTATCATTACTAACACTTAACACTTCACACATACTAAATTATTAGAAACATTATCATTGAAATAAAGAAGTAAAAGTAATATCTCTAAAATCTCATGATATTTACTAAGGAAGAAAACTTGAAAAAATTGTTAAGACTGATAAAAAACTCAACATATGTTTATTTTGATGGAAATTTATAGTTCTATAGTCTTACCTGACCAAAAAGGTTTTATTCTCAATAGAGATCATATATGGGGTCATTTTTATGTTAATTTTCGTACTAATTTTTCACTAATGGGATTAAATTTATAATTATGAGGATTAAATTTCATTTATTATAGAATCTTTAATAAACAAAATTTAAATTAGTATTCTTTAATATATGAGAAATAAAATAGTATTATTTTTCTTTATTTAAATTTTATAATTAATATTTCATATATATCTTGCATTCATGACACTTATTAATGCCTTATGAAAAATATGAGTATTTCATATAAATTCGTTCAGAAATAGTACCTCTTGTTATATTGGAATAAAATATATAGATTATTTAATTTAAACATAACAACATAATTATTAATTCCTTAATGAAAATAAAAGATAATTTTTTAACAATGATAATGATAAAAATAAATCTGTATAATTAAATTTTAAGAAGATTAAACATCTTTTTAAAATGAATTGAAACAATTGAACATGGAGCATACATGTATTCAAAGAATATATGAGTTCTATGAGAATTAATATTTTAGTTTAATTATTATATATATATATATATTTATTTTGAAAAATGTTTGATATGATTATTTTTAGATTTCCTAAATTAAACATCAATCAATGTTTTTCTTGATAATATATGAATTATAAAATGGTTTTCCATTAATTTTATTTTTATAAGTAAAAAATATATAAAATTAAATTATATATATCATATTATAAATCTTATATGACATCCCTTTCACTACCCCCAGTATCAGGCACATGACCATTTCTTTTTGTACTTTGAGATTATAAAAGACATGGTTTATGTTTTGGGAGGTTTTAGGAGGTTTAGTCAATATTTGGAGGTGTTTATGGAGGTATGCGGTTTGAGCATGATTATTCGAAACTGGGAACCACTCTAGAAAATTGTGTAACATGTTTTGGGAGCCACTTAGTAGATGTAGAGCTGGATCATAGGTTGAAAAAACTGTTTAGGTGATAAGGGAAACCATTAATAGTGAAACATAGAAAAAATCATTGTTTTCACAAAGTCTTTCTAACCATATGAGACAACCATGTTAATGGTGGCCTTGAGATAGTAGAAATTCACAGTTGGTGCCCGATTTTACAAATCATGTATCCTAACAATGAAATATATAGTTTTCACACTAAAAATCGTGTATGTAATATGTTGTATGTATTATAAGCCTCTTTAGTCACTTATTATCCTAGCATCAAGAAGTGTTTTTTATCCAAAGGCTTGATAGATCTATATTTTCTATTTGAAAGAAATTCTTAGGCAAATTAATGTGAAATGGATATCCAGGTTAATTGGTAAGTACATGTTCTTCCTTGTTCATCTTAGATCAATTATTTTCTATCTCATGTAACCATAGATCTAGTCTATTATAGATATATCTATGTTGTGTGATGTCCAATGTGATAATATCATGTTTCATCTAGTGAATTTTTCATGGTTTATGATTAAATATAGAGAATAATAGTGTTATTATTCATTTTTTCCAACTGTTGAGAGGTAAATGGCTTCTCTCTCATTTCCACATTACTTAGAAATGTGTGGTTTAGTTTTATTTAAATGAATCTCGTGACATTTTTATGAAATACCGATGTGAATATTGATGGAATCCTCATTTGGGTTATGGATTTTAAATTTTGGAAAGTAAATGGTTTCATTGAAAATTCAATTTAGTGATAAATTTGAAATTATGGTTTTAAAATTTAGGTTTTTTTATGAATGTGATTATTTCATTAAAATCAGTTTATGAATGAAATATTTTATATAGAATTGTTTTTTAAAAAATTTGTAATACATGGTTGGTGTGAGTTAATTCATAAATTTTACAATGTGGAAGGGTTTTTTTACCATCGATGAACCTATTATTGTTCACCTCATGATTACTTGGTTTACTGACAAGTGACCGCTCATGAGTATAGAATTTTCAGTCAGTAATGCATGGGTGTTTGTGTTACATTGTTATACATATGAAAAAAATTATGAACTTTTCAACACATTGTATAAGGTTTTCCATGTAAGTTATTTAATAATTTAATATAATTTATTTTATCTTCTTTGAAAATTTCTTTATATAATATTTTCTAACTGGTTATTTTTCTAGTGGCGTGAGTTGTGAAGTCCTTAGGGAAATACTACATAGTTTAGACTCACCCCCATCTTGGGCACTGTTGTGCATTTACGTATGTCATTTACCAAGACATAGGTAATGGAAAGGTATCACACTTCATTAGTGACACTTATTGACACCATGGAAATATAATATAGGGTTTGAGATTGGAGAAAGTAGAGAGTTGTTTTTCATGATGTCTTAAATATTGTTTTTTTCTTTATTTTTTTGTTCATTCATTGTAACTCTAATATGAATGTTTATTTTTGGGTATGAATTTGGTTATATTTTTGTACATGTGTCATTTTGTGGATGAGATGATTATTGTTTATGTTTTTTTGGTGTTTTATCTAAAAAAAGGGAAAATATTCCCCCCATGTTATTGAAGAACATGAAATTTATTTCTAGCCTTTAATGTCTTGGGGATGTCACCTAAGGCCTTGTAGCACCTCTTAAATTTCTCAATCCAATTAGTATGGGAAGGATGATATAAATTGTATTATTTTTGTTCGAACCTGGAGTTAGAAATGGTATTATAATGTTTTTTATTGAGTTAGAAATGGAATCAGTCTACCTTTTGTGGGGTAGCAGGAGACAGGTTCATAGGAATGTGAAATGTTTTTCATAAAAAGTCATAGAAAAACTTTTTATGTTCAGATTCAAGTTACCAGAATGTTTGTGTTTATTAGTGTTTAAAGACACATATAAGTGAGTTATCATCTCATCATCAGGCATTTATCTAATGAGAATTTCATGACATGCACATATTATAATACATTCCTTTAGTAGTACATTGATCATATTAAGTTTTATGCTATATGACTTTTATTAAAATGGATACAGAAATTGTATTTTTTCAGGAATAATTGTGGTTTCTATTTATAGGGTAATTTGGAATTTCTAGGAATTTAGTTTCTAATAAGTGATGTCATAGTGGATTTTAATTGCAGTTTTAGATAACAGATCTAGTTAGACATCATAAGAATCAACCTGAAGAAGCTACTAAAAATGTGGTTTCACCTGATCCATATGATACCCAAAGGATAATACAAATCATTTTCTATGACTTTTAAACCATGGATATAAGTGATCAAAATAGGGAACCTTGAAATGTGGACTATTTGTTTCAGTTCAAAAAATAGAACTCACCCATCTTTCATGGGGATTATAAACTGAAAAAATTAGAAGTCTGGCTGAATTGCATGAATCAAATATTCGACTTCCTTGGGACACCTACAATGTTTAAAGTATATTTTCCAACAGATATACTGTAGTATATAGAACTCCAGTAGTGGGATTTAGTTATTAAGTCCATGGTTGACCAATGAGTGACATGGAAGAATTTTGAGGAACTGTTTAATAAGAAATTATATAATCAAAATTTTCCAATTCCAAGATTAATAAAATTCTTAATACTGATTCAATATAAGGTCCCCATTATAGGGTATACAACTAAATTTATGAATTTACTCCAATTTTACCTAGAAGTTGTGATATTTATGTCCTTGTAGGAACACATTTTGTAGTCATGGTTCCACCTAGAAATTATCTCAATGATTATCATTCTATTTATTATAGAATATTTAGAAATGTTATGTAGAGTGAAAATGGATGAAGTAGATATCCCCAGAAGTAAAGTTAGTGGGAAATTTTTTATTCCTATGGAAACATGTGGGAAATCCAATATTAAGAATAATAGAAAGAGGTAATTCATCTTCTAGAGTGGTGGGACACCAGAAAATTAGAACATTAGATCACTAAACCTTCATCCCTGACTAAAAAGTAAGACGTGATATTTTCAAGGTGGTTCTTTTTAGCATATAAAGTGAGGCTATACAACACAACCTAGATATTGTCACGACATTAATCAGAAAAGACATCTTCATTGTTATTTTCTTAGTGCCCCAAGGTTTTGTCCTAGATACATATCACATGGTTCTCAGACGTCATATGAAATGACTGGACAAGCTCCGTAGAATCACTCTCATCATTAAAATTTCATGATACAAGGTGATTATAAGAACATCATGACCTATCAGCCAATGTAATCTCAATAAGATAACAAATAGAAAATTAGAGTGAGTAAGAAATTGTAGGGATCTCATAACGTTATCATCGATGATCAATTTGGTCCTTTGATGATGATTGGTATGATTATTTTCAATTATACTCTTATGAAATAATTGTGTGATATGATTGTGTCCCACTTCTTTATTTATACTTGTGTTGCTTCTCATATGGGGTTTCATATAGAGGTGATTCCAAATGTTTTGAATATAAAAACTCATGTTGGAAAATGAGACAATCGATCCTTTATGTGTAATGATATTTCTATAACTATCGATGGATATTTTTTTAATTTGAGTTACTATATTCTTTAGATTGATGTCTACGATGTAATTTTGGATAAGGATTGTTTGACATCGTTCATGGCCCATATTTACTATCATGATCTAAAGGTTAGTTTTTCAACATTCAGTGGTGTTGAGTATCTCCTAAGAGGATATTGGGGTATGAAGGTCTCCTATCAATTGGAAGTGATTAATTGGGAATCTATGTTTGTGATCATAAATAGAGATGTTCTATCTATCATTTACATATTATCTAAGTTTTGTGAGGAAAATTTATCAGGGTATCCACCCAAAATAGAAGTGATGTTTACGATTGATCTACAACTATGGACTAGTCTGATTTTACTCTTTTCATATATGATGGAACCAAAAAAATTGAAGGAGTTGAATGTTGAGTTTGAAATTTAGAAATTAGAGGGTTTATTAGAAAGAGTAAATCTTTGTGGTAAGTGTTGGTTCTTTTTATAATGAAGGAGGATAAAACTATTAGTATTTTTGTGGATTATTATAAGCTTAACCAAGTTATTCTAATGAATCGATATTCTTATACATGAATCGCTAATCTATTTGATCAATTTAGGGGATCCTTGTGGTTCTCTAAAATTAAATTATTTCTAGGATATCACCATTTGTGAGTTAGGAATAAGGATATTCAAAATACATCTTGTAAAAGAAGATAAAACAATTATTAATTTTTCGTTATGAATTTTGATCATAAAAATTCTATAGCCACCTTTATGGAATTGATGAATCGAATATTTCGAATGTATACAGATTCCATTGTGGTGGTGTTTCTTGATGGTATTCTATTGTATTCAAGGACAAAATTAGATCTTCAGAAACAATTGGATATAATTTTCATTATCATTTGGGAGAATCTTCTTTATATTAATATATCAATGTGTGATTTATGGATGGAAGTGGTATGTTAATGTGGCCATGTACTTTATAAAAAAGGAGTTATGTGGATAATAAAAAGATAGAAGATATTATCTATTTGAAACCAAAAAAAGAATAAATTTGAGATACCTAGATTCCTTTTCTTCATGGGATACTCAATATTTTTTTTCACATCTTCCCTCAATGATGAAATATATAGTAAGGAATGGTTTTCCCATCCAATGGAATGATGAATACTAGAAATTATTTAATGACCATAAGGTTAGACATACTACAAAATTTATACTAATGTTTCTAGAGTCTTGATAGGGCTATGTATTCTATTATATGGAATTAGGATCAGTGCTAGGAGGTGTTATCATATTGGGATATCAAGATGTTTCTTGTGACTCACAGCTATTATACATGCATGAGAAGAACTAACCAATACATAATTTATAGTTGGATGTTGTAGTTTATGCCTAAAATACTGAGAATCCCAATATTTTTTTGATAAATTTATTATGAATAGAAATTATAAAATATTGATGCACAACTTCATATAATGGGATTTGAATCTAAAGTAATGAAGATGGATGGAATATATTTAATGGTTTAACTTCAACTTATTATATACACCGAGGAAATGAAATTATAAAAAATATTCATGAAGTAGGAAGTCTTACGATTAGTTGGACAATGATTCATTAGACTGACGGTATCTTATGTAATTTATAGCCAATATGCATCAGGATTATACACAACAAGTTATGGTTATAATTTTATTTTTTGATTCCCTTATTTTTAATTTGGATGATCATGTTAGAAACAATCAAACATCTAATTATAAATTTTTTTCCATGAGGTCAAAAATTAATGTTGTGGAGACCATTGAGGGATTTAAGTTATGTGGGAGATTAATGTTATGGTTTTGATATGACAAGGTCATACCTTTTTCTTATCAAGAATAAATTCTAAGTTCCTACCATCCTTCAAGATGAATTCTGCATTTGTTGTTTGAAAAAACATATAAATTATTGATAGAAGAGTTTTTTGGGGTTGGCATGAAAATAGATATAGTGGAGTATGTCTTGAGATTCCTCCCATATCAACAGGTCAAGAAAGAGCATCAATATCCATCTGGTATGTTGTTTTCTTTACATCTTTCCACGTAGAAATATGTTAAGATAACCTTTGATTTTCTAATAGGGTTTCCATGGTGTTTGGAAAACATGATTCTATATGGATGATAGTGTATTAGATTAAAAATATGGCTCACTCCAGCCCTATTTATGTAAGTAATGTGGTGAAATATTTTTTCAAACTCGACATTCCTAAAATCCTAAAGACTCGAAACATTCAAGAATAAATTATATATAATCAAGATCCCTAGTTAACATCTCATTTTTGGATGTCCTTAAAGTGATCCCTTGGAAAATAGTTTTCTATTATCATGACATATCATCATCAAATAGAATTGAAATACAAAAGGGCAATAAGAAATCTTGGTGACATGCTTAGGGCTTGTGTAATAGATTTTGGTGGCTTATGGGAGGAGCTTATACATATTGTAGAGTTACCAAACAATAATATTCATTAGGACTTGATACATATTTCTCCTTTTAAATAAATATAATGGTATTATTTTTTATCATGACTTTATTGGGTGAAAATATTTTAAAATTCATTAATTGGACCCATTCATGTGGAAGAGTCAAAAATGAAGATTCAGTTTATCAGAAAGAGGATCAAAATTGCTCAGATTTCTCAAATATCATATGTTGAACATGGTCAGTGACTGTTGTTATTTGATGTGAGTGATCAAGTCTTCTTGGAATCTCTATGAGACATGGACATCACTATTTTAGTAAGTAGGGAAAGTAGTCCCCATGATACATATTCCCATTTGAGATATATCAATGAGTTGGTGAAGTGACTTATCAGTTGGATTTTTCTCTAAGGATTAGTTTAGTGCATGATATGTTTGATTTATCTTAGCTAAATAAGTACAAACATGATTCTAACCATTTGATTCAGTAGGATCACATATACGTAGATCTAGATGATATTTTGTTTTATTTTCTTGTACAAATTTTTTATATACCATAAAAGCACTCACATTGGAAAATCCTTGGTTTAGTACAGGTTTTGAGGCCACATAGTTAGATATATAATGAAAAATGGGAGAGTGAGAAGGATGTGCTGGAATGATATCCTGATGTCTTTTAGTAAACACTAGTTTTCTACATTCCTAGGATAGGAAGAACAATATTGGAGAGAATGTATCACCGCCATTTTAATGTACATGACTCTTTATTTGTGTACATTAATATTATAAAATCGTTTCATTATGATTCAGTGGGTTCTATGAGGTCTTGATATGATTTAGATTAGTTTCTGGAGGTGCTTAGACTTTTAACATTTAGTAGATACTTTTCTCCATCACCAGGAAACTATGAAACATGTTTCGGGAGTCACTAGGTGGCCTCATGGTTAATGCATGGTTTATCCAAATAGTGCATGAACTATAGAAAACTGTGTAATGTGAAAAAGTGGTGAATGAATGGTTGTTTCGTGTTGTATCTAACTGTGTGATGAAACCATTCTAGGGGTATCCTTGAGATAGTAGTAGCACGTGTTTGGTGTACATTTTTCCAAACCATGTAGCGTAACCATACAATGCCAAATTAGCACTCCAAAAATATTTTTTCTAATGAAAATTTATTATAATAAGCCTATTTAATCCCCAATTGTCTTAGGATTATGAATTACATTATCTCCAAAGGATTGATAGAGTTTTCATTTTTCGATGGACGTAATTATTAGGGGAATCAAAGTGTGTTAGAGATCCAGATCCATTGGTAAGAACTTGTTCTCACTTATTCATACAAGATCCGTTATTCATCACTATATAATAACCATAGATCAAGTATGTTATTAATAAATATATATTTTCTGATTTCAATCATGAGTATAACTTTTTGGGTCTCCTTAAAGGAACATGTTTGGTGGAAACATCTAGTGAATCGTAGTTTCATTCTGTTTTCCCACAACAATTTATAGGTTGGTGGAATCTTCCTTCTCTCCACATAACTTAGAAATTAAAGTCTTTGTTTTCATGAAATTAATTTATTGAAATTGTTGTTAAATGTTTTCATTATTTTTGATGCAAAGAAATTTTGATTAATCAATTAGGAATTGTGGAAATTGAATGGTTTCTTAGAAAAGTGTATTTAGTGATAATTTTAATATGCTTAATTAAAAATTATTGTTTTTATTTGATGCATGAATTTTTTTATGAAATTATTTAATGAAATACCGGTTTTATATTTAATGTTATTTTTGATGGAATTATGAATACATGGATGGTGTTAGAGCTTTCATAGACATGACCCTTTGGAAGTGTTCTGTTCCATTAGAGAACTTGGTATTGGAAACCTTGTGTAAATTTAGTGGATCAATGAGTGACTGATCATGAGTATGAAACTATCACCTATGAATAGATGGATGCGTGTGGATATAATTTAATAGATATCACAAATAATTTATAATGGTTCTATTCTTTTTAAAAAAAATTCCACAGAAATTGTTAACAGTTTTTATATGAACTATTTTATCCAATTTTAAAATAATTTTACATAAAATGTGTTAACCAGTTCTTGTCCCTGCAGTTTATGTTTGGATTTATTTCGGAAAATCATAATGAGTTTATACTTAATACCTACTTGTGAATAGTTTATTGTTTGAATATTTCTTCCATCGTGATATAGTTAAAGTCAAGGTATCTCACTAATTTAGTGATTCTTCTTGATGCAATGGAAAATGCATGTGGAGTTGGTGCTTGGAGCTAGTTGGAAGATGGTTATCTTGATGTCCAATGACTTTTTATCTTTTCTATTTTTTATTTTCATTTCAATTATAACTCAAATATTATTGTTATTTTCAGTTATACTATTTTTTTATTTCTTTACATGCATCATAGAGAGAGTTGGATGTTTACTGTTTATATGGTCTGTGTGATTAATCATTAAAAGGGTAGAATCACCCCCGACATTCATGAAGGATTTTGAATTTACTTCCATCATTTTTTGTGATGGGGATGTCATATAAGGACTAGTTTCTCCTTCATCTCTTCCCAAGCTAAGGATGGGGGGTTGGATGTTACACTCCAATGTCACTTGTATGGGTTTTTCATTCTAATTATTTAATTCATTGACTTTGGAGGAGTTTGAATTTTTTTTTTTTAATTTTTTATAGATTTTTGAACTTGTACAGTTGGTTTATGGTTAGAGAACCTTGAAACATATTATATGATTAGTAAATTTCTATTTGAGTAGTTGAATCATAGTTGGTACAAGGTTATAAGTACCATGCAGTCAAACCCTTCACGTAATACTGGTCAGATCTAGTAATAGATGCATGGTTATCACATAGACTGAGAATCTGTTCATTCTAATGATGAAATTTATTCATCTTAGGTCTAGTGGTGAGTTCATGGTTACTGTATGGTTTAGTAAACATTAATTCCTTATCATTCAACTTAAATATAAATTTATTTTATAGTTTTTAATAATTTTTAATAAAGGAAATATTTTACTCTAATCTAATTTTCATAGTTTAACCCCGAGAGTTCCCTACTTGAATCTCATTCTTTCTTCCTGGGATGATGTCATTCCAATTTTATTTCTTTAGGAATTGTCAATATACACCCCTATTTCTTCTTGTTTTCTTTTTCCTGACATTTGTTTCTCCCTTCCTTTTATCTTCTTGCACTAACAACCATAATGGCTAACTATAATTGTTAATATTAGTTAGGAAAAAAAGTATTTTTTCCTATCTAGGAATTGTGGATTTCCTCCGTTGACCTCCTCTTTCATTATTTAGTAGATTCTCAATGGATCAATATGATTAAGGTGGGTTATTTGATAACCATCCTGTTATTTTAGAATACCATCCATATTTGTATTTTCAATCCTATTTATCATCGATAAATAAATTTTTTATTTGATATATATCTTTGATTTATCGAATAGCATCAATGTTTTACATCATTATTCATAAGGGGGAAATGAAAAATTTCTCAATTTATGTTTATTTTTCATTAAAAGTATATTTTTCTGAACCATAAAAGTTTGATAAAATTGAAAAGGGACTCATTTAGAAAATTTATTTATAATTTTTTTTATCTATCATTGATATATAATGTTGGGTATTCCATAATTTTGAAATTAATTCATTATTATAAGGGCTTGTTTGAATTATGCAATTTTATTAGATATTTTTTATTACTCATGGTTTTATATTTGTTTTATTTATTATCCTATTGGGTTTTTCAATATCTTCAAGTGATATCTCATTATTTTTTTTATTATTATCTTATTTTCTGAAGATAGATTTTTTGGTCTCAATTTCATTTGAAATCTAAAGGCCTATATTAAAAATAAAGTAAATTTTATAGCTTCAAAATGACACCCATGAAGTGGATTACCAATAGTTTTGAATTTTTTCGTTATTATATTAGTTAATGTTAGTTTATTATCATTTATTATCAATATAGAAAGGGTTATATTACTTTGGGGGATGCTCAGAGGTGAGATAATGATTTATTTATTGAGTTAAAAAAATGATATATTGTGAAATTATGATTGTAACTTTATCCAAATTTAGAAAATTTTCTAGGAATCCATTGGAAGAATTGTGGGAAATAAATGGATGAATGATATGGTATTTAGGATTTTTCATTACCTTTGATTCACTAGTTATGTTATCACTCTACTTACCCAAGTGTTAGTCATTGAAGCTAGTGAGGAGTAAATAATGATGTTATTTTACGAGTAATAAATCATAGGTATGTGAATTTCTTCCCCAATCAAATTCTTATATTGATTACTTTTTTATTAATATGATAATGTTTATTATATAATAGATTTTATGATTCAGTTGTGATAATATTAAATCATTTCAATTATTTAATGCAATTTCCCATTGTCATTTATTATATGTTCATTAAATTCTCTTACATTACACATTTTCCTTCAACCATAATTTGATAAAAATGTGAATGTATATAAAATTTAAATAGATGACAAAATTTATTTTTAGACACAATTTTACTAAAATAATGTTCTTCCTTTTACAATATCTGTTTTTCTATTTTTAGTCATGTTATGATCCTCTTTGTTTTAAAATATGGTTTTATAATGTAAAAAAATTGTGTTATGATTATGAATAAAATTAATTTATTTGAGTATTATTTTTATTTTCCCTCTCTTGTAAGAAAATAAATTATTTTATAAATTTTATTTTCATGTTATCATTTTCGATTTTGATATAAAATGATTTTTATGGATTATTGGTGGAATCTGACTAGACATTGTCCACCAACCTAGAGAGATAATTTTTTTGTGTATTTATTCTTAATTACCAATATATGTATACAAGTTATATCCACCTCCTTAGTAATTCATATTTGATAGTCCATCATCTCTTAATCATTTTATGTGGTGGTGACCGTTGGTCCTGCAAACATGATTTGATTTATTTTTTAAACTTTTGAATTATGTTGGAATTTATAAGTATCATTGTTATAAACATATTATTTTTTGACACTATTTTAGTATTTATTTCTTGTGTTATATTATATATATTTTTTATATAACTATAATGGGATGTTTGTTCCTATTTCCACTTCTTATTTTTTCTCGTATGGATGTGTATTTTGATAAATATTTATTTACTTCTCATTGATGTTTGATGTATAGATACATCATGTCATATTACAAATAGGATTCCATTATATTTATTATTGGGTTAAGAGGGTAAAACCATTCCCAATTAGTTTTTATTGACACAATCAATGCTTTTTTGAAGCCTCTTGTGATTCAAGACGTCCTTAAAACCATATGGTGGGCTGATCTAGGTGGCGTGGTTCATTTACCCAAGTAGGTTAATTAAAAAATTGTATCAAAGACCTATTTTATTTGTAGTGTAATGGTATATATGATATATATTTTTTGCAACTCAATTGGAAGGTGAGGGAGATTATATGGTAAACTATCTTTCCTACTGAGCCTTGAGTTACCATGGGTGTTCAGGATTTTTCATTTGAATTTTCTTTTTTTCGTAATTATATTTAGATATTTTGATTTGGCTTTGTTCTATTATATCTTTTTTATAATATTTTTATGTTTTTTGTTTCTGATAAACTCTATGTTCCTAGAGTAAAATTTGGGTGATTTAGGTAGTACAGAATTATTGTGCAGGTTTATAAAAAATGTGCAAAAACGATGTAGATACTTTAGAATAACTAAAATAAGTATTTCATGATTGGTGCATGGATTCAGGAATTTTGTATCTTAAACATGCAATCAATTAAGACTTATTATTTTATGTTTTTTTTAGTTATTGACTATTCTGTTATAGTTTTATTGTTGTTTATTATATATTCTGGGAAAATTAAAAAGATTTTTGTATGTATTGAATGAATCTAGTAAGATTCAGATTAATTGATTTTTTTAGGAATCCAAATTTTAATTCTAAAAGATATGATTTTGGAATAAAATAGATTTATATAAAAAAGATTTTGAATTATATTATAATATATTTATAGAATAACAATGAATTAAATATAAGATTTTATATAATGTTTTTTAGATTAATGTGGGGGTTTCATTTCATAGGCTTTTTGATAAGATTCAATTATTTCTTATTTATTAATCTAAGATTATTAAAGAGTGTTCCTTAAAATGTATCGATGTTATGTGATTGCATGAAAATTAACATACCCTTATGAGATATATGGATTCTTTTTTAGTGATTAAGGTTTTCTCCTTTTACCATTTTTATGAATTGTCTTTAATTTCATTGTGAGTGACATGAATAAAACAATGGGTTTATATTTGTATGATACTATAATGATTTTATTTAATTATTTTCTAAATATTATCATGTATATTCTTCGTATACATGAATACTTGAAAAGGGAACATTTCGGGGGCCTTTATAAAATTCCCTATTAATAAAAAATATTATTGTGTATTCTTAATGTGTTTTTATTGTAAAATGTGTTCCTATCATTATAAAAAATAATTTCACAATAGAAATTGTATTTATAAGAAATATTTCCATGAATTTTGTCGAATGTTATTATGATATAAATGGGATTTTAATAATCCATTGATGATACTACAATGTTTTATGACTAACACAATGTATTATGATACTTTTTGTATAAATTTATTTGGATTTATATTTTGAATTATTTTAGAGTATTCCTCCCAGAATAGATTATGTGAATTTAGGAAAGAATTTTCTAGAAAATGTTTCAAATAGTACACTTTCTATAATTATATATACATTCTTTTAAATACTAGAATTGCTGAAAATTTAGATTGAGTGGACTATTCAATACTATCATAATTCATGGACTATGTGTTGGAGTTCATAAAATGGAACCCAACCACTAATAAAGTGATATTGTCTCTCAATATGTAATATATGGTTTCAAGAGGATCGAATAGATCTTCAATTGCATGTGTACTCTTGAAATTTCAAATTTAAGGGTCTCTATTTTCATGTTTCAGAGTCTAAAATTTCAATGTTAGAAACCCATCCTTAATTCTCAATCACTTGATGATATTTCAGTGGAATACATCAAGACCATATTCATTTAGTAGAATTTCCCAACAAATGTGATATCAGAAATGGTAATGGGATTTATTGGTCCACAATGAGGTGTTAAATTGGTAAAGTAATATATTTACCCTTTTTAGGAGTAAATACCATTCTCTCTTAATCGAGTCATCAATTAATCAATAGAATCTTGATTTTTTAAAACAGGTCAACATATTGATCTTTTTTCAGTGTTATTTTTGGTTGTCCTAACACCTTAGGTTGAAGTGGTCAATAAGGGAATGATCAAAGAGGAAATATTGGTGTGATTTCCTATGGATGGTGGAGCTTTAATTCCATGTAGAGATGATAAGGATGGTCTCTCTAATAGAATGTGGTAGTGAGGGTATCCTAGGAAGAAAAGTAATATTGATATGGGTTAAACCTATCATCTTGTTTCCTCTGATTCAATGAATATGTGATGTGTTCCTTATTTAAAACCAATGTATTTCAAGACACACAATTTGAATGATCCAAATCCTTATCATCAATGTGTCCATATAGTTGATATTAATAAAAAATGTACACTGAATTAATATTAATAAATGAAGTCTCAAACATAAACTGCATTTGGGATGTAGTCAATGATAGAGCTAATGCTAACAATTTAAGAGCCAGGCCAAAAATAGTCAGATAATGTATTATTTCATCTTTATTGACTTTTACTGTATATCATACAATTACCTCTTACATTCTTGTTCGAAAAAGTACATTTTATTACCTATATAATATCCTTAATGTTTATGTTATTTCATTGATGTGGAGATTGAATTAATGTTGATTATTCCTTTTATCTTCCTCAATAGTATGTCTGAGTTATCTTTTAAGTGTAAGTATGATCATTCTATTGTATATTGTTTTCTACCACCCTCATAAGTTGACTTAAAAATGGTGGGGAAATATATATTTGGTCCTTTTTTGAATGGGATATAACTACATGTAATCACTTATCAAACAAGGGAAGGCATTTAAGTTTCATAAATACATGACGTACCCTTAAGGGTAACTATTGGTATCCTGATGGTATCAATATCTCAAGTCCTTAGGTGATGACTTCTTAATTAATTATTCTAATTTAGAATTTATTAAAAATATAGTTCTCATAAATTAATTTTATAGTAGAAATTCATCATAGTTATCAATCATTAATAGAACTAATATTATTCTTTATAGACCATGAGGTAGTCTTCCTAATAACAAGATTATATATGTGGATGAAAATAATGCATCATATACATTCATCATAAGATCATATTTGAATTGTAAACTTCTAATATTCCAAATTTGGTAAATATTTGAGAAGCTGGAAAGTCATCATGCTTCTTCTTTATAAATGATCTCATCTAGGTTCACTTCTCTATGTACATCATGGTTCTTCATGTGGAATAGGATATTAAATTTGGTCCTTTGGTAGAATTTTCCAATTAAGAGGTAAAATTTATACACAATTAATTACAAATCCAGTAATCTTAAGGTAAACATAACTCTCTGTTTTGATAAAAAGGCATATCTTTTTAAATTATTCAAATCATAGATTTATTTTTGGGATTAAAAGTTTCATATTAGAGAGAATTTTGACACCTTAATATCAATTTTATGGGTTGATCCATTCTAATATTTTGTTTCATTGATTTTAGAGGACTGTATATTTAAATTTTAAAAAATTATATTTATGATGGTTTATTACAGGTGTTTGGTGTAATACTCCTTGTGTATAGACTTATTTTTTTATATTCAGAGTAAGTTTGAATTATTGATTTAGTGAATGGACTATTTTTAAAAATGAGGTTTTGATCGATAGTGAGTGTTCTTTAATTTCATAATGGGATGTTTTTATATAATGTTTGTGGCTTCAGATAATCCTTGGGTTCTTACATAAGTCTCTTGATCAATGAATTTTTTTTGAAGGTTTTTTGGAGCTTCTCTTAGAGATTTATAGTTTGGTGTCCACCATTTAAAAGGAACCATGAAACAACCTAAGTGTGTAGTGTTTTTTAGATTAGTTTTTATTGTGCATGTTTTTCTAGAACGTTTGAAACACAGTCTTGGGAAATCATGTGAATCATGGAGTAAATAAAGTGAGGTGGTTTGGACTCGGGACATGGTGAACTGTTTATACCATATTGTAAACAAACCATATATATTGTTTTAGAGAGTTTTTAGAGATAGATCACACAGTTTGTAAACCATGAAGGCTAATCATGGGTGGAGGGGTGTTGTGACATAGTACTGACTACATGGTTGGCACATGGTTTGGAAAACTATGAAACCATATTTTACACACTAGGAAATTGTAAAATTACCACTCTTCTCTTATGATTTTATAATATAATGCCGCACTATGTCCCTTATTTTGACCTAGTAGTTCCCTGTACATGCCTCCATCCCTCTCATTTCTTCTATGGTGATCTCTCTCATCACTTAATTTTTTTCATCTCTTGTGATCAATATCCTATTTTGATTTTATGAATAAACTTCATAACATTCTTCATTTAATCTATTTTCTTGTTGTATTCCATCATTTTAATCCATTATTCCCTATTTTCAGGGTGTTTGTATGGTTTGTCAATTTCATTCAATTTAAGCTGAACATTTAGACAATATTGGATGCATAAACTCTCTTTTTCATATGGTATGTAGTCCCTTAAATTAAACCCATAGTCTCGCCCATTTGATAAAATTTCATCAGTGGTTGTCATGTCGGTGCTTCTACAGATTGACCTAAAAATAATTAAATAACCTAGTTATGTTTTTTAAATGCCTAATTATATGATTAGAGAGCTATGATTCCAAATGGATCATGTTTTAAAATTATTTCCTTGGGTTTTTTTAAACTAGATTTTTCATGTTTATTCTTTAAAGAGGAAATCATGGTTTCGGAACAATGATCCTGAAATGGAATTACACAATCATAAAAAACCATGTATTGTGATTTGAGCTTCACATGGGTCAGAAAATTAAATATAGATTTGTATGATAATTTTTCCTATTTTAAAAAATTATAGAATGGTACATGATGTGTAAAATAGGTAATACATTTAAGAATGATAACCATTAATGGTAAAGAGAGTATTAATTGGTAATCTCCTATTATAATGAAAACATATAAGCTTAAGGTTTCCTAAGGAAAATGAATATTGAGACCATGTAACAAATTTATATGTATTGGTAAATGGTATCTAAGTGACATTTTTTCATAATGAGTAAAATTATGTAAATTGGATGGTTTTGAATTAAATAATATATTACTTAGAAGGTACAAAATAAATTAATTATATGAGAGGAATGAGTTTCTAGTGGTTTGATGATGTGCTAGGAATGATGTGGAGAAATTACATGGCTTCTGTATAGACTTGGTTATTATGGAATGTCTTGTTAAATACCTATATTCCAGTAGGGGACATAGATCAATGTTGGGATATGATGAAACCATTTGATTCATTGAGGGTTGATTCTATAGAATTCCTTAAGAATTCTATTATATTCATATTAGATTCATTATCCTTAATACATTGGAGTTTCTCCCCCTCTGATTGGAGTAATGTCAATATTTTTCAACTACAATGGATTATTGTCATGGATTCTTTCTGGGAACCTTATTTAATGTCGGGGGATGAGCTCCCTAGATTATGATTGATATTTTTTTGAGGAATTCCACTAGTGTGACCCAGGGATTCCAATGTGGCTATACTTATAAAAAGTAAAGACAATTCCTTATGTTTATACTAAAAGAATCTATTAGTGTAAAACCAAGGGTCGCCACCATGGATTACCTGTGGGTTTTGTTTAAAGAGAGTTACCAGTTGATCCATGTGGATTCTCTTAGATTATAGTGGTTGTGGTTTCCTTTGTATTATACCTTGGAACAAATTTAATCATGATGTATACCATTATCATTGATATAATAAAACTTTATGAAGTAGGTATATGCTAATTTCTCATTTCACTATGGAGTCCAGGAATTATAAGTTGTATACTTCCTTTTCATATAAAATCATAACTATTTAATTGTTAAATTGATAAATGGTATCAATATTTATTTATATAAATTCTATATGATCATTATTATAGACATGTTTTTATAGACACACAATTAGTGGTGGACTACTGAGTTGTACACTCACACTCATTGGGATACAATGAAACATGGGTTCCCAAGAAGTTGTGACTATTTAATTATAGTTATAGGTATGGGTTAGATCCCAATGTTGGTGATTACTTGGTTTCTAGATTGATCATTGTAGTTTGAGACCACAATAATGCTGGTTATAATTTTTAAGTGTTTCCTCCACTTTTCTTACTCATTAGATTTGGATATATCTATTTGATTGTTGATATATGCCTTTCCAGACATGTATTACATAGATAATTATTATTTTATTTGTTGTTTTGATTATTTATCATCACATTACCTTTTATTCATGTTATTTATTTATTTATTTGGTTGATATATTTGATTACCATATTTTGTTATGTTAGCTTAATTTAACATGTGAAGATAGTCTTCTCACTACACTACTGAAGACTTGTGTTGTTAATATGAAGCCTCTAGAATATGAGGATGTGTGACCATGTCCTTATGGTAGATCATCCTAGAGCATTGAATTAATGGATTCTGGGGAAGGGCGCTACAAAATCGTATCAAAGTGTTTTTCTTTTATTTTTATAATTTTGGATGGTATATAATAGATAAGTTGTTTTTGTGACATGTTATGGAAATTTTACGTGGGACTAGCCATGCCACATGCATGGTAGGTTCATGTTGCAATGGATGGGGATATTTTTCCTTTTTGTTGTTCTAATAGATGATTTGATTTGACCTTAAGTGACATAATTGATTATGAGGTTATTTATTTATGTGTTCTTTTTTCATGGATGATACAACAAGAGAGAATGTGTTCATGCATCATATAAGAGATATAGTATTCACATGTCATTTTCATGATTTAATTTGATTGATTAACAAATTATCTTGATTGTGAAAATGGTCAATCATTTAAACTACCTGAAACTATTTATATAGTATTTTCATATAAGTGTATGGGAAAACCCTACCAAACAAATCCTTTATATAAAATAAATATTGTGTAGAAACATTGACTTGATTATTATGAGGTGTCAGATAAGTAAAATTCTAATTACATCCTAAAGTGTCTTTCCCAATAAATCTATTAATTGACATTTCATTTGATAGATATTGTGTTGTGAAATGTTTTCTCCAATGTAAATAGTAAAATGCAATAATGGGATTTTTTACCACGGATATTATGTGGCACCATCTAAATAAAATTATAACTTCAATTTATAAAGTGTTTTACTCTATAATGTGTTCTTGAAATTTTATTTAACTTATCCAATTTTATAAAAAATTAGGTAAATTAAAAAAGTGAATTTGATTCTCGGATCCATCATGTGTGTGGTTTGTCCCTTATGTAGGTGGTAGGGGCTATGAGACACCCAATGTTATGTGATGACCCTGTGATTTTGAGACCTTTGGTGACATGTGGTAAACTATATATTAGATGATACACGTATTGTGACCATCATTTGAGTTTATAACCTTGTGGTTTTAGATTTGAAATGATGTGTAGTGATCACGAGAAACCATTGTGGGTTTTTCTTGACCCGAGAGTGGATAAATTTGAATAGAATCAATCCTATTGTTGATACATTATGGTGATTATTTGGTGTATTGAATGTTGTGTGACCTTATTGAGGGAATGATTTCCAACAAAAGTTGTAACCTAGATAGGGTTTTATGTGAGAAAGTGGTAGGAGATCCCAATGAAATTTGTTGAAAATGAATTTGGGTTGGTGAGACGATTCATAGTTGTATTTCACTGTAACCCATGATAGAGTTAAACCCGGCCTCATGGATGTCCATGGGTGCATGAGGCATTGGTGTATGTTCACCTTAAAACATCACTATATACAAGGAGTCATAAAACCTATGGTATAGATGTGCTTGTTTTCCATGTGTAATTAGACATTATGAACTGAGAGTTATAAAGAATTTCCTTAACCCTATTGGTTTTAAATTCACCTATATGTTCATGGTAGGATCATTGGATGGAACTATGGTGTTATGGAAACTCCAGTTGGTGGTGACCATGTTATTGGCATGGGTGTAGTGTCATTGTACTATAGGATCTATTGAGCCAAGAGAGTAAACCTTCTATTTTTAGATGATATTGGGTAACACGTGTTAGAAAAATATGGTTATTTATGGGTTTGGTTCTGTGAGCGGTTGTGTACAAGTCATGGACCGTAAGGAGTTGGTGAAACACTTGTAGGTCGACCAACCTAAATCTCTAAATTGGGAATCTAAGTTTTCCATGTGGAAGGGGATAATGTTATAGAAGAATTTTCTAATCCCCAAATATTGTTTTGAAATAGTTTTTTCAAATAAATTTACTTTCTTTGATATCTTGTGATAAATGAAACACCGAGTTTAGGAGAACTATGATATACTATTAAATTATTATGTGACAATTATAGACTAATTATTATACTGTCAAGTATCAATAATATATCCTAAATTTTGAAAAATTTATGGTTACATATGTATAAAAATAATTCATTTGGTAGGAATACATTATAAATGAAAATAAAAAAAATCATTTAAAAGGGAAAAAATATTTTTTTTGAAAAAATGTTTTTATGTGTAAAATGTTTTTATGTTAAAATTTTAATTAATAAAAATATGTGAATTATTTTAAAGAAATTTATTCATTATATATTCAATAAAATTATTTATTATACATTTATTATTTTTCCTAAACATTTGATAAGTGTAAACCATGTTTGTTTCTTAAAATGTATTTTTAAAAGGTTTTCATCATGTTTTGAATGCTTATTTTAAAATTATTTTCATCCAATTATATGTAATTAATTATATTAAATGAATAACATATTTAGAATATAAGGTTTAAATTTTTTAAATAGACCTTTTTTATTTTTTGTTCAAAATCAATAATAATCAATGTAAAATTTATAACCTTATTAAAGAGAAAATCAGGTTAAGATAGGGTAAATCTAAGTGATTAGTTGATAATTTTTCATCCTAATTATTATTAGATGAATGGAATTCTACCCATATCACCTTAGTCTCAATTTTTTTTTAATGGATAGTTATAAATGAAAATGACCTTTATAATATTTAAAAAAATAAAATAACAATGTGTCACTCTGTTAGTTTAAAATGTATTTTTTTGTATTTATATAGGTAAACAATTTGTTATAAAAAATCATTATAGTAATTTTGAGCTTAATGAAATTATTTTCAAGATAGAAATTTATTTATAAACATTAGTCATAATATGATGATCCTCTATTCTTATGAAACACAAATGTATTATTTCACCAATTAATTAAATAATAATATAAATTATATTAAAAATATTAAAAGTAATATAATTTGAGTCACATAGTGTGTTCAATGAATTTTTTAGATGAATATGAAATATTAGTGTCTTCTTCTATAATTACATTTGAAATAAAACTTTTCCTGTATGTATTTTTAGTCAAATTTATTTAATAGTGTAAAATTAACATTAATGATATTATTTCTAAATGATATTTTCTTAAGTTACCTAAAATCATAAAAATATTAAAATAGGAAAAATTGGATAAGATATGATTGAAAACGTCATCCCATGTCCATTTATAGGGTATTTGAACCATTTTTCTTGAGATTTAATTTTTATATTTTAATATTTTATGAAATACCAAGTGTGTTCTCCCACACTATAAAAGAACTCATCTTCTATCTATTCTTCAAAAATATCTAAGCCTTCTAGACCAACCATCCCCTGCCAAGTTGTCCTATTAAAATCAATATCCATGTTTTTATGGTGTTAATATCCTCAAAAAACAAAACCTATATTCTTTAATAATGGATCTAAAGGACGTCCCTCTAAATAGAGGATGTGAGAATACTTTTGAAGTAAGTGGAACCCAAGGTAATGGATTTCCCTCAAACGTTTACTTTTGTGAGATACATGCCATATTAATGACTTTTGACTTTTATGTACAATATATATTGATATTTAATGTATTTTATTATTCTTGTAATTAAAATTATGGGTATTTACATATCCATATAAGGTTATCCCATTCATTCATATTTGATTTAAAAGATACCAAGTGGTATGGGTTTCATGTTTCCATCTCATTGTTTATTAGGATTGTTTCTGATTATGTTTTTGTTGATGAAATATTTTTTTCTATACCCTAATAATCTCATAAATTTTTATCCCTCTTATTCTTTCTTGAAAAAATCCATTCCTTTTATCTTCTTCAACTTATGTACCCATGAGACTAAAAATATGTTTTTGAAGAAAATAGACATTATTTCTCTTTCTGGTAAAAGGCTATTTTCTAACATCATCCATGTTTTCTATAAATGTTTTAGATAATGTTTTTAATATTTTACAATGATTTTTTAAATAAATTTTTACCCATGTATTCCTTTATAAAATTTATTTTAAAGGAATATTATTTTCATCTCCCAAATGAGGTGTTACTGGATTTTTTTTACAAAAGTGTAAAAAGAATGTTTTCTTCCAACTTATATTGCATGAACGGATTTTCCCACCATCATGAAAACTTAGTGATTTGATGATTCCTTTACAAGGTCTCATTTTTATTTTAAAAGAAATTGTTTTCAATAATATTTTGAAATTATTTATAGTTTAAGGTAGTGATATCAAAATGGAACGACTATTTTTATCAAGAAACGTTCCAAATGATGTTTTAAAGTCAATTTCCTTATAATATAACATCGTTTAATTTTACTTTGTACTTACTTGTGTTATTATCCAATAATTCCATCATTATTCATTCCCGGGATGATTTCTATTTACAATGAAAATATATTTAAGAAACCCAGTCCCTTTTCCACAGGCTATACTATATTGAGAGGATAAAATTTTTATAAATAACGTTTTCTTTCCATGGGTTACGCTATGATGAAATTCTTCTAAAAATCATTTCATTTCATGTGTTTTGATATGATTTTTTTATTTTGTGGCACATATATGTCTTATTTTGATTATATGATGGGTGAGATCTATATCTCCATCCGATGCATTGGGTAATGATTAATATTTTATGAGCTCAAATTTTACATGAGACATTATCCCATGTCGGAAGTATTTACATGGGTGGTTATCCAAATCCTAACATGTTACCAATGACTTGGTGGGTATCCTTGACATAAGGTTTTATTTGAATATGTGTATTCCACAATTCATTTTCTTATTCCAATGATATGATATCATGGCACATATTTTTTGATTCCATTGGGATTTATGTTTTATAAACTACAAAGCTTTATTCTATGACTCAATATTATTATCTATGTTATGTAGGTTATGGATTTAAAATTTTTAAATCATCATATCATATATTTATGATATTTTTATAATTATGTGATCATTTATATCTCCCCATTTTACCCTTATTAATAATTATATCACACCCTTTCTTATGTTTCCATTTCACATGTTATAAAAAAGATATTATGTATGATATGTATAAAAGGGTTCATGTTATGAAGAACTAAGAGGGTCTTGTTTTAGTTCACTTATGAATGAATTATTTATGTTTCAATGTTTATAACGTCACTAGACCTATAAAATTCTAGCATGGATCATCATATTGTGAATAGAATATGAATTTAATAAAATTTGATATTTATATATGAAAATTATGAGGTTTTATAGTTGTTATCAGAGTAAGGTTTATCTGACCATTGGAATTTTGGATGAGATTACATTAGTGATAACCGTTGGGATAATTCCACGTATTGGATAATGACCTAAACTTTTAATAATTATCCAAGATAGATTATATAAAAACTAAGGTGTCAAAGAATGAAACAAAATTCCTGATTTTAAAAAATTATAAATTATTTTTCATTATGAGGTTATTTTCCACTATCATTATTGTTGTTCATAGTATGTATTTTGGTTTTATTCAGGGATGGATCCCAAATAAATCATGTAAATTCTAAATGTAATTGAAAATTAAATTATTTTCCTCCTGCAAAACCAAAAGTAATAGGAGCTAGAATGTAAAATCATATTTCTATGTTCACAAAAAATTCTCAAGATATAAATTATTCTGAGCATCCATATAATAAAATGAGGGAAAAATGTTATATTGAGTCCTTCATGAAGAAACAACTACCTTATTTTAGTGGGTTATATTATCCATTAATTGTTTCTCAATGTATTAATACAATTGAGAAGATATTTTCCATTCTCCATAGTTAATAACATGATAATTTAATTTTGCATAATTTTTATTTAGAAGGAGAAGCAAATAAATAGTGGAATCTTCTCAAGAACATGAGGGGATATGATGAAATTGACTTTATAGAGTGGGATTTCTTTAATAAATTATTTTTCAAGAATTACATTCCTTTTATTATCATTCAACCTAAAATTTAAGTTAATCAATTCAAAAATTTCATAAAACATAGTCTTCGAAGAGTGTTAGCCATACATGGCATCAGTTGTTATGAAAAAAATGGTTTATGTGTTATCAATGTGGAGATGGAGATAGGGTTTACCAATAAATATTATTTTATTTATATGAAAATAAATATGGAATACAATGAAAATTCATAGAACCAGGTATGGAAGAAGATGAGACTACCCTTCTTCTCAAATTGTGGAATAAAATATAGAGGAATTTTTTTAAGTAGACTAATAAATGTTTTAAATGTGGAAAATAAGTTCATCAGGTGGATGAATGAAAATGTAGTAGGAATAAGTTAACTAATGATGTGAATAAAGATACATATCAATATAATGGACCACCAATTTTCTAGTGTTTCAAATTCCATGAGTATAGACATTATGCTCATTAGTTCCCCAATTAGAATGTTAATGATGATGATCATCATAAACAAAATCTTAAGCCAAGGGACAATGGGAAATCTCATGTGATCACTATATCTAATGAAGGGTGTGAAAATGATGTGTTGAATGGTAAACCTAGCATTGATACTAGAACAATTATTGACTTATTTGATTTTGAATCTACCTACTCTATTATTTATGAGGAATTTGATAAGGGTATCATGGTATCAACTCAATAATTATATCATTAATTAGCAGTCAAAACCTCTAATGGTATATGATATCATATCAAGTCTATTATTCTTATTATTTTGATGTTTTTCAAGAATGTTCTTCCTATAAATAATCTTATCCTCCCCGTGGTTGAGTTTGATATTATCTTTCACATTGATTAACTTCATTTACAAAAACCCCACATTAATTGCTGATAAAGGGAAGGTGAGTTTGATTTTCTTAAAAAACTATAATTTTATATCAGTGTCATGACAAATATGAGATTCGTATGGAAATTAAATCTAATGTATGGGCCTTTAACTCTATTAAAATGGGAAGTTTATCTCAGATGATTATGAAGAAACATGACATTAAATATATTTGTACTGTGATAGATTTTATTGATGTATTTCAAGATGAGTTTCCAGATCTACCACTGAATTGTGAAGTTGATTTTTCAATATATCTCATGATTGGATCATGTATTATTTTAGAGAATCTATATAGAATGGATTTTATTGAGTATCGAGAATTTAAAATTAAATTCTATGAGAGTTTTGATAAGGTATTTATTTGTCAAAGTGCATTACCTTTAGGTGCACATATTCTTTTATTATGAAGAAAGATGTATCAACGAATCATTCCATTGATTATTAGGAACATATCAACATCATTATCAAGAAAACATACCCTCTATCCTATATTAATGAATTTTTTGGTCAAGTATGTGGAGCTCCATACATTTCAAAAATTAACCTTCATTCTGGGTATCATCAATTGAGGGTTCATAAGGTTGATATAACCAAGACATCATTATAAACAATGTATGGAAACTAGGAATATATAAATATTCCTTGTGGTCAAACTAATTCCCATACTATCATCATAGATTGGAGGAATAGTTTCTTTGAGATTACCCTAATCTATTTGTGGTAGTCTTTATTGATGACATAATTTTAAATTCAAAGATAAATGAAAAGCATGAATATTTGTGAGGATTGTACTGAATACCCTAAGTAAGTACAAGCTCTATTAAAAAGTTATAATTTCACAATTTTGGATACATAAAATTTCCTTATCGAGTCATATAATGTCATGTTAGAGTATATATGTAGATCCATAAAAGACGGAAGCTAATAAACGTTAGAATAGACCAACCACTGTTATTAAGATCCTTTGGTTCTATGGTTTGGAAGGATATTCTTGTGTGTTTATAGAGGATTTTACATGGTTTTCCAATCCAATAACCATGTTAACTCAAAAGGGATCCATGTTTCCTTGGATAAATAAATTTAAAGACTATTTCTAGGAACAGAATATGAGGCTAGTCAGCCCAACTATGAAAAAATTACTCTTCAGTGGAGAAAGTTTTTTAAATCTATAATGATGCATAAAATAACAGATTATTATATGTCCTCATGAAAAATTATGTGGTTATATCTTATTCTTCATTACAATTTTTGGATCATGATAAAAATTACCCAACTCTTGATTTATAGTTTGATGTGGAAATTTTTTTAATTGAATATATTGAGGCATTTCCATTATGTGGAAAAGTGTGAAAAATATATCTATCATAGAATATTAAAGTAAATATTTACTCAGAAAAGAGATGAGTATGTTCCAGAGAAGATTGTTAGAGTTGATTAATGATTATGACTTCTCAATACATTACCACCTTGGAAGGAAAACAACGTGGATGATTCTTTGAGTTGAAAGGATCATGCTAACTTATCTATGATGAGATTGAAAAAGATATAATATTATTTTATTTTAAAAATATAGAGATAAAAATATTATGGTATGTGGAGAATTATTAAATAGATCAAATGAGTGTTCAACCATATATCCCTGTATGGAATAAAGAAGCGCAAACATAAGATGTTGAGCTATAGATGTATATGAGAAATTTTCTTGAATTGAACCTTGACTATGATGGAGTGTTAATGTTCAAAAACCATTTTTGTGTCCCCTCTATATCGGTTCTAAAGAAGGATCTCTTTGACGAGGTTCATCGTTCATAATTCTCTATTCATCCTTGAAATAGAAAGAAGCATGTAGATTTTAAAGTGTATTTCAGATTATATTTTATATAAAGTGATGTCATTGAATTTATGACTTGGTGCTTGGTATTTGAAAAAGTTAAGGATGATATACAAAATCATAATGGGATGTTATAATTCTTACCCAATCCTTATTGTAAATTTTGAAAGAATCACCATGTATTTAATCATTGGACTCCCCAAAATGACTAAAGGGAACAATGCTATATGGGTTTAGTGGATTTCCATACAATGTCAGCACACATCATTTCCATTACAGAAGATTTCTCTCTAAATTATATTTCCTAGATATATATTAAAGAAGTGATGTGGTTTTATAGTTTACCACATTATATTTTATCTGATCAGGATATGAGGTTTACCACAATGCTCTAGCAATGTTTTCAGTAGGATATGGATACAGATCTAAGTTATAGAATTTCTTATCATCCACAAATAGGTTGTCAGTCTGAGAAGACCATAAAAAATCTAGAAGTCATGTTGATATCATTCACTATGAATTTTAAATGTTTTTGGGATCAATACATTCCTTTGGAAGAATATTCATTTAATAATATCTTTTACTCTAGTATTAAGATAGATCTATATGAATCCATCTCTAGAATAAAGTGAAAATCTTCAATGTGATTAAATGAAGTTGGAGAAAGAATGATATTTGGACCTGATCTAGCATAAAAAATATAAGAAAAGGTTTGGGTCATTCCACAACATATAAGGGAATCTTAGAGTCTAAAGAAAGGGTTTCCTAAAAAATTTAGATGGATCTGGAGTTTGAAGTTGTTTAGAAGGTATTTCTATTATTATCTCCCAGGAAGTGGGTGATAAGATTTTTAATGAAGGGAGAGTTAATCCCAATGTATATCGGTCGATTCATATTTCTTGATCATGTTATTATGTTAACTTATCGATTAAAGCTTCCATATATCTCTCTCATATTCATCATGTGTTCCATGTATCTCTCTCAAGGATGTATATACTTGATCGTTCATAGGTACTAAACATAGTGGTTATGCCACTACATGAAATTTGTCTCTTATGAGAGACATCTAGGGGAGATTTTGGATCATATAGAGAAAGTTCTATGAATCAAGATCATCCACTTCTTCAAAGTATTATGGAAAATCCAACAGTTTGAGGAAGCTACATGGAAATATGAGGATATATTTAAGAAAAGATATAATAATATGTTTTTATTAATGTTTTTAATTTCAAGGGTGAAACTAAATTTAAGGGGGTAGAATTTAACACCCAAATATTTCTTTTAAATTTCTTTTTTCTAAAAAATATATTTTCATTGATATATTCTGTTACATACAACACCATGTTCAAAGGATCCATGGACCCGCTTCCCAATGGCAGGTGCTCGTTGGGTGATTTGGCCAATGACACTTAAGAAACCACATTGGTCGAGAGGATGGGAAGTCAGGATCATCACAGCATTTTCGGGGGAATTTTTACATGTTTTGGGACTCTCTTATAGATTTAAGACTTGTTCATATGTTTGAGAACCTTTGGTCTATCCCCAGGAATTGTATCCACAGATTACCCTATGGTCGCAAGTATTCTTGTATATGCAGGGATTAAGAATCATCTAGATCTGAGGTTTACCATCCCTCATTAGATTAGAGATTCCATAAAAGTTTGGGTTCATTGAGACATCATTGATTTCAAGCCTTATATTTGGTCGATCTAGAGTTTATTGTCATCCAGGGGGTACAAAAAATGTCTTGAGTTTCAGGATAGAACCAGTGATACGAGATTCCTACATGTCCTCAAGAGAGGAATCAGAATCCACATAGTTCAGTGCCACTAAACAGGACAAATCACCTTTTAAAGTCATGTGACGTGGACCCAACCATATAGTTTAATGTCATGTGGCATGGATGCCTAAGAGAATGGTGCCTAGTCAATGTTTGATGTGGGACTTATACCGAATCATCCTGGAAGACCCGAGGGAGGTGATTTCCTAGACTCAGATATGGTTCAGCTAGGGTCATGAGGACATAGTCTGATAAAAGCAGATGGGTATCAGACATGGATGTTGGGATTTCACCATAGGGAGGTTTCCTATGTATTATGGTGGGTTGGTAATCAAAGTGTTCATAGTTCTGCAAGATCAAGGCAACACAAGACAATTTCCCATCAATAGGAGGATGGGGTATATTTACCATCAAGTCATGGGAATGATTGGCAGCCCAGATTGGGATTGAACCTCAAAGAGGTGTCCTACGTACCCTATATAGAGGATAGGTATCAAAACCCATGTAGTTTGTTGCAAGTATTATGGTCGGGACATACGCATGATTGGCATCCCAGGTTAGGATTGAACCTCAAAGAGGTGTCCTACGTACCCTACTTAAGAGACAGGGATCAAAACCCATGTAGTTTGTTGAAAGGGGTTTAGTGGGGGCTTATTCATGACTGGCGGCCCAGGTTGCGATTGGACATTAGGAAGGTGTCCTACGTACCCTTCTTAGGAGACAGGGGTCAAAACCCACATAGATTGTTGAAAGTGGTATGGTGGGGACATACACATGATTGGTGGCCTAGGTTGTGATTGATCCCATGTGGGGTGTCCTACATACCCTGCTTAGGAAAAAAGGGTCAAAACACATGTTGTTCATTAAATTGGGTATGGTTCAGACTTACACATGATTGGCAGCCCAGGTTGGGATTGAACCTCAGGGTGGTGTCCTACGTACCCTGCTTAGGAGATAGAGATCAAAACCCACGTAGTTCATTGAAAGGGGTATGGTGGGGGACTTACCCAAGATTGGTGGCCTAGGTTGGGATTTAACCTTAGGGAGGTGTCTTATGTACCCTTTGTAGGAGACAGAGATCCAAAACCACGTAGTTTTTTGCACCACCATTGTTGTACGAACGTCGTAGTCATCAAAAATCATTAATCACATGTGAGTCGTGATCGGTGTGAGAAACAAGAGAATGTGAAATATTAGACAATCCATGGATGTTCTCTCACCCTTGGTTGACTTGGTGGACGACAATGGAGGGCACAGAGCATTGAACCTTCCCATAGAAAGGTACATGTCATTTCCATCCAGCGAGAATGGGGAGGGGCTATCTTTTTAAGGTATGCCCTGTCACTTTCTTCAGGGGGAGGGGAGAAGTTCTCATCACTGGTCCTTAGGGGAGGGATAAGCCAGAGGGATCCCTCAATCCTAAATAATGGGGAGGTTCACGGGGGATCCTAGGCTCGGAATCTGGACTACCATGAGAATGTGAACCCAGGAAAGCTCTAGTTATCAATCCAAGGGATAGGGAAACTGATTTACCTCCACCTACCTTGGGTATGTGAACTCAGAGTAGCATGCTGATGTGCATGAAGGATTCATCATACCAGTTTGGTGGCTTCGAGAGAGGACTTAGACTGATGCTAATGGATAAGCTAATGAAGGGGTCCTGGAGGGTTGGATTGGGCTCGTAGGGCCCGATCTAACTCGAGGGATGGAAATACCGAAGGCTTTGGCATACCACTTTCCCATGTGAGGTGTGGTTCCCTTCACGTAGGTGGGTGCTACATGGATGGGGAGGCCATCTGCATTCCTGAATGGTACATGGACCTAGGGGTATCTTGTGTACCAGGGTAGTATGCAGCTTTTGGTTCATCCCACATACCTAAGTGGTATGCGGTGCTAGAGTCCACTCGAGCGGCGGTGGACGGGGGAAACACCGATCAGGGATTCACCCACGTAGTAGGGTAAAACGTGGTCTACTAGATTGAAGAAGGGGAATCAACTCCCTGGTTCATATGGAGTTCATCCGCGTGGGGGCCATGGTTCGCGGTTCACTAATTTTGGTTTCTGGTTCACCAATTTTATTATGCCTTTTAAGTTCTTTAACAATTCACGGCCAGTCGTATACTAGCTGGTTTGTGAATCTGAACTTAGTGGTTTGCGAATTCCAAAGCCCCCGAATGTCTTCCACAAATTCTCTCTCCCAAAGAACCCTTCTACAAAAATCCTATTCTTCTTCTCTACCTCTCGATGTCCTTTTATTGAGCAGTGAGAAGGGTTGTATCTATTGATAATTTGTTAATTTCTGTAGAGGCCCATGACAGATGCCTAGCCCACGGATCACTCGGTCAATCCGAAGTTCATGGGGCTCATTGAATGCACCTCACCAGAAAACCGGCTTGGCCATGGGGTGCTTCGTGATAGTGCACACCTTCACCTCTATTTGGTGAACGATGGGGTTCACGGCAGTGGACTGGTCTGCCTGGTTCGCGGCTGATGCGGTTTTCGGTAACCCATCGGGCCGGCTTCATTCGGCGACCACCCTGGGATGCACCCACATATGTCTCTGCCTCCGTTCCATGAATGATGCAGTTCACGGGAGGGCGGTTTGTTGGGCCATCTGCGTACCACTTCTGACGAACCAGTATGTGGACCGGTTGGGGTCCTTTTCAATTTGTTAACCATTTTCCATAATTTGATTAAATTCTTGATAAAAATTGAGTAAATTATTCCACTGATTCTAGGGTGTCTTTTTCCTCCCATTTTGGATTTTTCAGGACACTACAAATTCCCCTCATTATAATGGGGTCTGATCGGGACAAAGATGAGCCTATTCTGATGTAAAGCAGTCGTGAACTAAATGAGTGATCAGTTAGTGCTCTAAATTTTTTCTGAGCCAAGGGACTCAGTGAGCATAGCTTGACTATTGCTAGGGTTTTATAGGAAAACCCTACAAACTTTATGTCTTTTCTGATGATACCCTAATTTTTTCCAAAACCCATTTAGTGTGGACCTAGCGAGTATTGTCCGACTTTTTCTTAGGCCGTACTTTGCGGGTTTTTGACCTAACGACCTTTGTGCTTCTTGAGTTTTGATGAATCAATATTTTTCTGAGGCCGTATAGCATGTAGACTCGGCAAGCTGATACTTGTCTTTTTCCCAATACTCCCTTTGTGTGTTTTCATCTTGGCGAGTTTCATGCCCATTTTTTTGAGTGTTTTAAAGTCCCAAAAACAAGACTATAATTACTGTTGTTCTATGTCGAACAGCTTTTTCCGAATATGGTGGGGCATGGGACCCGATGGGGGTTTTATTGATCAGGTATGCCTTAATACCATTCAGACGTATATGGGCGAAAATTTCACTTAAATATGAACAACATGCAGGGCATGCCATGGGGTATAGGATCCATTTGGGAATACAGAGGTAGGAAAATAATCACCTAAGGAAGACTTGACTTTGGTGGCCAAGACATGTGCAACAATATTCAGAGCCGTTGGGGCATGGTATGAATAGTTATAAAAAGGTGTCCTTAAGTCAATGACTATCCATCTGTGATTACTGGGCAGCTTTATGGATGTTCAGATTATGATAACTACCATGAGTGGCCTAAAAGGTTATTAAAACCATTGGGTGTGATTTTAAAAAAGGGGTGTGGTGTCTAAAAAGTTTGGGGACATCTGTATAAATCATAGATATGTCTGGAAGGACACTCTTACATGTTTTTGGTTTACATGATGAATGGTTGAAGCTTAACGCAGTTTAGAGTCATACAAATGAGAAATTCAAGACTCTTAGTCTAAAGTCTTTCAAAGTGGAATGAAATTTCCCAGTTCTCGGTAATATAACCAGAAACAATCCATCATACTTAGACATATTTGTGGAAATGTTTTTAAACTATAGCCCAGAGGGTTTCTAAATCCCATGATGGATATGAGGGTTCATAGTCCAAGAGGCTTATAGAAACTAGAATTTCCTAAGGAGGACTTGCCTTCGGTGGATTGGCCATGGTAAATAATATGCAGAGAGTTTGGGGCATGGTATGCATAGTCATGAAAATGTGTGATTATATTAACGGTTGTATTCTCCCAATAGATGGGAAACTTCAAGGGAGTTTGGATTCAAGACCACCAGGGGAAGCTTATGGGAATTTAGCTCTTTTCAGGTACAAAGTGTGATTTATGGGGAAAGGGTTCCTAGGTGTGAGATTGTTGCTCGTGCAGGTCTAACCCGTGCAATGAGGAAGAGAGGAAAGCCTCCTTTCTTGACTAAACCCATGAAGAGTTCTTTTAAGTCAATGAAGTTTAACTTCATGCATTAAGGACAGTCTACTGTGCAGTTTTAATGTCATGTAGTAAGGACTGAGGGAATTGTTTTTAAATACTATGTAGTTTAACATCATGCATTAATGATGATTTACTGTTCAGTTTAACATCGTGTAGTAAGGACGGTTTACTGTGTAGTTTAATGTCATGCAGTAAGTACATGGGGCAATATTATATATATATGCTTGTTTTTTTTCTTATTCGATTCCACCCATTTGTAGGGGCATCAAGAGGAGTTCCTTATTGCCCATGGAGAACTCATTTGCACTTTGGATTCATGCACGTGGAAACTAGGGACATGTTTGAATGTCAAATATTTGGTCCTTGTAGTTTAACGTCGTGCGGTGGGGATGAAACTCATATAGTTTATCATCATGTGGTAAGGACACTGCTGTAGCAGTCATATTTGATTAGAATGTAACTAGGACCACACAACGAGGGGAGGACCTTCTCATTGCTTGACGTCTCTGCGTGGAGGACCTCCACTATTACAGTTCCAAAAACTACCACCATAATTTGATGCCTGGATGTGAGGTATATCATTGCAATGTAACCCCTAGGGAGGAACTTCAGGGAAGGCCACAATAAGGGGAGGGCCTTATTATCGTGATGAGATGCCACTGCGAGGAGGACCGTCATAGTTGCGACTATGTTGGCGAGGACTACTATCATAATCTGTGGTCCTACTGCTTGGAGAGTGTTTGTAGCATATAACATGGGGAGGACCATCAGGGTGGATTCCAACAAGTGGAGGACTTTCTTGTTGTCTAATATTTAGGTCACACAGAGGGCTTTTGTGACTCACATCAAAAGAGAGACTCTCGTGATCGATCGTTATATTCCCACAAGGTAGGACCTCATGGGTGCTCTGGGGAGGACCTTTAGAGCCACTGGTAGTGATATTTTGGGGAGGACCTTTGAAAATGCTACTACCACTTCCATAATATAGTAATGGGTTGGAAAGATTATAATCCTTTGATACATATTTGGTGGCGTTGAGAACCCCAGATTCCATAAAAGCTGAATCATGGACCCACTCTTTATTTTTTGGCCGACTTTGGCACGTTCAGGTGCTCTCTTGTGGGTAGAGGGGACCGTCTGCTTTCGATAACGGTATTCACCTCTGGGTCCCTATTTAATTGATTCATGTGATTCTGCTAGGATACTCCAATGAACATTTTGAGTTTTTCTATGGATATATGACTTCCCTGGGGAGTCCTCCGTGATGGATGGGTGTCCCCCAGTTATAACGAGTTAGTATGCTCGATCCTACTGCCCTTGTATCGTGGGATATAGCCGAAGACCCTCCTGGCCGGAAGCAGGGATGAAGAACTACTCCAAAGTGTCTATCTCTTCTCTTAGATGAGTCTCATCAATTGGGGAGATTGGATTATGGGCCCGAGTCCTTCCTATTTCCTCAAATGAAATTACATTCTGAAAAATCCACAAGATATGATCTAGGATCAATATCTACTCCTCCATCATTTCCATGATATGTAGAGAGACATCTTTGGATGGAATGGGTACGAGGGACCATTCCGCTATCAGAGTAGGAATGTACTTTTCTGGTCCTCCAATAGTCAGTTGATAATGATGATTCTCTTATGTCAGGGAAGGTAAATGAGAATACCCCTTTGCTCGGATCTGCTAGCTAACTTCCCTATTTGATGCCACATCAGGATGATATAATTTACTTAAATTCACAGGGAGATGGCCTTGTATATCTTGGTTTCCCACCGTATCGAGCTGGTGGACTTTGTTGGCAGGGATAGGTGCTCGCCTATTTATTCCCACAATACCTGGATGGTGGGATTCATTAATCACCACCATATAAAGATGGAGGGAATCATTAGATGCCATCATATTTAGATGGTGGGCTTCATTGGAATCTGTGAGAAGCTATTCCAGCAGGTGCTGGATTTCCACCATATCTAGTTGGTGGGATTCATGATCCCGAGTAGGTAGAGGTGCTAGCTGGGTAGGTGTCATCCTATATGGGTGACGTTTTTGAGGAGGATAGATTGGGGTGTTCACCAGCTTATATGACAGCACCATGTTTTGATGGGGGGATTTGTTGATTGCCAGCATATCTGGATGGCGGGCAACTTGGGAATCTGCAAGAATCTGTTTCTGCAGGTGTTGGATTGCCAACATATCTGGTAGGTGGGCTTTAGGATCCCAGGAAGAGAGAGATGCATGATGGGTAGGTTCCATATTATAAGGGTGACATGCTTGATGAGGACCAACGAGGAAGTGTGCCTACCCATTGGTTGCCTCCATGTCTGGATGGAGGGATTTGTTTATTGCCACCATATCTGGATGGTGGGCGTCTTGGGCATCTGTGAGAAGCTGGTCATGGAGTTGCTGGATTTCTACCATATCTGGTTGGTGGGCTTCATGATCCCATGAGGGTAGAGGTGCCTGCTGGGTAGGTGTCATCTCATGTTGATGATGGGCTTGACGAGGACCGGTGGGGATGCACGCCTGCTTGTTGGTTGCAACCATGTCTGCATGGCGGTCTTTGGAAGAACAGACAGGTGCATGAGCCTTCCAGTGATGTGTATTCATGTTTGGGTAGAAGATCTCTTCCTCAGGAATGAGGGTGATGAACTTTTCCTGGATGTATGTTTTCCACCCTCGATGTGCGGTCTGAGGGGCTGGATGTCCCAACCCGTCCCTCGGGCCCCACGTCGTGACTATCCCAAGCCCACCTTCCAAAGGCCAGAGGCTGGTGACTTGCAACTAAGAAGGATTATCCCTGAAAGGGAAGGAATTGCATTTAAACATGTATGTACATAGTCACACAGACTAGAGAAAGGTAAAAACTATGTAAAACCATAATCCCCCAATGTACCACCACATAGAGTACATGTGAAACAGAAATTAATGGGGCCAGAATACAAGCCCAAAACTCACAAATTGCAGACACAACAGCTGAAGACCTGACTGCTCAAGACTCTACCTGGAGGGTAGGTGTAGGATGCAGTCTGAAGAAGTGGAAGGGGTTCCATGTTTTCTCTTATGTATCCCCTCTCTACCAAGTCCCAAAACACCAAGGTCAGCATCACTGAGCTCCTCCAAGTCCTGGACCACCAGGGTCGGCGTCGTAGTGACGATCATCTACACCAGACACAACACGTGTGGGCGAAGCCCGTGTAGGGGTGAGTATAACAATACTGAGTAAGGACCCCGAGACCCCTAATGATCTCCCAGAAATCCACAAAGTAAAATACCACAAATCATGATCTCAAAATAAATCACAAAGTAATAATTATATCTCAAACCAGGTATAACTTAAGGTATGGGAGATAAGATGATTAGTCTTAGAGATAGATCATCTTATTTCCATTAAGAGGCTCATCCCCACTAACCACCGAGGGAGTTCTCCTGCTGGCCACCCAAGGTCGATCACCTGGTGACCACCCGAGGTCGCTCACCTGCTGACCACCAAGGTCGCACTCCTGTTGACCAATGAGGTCGCACTCCAGCTGACCACCCGGGGTCTCCCTTCCATTGACCACCCGAGGTCGCCCTCCTGCTGAGCACCTGAGGTCGCCCTTCTGCTGAACACCCGAGGTCCCACTCTTTCTGACCACCGAGGTCATTTTGTAGCTGACCACTGAGGTCGCTCTTCATGTCAAAGCCGGCTACTAGATTCCTGCACTAAGCACGCTTTATTCCAATAGTATTTTCTCCTCAAGCCATATGTCACCTCTAAACTACCACATAGACTCACATAGAATATACACAAAGTACTGCCTTGTTGTAAGGGTTCCAACGCTACAAATAGCTCGTCAATCAGACGTCTAGTTTTCAAGTTACAGGCGTTTTAATATCCAGGAGCATAGTTAGATTCGAGTCTGATTCAACCCGTCTATTTTCCAAACTTGTCCAAAAATAACTTAGATTGTCACAAAAGGACCACCTCATCACGAGGGTTCCAGTGCCATAGATGACACGTCAATTGGACAATGGGTTTCAAATATATCTACATTTAAGCATGAACGGGGTCCAGCCCATCAGGCCTAGTGGGCTGGCAGGTCAACCCAGCTTGGCACGGCAGGTCCGACACGACAGGCGGGTCAGCCCGGCCGAGTGAGACGCGGCCCACCCACGGACCGCGGGCCGGTCCGGTTCGCTCGGATGCACGGGGGCTCGTCCGATTTCACTCCCTTGGCACCGCCACGTGACGCCGCCCCTTCGTCAGGCCGGCCAGATTGTGGCCAGCCGGTTCATCTAGCCAAGCGCCCCCCTGATGTGGGCAATGATTTCCTCCCACGCGGTGGCTCCATGCACTGCAGATCCCCACTGACTGAGCAGAATGGCCGACTGGTTTTCCCATGGACTGAGCAGCTCGACGTGGGCCGCCGGTCCCTCCACGCGAGCGGCGCGTGGCTGCCACTGCCGCCGCCGCCTCTGGTCACCAACACAGCCGCCCGATGAGCCTCCTTCTGCGGACCACCAGCTCTACTCCGATTGTCAGATTTCAGATCCTTCTGTGCCAAGGGTCCTCCCGAGATGACCCCCTCAGTGCTGGACCCTCCGGATCTCGTTGTCGCCACTTTGGCCCGTTGCCTGCGAAGAACACATCAAGAGAGGATTTGGAGAGGGGGTCGGGCCTTTTTCATGTTGGCCCGCACACTCTGCGTTAGCATTTCATAAAAAGATCCACTAAGTATTTCATCACTATGTTAGATCAATCCTGGATCTAAACCATGAAAGAATATCCCTTTCCCGCAAGAATGCTCGAACTGTGGATCAGCCTGTTCGTTGGATGGTCTGCATTCATCTTTAGATCTATGGACGAGAAATGTCAATCAAAAAAAATACCAATCCCCCTACCTTTTTTGGGATCATTCGTCAAATATAGGAATTTCGAAGATCGGGATGTCGAAGATCAGGACGTCTATCTGTGATCCCCTGGCATTCGTCATTCCTTACCGGCTCCTGGATCAGATCCCTGAGAAGAGTCGTCAAAGGATCTCATGCCTGGTGTTCGTCAATGATACACGCCTGATCTTCCACACCAAACCCGGATCTAGACCCAGATCTGGTGTAGCCTGCTCGGATATTAAAGGATTTAATGTGAACCGAAACCTTTACGTTACGATATTTCATTTATGAAACAACGTTTCCCGTTACGCCTCATTAAAGGCCCGTTACCACTTTGTCTCCGTAAAACAGCGGCCGGTCAAGATGAGAAAGAAAATAAAAATAAAATAAAACAAATGGTATTTTATTTTTATTTATTTTATTTCTTAAAGAGTCCAAAAACTAACTTTTCTACTTGGCCTTTGTCGGTCAAAGTTAGGTCCTTCCTAAGAGAATTTCGGCCTTCTAAATCCAACGGTGCCCTCAAATTTTCAATCTGAGCACTAGTTCAAAAGTTAGGAATTCCTGCTCACTTTTCCACTTAAGCATACTTATGTAAGGTTTGGGAGTCAATTCCAGGATCACCATGCCTCACAATCACATGTCGTCAACTCCTATGGTCTTAGTAAATTCTCAAATAACCGTGAAATTTTTTTATTGAAAATTCCGGGTTATTACATTATCCACACCTTAGGGCTTTACGTCCCTAAAATCCAAACAACAGATAAACAAAAAACTGGGGGTAGTAAGCACAGATATGGGCCTCCTTCTCCCATGTGATCTCCTGGAGGTTCCCGTGCTGCCATCAAATTCTCACCACAGGAAACGACTGCTAACGAAGGACTCGCTCCTGCCGATCCTCTATCTCTATCGAGAACTCCGCAAACATCGCCCCATTGTCAATCTCGAGCTCGCCATGGATGATGATGTGGGAAGGGTCGTGCACGTATCTCCTCAGTTGAGATATGTGGAAGACTTTATGCACCTTCTCGAGCTGGGGCGGTAGAGCTAAGTGGTACACCACCTCACCTACTCTCCATAGTATCAGGAAAGGTCCAATGAACCTTGGTGATTGCTTGCCGCCCCGTCCAAATATTCTGATTCTCTATCGAGGGGAGACCCGTACGAACACATGGTCCCCCTCCTGAAACTCGAAAGGTCTTTGTTGCCTATCATCATAGAACTTCCGTTGGATCTTTGCCGTCTTCATCTGGTCACAGATGACTTGAACCTTCTCTATCGTAGCCTGGACCATCTCTGGACCCACTAGGGCTGACTCTCCTGGGTCCATCCAACACATAGGTGACCTTCATGGTCACCTGTATAATGCCTCAAAAGGATCCATACCGATTGTGGAGTTTTAGCTATTATTGTACACCAACTCCATTAAGGGTAGGTGTTCCTTCCATCTGCGACCAAAGTCCAGGACGCAAGAACGAAGCATGTCCTCAAAGGTCTTACTGGTCCTCTTAGTCTGACCATTGGTCTGTGGGTAGAACACTGTGGTCAAGCATAGATGAGTCTGAAAAGCCTCTTGTAATCCCTTCTACAACTGGGATTTAAAGAGGGAATCACTGTCCGAGAGTATTGTCTTAGGCACACCGTGAAGCCACACAGTCTCTTGAATGTAGAGGCATTCCAAGCTCTCTACTAATCTCTGCTCTCGAATAGCTAGGAAGTGGGCCAACTTGGTGAGTCGGTCGATGATCACCTAGATGGTATCATATCCTCTGGATGTATGCGGTAATACAATCACTAAGTCCATGGATATCCCATCCCACTTCCACTCCGGTATCTCGAGGGGTTGTGTCAAACCCACTGGAACCTGATGCTCGACCTTCACTTGCTGACAAATGGGGCATCTCGAGTCAAACTCCGCTACTGACTTCTTCATCCCCGAACACTAGTACTAGCATCCGAAGTCTTGGTAAATCTTTTCCACTCCTGGATGTACCGCCAAGGGAGAGGTATGATACTCCCTCAATACCTCATCACGCATCATGACTGGCACCATAGTGCTTCCTCAAAAAATGATGGTGTGCTCCCCACCTTCTGAGTATCCATCAAGAGTATGCCCTATGTATTTCTAAGCCCATATGGTCATGCATCTGTTGTGACTGATTTGCACCTCTCTGACTCGCTGAAGGAGTGGAGGGGGAACTACCATCTACTAGAGGTGTACTAAATCGTCTCCATCCACAAAGGATATCTGAAGAAAGACCAACTACTCTGAGGCCTCACTCTGCAGCTGCGAACTCGATCTCCGATTAAGATCTTCTTCCACAATGTTCCCCTTCCCAGGAGTATATAATATCTCGATGTCATAGTCTTAGAGGAACACTAGCCAACGACGTTGTCTCAGATTCAAATATTTTTTAGTGAAGATATATCTAAGACTCTGGTGATCTGAGTAGATGATGAACCGTCCACCCATTAGGTAGTATCTCCACATATTTAGTGCGAAGATTATTTCTTCTAACTCTAATCCATGAGTCACATAGTTCTTCTTGTGTGGCCTCAACTATCATGATCCATAATCAATCACTACATCTCCCTGCATCAGGACACATTCGAGTCTGGTCCTTGATGCATCCCAGTATACCACATTGCTGATGCACTCCTTTGGAAACCTCAGGATAGGAGCACTCGTCAACCTCTGCTTCAGCTGCTGGAAGCTCTATTGGAACTTCTCCGTCCATACTAAGCGTTTTACATTATTTGTAAAAGCATTCATGGGTGCTACTACCCTGGAGAAGTCAGGTACAAATATCTGGTAGTACCCAGCTAACCCAAGGAAACTCTGCACCTCGGTAACACTCCTAGGTGGATCCCAAGAAAGTACTGCATCAATTTTTTCTGGATCTACCATAACTCCTTCCTCTGAGATAACATGTCCCAAGAAGTGGACATCCTGTATCCAGAACCCACACTTTGAGAGTTTCCTGTAATGTTGGTGCTCTCGGAGTGTATCCAGAACTATCCTCAAGTGTGTAACATGCTCCTCCTCAGATGTTGAATACACTAGGATATCGTCGATTAAGACTACCATGAACCGGTCCAAGTATGGCTGGAAGATCCGGTTCATGAGTACCATGAACACTGATGGGGCATTGGTCACACTAAATGGCATCACTAGGTACTCATAGTGACTATATCGACATCTGAATGTCGTCTTCAGGATGTCCTCATCCCGCACACGAAGCTGTTGATAGCCTGATCTGAGGTCTATCTTTGAGAACCACTTCGCTCCCTTAAGCTAGTAAAAGAGGTCATCAATCCTTGGTAGAGGATACTTGTTCTTCACAGTCACCTGGTTTAGGTGCCGGAAGTCTACGCACAACCTCAGGTTTCTGTCTGCCTTCTTGGAAAATAACACGGTGACTTCTCATGGTGAGACACGGGGCCTTAAAAACCCCTTTCTCTACAGGTCCTCCAACTGTACCCTCAGCTCTCGAAGCTCTCCGGTTGCCATCCGATATGTAGGTGTAGATATAGGCACCATTTCTGGGTACAAGTCAATGCAGAAATCTACCTCTCTATGAGGAGTTAGTGCTGGAACATCTTCTGGAAAGATGTCCTCGTACTCACCCACCACTATGTGAAACTATGAACTCATCATGTCATCTGCATCGAGGGTCATGCTCGCCAACTTGTCAGTAATGTGCTACACCGTCCGATGTGCGAGTCCATCTCGTACTGCCCCATTTTCCTTATCTCCCACAAAGGAAAACTGGGTCCCGTCTCCGTAGATACACCGCACGGTATGTCTCAAAGAGTAAATATGAGCATGGACCGCTGATAACCAGTCCATACCTAGTATGAAATCATATGTCCTCAAAGCTACTACTAGGAGGTTCCATCTGAAGCTTTCTCCTCCGAGAGTCAGGTCACACTTTCGGTACTAGTGGGTGACCGCTGAATCTCCTCCTGAGGGAGTTTCTAACCTCAATGGTCTATCCAAGGGCTCAGTTGGGATTTCCGAGCTCCGAAAAAGGTCCGTGGACACAAAATAATTGTTGGCACCTATGTCTATAAGTACTAAAACTAACGTAGAGAACAAACATATCGTACCTCGTATCATCTTAGGGACATATGGGCATAGGCCTGCACTGCCTGGAGCTGAACCTTCCCTTGTCCACCCGCTCATGGAGCTCATGGTGGACCACCTAGGGGTGGAGGTGGTAATGCCTCATACCTCCGTCCACCTTCTGCTGCTCGCCCCATACCTCTTCCATGTCGTCCACCTGCCTAGCCACCTTGTTCCTACCTATGGTACTACCTAGATGGTTCATAGACCACCTGCCAATCATCAGTACGGGGAGTCGGACAATCAAGAGTGATATGTTTATGCCCTCCGCAGGAGTAACCAATTCTTGCTCCGCTGATGGCTCCCCCTACCTAGGGAGTCTCATACCACTGATCATGAATCCTGGGGTCATCCCCTTGAAGGTCTGGCCCGCTTGGGCCTCTGTTTCATCTGCATACTTCCTATTGCAGATGACTCGGACACTTCCGCCCTGTGGTAGCTCCCACTACTGGTTCTCGCTCAGCTAAAACGATCTCTATTAGAAGATCTCGCTTGAGTACTCCATCCTATGTCGGGATGCTGAGTGAGATCATCACCACTCTGATCTCCCATTGGAGTCCCTACTCAATGGTCCAGGCCCTGAAGAAAGGGTCCTGCACCATGTCGGTGGAGTAGCAGGAGAGGTCGGTGAACCTCGCTGAGTACTGAGCTACTGTCATGCTGCCCTGTTGTAGGTTCAATAGCTCTTGAATGCACACAGAGCATAAGGTCACTAGAACGAACTCTACCTTGAAGAGGGTCTCAAATTCCAACCATGTAAGAGTTGTCTCCACTTGAGTCTGGAGCGTCAAACTCCACCATTTTCCTGATGTACCCTGAAGAAGGCTGGGAGATAGTACTATCATCTGATCCATCAACGCCCTCACTAAGCAGAACACCCTAGTAATGGCTTCCAGCCAATCCTTGGTTGCCTAAGGATCAGTCTCTCCTCGAAACCTGGGAGGTCTCTGCCTCTGAAATTTGTGCAATGCTCCATGTCAACGTGCATCATCCTCTAGTATGGCTGGTATCAACTGCTGGTCCACGGGTGGTGGTGCTGATGGTACACCACCTGGAGGTGCTAACACTAAAATCAGTCCTTGCACCGATGCCTCATCACTCGGTGGGCTATTGCAGACCCTCTCTGGAATCCTGGTTGGCTATCTTCGTGGAGGCATCCTATAAGTAAACAAGATATGCCACAGTCAAAAAGTTATACCTAGTGAGCTGACTCAAAAGGGATCAATTGAAAAAAACATTTAAAAAAAACATGCAAGTATTTTTTTCATGTATCAAGTCGGGAAACAGAAACCATGGTCCTGGTGTATGGATACATCAGCCGCCACACCAACAATGGACTCCCTGGCCTGATAGATGAACCTAAAACACTTAAAATTATTGCACCATCAAAAACATTACAAACTCTTAGTCATAAGGTAGAACCGACCACCCTCGGATTCCACTTTGTCAAGACCCGTCCCCCGGGGCATGTGCCATGACTACCCCAAGCCCACCTCCCAAAGGCCTGGGACTGCTGACTAGCACCTAATAAGGCTTATCCTTGAATGGGATGACATTTCCATTAAACCTGTACGCACACAGTCACACATACTAGAGAAAGGTAAAAACTATGTAAAACACCAAACCCCCAACATACCACCACATAGAGTACAAGTGAAACGGAAAGTAATGGGGTCGGAATACCAGCCCAAAACTCACAAACTGCAGACACAGTAGCTGAAGACCTGACTGCTCAGGACTCTACCTGGAGGGTAGGTATAGGATGCGGTCTGAAGCTGTGGAAGAGGTACCGTGTCTGCTCATGCGTCTCCCTGCTCCACCAAGTCATGAACCACCAAGGTCGGTGTCACTAAGCCCCTCGAAGTACCGAACCACCAGGTTCAGTGTTGTAGTGATGATCGTCTGCACCAGACACAACACGTGTGGGAAAATCCTGTGAAAGGGTGAGTATAACAATACTCAGTAGGCACCCCGAGACCCCTGAAGGTCTCTCAAAAATCCACAAAGAAAAATTCCACAAAGCATGATCTCAAAATAAAGCACGAAGCAATAATTATAGCTCAAAATAGGTATAACTTAAGGTACGGGAGATAAGATGATTAGTCTTAGAGAAATATCATCTTATTCTGTTAAGAGGCTCATCCCCACAGACCACCAAGGTTGTTCTCCTGCTGAACACCTAAGGTTGCTCACCTGCTGACCACCTGAGGTCGCTTACCTGCTGACCACCGAGGTCGCACTCTTGCTGACCACTGAGGTCACACTCCAGCTGACCACCCGAGGTCGCCCTTCCCTTGACCACCCGAGGTCGCACTCCTTCTAACCACCTGAGGTCGCCCTTCTACTAACCACCTAAGGTCACACTCCTTCCGACCACTAAGGTCATTTTATAGCTTACCATTGAGGTCACTCTTCACATCACAGCCAGCCACTGGTTTCCCACACTAATCATGCTTGATTACCGGAGTATCTGCTCCTCAAGACATAGATCTCTTATCAACTACCATGAATACTCACTTAGAGTATAACCAAAGTACCGTCTCATCGTTAGGGTTCCAACGCCGCAGACGGCTCGTCAATCGGACGTCCGGTTTGCATGTTATGGGCATTTTAATATCCAGGGGCCCGGTTGGATTTGAGTCCATTCCAACTTGGCCATTTTCCAAACATGTCCAAAACTCACTTACAGTATCTCAAAAGGACCTCCTCATCACAAGGGTTGCAGTTCCGCAGATGGAACGTCAATCGGACGCGCGGTCTAACAAATATCCACATTTAAGTGCGAACTGGGTCCGAACCGTCAGGCCTAGTGGGCTGGCGGGTCAGCCCAGCCCTGCTTTCCTGGTCCGACCTAGTGGTGTGTGTCCCACCCATAGACCCAGCCCATAGACCACGGGCCGGTCCGGTTCCCCTGGATGCACGGGGTCCCATCCGTTTTGGCTCGCGCGGCGGCGCCACGCAGCCCCACCACTTTCCTACAGGAATGCATGAACCATGGATTAGCCTGTTCGTTGGCTGGTCCACGTTTGTTGTTAGATCTAAGGACAAGAAATATTAATCACAAAGAAAGATCAATCCCCCTACCATTGGTTGGATAGTTCGTCGAATATCGGGACGTCGAAGATCGGGACGTCGAAGATCAGGACGTTGATCCGTGATCCGCTGGTGTTTGTCGTTCCTTGCCGGCTCCCGGATCATATCCTCAAGAAGCACCATCGAAGGATCTCATGCCCGGTGTTCGTCATTCCTACCCTCCAGAGCTCCCATGCCAAACCCAGATCTAGTCCCAGATCTGGTGTGGCCTGCTTGGATATTAAATGAAGTAACGTGCACCACAACGTTTACGTTACACTGTTTCATTTATGAAATAGTGTTTCCCATTACGCCTCATTAAAGTCCCATTACCACTTTTTCGCCATAATGCATCAGCCACGCAAGATGATAATGAAAATAAAAATAAAATAAAACAAATCGTATTTTATTTTTATTTAATTTTTTCATAAAAATTCAAAAAACTAACTTTTCCGCTCGGCCTGCGCCGGTCAATGTTAAGTCCTTCCTAAGCGAATCTCGACCTTATGGATCCAACGATGCCCTCGTATTTTCAATCTGAGCACTGGTTCAAATGTTAGGAATTCACGCTCAATTTTCCTCTTAAGCGTACATAAGTAAGGTTCGAGAGTCAATTCCGGGCTCACCGGGCCTCGGAATCACGTGTCATCAACTCCTGTGGTCTTAGAAAATTCTTAAATAACCATGAAATGTTTTTATTGAAAATTCCAGGTTATTACACAGGAGCTCGGGGACCATGGGAATGAATCCTTGGTGTGGTATCCTCTTCAGAGTGAGGATACTGAGTTGCGGCGTAGTTGTGGTGACATATTCCAGTGGGGGCCTTCATGCATAATCAATTTATAGAAGGGTTTAAGTCACCATCATTGACCTCATCAACCTCCCTATGATAAGGGAGGTTTTCATTGTCTCGTTCTGGGGAAAAGCTCCCGAAATGGTTCGAGACGGCTACAGGGGCCGCCTGGATCTTCTCCCTCGGTCACTAATGGGCAGGAGGCCTGTGGGATTTAACCGACTAGAGGGTGTGCATACCTGCCTCCTTGGTTAGGAGAGTACCATTCTGGTGGTACTCTCAGATCAGTGCATCCGAGACCCAGCATTGGAGATGCTGGGTGAGAGACCAGGTCCTCTACCGATTGAAATTCCTGGTTATTGCATTGATCGACATGAGTGTCTATGAATTCCTTTGTGATGCTATTCGATTGACGGAATCCCTGTTGGTTTCTTGAAAAACATTTGGAAAATACAAATAACAAAAACAATCAAAGTAGAATCTCATAATACCATGTGTAATTAATGATCTTGCTTGGCCCTCCTTTTGATTATGAAAGGTAGAAAGTAGTGGGTTTAACTCACCACCATAGTTGAAAGCTCATTTCTGGGTCCATTATTGGTTTTGGTCAGAGAATGAGAAAAATGGCACGTCAAATATTAATCATCCATTTATTGTAATGGAGAGTTTCAAATTATGGTAAATCTTTCATACTAGTTAAATATTCACATCGGGTTCACCATTTTGTTTCACAATAAAGGGTTGGGTGGTTCTCAGCAGTTGATTACAGGGTTTTGAGTTGTGTGTAACCTGTAACGCTAGTTCCACCGTCTTTGTTCATTCTCCAACGGGTTTATTTGTGGAGTCAAAAATGCCCAAATGTTCTTGTGTCCAATGATCCACGGACCTACATTCCAAAGGCAAGCACTCGTTGGGTGATTTGGTCAATGACACATAAGAACTCACATTGGTCAAGAGGATAGGAACTCGGGCTCATCACAACCTTTTGGGGGGGATTTTTTTTGTTTCGGAACTCTCTTATAGATTTAAGATGTGTTTATATGTTCCCGAATATTTGGTTTATCCCCAGGCATTGTATCCATGGATTACCCCTGGGTTTCATGTAATCAAGTATATGCAAGGATTCATAATCATCTAGATTCTAGGTTTACCATCCCTCATTGGAGTACCGATTCAGTGGGAGTTTGGGTTAATTGAGAAAACACTGGTTTCGACCCATATAGTTGGGTGCTCTAGAGTTTATTGTCATCTAGGGGGGAAAAGAATGTCCTGAGTGTCAGGAATAAAACTGTGATATGGGATTCCTATGTATCCTCATGATAGAAATCAGAAAACACATAGTTCAATGCCACTTAACAGGACACATCACGTTTTACAGTCGTGTGACAAGGACCAAACAGTACAGTTTAATGTCATGTGGCAATGACGCCTAGGAGAAAGGTGCATAGTCAAGGTTCGATGTCAGACATATGCCGAAGAAGCCTAGAAGACCTGAGTGAGGTGATTTCTAGGAACCGAATATGGTATTTCTGGGTTTATGAGGACATAGTCTGATAAGGGTGGATGGGTATTAGACTTTGATATTGGGCATGCACCATATAGAGGTTTCCTGCATATCCCTTTTGGTTGGGAATCAAAGTGCACATAGTTCTGCAAGATCAAGGCTTACACATGATATTTTCCCATCAAAAGGAGGAGGGGGAATATTTACCATCATGTGAGGGGAATGATTGGAAGCCTATATTGATATTGAACCTTAGGGAGGTGTCCTAAGTACCCTGCTTAGAGGACAGGGATCCAAACCCATGTAGTTCATTTCAAGGATTATGGTGGTCAGTTATGCATGATTAGAGGCCCAAGTTGGGATTGAAGCTCAGGGAGGTGTTCTACATGCCCTACTTAGGTGTCAGGGATCAAAACCTATGTAGTTCATTAAAACAGGTATGGTGGGGACATGCGCATGATTGGCGGCACAGGTTGGGATTGAACCTCGGGGAGGTGTCCTATGTACCCTTCTTAGGGGACATAGATAAAAAAACCATGTAGCTCAGTGAAAGGGGTATTGTGGGGACATACACATGATTGGCAACCTAGGTTGGGATTGAACCTCAAGGAGGTGTCCTACGTACCCTACTTATGAGATAGGGATCAAAACCCATGTAGTTCGTTGAAATGAGTATTGAGGGGAATTATGTATGATTGGAGGCCTAGGTTGGTATTTAAACTCATGGAGGTTTCTTGTGTACCCTTCTTAGGAGACAGGGAACAAAACATATGTAGTTCGTTGAAATGGGTATAGTGGGGACTTACACATGATTGGCGACCCAGGTTGGGATTGAACCTCAGGGAGGTGTCCTACGTACCTTGCTTAAGAGACAATGATCAAAACCCATGCATTTCTTTGAAAGGGGTATGGTGGGGAATTACACATGATTGACGGCCCATGTTGGGATTGAACTTCAGGGAGGTGTCTTACATACCCTGTTTAGGAGACAGATATCAAAACCCATATAGTTCATTGCACCACCTTCATTGTACAAAAATCTTTGAAATTGAAAATCTCTAAGACCACATGATTCATGATCAGTGTGGAAAACAAGAAAATTTTAATGATTCGATAAGACACACACATTCTCTCGATGTCGGTAGAGTTGGTGGATAGTGGTGGAGGGCACAAAGTAATGAAAATTCCCAGAGAAAGGTATAGGTCATTGTTTTCCAGTGAGGATGGGGAGGGGCTTACTACAGAAGGGATTCCCTGTCACTTTCTCTAAGAGACGTGAGAATTTATCACCTCAGGTCTTCTTGGGAGGGAAAAGCTAGAAGGATCCCTCAATCATGAAGAATGAGGAGGTTCACGGGGGCTCTCGGGCTCATACTCTGGACTACCGTGAGAATGTGACCCCATAAATGCTCCATTTATCCTTCCAAGGGATGGGGAAACCCTTTTGACTATGACTACCATGGGTATGTGAACTCAGAGTGGCACATTGATGCGCCTGGAGGTTTCAACATACCAGTCTGGTGGCTTCGAGAGAGGCTATGGCATAATGCCGATGGACAGGCTGATGAAGGGGTTTTGGAGGGTCAGACTGGGCAAGAATGGCCTGATCTGACTTAGGGGATGGAAACACTGAAGGCTTTGGTGTTCCACTTGCCCATGTGAGGCGTGGTGTCGTTCGCGTAGGTGGGTGATATGTGGATGGAGAGGTCATCCACGTACCTAAGTGGTATGTAGACTGAGGGGTATCCCACCTACCAGGGCAGTATGTGGCATCAGATTTTCCCACGTACCAAAGTGGTATGCAGCGCTAGAGTCTTCTCGAGCGGTTGTGGCTGGGGGCAATTTCGGTTAGGGCTTCACCCACGAAGGAGGGTGCTACACGGTATTCTGGATCGAGGAAGGGGAATCAACTCCCTTGTTCGCAGGGAGTTCATTCATGTGGGGCCATGATTTTCAATTCACCAATTTAGGTTCACGGTTCACCAATTCTATTATGCTTTCTTTTGTTCTTTAACAATTCATGGACAGTCTTATTCATGCAGTTTTGCGAACCTGAACTTCACGGTTCATGAAATCCAAATCTCCCAAAAGTCTTCAGAAAATACTCTTTCCCAAAGCTAGTATCTTCAAAAAGACAGTTCATATTCTCTACCCCTAGGGGTCCTTTTATAGAGTGGGGAGAAGGGTTGCTTCTATTGGGCATGCGTCACATTTTGCGGAGGCCCATGACAGAAGCATATCTCGTGGATGACTCGGTAAATCCAATTTTCATGGGGCTTATTGAATGCACCTTCCCCATGAACCAACATGTCCAAGAGGGTCTTTCGCAATGACGTATGGCTCCACATTTTTTTGGAGAACGAGGAGGTTCGCGGCGGTGGACCGGTCCGCCTAGTTTACGGCTGGTGCGGTTCACGGTGGTCGATTGGGCCAGGTTTATTCGGCGGCCACCCTGGTTCATTCTCTCATACAGATATTCCTTCGTTACACGAACGATGCAGTTCGTGGGAGGTTGGTTCATCAGGTTGTCCGCGTACCACTACTGATGAACTCGTATGTGGACCGGTTGGGTTTCTTTTCCATTTGTTGAACATTTTCCATACATTGATGAAATTCTAGATAAAAATTGAGTAAATTCTTCAACTAATTCTAGGGAGTATTTTCCCTCCCTTTGTGGATTTTAAGGACTCTATAGTATCAAATTTGGTAAATATGTCCTTTTTAATTTTTTTTTGTCAAAATGTATATTTATGATGGTGAAATTTATCACCTTGGTAAGAGTAAAATAGTTTAATATATTTGAAATATTCCACATAAACCTTAATTAAATTCCAATATAAATTCTTGTGGGATCCCCAATATTTGGGGTAATTGAAATTTCATTGGTTTTAGAGCAAATTCCTCATCAAGAGGGTTGTTAGACAAATGGAACAGATGGGCTCAGTGTTGTCCTCGACAGTGTTGTTTGTTCGATGATGGGAAGAGGAGTAGGCTATGTGTCTGGACGAGTTAGTTGGAGGGGAAAATTCACTGATGAAGGATATAGGAAATTATCGATAGTTGGAGATGGGATGCGATTGGTAGGTTTAGAGTTAGAATGGGTGGACTCGGTTATTGAACGTGCGATGGCGATGGTGGGATAAGGCAGCGACAATGCCTCAAAGTGTAAAAAACATTTCTCCTCATTCCCCCTACATATCCATATAGGGATTCAGAATAGTTAATTTTTCTTTATAGGGATACTTGATCAGGACTAATGATAGGGTATGATATCTTTCATCAGTACTAGGTACAATACATCTCTTCATGGGGCAATGCTAATGATACAACCATGCAAGGTTCAGTGGTTTATAAAAATGTATCAACTACACTGGGGAGGAGATGTTCTATTGTATTAGATAAATGGGGCCTTTGGGTCATGTACTCATGATATATACCTACAAGGCCAACTGGTTATGAAACTTTTACACCTGAACTGAATTAAAAAAGGTATTATCCAAAATAAGTATATATTTAAGGCCTCCAGGTATTCAAAAATGCTATTTAATCACTGTTATATCTATTTTATAAGGCCATAAATTTTCATCCTAATTATTATTGGATGAAGTAAATTCAACCATTATCACCTTATTCTTTAAATTCAAATGTATAATTGACACTTCTGCATTGACATGAACATTATAATATTTTAATTAGGGAATGTTAAAAAGTGTAACTCTCTTAGATATAAATAACTTTTAGGTATTCACATATGGACAAAAAATTGTTTGGATTCAATCTTGATAACAATTTTTAGTATAATGAAATTATTTTTATGATAGAAATTTATTTCCAATTTTATGTAATTATATTATGAATTTAAACTCTTCTGAATCACTGATGTAGTATTTATCAGATTTGTTATAAAATAAAATAAATGATATAAAAAATATTAAAAGTAATATGATTTGAGAAATTTAATGTGTTCCATAAATTTTTAGAAGAATTTTATACATTACTATTATAATATAAAATTATATTCAAATTATAACTTTTTTGTTTTTCCATTTATGTAATAATAAATGAAGCGTGTCAAAATTGACATTAATAAAATATTTTCAAAATAATATTATATTAAATAACTTATAAATAATAAAAATATTAAAATATTAAAAAAGGGATAATATATACCTAACAATGTGATCATCTATCCATTTATATTCCATTTGGAACCAATTTACACTAGAATGGATTTATTTAATTTTAATTTCTTATGTTATTCCAAGTGTGTCCTCTTCCTCCCTTATAAAAGGACACCTCTTTTTTCGATTATTTACACCACTTTAATCCTTATAGATCAGCCATACCATACCAAATTGTATTCTTAACATCAATATACAAGTTGTTTAAGTTCTGATCTCAGAAAAACACCACACCTAAGTTCCATAGGAATAGATTTACAGGAGGTCTCTTAAACGAATGGAGGTTAAAATTCTATTAATTAAAGTGGAACTCACGACAAGGTATTTTCATCTTAATTTTACTTCTATGAGATACATGTCATATTGACCACAAATTTCTTTTAAGTGGTATATATAATTACATTTTATATATTTTATGATGATTCTCATTAAAATCATTGGGACTTACTTATCCATATATGGTCCTATATTTCATGAGATTTTGATTTGAAAGATAACAAAGTGGTAAGGGTTTTATATTATAATCTAATTGTTTATCAGGATTTCATATGATTAAGTTTTAGATAATTAAATATTATTATATAATACTAATGAAATTAATGACTATTATTCTTCTCTGGTCATTAATTTAAAATAAATGATTTCTTTAAATTTTTATCACCTTAAGTATTCAATTGACCAAAAAAATATTTTATGGAAAATCCACTTTGTTTCTCTCTTCATTCAAGGAAATATTTTTATTCTATATCCATGTTTTATAAAAATGATTTGAATAATGTTTTTTCAATTCTACCATTATTTTTAATGACATTTTTAACCCTATTCAAAGTTTTACAATAGTGTATGAAGTGAATCTTATTTTTATTTTCCGAATGAGGCACGTCTTGATTTTATATAAAAATTTATAAAGGGAATGTTTTCTTTTATCTTATATTTCATGAATGAAATTTCCAACCATAGTGAATTCTCACTACTTTGATAATTCATTTACATGTTTCCATTATTAGTTGAAAATAAAATATTTTCCATAATATTTTACTAAATTTATAAATTTTTATGAAGTGATTTAAAATTGGAAATTTTATTTTCCTTAAGAAATGATCCATGTGATGTTTCAAAATATTTTTCCACCTATGATTACATGCTTTGATGTTCCATAAACATTAGTGTGGTTATGACCCAATGATAATATCTTCATTATTTCTCTGGAAGATTTCATATTTAGGATAACAATATGTTTAAGAAACACTTTCCTTTCTTCCATGGGTTATACAACCATGAAATGATGAAATGTTTATGAAAACCAATTATTTTTCATGGGTTATGATATGATGAAATGTTTATGAAACCCATTTATATTCAAGGGTCCCTATATGATGAATCTTTTCTATTCTTGTGCCACATATATGTATTACTTTCATTATGTGATTGGAGGGACCAATAGATCCTTCTAATGTATGGGAAATGATTAATGTTCTATGATCTCAAATGTTACACCAGAGGATATCCCAAGCCCAGAAGAGGGTATAAAGGAAGTTCTACCAAGCCCAAATTAGGTACATGCATAGTTACACATAAGAAATTATGTAGGAATGTATTGGTGGGTATCCTTAGAATCATGTTTTCTATGCACATAAACGTCATGTCCAATTCCAGTGGGGGCCATGCCACAACTCCCGAAGCTCACCTTCAATAGGTCAGGGGATGGTGACTAGCACCGAGTAGGCATATCACTATCATGGGTGACATTGCCTATGTACCTGTACACATGAACACATCTCTAATCCCAAAAATTCTAAAACGTAAAAACCATTAAGAATAGAATTGCTTGCATACATTATAATCCCAACCAACAGAGTACAACATGAAATTAATTTTCAGTAAAGTAAACCCTGAGCCAGAATACAAGCCCACCAAAAGAAGTCTGTAAAATAAAAGTCCAATATGTATTCAAGGTGATGGGACTGTAGTCTATTGTATTATGAACACACCACAACTTGTCTGATCTCACTATGCTCCATTGGGTCCTGTTCCATCTCAGGCTCTTTCAAAAGGCCACTCATCTACAGAAGACACAACATGTATGGGAAAAGCCCGTGCATGGGTGAGTATAACATTAATCAGTAGGACACCCTGAAATCCACAAATCAATACATCAATGGAAAGATAAATTTAGCACTACACAGTATATGTATACAACACATATAATAAGAATATCCAAATATACTCATAGAAGATGTACATCCTGATGGTAATCCATGACCACCACATACTACCACTAAAAAATAGGTTGAAGATTCCACAAAGCATTCATCCAGGAGAACACACTCCTGAGCTTGGTAGCACTGATGACGTCCATCAGATAAGTGTTATTCGTTAGTAAAACTGTCAAGAGAGAAAGATATGGTACATCAGACGAGGATAACTACCAATTCCATGGAGTGATACAAACAACTCAATCTGAAGTAATCCAATATGCAGAGGATCATTGCCTGAGTAAGGTTTCCACATCGATACCAAAAACTCTACCTAGGCTACCAAGAAAGAAATAGAGGATCATTCTCTGAGTCTCACAGAGGGGATTCCAACAACTCTATCCAGGAATTCCCACTAAAAGGATCATACTCTTGTAAGTAGGACATGATACCTAAAAACCATCAGTGAAGGATCGAGGGTATGAACCATAATGAAACTAGTCCAAGATATGGTGGAAAAATATAATGGCTTGTAGAAAGGAGTACATGGTGTGTAGTATAGTCACACGTCGTGCCTCTTGACCCTGGATACTGCCCGTGTACAATGGCCCGTGTCGCCTGAACTTGTTGTGTAGAACGATATACACTACATGTAGAAAGGGTCACATGTCATGTCCTTCTATCCAGGTACAACCCGTGTATGCTTGCCATGTGTCAATACATGGCTTCAACCCGTCTGCCTATGTCCATGTGCCAGTACATGAAGTAGTTCACGTAACCATCCAGGCCAAACTATGTGGTGGGTACATGTTGTGTGGTCAAACCGTGTACGCCCATTCCATGTCCATGTAACTCCAAAACACACGTTGAGTCTCTGGGAATGGTCAACACCCCATGTAATAGTGGTAACATGCCGTGTGACAGTTTTCTGAGTCTCGAACCATAGTTGTCGCTCAACAAGGCCCATATGCCATGTACACTAGTATACACGCCATGTTCATCGGGATTTTCCAGAATCCCGGTTCTTCCTTGTACACCGCAGTGGATCCTTAATTTTTCGATTAGTAGGTCTATTCAACTCCAAATTATAGATCCATGGTTTTCACACCACTTTATTACTGAATCTATGGGTTACGGGCCTTCGATCGGCTCTGAAATCCGATTCCAATCACCCGTACAGAAATCACCCAAAGAACGATATATTATGATTCACTTAAATCCATCCATTTACATATTTTTCTCACCTTATTTGGGTCATCCCAATGATATATCCTCAATATTCGATCATTACTCCACATTACGAGCACACAACAATCATTTGTTCATATTATGTGAAGAACGAAGACCTCATAGAATACTAGGGGTAGAATAATCACAAGAACAAACCGAGGATTGAACTTCAACCATTGTTAATTACAGTTTTGAACTATCTAGTGATAAATATAAATGAATCAAAACAATTATCAATAGAAAATCCTGATAAAATATCCCTCAATCAATCCAATCCCTTAAGAACAATTGAACCGAGGTCAACCTGTTCGTGGGTTGATCCACATTCATCATTTGAATCCAAGAACGGAGAATGAAATAATTTAAATCACAACACCCTATATGGGATTGGATCGCTCACCATAGAAGTTCGATGTCGTGCCTCCACCACTGGTGGAATCTCCCAAGAACGACATACGTTGATCGTCAATTCCAAATTCCTTCGGTGTTCATCATCAAGAGAATCATCCAAGTTCTTCTCTAGATCCTCTAGGGAAATTCAGGGATATTAGTCTAACCATTCCCCATGCCTTTAGGCTTATTAGAAAGACCGAAATAGTGTTTCATCGCAGCATCAACAATAAAATCAAAAAAAAAAATTAACCATTATTTTATTCATTAAAAAGATGAAAACTTCTTCTTGCAACCAACCCACACCAGCTGATGTTAGGTCCTTCCTAAGCTAAAATCGCTGCTCTGAACGCAATGGTGCCCTTGGATTTCTAATCTAATAAACTGTAAGGAATTTATTCTACTTTTTTTTTGGAAAACTACGCATGCGTGAAAATAAATATTTTTATTAAAATTTAAACATTAGTTGTGGAATCACCAGGCCTCGGAACCGTGCACTGTCTCAATGCCTGTTCACAAAATAATTCCATATAATATTTAAAAATAATACATGGAACATTTTTTAAAATTACATTCTCCATACCTTAGGTCTTTATGTCCTAGAAATCCAAAACAAGGGCTACTCAAAAAGATGTGTATATTGTGCATGTATCTGAGCCTCCCACTCCCATGTTCTCTCTTGGAGATTCTTATTCTTCCACCAGACACGCAACAACTTAATCGTTCACCCCTGAAGAATCATCTCTTACTGATCCTCATTCCCCACTGGGTACTTAGAAAAATAACTCCATGATCAATGTATAGCTCACCCCAATAGATAATGTGGGATGAATCATACCCATACCTCCTCAGTTGTGAAACTTGGGAGACATCATGTACCCGGTCCATCTCCAGAGGTAGAGCTAAGTGGTATGCCAACTCTATGTAGTATCTATAAAGGACTATTTAATCTTGGAGATAACTTGTCACCTCGACCAAATATTCATAATCCCCGTCGAGGTTTAACCCATAGGAATACATTTTCTCCTTCCTTGAACTCCATGGGTCTCTATCTCTTATCAGCATATGACTTCTACCAGCTCTGTGTTGTCTTCATCCACTCATGGATGACCTGCAACTTCTTAGTAGTATCTTGCACCAACTCTGGGCCCAAGACTATTGTCTCTCCTCGGATAGTCTAGCAAATTGGAGACCTACAGGATCACCCACAGAAGGCCTCAAATGGTTCCATACCAATAATACAGTGGTAGCTATTGTTGTATGCAAACTCCAACAGTGGTAGGTGATCCTCCCAGCTACGGTCGACTTTGTGATTCGGTCGATGATCACATAGATGGAATTGTGTCCCCTAGACATACGTGGTAGACCAATAACAAATTCCATCGATATTACTTCCAACTTCCATTCTGGAACCTCAAGGGGTTGAGCCAAACCCGCTGGAACCTAGTGCTCAGCCTCCACTTGCTGACAAGTAAGGGATCGAAAAATAAACTCTTCCAAAATCTTCTTTATTCTTGGTCACTAGAACTAACTTCGGAGCTACTGGTATATCATCTCCACCAATATATGTTCTGCCAAGGAGGATGCAGGGAACTCTCTGAGAACCTTCTCCCGTAACACCACTGGTACTGCTGTGTGATCTCTAAAAAGAAATACGTGCTCCCTACCTTTTGAATATTCATCAGCAGTATGAGCTATTGATATCTGAGCATGTAGAGTATCATAGCCGAAATCCTCAAGAGTTTCCTTCCTAACTCACTGTAAGAGTGGAGGGGTAACAACCATCGACCAGAGGTAAGCTCCCCCATCTCTATCCACAAAGGATAACTGTAATAAGGCGCACTGCTCAGTCTCCTCATCTAATAGCTATGATCTCAATATTATACTGAGAACATGTGCCATAACATTCCCCTTACCAGGAGTATAGACAATCTCAAAGTCGTAATATTGGAGGAATTCTAGATGCCTCCTATGTCTTAAATTTAGATCCTTATGAGAAAATATATATATATTTGAGACTCTTGTGATCTGAGTAGATGATAAACTGTTCGACCATCAGGTAGTTTCGCCACAACTTATACACGATGACTACCACTTCTAGCTCATGATTGTGGGTCACATAGTTCTTCTCATGTGGTCTCAAATGATGTGAACCATAGGAAATAACTACTTTCTTGTGCATCAGGACAAAACCAAGCCCAGTTCCTGATGCACTGATAAAACCTACATACTCGACCCCCTACTCCAGAAATCTAAAGATCAGGGAACACATCAGACTCTGAATCAACAGCTTGAAGGCCTACTGGAATTTCTCTATCCATAATAAAGGTTTCCCCTTTCAGGTTAAAGCTATCATGGGTAATGATATCCTAGAGAAATTAGGAATGAATATCTGATAATATCCTTCTATACTAGGTAAACTTCCCACCTCTGACATGCTCCTAGGTGGATCCCATGCTATCATTGCTTCCACCTTGGGCGGGTCCACTGCCACTCCATCTACTGAGATAACGTGTCCCAGAAAGTCAACCACATAAATCCCGAACATTCACTTCGAGAGCTTCTCATATAGCTGGGGCTCTCAGAGTACATCCTAAACAATCCTTAAGTGTCTTGTGTGCTTTTCCTGGGATGATAAGTAAAATAGAATATCATCGATGAAGCCTACCAAGAAAAGTTCTAGGTAGGGATGGATGATCCGGTTTCTAATACCCATAAACACTGTGGGGAGTTATTCACACCAAAGGGCATCACCGTGTACTCATAGTGAACATAGCAGCACCTGGAAGATGCCTTTGATATATCCTCCTCTCATACTCACAACTTGTGATAGCTTGATCGTAGGTCAACCTTTGAGAACAATCATGACCTTCTCAACTTATTGAAGAATTCATCGATCCTCGGTTTTGGATATTTGTTATTTATGGTCACCTGATTAAAGCACTGATAATAAAAACACAAAATCAATCTTCCATCTAGATTGTTTCCAAATAGTACTGGGGAGGCCCATGGTGAAACACTGGGTCTTACGAAGCCCTTCATCTACAAGTCCTCCAACTGCAACCTTAGCTCTTGAAGCTCTGTAGGATCCATATGATATGTTGGAACTGATATTGGTGCCATCCCCAATTGAAAATAAATGGGGAATTCTATCTCCTAATGAGGAGGTATGCCTGGAACATCTTCAGGGAAGACGTTCTCGTACTCAACCACTACTGTTGGAAAATGGAAACTCACAACATCTTCTACACCAAGTGTCAGGCTAGAAAACTGGTTAGTAATTGGATGCACCCTCCTATGAACGAGTCCATCCTATGTTTCCTCGATTTATTTCTCAACAACAAAGGAAAACCTCATTCCATATATGTGGAAACACCACACCCTTCACCTAAAAATGTCAATATGGGCATGAATTGTGGATAACCAATCCATACCAAGAATGACATCGCAAGGCCTCGATGCTACCACCAAGGGATTCCAACAAATACTATTGACTCCAAGGGTCTGGTCACACTGTCGACATAGGGGTGTGATCACTGAGTCCACCCCAGTAGGTTTCTCTAAGTGTAAGGGTCAAGTCAACAGTTCAACCGGAATCTCAAGGTAACCAACAAGATAAGTTGTGACAAAAGAATGACTTCCACCTGTGTCTTTCAATATGGAAGACAATGTAAAAAAGACACATATTCTACCTCTAACCATTCTCGTAGTACCTGGGTTATATGACTCGAATGCCTGTAGTTGTCCATAGCTATGTCCTCTAACTCCCTGATCCTTGGGTGGACCTCTTGGGTGTGGTGGTGGTAATGGGTCAAAATACCAACCACCTCTAGATTCTCTCCCATATCCTCTGCCACATCCATCTCCCCATAGATCAATCTGCTCCACATGTTGCCTCTACCTCAGTGGCCCATCCACTGCCTCCTTGTCAGCAACATGACGGGTCTGACGATCTCAAGCGAGATGTCCCCTATCGTGTCATGGTTAGCATTACCTCTCCCTAGGCTGGCTAGATTCTCCTTGTGAACCGGGAATGGTAGATACCCTATCCTAGGACCTCCTCTAAAAATGTCTCTCATGCACAAGGCCCTAATGTTGTCACCCTACTAATGATGTCTCTGCTCCATCTCACCCACTTGTGATAATCTCTGGATGTCTCCACTCTATCGAAAAGATCTTGACCACGAAATCCCACTCATGAAACCTAGCATAGGTAGGAATTAAAAGTTTGATAATGCTGGATAAGTTATCTCTATTAGAGACTCACTCAAATGTCCGACCTTTGATGTTCTGAACCCTGACCATATCCATCGAGTATCGTGAGATGTTGGTGAACCTCGATGAATAATTAGCTACAGTCATAATCTCTTGCTAGAGATGAAGAATCTTTTGTATACATACAAGTATCATTGTTACTTGTGAAAACTCCTCTATGAAGAGGTGCTCAAACTCTGACCATGAGAGAGTCACCTCATCATGAGTTATGATAGAAAAACTCCACCATTTCCCTTTTGAGCCTTGTAAAAGGCTCACTACTATGATCAGCATCTAGTTTACTGCTATTCTGAATATACCAAAGACTTGGGTCACCACCTCAAGCTAGTCCTCATCCACTTGAGGGTCAAACTTTCCTCAAAAACTAAGGGGTATTTGTATCTAATTCTCATGGAGCGCACTCAGCCTTCACTTCTCGTCTATTGGTACAACAGGTACCACAAGCTACTCCACAGGTGGTGGGACCACAGGTGCACCACCTGGTGGTAAAAAACAGGGAACAAGTCTCTGTATTGAAGCCTCATCACAGAGGGGGTCATCATAATGATTGAACTTCTAGATCCTCGTGGGTATGCATTGTAGAGGCATCATGAAATCAGGGAAATGTACTAGAGTTAATCAGTGTATCTGGAGAGATGACTCAAGAAGGACATGGAACCAAAAATCATTCCTATATGATGTATGTACCATTATTTTTCCCTGCAACTAATGTTCTTATTTACCGAGTAAAAAAGCAGGTTATTAGAGTCTTGGTGTATGGATACATCGGTTGTCCATACCAAAAATCGGGTCCCTGGCCCAAAAGATGAACTTGAATCACCCAATACGGTTTCCCAAAAAAAATACGAAATACTCACGAACATAAGGTAGAACTAACCCCATCTGATACCAATTTTTCATGAACCGTCCCAGTAGGACCCATGATGCAACTCTCCAAGCCCGCATCTAATAGGACTTGCACTGAAGACTAGCACCGAGTAGTCATATCACTAAAACTGGAGGCATTACCTATATACTTATACACGTGCACACATCTCGAAGCCAACAAATACTGAAAGGTAAAAAACACTATGAATAGAAATTCATGCATACACTATAATCTCAACCAACAGAGTACGATAGGCATGTAAATTACAGTAAAGTATTCCTTGGGCTAGAATACAAGCCCAAAAAAAGAATTATGTAAACAAAAAGTCCCACCTGTAAACATGGTAATGGGACTATAGTCTATAGCCATAGGAACACACCCCAACCTTCCTGATCTCACTAAGCTCTGTCGGGTCCTAGTCTGTCTTGGAATTTTTCAAGAGGTCGCTCATCTACACAAGACATGAAACATGCGGGCGAAACCTATGCAAGAATGAGTATAACAATACTATGTAGGACACCCCAAAAACCATAAATCATTATAATAAATGAAAGATACAATCATTTCTACAAAGTATATGTCTATAGAACATATAATAAGAATATCCAAATATACTGATACAATACATACACCCTGAGGGTAATCCATGACAACCGCATACCACCGCTAAGATTTGGCTCGAAGATTCAACAAAGATCTCATCCAAGAGAACACACTCTTGAGTCTGGTAGCACTGATGACATCTATCCGAGAAGTGTTGTTTGTCAGGAAAACCACCAAGATAGAGAGATATGGCACATCGAATGAGGATCAAAACCATCACCATGAAGTGATACCAACAACTCAATCAAAATTAATTGACCATGTAGAGGATCAGTTCCCGAGTAAGGCTGGCCACGTCAATACCAATTACTCTACCTAGGGAACGAAGAAATGAATAGATGATATTACTCCGAGTCTCATGGTGGGGATTCAAACAACTATTTCTAGGAAGTCCAACTAATGGGATCATACTCTTGTAGATGGGAAATGATACCTACAATCATTCGGGGAAGGGTCCTAGGTACAAATCATAATGAAAGTTGTCCAAGATATGGTGGACAAGAAGATCAAACCATGTATAATGGAGTACATGACATGTAGTACAATCACATGTCGTGCCTCTTGACCTCAGGTACTACCCATGTACAATGGCTCGTGTCACCAGAACATGACATGTAGAATGTTATACATAGAATGTAGAAAGGGTCACATGTTGTGTCCTTCTATCAGGGGTCCTCTTGTGTATGCTGGCCATGTTTTAGTACACAGCTTCAATCCGTGTGCCTCTGTTTGCGTTCCAGTACATGGAGTGGTCCACATAACTGTCCAGGTCAAACCGCGTGGTGGGACACGTCGTGTGGTCAAACTGGGTACCCCCATTCAACATCCGTGTAACTCCAAAACACATGTTGAGTCTCTGGGAAGGGTCAATAGGCCATGTGACAATAGTCACATTATGTGTGAAATTTTTTTGAGTCCCTAACCCAATCTACCTCTTAACTAGGGCCACACGCCATGTACTCCAGAATACACACCATGTTCATCAGGATTTTCTAGGATCCCAATTCTTCGTCATGCACCTTGGCCAATCCATTGGGTTTCTATCAGTTCATATATTTGCCTCAAAATTGGAGATCCAAGGATGTATCACCACAATAGTACCAAATACATGGGTTTCAGGCCATTGATAGACTTCAAAATCCAACTCTGATCACCCTTACGGAAATCTCCTAAGAAACAATATCTTCTGATCCTATACGATTCATCCATCCCAATCGTCATTGCACCTCATTTGGGTAATCGTGATGTCGTATCTTCAATCTCGGATCATTGTTCCACATAACGAGTGTGCAACAATCATTCGTACATATCCTGTGAAGAACAAAGAACACATAGAATACCGTGGGTAGAATAATCCCAAGGACAAATTGAGGAACAAATATCAACTATTTTTTGTTTCAGTTTTGATCTATTATATAGAACGCTCAATGAATCAAAAAAATTATCAATAAACAACCTCGATAACATATCCCAAAATCAATCTCATCCTACAAGAACGATCAAACCGTGGGTCAAACTATTCATGGGTTGATCCATGTTCTTTGACTGAATCCATGAATGAGGAAAGAAATAAATGAAATCACAATGTTCTACCTAGTATCAGATCACTCACTACATATGATCATCATCATGCCATCACTATTGGTGGAATCTCCCAAGAACGTCATTCCTCGACCGTCAATCCTGAATACTGTTGGAATTCATCATCGTGAGAATCCTCCAAGTTCCACTCCAGAAACTCTAGGGAAATTTAGGGTTATGAGTCTAACCCTAGAACCTTATCTAAAATATTATTAAAAATAAGAAAATGGTATTTCATCATTGTATCAATGAAACAATAAAATAAAATAAATTTGAGATTTATTTTATTCATTAAAACGCTGAAAATTACTTTTTGCATCTGACCTATGTCAGGTGATGTTAGGACATGCCTAAGGTAAGATCGCTGCTCTAAACACAATGGTGCTCTCAGATTTCTGATATGGGATCCCATTTATAAGTTAATACCCTTCTTTAGAAAAAATACGTGTGCATGGAATTTATTATTTTTATTAACATTCAAACTTTTGTTTCCAGCTCACCGGGGCTCAGAACCACGCGTCGTCTCAAATCCTAGTCTCAAAATAATTCCACATAATATTTAAAAATAATACATGTAAAATTTATAGACATTATAATATATATGACAAAATTCCATGTATTATTAAAATTTTGAGCACTTAGGGCTCTTATTCATTGATTCCAATATGAATCATGTTTAATGGAAAATAAAGAATTATGTCATGCATTAATATTATGATATATGATATGCAAGGTATGGAATTCAAAAATTAAACTCATGTTCTCACATTTTATTCTCATGTTATAATTGCGTGATCATAGATATCTCATGTGCTAATCATTACATAGTATTAGAGATCACCCTTTTTTACGATTCATTTTCCCATTTTCCAAAGAAAAGTGTTATATATGATATTTCTATCCAGGGTGCTAGTTATGAGGAACAAGGTTAGAGACAATGCAATTCAATTATGAAAACGTTGTCTCTATATCACTATTTTCCAAAGGCAATATACATATATCATTCATCAATGAATCTTTATGGTATGTAATGAATATACATCTAATAAGAAATGATATTTATGTATGAAAATTATATGTTGTTATAGAATAAGGGAAATGGAATGGATGATATGAGGTTGAAACTTGATGAATGTATTAACGTTTGGTGTGCCTAGTACATGGTCATCACTTAGGAAGAGAGACATACGGGTGTAGTTCTAATGAGTAACTTTTAGGTTGATAGTATAGGAGCTGTAAGGTGGGATAGATAGTGTGGATTACAGCAAAAATAATTTTAACAGTAACTCATTGTCAGATTAGTTTTTGGAAGGTATCACGATTATTATTCTGTGAAGTCTGTAGTGGATCTTGGATTACATTTTCTTATAGCAATCTGGGATAAGCATTTTTGGATCTATAATGTTAACATGTTCGGTGATGGAAAGTGAGTGGACTATATATAATTATATGTGGATATGTAATATGGAGATAATGACACTATTTTGGTGAGGTGTTTGTTGTTGGTCTAAGTGGTGGACCATCTCATGAAAAGATTCGAAGATGCATAAAATTAGATGATATGGTGTTTTTTGTGGAATTTAGATATCGGAGCATCAAATGACCCAAAAACATATGAATTATTATATGGATAAGATGTACAGTTTCAGGTGGGATGTTAGTTGTAGTATGGCACTTGACATTAACCATGGGTGGGTTTTATTGTAGTTCATGTGCTTTGGATCGATGGTGCATTGGTGCTCATGGTATGACACGATGGTGGATATATCAGTTGGGGGTTTAACCACATGTGTCTCATTGGATGCAGGGTTAAGACATCAGTGGATTTAAATGGATTGTCATATGATAAATCCTGTAATTTAAGGTATCATAATTGGGTATTTTAGCAGAAAATTGTGGGTACAGCTGATCATTTATGATATAGGTCTATCTGAGGAGATTTTTCTTGAGTTTTCATGTAATGTTAGATATGGGGGGTTGAAAACCACATTAATCATTTCATAGAGGATATTATGGGTACGTTGCAAGCATTTACCTGTATTTATGAAGGTAAATCGGTATGTTCAGGTATATGGCTCGAATGATTGGGACTCTTCAGTTTTGGTCATAATTTATGAACATGTGGTTGATTTGGTTTCTAACTTGGGTTTTCATGGATGATATTATGTGGTGAGTTAGAGGATGTGTTTTCTATTTTTTGGAACATGAAAAGGTATGTTTTTTATGAAATTATAGAAGTCATGAATATTTTATTTTGGAATTGGCCATTATGGGATAGGTCCTACAGTGGGGAGAACATTATTCTAGTTGAACAATTTGTGGATAAAATCATTGGGACATGGGGTATATAGGCACAAATGAGTGTCGTATCGATTTTTAGTGAATATCATGTGCATTGGTTCAACAGGTGGTGGTTTTGTGCCCTATGTTTAGGCTATATTTAATATGTTTATTAAATGTCTCAAAGTGAGTTGGAGCCTTTTGAGATTAAGTTGTTAAAACCAAAAATTTGATGGTTTATTCTTTTGGATGACACACATTTGTGAGTGTTGGTTGATAGGGGATAGACGAATGGATTGAATTTAATGTTTCCCCTAAATGGTATGGATTGGCAGTCATATGTTATGACTAGATGCAGTTACCAGAAAGCAAGATATGAGGTGTCCAACTCTTTGGGACTTAAGTGATATTGTGTGGAATGCGAATGGGAATGGTGAGGCTATGCTCTCTGTAATAATATGCTCATGGTAAAAAATAATATTCTAGTGAAGAAAACCGATGAGAATGGATTGGTGTTGAACATTGGATTTATCTAGAAACGTGATATAGGTGGTTTTAAGAATTCCTGGACACCACTATATGATCACTATCATTTGGATGTTGTTTTAAGTGTTTAGTTCTAAGAATCGTAGATAAAATTTTAGTGATAGTGCTTGCTAAGGAGTGGTTTTAACACATTTTCAACTGGAGGGAGGATAGTAAATCAAATATTTTTTGGGTGTTTTTTTATCTCAGGAATACAGAACACTAATTATGTGTAATTTTAAGATTGTTCATATATCATCTTAACCAGCCAATTATGGTTAAGGGATTGGTTGTGTTTTCTTTAATATATCACTGAGGTTGGGACACCAGAATGTTTAGAATATAAGGAATCTATTTCCTAAATATGGGTTGTTTTATGTTGGGTGGAAGTTTGGTCATGAATATCTATAAGTCTCAGTGTATATCTCATGGATGAGTTCTTGTATAGTGGGGACATTTTAATACAATGTTCAAATGGATTGGTTTTTAAAAAATTAATACGAAGTAGGATTTCTCATTCCACTGGATGATCCATTTTTAAACTATGTTTTTAATCATGAAACATTGTATTGGATAGCCTTAAAAGTATTTTTTGGATAATTTTCTAGGCATGAGAGGTGCCTTAGGTGCTTTGGTATGTCTCAAGAGATTTTGGATGAATTTTCTTGTTTTTAGTGTTTTTATAAGGTGAGTGGTTTTGTGTGCATGGTTTAGGAGGAACCATCTGGCACACTAAACATAGAACAATTATTCATTATGATTGTATTGTGAGTGGTCGTATGGCATGTCTAGTGAATGGTTTAATGGAAACTGTAAAAATCTTAGAGTATACTGTGTGAGGTGTCTTGGACTCAGACTTGGCGCATTGTCTTTGGAAAATTATTTGAATTGTTTTAAATGGTTCAACATTTTTATAACATGGTTGGGACATGGTTGGTAAACTATATAGAACAACCATTTAATGAGGGGTGTTCTTAAGTAGTGGTGACCATATGGTTCATACACTATTTTGTAACCCATGTGACCAAATCATGTTCCTCTTAAAAGGTGTAAAATCACCAAATTTACATTACAAATGTTTAACACAAAGAATTAACTCTTCTTTGCCATTTTAACCCAGTATCCCCCTTGTTCACAACTCCCTCCCTATCCTCGCTTAAATGGTTGATCCCCCACATTACTTGTTTATTTCATCAGTCATCACTTATGATGAAGAGCCTATGGTAAAGAAATATCTCATCTACAATTCATTCATCATATAATCTAATTTCAAGCATACCTTATTTATTTTAATCCATTATTCCATATTTTCTGAGCATTTTTATTATTTGTCAAATTATTTTTATTTAGGTTTAACTATTGGTCGATATTGGTAGTGTGGAATATCATATTCATAAGGTAGGTGGTACCTTAAATTAAACCAATAGTCTCACCTATTTTTCAGAATTCTATGAGTGCATGTTCTTTTATAATTCACATGCATAAACCTAAAATTAATTAAATGATCAATTTGAGATTTTTCCAAACATAAATTTTTGATCTAGTTGGTTATTAGCTTAAATAGTGGGTTTTATAATACAAATTCCATTGTTCTGTCTTCAATCATGATTTATCTCATTTTAATAGTGACGCCCCTTAGGCATGACAGAATGCAATTAAATTATTATACCCTATTATTATTTTTAAATGAGTGATTTTATATTTAACTAATTAAATAAAAAATCATATTTTTAGATCAATAATTTTGAAATGGAATTTCATAGTCTTCGATGATCATGAAATGTGATTTTAGCATTGATTTGGCTTTAAAATGAAATATAGATTTATAAGATGATGTTTAATAATTATAAATAAATGGTATATTTTTTTATGAAGTGGGTCATGGGTGATACAACTATTATTTATAATCTTGAATTTTAAAGATGGGATTACTTATTAATCTCCTAAAATAACATGAACATGTACACTAAAGGTAGCCCGAGTCAAATGAAGAGTAATACCATGAATTGAATTTTTTGTTTCCTAATAAATGGTAACTAAGGTACTTTTTTTCCTAATGAATCAAATGATATAAATGGGATGAGTGTTAATTAAATATAACATTACACGGAATGTAATTAATAAATTAATAATTTGAGTGGAATGTGTTTCATATTTTTTAGTGATGTTCTAAGAATTACATAGAGAAATTCCCTGGCTTTCATATGGACTTGGATGGTGTTGAATTCCATGAGTGATCCGTAGATTCTAGTAGGTGACTGAGATGAATGTTGGGATGTGATGAAACCTATAGAATCATTGTTTTATGATGTAATGGAAGTCCATGATCAATCAATTTGATTTCACTTAGATTCATTATATAAAATTTCATAGAGTAGCTCCACATGGATTCAGGTAATGTAAATATCTATCAAATTCCATAGATTAATTTCATGTATTCTTCGAAGGTGACTATATGATGTTGCGGGATGATTTCCATATATTCATCCTGATAAATTTGGGTGGAATTCCTCCTCTGTGAGAAATGCATTCCAATCAATTGGTTCTTATAAACATCAAAGAAGGATTCACGAGTTCAAACTTGTAGACTGGATATATTGAATTCTAGGGATATCCCCTTGGATTCCCTATGGTTTTGGTTGAGAGTAAATTTCTAGTAGATATGCAAGGATTCCTTTGGATTATAGTAACCATAGTTTCCTTTGTAGTATACCATAGAACCAGCTACACCATGATGTATACCAGGATAAGAGACTTACCGGTAATGGATATTGGGGGACTAGGATGATGTCGAGTATCATCATAGATCCTAGACCTTAGTGGTTTCCAATTTATAATTTATATAATGTGTTAATCTCTAAATTATTAATATGTAAAATTAATAAACTATATATATTTTTATTTATAGAAACTCTACTTGAACTTTATAATAGACAAATTATTTTAGGGACATCATTGGTGGATTCCTACTGTGTTATAGTCACACCATGCTTAGGCTTCCTTGGAACATGGGTAACTACGAAGCTATCAGTATTTCATTTCAGTTATATATATAGGATAGTGACTAATGTTTATGATTTATTTGTAACTAGATGGATCATGGGGGTTCACGACCAGATCAGGGAATGAGACTATTTTTCAGTCTTTATTCTTTTTTATTGGTCTTTGAATTTTTGTGTATCTGGATTATAGTTGATGTATTACATTTCAGAAATTTTTTACACATAGAAATATTATAGAATGGTTTATTTTTTTATCAACCATTTATCAGTTGTCTATAGTTGTTTATTTATTTATTTGGTCAGTGTAAGAGATTTCCTTTAAATCCATTTTTTCATTACTTTGATATGTGGGTACACTCTTCCAATTATATGACCTTAAAACAACATCGATTGTTATAAAACGTTGGCACATGGGGAGTCATTCCAAAGGAAATGTGGCACACTATCCTAGGGAAGTCATTCATTGGATTCTAGGTAAGTTTTCTATATATGGTTGGGGAACATTGAAATAGATCCATGCTATGTATAAATATCCATCTTGGTAATTTAATCATGGTTAGAATGAAATAAAGGGAACCTCGTATCCTAAACATGAATTTTCTTCAGGTAACGTTCAATAATAGATACCTAATAGTGCATGGTTAGGGGAACTGTGAATCCTAATGATGAAAGTTATTCATTTAGTGTCCTGTTAATGGTGCACTATTTTCTAAACTATCCATATTTCCTAGATATTAAATTTTTGATTCATTTTGGTTACCTCTTTTATTTATGGACCTATTTTACTCCCTTTTCATTTGTGTGAGTTGACCTATAGGGCTCCATATATTTCACCCTTTCCTTTATTATTGGATGATTGTATTCAAATTTTGATTATTAATGAATGTTCACTGTAATCTTCTCTTTATCTATCTATTTTTCTTCCTCTCTTCTTAGTTTCTTGATTCTTTCTATAATCTATCTCCTAAAGACATGATAGTTAATCCAAATTGTTTTGGAATACCTAAAACTAATGTTTTTGTGGTTTTAAAGTGTGGTCAAATACCTCTATTTACCTCCTTATTAAAAAATAGAAAATTCTAAATAGTTCAACTTGATTGAGCCAGGTGTTTTTGTACCCATCCATTTATTTGGGAAGGCTTTCAATGCTTAGCTATTGAAGCCAATTTTTCCTACATAAATAAACATATTATATGATATTAATTATTGATTTATCAAAGAAATTAAAGTTTTTTCCTATTTCATTTGGGAAAAGGGGAAATATATAATTCAGTTGTATTTTTATTCTTAGTGTATTTTTAGGAACCCTATATGTTAGTTATAAAATAAAAGATGGTTTTAATCAAAAAAATATTTAAAAAAGATTTTATATCATATCCTAATTTTATAAATTACAGTATTTTATAGTTTGAAATTTATTTAATTATTGTGAGTGAATGTTCAGGTTGTGTAACAATATGATAGAGTTTTTTTTAATTTATCTTCATTTTGTATTTGTGTTATTTATAATCTCATTGGTTTTCCTCAAAAATTCATGTGGGATCTAAAAAATATTTTTATTATTATCTTATTTCAAATGGATTTATTTCACAATTTGAATTTTTTATAAACTAAAGGCCTATTTTTAATATGAAGAATGTTTTTTAATATATCAATAATAATATTGAAGTTTTTGTTTTTGTTTTTTATACTTAATGTCATTGAATTTATGTCATCTGACTTGATTATCATTTATTGTTTTTATTGATGGTGAGATGATGGTTTAATTATTAAGTAATCTTGATGTTATAATGTGATTCTGTGATTGTTACTACACCTCCCTTTTGAAAACCTCTTGGGAAGCCTTGGGTATGTAAATCAGAAATCTAGGGATGGATGCTCTGCTAGTTATGATTTCACATTAGTTAGTAAACCCTTGTTAGGATTTTTCCATGTCTAGGAGAGTGCCACCCATCATGTCCTATGGGAAGTAATCTATGATGTAATATTGTTATGAATAAAATGTAGGATTATAGTTGGTTCCACTTAATATTCTCTAGTATTTTCTTATTATTTCGTAAGTGGTTTTACTATTTTATATATTATGAGATATAGTTTATTCCATTATGTTGTCTATATATTTGTTAATTGTTCGATTCATATTATGATGTTTATTATATTGATTATTTTTTATGGTTGAGTTTTGATGATATTAACTTAGTTTACTTATTTATAGTTATTTTCCATAGTTATTTGTTATATATCATTACAACACTCTTATTTTACACTTTTTAATTCCATCATATTTTGATAAAAAATGTAAATATTTCATAAAGATAAATTAAGGGGGAAAATTCATTGAAATATAATATTTAGTAAAAAATAAACCAATTTAAAATACATTTGAAGTGTTTTATTTATTTTTACATATCTCTTTATTTCAAGAGAATATATTCTTAATTTTTAATGCAACACTCTAGTAATACAATAAATGATTTTCTTGGTAGATTATTTCTTTTCCCATAACATATAAGAAGTAAAATTATTTTCAACGTTTTATTTTCAAACAAACCATATATGTTTCTCTTATAAGAGGAATTATATTTATTGTTGGTGTCATTATACTAGGTGTTTTCCCACACCCTACATATACACTTTAGTTAATGTCTAGTCTTCATATCTTATGCGAGTATATATAATGTGGCATATTCATTTGGTACTATGATCTAATATTCAATGAGTTTGTGGAAAATAGATTTGGTGGTGATCTCAAGTCACACTTAGATATATTGACTATTTTTTAGTATTTTTTTATCTTGGGATGTTTATGTGTTGGTCTCACATGACAATACTAATTTTTATGACTCATATATTATGTACACCATATATTAAATTATGTATTTTTTTATAGTTTCATGTAGCATTTATATTTTTATTTCCACATCTTATAAAATTTATTAAAAGGATTTATATATTGAAAAATATTTATTTAATTCAACCAAATGTCTTATTTATGGATTTCTCATGCTACATTCTCCATTAGAGTGTGTTATATTTATTATTGGTTTGAGAGGGTGAAACAATTAACAATTATTTTGTTTTAATACCTTATACATCTTCCATTGTCTTATGCCAATTAGGAATTTGATTCAAGCCTTGTGATGGGTTGAGTTGGGATACCTAAGAGTTGATCCATGATGATTTATTATGTTTTTTGTTTTACATGTATATTAATTATAGAATAATAAATAATATAAATTTAATCCCTCCTTTAGAACAAATGATTTTTATTCAAGATAAATTGTTTTCATATATATTATATGATTTTTTTAAAAGTTAAATTTATTTAGTTAGATTTTGAATTAATAAAATGGAATAATTTTTGGAATCATCATTTCATAATTATGATAGGGTGAATTGTTTTAATTTTTCTTAAAAACATTATGATTTAAATGAATAGTAAAATACACTACTTTATGTACACTATATGTCCCATGACATTATTATGATGTGAAAATGAATCAATAATATATAAAACCTATTATGATAAAAATAATATATTTTAAAATAATTAATATATTTTTCAAAACCTATTTATAAATTTTCAAATATTAATATTAATTTTATTATAATATAAAACTATATTTCATTCATTAATTTAAATAAAATATTTACAAGATTCCAATCAATTTTTTGTGTTTAAATATCAGTATAAATTTGATTTCATATTCAAAAAACATTATTTTGTAAATTAATCAAAACAATTCTTAAAATTTATCAAATATAATAAATTAATAAAATTTTTATTTAGAGATACTCCTCCACTAATGCATAAAGACAACCATTCTCCACCTGTTTATCATCACTATTAAAACATATGAATTTTATAAATATCAACAAAAATCTATATTTAAACCATAATATTCATTTTATTTAGGTCCAGTTTTAATCAAAAGGCACTCCTTCAAAAGAAGAAGTATCTTTTCAAATAATGTGTCTCAAAGAGCAAGGGAAGGCCATCAAAACCAAGTTCATTTAATTTAAATAATCTTATTAAATGTTCCATAACATTAGATACCCTTATATTAACTTCAAAGTAGTTGTATAATTTTACTCTTATTATTTTATCAAAAAAAGTATTTATTAGTTTTCCTCTTCTTCTCAATTCTCACAAAAAATTCCTTCACCCATTGTAGGTTTATAAAAATTATTTAAATGATGATATTTTTCTAATTATTTCATTCATGGATTCATGAAATATGTTTTTTATATGATAAATTTATAATTAAAAATATAATGTTTAATATTTTGGAATGATAAAATTGATGTGATATTCTAGGAATTAAAAATAAATTATAACTTTCAATTTAATCAGATAATAATAACCGTAGAATTAAATTTTTATTAATTTTTAAATTTTATGGACTATAGAATAAACCATGAACATGTATATCACTAAAAGAAAATAAAAAAAATTAATACATCTAAAGCTTATGTAGCCATTATTAAAGAACATTTCATCATTACCCTTATACCACAGTAGTTTTTTTAACAATGGAATGAACAACTTCAAACGATCATCATAAAAAATAGGAAACTAATGAGTAATAAATTAATTATAAAAAGGAAAAATAAAAAAAATAACAATAAAAAATTTATGATTAAATTAATTAATTAATAGGATTTTATTATTTAAGAGTTTATAAGATATACAAAATGAGTTGAGGGTCGAGGTAAGAGTTCCCACATGTTCCCTATTTGTTTTGAAATACAACTATTATTATCACTCATAAATTTATTATTAAAATACAGAAACTATTATAACTGCATGGTATTCCTATACTTTTGATTTATTATAAAATATATATTTCTAATTCCCTCTTATTAAACCATTTTCCTAAGATGTTAGTATACCGAAGTAAATGATTCTTTTATAAATTAACTTTCCTTCCATGTATTTGTTCTATATTATTTATCTTATATTCTATATATGGCTTCTAATGTATTAAAATTATAACATAGTATTTTTCTGTAATTTTATAGATATTAATTCTTTCCTTGAATCTCATATAAATTCATTATAGATACATTACATTATTTGTTAGGGATTATCATCTCAATATCCTTTCTTTCAGACATGTTTCATATTATATAACATTTTTTCTTTATAGGTTTTATATATTTTCACCTTATAAGCATTGATCATAAATTAATATTTATTCAAGTGGTATAAAATTATTGGTCTTTTCTTCTCCTTATTTGTCTTTTGAATTCATACATCACCAAATCTGTAAGAGATATCCTATGTTAACCTACTTTCATTGACATATACTCTTCCTTATTGATTTTATGTTGAGTATACTCTACTTATAGAACATAGCATGTTTTATTTCCTCTTATTTTCTGATGATTTACATTTCCCTCTCATAATATATATTTTGATTGATCCATCACAACCATTGTCTTGAATATCATTAAATATGTATATAAATATAATTTAACCTTCAATTATTGATATCATATTATTCTATATTCTGATTGAATTAAAATGACCCAGATATCGATGAAATTTCGTTGACTGGGAAAAATAATTGACTTGACTATATAACCATAATCATTATTGTGTGAATAAATTATTTTCCTAATTATAATTGAAGGTTTTTTACCTAAATATCTAAAATATATAATTGAATATGTAAATATATTAATATGACTGTATATCCCTTTATTATATTCAATGTGAATACTTTATACATCATTATTCCAATTGAATGATATTCACCTAGAAATTCATACAATTAATTTGACTTGTAGATCATAACAATTCATTTTTACATTATTTATATGTGGATGGTTATGGATTATCTAACCTTGTTTATAAAATAGGTTCCTTTATTAATATTATTTGTTTTATTTTTTATACATTATTTTCACATGATGAATCAAGTAGATATATTATGTGATTTTTGGATCATGGAATAGCCCCTAAGTGCACTGATAGTTATTAACATGCAATCCAGCTTGATTATTGGGTATAATCCCACCAGTTTTAGATAATATATCTTTGAAATAGCCCTATAATGTATGGTTATGATGTCTTTAATTATGATTTTCATCATTATGAGATCTATTATTATTAACAATGTGGTTATCTATATCCATTTTTATTTTATTTAGGTCTATGTGGATCATTGGGCCTTGATGGCCTTGTAATGGGTTCTCTCATCTCCTATAAAAAATAGGTAGTTTCTGATTTAAATAAAATAAAAAGGGGGAGATTCCCTCCTACCATTAAAAAACAATTCCTTTATATGATTCAAATAGAAACTTCCGGTTTCTTAAAATGTAAGGTAATACGGCATCATTATCCCCTTCTACAACTCCCCAAGTGATAAGAGACTCTCCCGCTCCCTAAGAATATATCTCAAGTCATTTTCACATATTTTCAATATAATAATTAAACAGAATGTGGAAAATAGAAATAATGAATCCAACGGTATTCAGAAAGAAATTCACTCACAACAACACTCCCATGTACTAGAAGGAATCCTTCATTAGGTACATCATCATGACATCCACTACTTGATCCTTCCATGAAATTTTCCTAAATTATGATCTCCATCTTTAATCATTTCAATAATTATTTTGTACATGATGTATTAATGCATAATTCTTGAACATTGCACTAAATTATTTGAAATATTTATCTCCCATTATTTGTCACATCGAATCATTAATGGGTATGAGTGTTTTACCATAATTCATTCATGTTGTGACTTAATAGTTATCATTTTATTTATGGATTATGTTTTTATAAAAACATTATCTTTTTTGTGTTTAATGTGACTGAATTGTTTTACGAGATTTCCAAGGAACATATCTTCCATATATAATAAATGATCTTCCAAAGGTTATCTTTTGATCATAAAAGACATATTCCCAATCATTTGAAAAATTATAAAATTTTAGTGAAATATATTTTTCATACTTCATACCAAAATTCAATATCTCTTTAACATAGTAAAAGAACTATTTTTCTTATATAATTTGCAACTAATTTGAGTTGTTTTGGAATCAATCAAATAAAATAAAAAAAACATAATTTCCAATCTTGGCATTATTATGTATAGTAGGAATATAATTTCCATTAAATCTTCCTTTTGATCCACACTCTTCACTTATTCATTCATGGAAAATATATTCCCAATTATTATATGAGTTCGGTACAATCATTATTTTTCTATTTTATACTTCATTAATAGAAAATGGGCATACATATCATATAAGATAAATATAAATCATAAATTTTTTCACTGCATACAAACCCAAAAAATATGATTTCACTAATCATTAACATTTCTAAAATATTTGCCTCTTGGGAAAAGAAGTTTCCATAAATTTTCTTATAATTTTAAGAAAAAACAAGATCATTTATATTCACAATCATAATAAGTGATTTTATACCATCTTACTTAAAAGAGATACTATAATACAATATTCCATTATTGTAATTTTTGATTGTAATGTTATTAACCATAATAGCACACCATGCACAGGGTTTGTTTTTAATCGCATAAAATGATTTCAATAACATAAACACACAAGAACCATCACCATCATGGGTAAAACCCAAAATTTATTAAATTTAAACAATATCCTTGATTTCATAATTTAAGAACATAAACTTCATATCCATTTGAAAAAATTTGTATTTTATTTAGAACATATTCAATGAAAAATTTCAATCATATCAATCCTCGTGAGAGAATAAAAAGTCTCGTAAAAATTTTTATAATAAATTTTGGAGAGAAAGTTAGAAACAAGATTTTGTTTCACATCATAATTATCCCTTATCATAGATTTTATTCCAAATACAATATTTTATACCTATTATATTATTATCTTTAGTATGTTTATCCAATTTATAAATTTTATTTTTCTTAGTTACATTAGTACTTCCTTAATCACTTTTAAAAAATCCTCTATTCCAAACTCATTTTTTTAATTTTCTATAAATCTTTATTATGGATATGTGGGAAAAAAGTATAACTAATACTTTGAATAATTGAAATACCGACCATCAAACATAATCCAATGAAATTAAAAGAAATCATTTTACATTTAAAATATCAAAACCAAACCCTGAGACATTTTCTCCACTACGAGTTGTATGCCAAGAGGATGCATGCCCAATGTGTAAGGTGTATTCCATCACCATTTCATGTAAATTTCATTATCTATCATATTTTATCCCAACACTTATATCTGAACTATATATTGAAAAATATATAGAAACATAATCACCAATCTTCAATCCTCTTCAATGCCATCCTGCCAAAGCCACCACCATTTTACAGACATAACTAGAGAACCAATAAAACCACAACATTTCACCAACAACATGAGAAATATCCAAACATAAACATTGTAGGAACCATTGTCTCTATGTAACGACAAAGAACATCATATCAGGTAGACCTATTTCCATAACAATAGTGCAAAATCCACTAAAACTGATTGGGTGAACTAGAACATCATCATCATTATCATCAGTATAAGGAATCACCATGTAGATCCATCAAACCATAAATCAGACTATCATTTACAAAGGATACCATAAACAAGATAAAACAATTTACCATAATGAAAACATTTAACAATATCGATGATGATAGAGAAACACTATGAATATCTCATAACACCAATTGAAAATTCACTACAAACCAAAATCGAAAAATTCAATCACAAACAAATAGTGGAAGTCATTGGATGGGTGTAGGTCACAACTAATGAGAAACCAAATATGGATCCTCTAAATAATCCTAAACACTATTAATAAACAAGTAAACCAGAAAAATATGGGGTCTATAACATTGGACCAAGAAGGAAAACAAGAGGAAGAACCAAACAAGGGATTCAAAAAAAAGTCAAAACTATAAAGAACCAGAGAAAATGTGAAGGCATCCCTACCACCGCCACCATATAGAACAACACTAAAACTCCATTTTTCCTAATAAAAATTTGGTTTTTATATAGTGTGTTAGGAAATAATGTCATATAATAAGAAACTATGAGAAAAGGATGTTTTGGGAACCCATAGATAGTAAAAAGTAACTGAAAGTATTTTTAGAGGCTTCTTCCAAATATTTTATCCTTACATATGAAATCAAGTAGTTATGATATGAGTTTTTTAAAAATATATGGATTTTAACAACCTTCAAACTGTATCCAAGAATTTCTCTTGGTTAAAAATGTATCATGACCATTAAGAAAATATAACCTCCTTTATTGATGAAATATTCATTGTAGAAAATTTTGAAAATCATTAATTGAATTATGAAAACCTTATAATATAACATCATTTATTCCAAAATGTCATTTATGATCTCCTAGATCATATTAAATTTTATCATTATGGGGTAATGGTATTTGATGAAACATAATCCTCCAAGATAATCACTCTAAATTTTTCAATTATTTTTATCATATTATTATTGTAACACTAGTAACTCTTTATACAATTTGTGTATATAATTAATTCCTTCTCAGCAGCTCACTTATCATAGTTTACATATATTCTTACTTTAATCTTGATAAAAAAGTATTCTAACTGACTTTAAAACTATTCATGGGATTATTATTACTAGGACACATCTGATAATTCATGTTAATAAAATTTGAATGATGTACCCACCACTTGATAATGTATACAACAACTATAGAAGCTTCTCTCTCATTTTTTGGAATTTCCTATGATGATAACATGTTTCTCCCTATGTAGATACAAAAAAAGGTTTTTATTTTCAATAAATTCATTTATTTTATCTGTGTATGGAGTGTAATATTCAAAACTTATCCCAAGGTTCTTAATATATACCTATGAGTATTCATTATTGTATTTGTATGTTTTATCAAAATAAATCCCATTGATAATAAATCCAATTTTTATTTTCATTATATATTTGAAAATAACTAAATCTATAAAGAGATTTTTATTTAAATATTAGAGAATAAATATAATTAATAAAATTTAAATCCTCAATAAAATAATTGTGTTTCATATCTTTTTGGATAATTTCATGCTAATTGGGACACATACATCTATATTTATCAGTTCAAGTGGTTTATTTACTTATATATCCAATTAATATTGATTCCACAAATAAATTATTCCTTTGTGATATATTACAAAAATTGAGTCTTTCACAATGATACTTTGGTATATTTCATATGGATCCATAAATGATATGTTTTTCCATGATCTTTTACCCCAAATGGGCAGGCCTCTTATTCCAAAGTTCATTATCTTCCTTCATTCTTATATATAATGTATTTTAATCATTAAAAATGATGAATAAATATTTCTTCTTCACTTTCAACTTATGATTAGTTTTTTTATCCTTTATAATTCTAATGTAATGCCCCTTATTTTTTAGAATTACCTCATTCCCGTTATTAAAAATTTTAGAAACACTCAAGTGATTGTAACCCAACCCATTGGAAAATAAAATTTCATTTGACTCAAATTTATTCGCACCAATTTTAATTATTCTAATACCTTTCACATTTATATATGAATACTTTTATAAACTTATTGATATTATATATAACCTATGTATTACATTTATTATATAATTATTATTAATCATATGTGTCTAGAATCCATTATATAAAATCCAATGGTTTTCACCTATTAGAGGGTTGTACTCTATCTCAATCACAATAGTATACTATTGATCACTCTTCCTATTTGTATATTTTTATTTTTTATTCTTTTGAGTTTATACGGTAGTAATTTGAGATTGTTATTAGTGATATCTCCATATTAATAACACCTTTAATAAGTTTTTCGAAGAGTTTCATAATAATTGTTCAATTTTACATTCAAATTTGGATGTTGTTGTGGTTGACTCTCATATTTTTAGCTTATCTCCTCATCAAATTTTAACCTATTCTAAAATAAAAAGTGGGTTGTATTATAAAAAAATATATTCTTTTTTTCAATACACTTTAGAGCGCCAACATTTACCATTAATCCAAAAAGTATTTGGTTCAAAATAATCATCCTCAAACTATGCTCATGGATTTTTATTCATATTTGATCCTTTTTGATAATTCATCAGTATTATTGAATTTTTTATTTCTCCCCTCCACCATTTATTTTCCATTTTACTTAACCTAAATAACTTTTTTATTCTAATATTTAATGTTTTGGTGATTTTTTTCACAATTCCTTGAAATTAAAATGGTTGAATAATTATTCATTTTTTTTTGTAATTATGATCTTCCTATTCAAATAAATATTTCAAAAAGAAAATTTGAAACACTAAATATCTATTATAAGTGATAAATTTTTATTTGGAAAATAAAAATTTTACTTCATGGGTGAATCAAATTATTACTTAGGTTTATAATACCCATTAACTTCCTTTACATAACATTTTAACTTTACCTTGTATTTATTTAAGGAATTTTCAACTTCAACTAATTTTCCTTAATACATATCAACTCCATATTCATAAAAATAAAATTTTATATAGTGATTTTTACTATTATGTCTCTTATATTAAGGATTTAATTGAGATTAAAAATCATTATTACAAAATCTTCATCAATATCAGTAATCTTTATAGGATCCTTATCCCAGTTTAGATGCACTATGACTAAATTAGAATATTAAATACATCAATAGTGACATTCTATATTCAATTGGTTATTGGACTATGGTGATGGTTAATTTATAACATAGGGATACTATACCTTCTAAAGTATAGATAACCCTAAAACAAAAAAAAGGTCAACATAATAGAAAATCATAGTATAGAAAGAAAAAATGATGTTAAACCATAAGTAGATAACATATCCTAGGTATTAAAAAAATATGTTTTTCTAATTTCATAATATTCATACATAAATAGAATATATTTCACATAATTTTATCTTATATGCAATAATCTAAAAATTAAATAAAGGAAAAATACAAAAAGATAGAGTTAAGAGTAGGTTCAATCCCATCTCATAACTCTATCCATAAAACCGATATTATCCATAAACTACACGGCCAGCTTTGTTTTAATTTCAATATGAAATTAAATAATAATGAATTATTGGATACACATTTATTTTAAAAGAACAACATAGCAGGTCGCCACTAATGACATCCAAAATCAAATGTAGAATATATTGATGAATACTTATAATGATATACCAGCAATTTAGTGAGAAATTTTTTTGAATAAATTATGGCTCCTCAGAAAATGTGTGTTATAATATTTTTTCAAAAAAATTTTCAATATGATTTTTGGAAACTATATAATAATTTTAACGTTATAATTAGTGTTTATAAATAGAAATGAAAATGATAATTAATGGAAAAAAGGAGAAATCATGGCCTCAACTAGTATAATGATGTTGTATGAAGCCCAATTAATAATAATTGGGAGGGAGGTAGCATCTCTAGGGTTCACCCTTGACTAATTGAAAGCTGAACATCAACAAGTATAGTTTGAATGAAATTTCCTTCTGGAAAAGTTCAAGTTAATTGAAATTACCACTCTGACGATGCTAGCTGATCCACCCCATGAATATTTCTCAATCACACACCATAACATTAGGACATATGTGGGTGTTATAAGGGGTTATATAGTTAGGCCTTTTTTAAATAATATTTAATTCCATTATATAAATAAAATTGTTTTCCATCAATTCCATTTTAAGAATAGTTTTCAATAATAAAATTTATGTAGAATTTCATAAATTTATTTTTCGGACCGAATGTGTACTATGCATAAAATATTAAAATATACATAATAAACTAATATATTATGACTAATCCTTATTTTAATGAAATACTATGATAAAAACACTCTTATTAAAATATAAATGTCAATATTTTTTTATCATGTGTTAGAAATTTTACTATGCATTTTCAATCTATTGTTATTTTTAATAAATAAAAATATTTATATTTAAAATTATTAATTATAATATTTATAAAATTTTTATGATAACAAAATATGATTTCTAAAATCATCACAATAAAATTAGGTCATAGTGAAATTTTCGAATTTTTTAAACTACTTTATTTTTTGTGAATAGTAAAAATACATTTTGAGTTTTTTGGTATGTTTAATGACTTCATAATTATGTCATAATGATGTAATAATTAAATAACAAAAATACATGAAAAAATGATATTTTATTAATATCACGTATTTTAATATATTTTAATCAATTTCCAAATATATAATTTACTTTCCAAATTCTAAAATAGAAATGTTAACTTTAAAAATTAAATTTTGTGAAATATTAAATTTTAACGGACAAAATAAGAAATATAAAATGATAATCGAATATTTTTTTATTAAAATAACATAATGTTTTCCCAAGTGACCAATACCATTTTGAAATACCTTGGGAAATCCCACTTTTTTCTATTTTCCACATCCAAGGTTTCCTAAGACATAAATTTGAATATTAATAAATAAATCCTCCACTTTTGCCAACCCATTTCTAAATGTATACCCACTCCCAATCCATCCTCCATTATTATCTATTACATTATCCTCCCATGGAGTCCTCTAAATGTGTCCCAAAGCACCCATGATTCCAATTATCATGTATTAGGAGTTACTCTTCACATTAATCAAAATATCCTTCTTTTCTCTATGTTTCATGAACCACTTTTTGTATATGAATTATGATTGTAAAGGAAACCCTATATTTATTAATTTTATTCATTACCATAATTCAAAATTATGTTTTATCAATGTTAGAACCATTCCCCCTCACTTTTTACTCTTTTATAAAACAATATTTTAATTTCGTTATGATATCGATTTTACCTCTCGAATCATTCTCTTCTCTCCTAGAAATTCGCTTTTATTTTGTCATTGTGAAAACCAAAACTAATTTCTATTATAGGGTATTTCACTATGATTTAAAAATGAATTATTTTATTCATGTATTTATATATAACAAACCTACACTCTCTTTCCATGGGTTAAAAATGACATAATAATATTGTCTTTATACACATTTTAAATCACCATGATTTTGTACGAAACATATTTCTTTTATTATCTGTGGGTTATTTATGAGTTTTTTTATAATATTTGTTGTTTGAATTAATTAATATATATGAAGTGTGTTCCCTGATAGATCTCCAATGCATTTGGTAATGAATTCAATCTATAGAGATGACATGTTTTATGATCGCTTGGTAAATAACCATGGTTATTTTTATGACACCTCGATGAAAAATCATGGTGATATGCTTTTGAATGACTCCATTAAATATTGTTGCCAAATTTATATGTTATGATTCATTTTATTATTATTATTATATTCCACTTTCTCATTCCATATATTTTGGATACACTTTCTTATTGATATTCCTCAAGATCACATGTAAACTCCTTCCCTTATATTCCATTACTTGGCCTTATGCTCACCCTTTTCATTATTCTATGTCCCTAGGTAATGAGATGTAGTAATTTTACTTAATATGAACCTATTATGAATCATTTAAGGTGGATTAGAATGATTTTTTATGTTTTCATGTATTCTTTAACTTTTTTCCAAGAAACTATAATTTACAAGATCCTATGTTTTTACCATGTAAATGAAAAATATTTGCAACAAAATCTAGGTTGACATAATTGGTTTCAAAAGAAGGTTTAGTTATTTATGGAAACCAGGATTTGAAATTCTTATGAAGAACTCAAGGGAATAATTAAAATACAAAAAAACAACCTATTATTTTGGTAAATTATTATGTAACTGGTGTCCATGAAGAGAAATCCTTTTCTAGATAAGAAAAGGTATATGTGGATTTGGCACAAGAGTGTCTATTGGTATATCCTTAAAACACAACTTTGAGCTAGACTCAAATGAAATCTTGTTCATGGAAACATGCCTTGTTGCCCTCTTTTTTTGACACTCATGGAGGATATGTTTGGTTAATCACATGATTTTTTTGAACTATTATGAATGATTTATAGAAAATGAAATTATTACTAAATAATATCATATTTAACCACAATATTTGATGAAAACAATTTGTTTAGAATTTTAATTTTATTGAAATGAAACTCATTTCTCACTATGGTTTTCATTATATATTAAATAGAGGGAAATAATAAGAACCACATAAATAGTGAGTGCAATAGAGAATCCATTGATGACCCTCTGATGGAAGCCAGAATGGAAAACATCATGAGAATGATGAATCAACTTACTTGAATTATGAACAATAACATGAATCAAGTAAACACACCAGATTTACCATAAGGTGAACAACTTACATCGAGTCCCCTATGCATCAATGACAACCTTCTTTCACTGTATCTCTCAACAAATTGATTTCTAAACAATGGATAAGCTCTAAAGAATAGATATTTTCTGTACTACGTTTTTTGAACCAAGAAGAAGTCACCCCGACGTTGTACTTCATATATATAGAAGCTGATTAGTGGTGGAAATTGAATAAAAACACAAATCCACGAAGTTATATTGATTCTATGGAGTCGGAAGAGTTTAATGCAGCCTATTTGAAAAAAATATTTACCTTGTTCAATGCGAATGAAAATGGAGAATCAAATCCTAGTACTGAAGTTGATAAAAACTGAATTAGTGGGAATCTATGAGATGGACACTAAAATACATTCATGTTATACCTCTATCATTGTCATGGATCCTAATAAAAGGTTTATAGATTCTTCAGTGGAATAAAAACCCCATCTATGGAAGAAAATATCCAATTGAGACTATGAATGTTTCGAGGAGATAGTGTAAAGTTATATAACGGTTGAACAAGGGTTCATAGAGATGTAGTGGTACCATAGATCAAATGAAAAGAATATATCAATGGAGACAAGAATAGAGATTAACATTGATCATTGAATATGATGAAAGTAAGTAAAAAATCCAACATACATCAAATGTGGGAAAAAGTATTTGGGGAACTTCTTTTTCAGGAGTGGGAAATGTTACATGTGTGGTAGAGATGACCATATTTCTCATAACTATCATAGTTTGGTGAAGCCTCAACTTATCAACACTAACGATAAAGGGAATATTGTATAGGCCCATCCCGATGTTCAATGCTATAAGTGTGGATATCTTGGTCACTTTACCTACCAATTTTCAAATCAGAAGATAATGGAGGGGAATCAACATCAACCTCATTATAGGCTAAAAGATCATGTGAGTGATTTTTATTTAATAATGAATGAAGTAAATTCCCCAAATTATGGGGTGTAATGTACTATCATTGCTCTCTAAAAATAATCAAATACTTTGATTGATTCTGGTGCTATGCATTAATTTATTTCCTCCATGTTTTCAAAGATTATAAAATCAATACTTGAACTGGTAGAAGTAGAGTTATCAATGAAGACTCGTGAAGATATTATATAAGAATCAGCAGTGTATAGAAAACCCGGTATTTACTTTGGTCAGCATAATCTCATCACAAATATAGTAGACATTCCCATTCTTGAATTCGACATTATACTTTCGATGGAATGGATCTCAAATTATAATGATAAGATCATCTGTATATTAAAGGAAATATTATTAGTCTTGAATGGAAAATTACAGTTTTTTACAAGGAGAGATATCCTGATCTAATCATTGTCTATAAGTACCTACCATAGCCTTTTATATGGAAATGATTTGTAATGATAAATAAGGGGATTAAAGTATAATAATAGAATGTATCCCCATTATTTAGGAATACATTAATGTATTTCTATATGAGTTACCTAAGAATCCCTCAGAAAGAGAGGAAGAGTTCCCCATTGAATTCTTGACTAGACCCAATCCTATATCAAATACCCCATATAAAATGGAAAATGTGGAGATATAGGAATTAAATAAAAAACTTATATATCTCTTGGAGAAAGGTTTTATCTGACCAAGTTTGTTTCCTTAGGGAGAACATGTTCTCTCTATGATGAATAATAAGGAATGATCAATGTGGCTATGAATTGATTATAGAGAACTTAATGAGCACACAATGATGAATAAGTATCATCTTCCAAGGATTGATGATTTTTTTACCATCTTCGACGGGCTCAATTATTCTCTAAGATTGATCTTCAATCCGGATTTCATTAGTTGAGGGTGAAGAAAAAATATATTCCAAATACTTCCTCCCAATCAAGATATAGGAGTGATGAATTATTTTTTATGACATTAATCTTGACTAATTTACCTTTAATATGAATTTGATGAATATAGTCTTTAAGGATTACATTAATAAATTAATTATAGTTTTAGTTGATGATATTTTGATATATTCCAATATTTTCAAGTAGCATGAGGTTCATCCATGGGTTATATTTGAAAACACTGAGGAAAGAGAGGTTATTTGGAAAGTTCAAAAAATTTAAATTTTGGTTACAATAATTTTATTTATTGGTGTACATTGTAACCAGTGAAAGAATCTCAAATGATCCTTCCATGATAATGGTTATGGAGGAGTGGCCTAATCTTAAAATAGTATCTGAGATTCATAGATTCCATGGTTTAGTTGGATATTATAGGATGTTTGTTAAAAACAATTGATGTCATTATAATCCACTAAACATGTCTACTAAAAAAGGAGACATGTTCATCTTGAAAAAAGAGTTTGAAGAAAAATTCCAAGAGTTGAAGAAGATATTTGTTACAAGACCTGTGTTAAATCTTCCCTATACTAGAGAAGGATTCTTTATTTTTAGTGGTGAAACTATGAATGGTCCTGGGTTAGTCCTCATGAAAAATGATAAGGTGATTGATCATGAATCTTTTAAGTTGAAACCTCATGAGAATAATTATCTTATATATTACCTGGAGCTAGATGCACCTATTTTTTCTTTAAAGATATGGAGGCACTATCATTATGCATAGAAATTTTATATATACACATACCAAAAAAGTTTATAGTATATTTTCAATCAAATGGAATTGAAAATGTTGTAGAGGATATGGTTGGAACTTCTTAAATTCTATTACTGTTCAATTCATCATCTCTCTTGTAGATAAAATAATGTTTTTGATGCATTTAGTAGGAAAAAACCATTTATTTTTTCAATGATGTGGATTCAGGGAGATCCCTAGATCAATGACCTAGTAAAGTTGGACATTGCAGTAATGAGTGAAGGTACATCATCAACCCTATCCCAATTAATTTCTCAACCATCATTACTAGATTATATCAAGAAATCTAAAATAGAATATCCTTTGTTTCAAATGAATATTGAGGCTATGAAGAATGGGATGTTTCCTGAGTTCAATATTGATCATTAGGGTTTATATAAATTTCATACAAGGCAATGTGTTCCATCTATTCAAAAAATAATGAAGGATATGTTGTATGAATCTCATATATCTACATTCTATATACTTCCTGGAAGCAATAAAATGTATAGGGACCATCATGGTTATTATTGTTGACATAACATGAAAAGTTTGATTGCTGACAACACTATATGGTTCTTGGTGTGCCAACAAGTAAAGGTAGAGGGACAACTTTCTAAAGGGGTATTGCAACTACTACCCATACCAACATGGAATTGGGACAATATCACTATGTAATTTGTCACTCATCCCTTGAGAACATCCAATGGAAATAATAAAATATGTTTTATAGTGGATTTTCACACCAAAATTCCCATTTCATTGATATTTGTGTTGATTTTTCTCTTGAAGACATTTCCATGATATATGTAAAAGAAGTGGTGATGTTTCATGGATTTACACTTTCTATCATTTATGATTGTGATCTAAGGTTTACATCAAAATTATGGAGAAGTATTCAATATTCAATGAATTGTTAATTGAAATTCAATATGGCCTATCACACCCAAAATGATTTCCAATATGAATAACATATTCTGAAACTCAATGACATGATGAGAACATTCTCAAAGGACATTTAAGGTGGATGAGGTCAACCTATCCCATGAGATGAGGCCTCATACAAAAATATATTCCATTCATGTATTCAAATGGAACCATATGATGATTTATGAGAGGTGATGTAGAACTCCTACATGTTGGGTTGAAGTTGGTGAGAGAAATCTTCTTAGGCCTAATTTTGTGCCAGAGATGTCAGAAATGGTTCATGATGTCCAAAAACACAAAAAGGATACTCAGAGTATGTAGAAAAGAAATTATGAAAACTGTCAAAATGAATTTGAGATTCTTTTGTTGACAAAATCTTCGTTTGAATTTAACCATGGAAGAGAGTCATGCTATTTGAGAAGAAAGGGAAGCTTAGGCCCATGTACATTGGTCCCGATGAAACCCTTGATTTCAAAGAAGTACTGGCCTATTAGCTTGCAATTCCTACAATTATTGTTGAATTTGATGATGTATTCTATGTATCCCTCTTATGAAATTTTATACCTAACCCTTCAGATATACTAAATCTTGATGTGGTTCAACTAGAACATGACCTCTCTAATGAGGAGCAGTCGATTAAGATTATGAACCACAGTGACAAGGTTCTACACAACATAACTAACCACCACATCAATGTGTTTTGGAGGAATCACAAATATTAAGAAGTATTGTGGGAAGTGGAGAATATAATGATATCAAAGCGCCAAAATGTTTCTCAACTATGAGAATGAGTCAATATTTTGGGGATGAACTTTCTTAATGTCGTAAGAATGTAATGACATAGAATTTTTGAATAAAATTTGTTTCCTATGAAAATTTTTGTTATATTATTTTCTACTCAACAAAACTAAATCTCTATATTAATTATGTGATAATAGAATGAGATGTGACTCTCAGGTTTTAACTGATATATGACCGTTAGACAATATGGTAGTTGAAAACTATATAATAATTTCAATGTTATAATTACTATTTATAAGTAGAAATGACAAATGATAATTAATGTAGAAAAGGAAAATGATGGCCTTAACCAATAGTGGCATGTCGTATGAAGCCCATTTTCAGAACATAGTAGGGAGGTAGTGTCAGTGGGGTTCTCCCTTCACCAAGCACAAACTGAGCATCAAAAAGTGAATCGTGAGCAAAATCACATGTGGGAGAAGTTAATGTTAGTGGAAATTATGCCTCAGACAACGTAAGTCGAGCCACCCTATAAATCTATCACCATCTCAGACCTCAATATTAGGTTATTTGTGGGTGATACAAGGGATTATGTAGTGAGGCCTTAGTTACTTATATTGTAATTCCATTGTATAAATAAAAAGTTTCTCTATCAATTCTGTTTTAAGAATAGTTTTTCTTAATGAAATTTTGATGAAATTTGAAAAATTGATTTTTCAGAATGAAATTTTACATTCCATAAAAGATTTAAAAATATATTATAAACTATGATATTATGAATAATACTTATTTTCTTAAATATTATGATAAAAAAATCTTATTTAAATATAAATTTCATAATATTTTTTTCCAGTGTTAGAAATTTTACTATGCATATTAAATCCGATATTATTTATAATAAATAAGTTTTTTTATATTTAAAATTTATAATTATAATATTTAGAGAACTATTTATTTAAAATGAATATAATTTTTTTTAAAAATCTTGTAAAAATTAGTTTAGGGAGAATTTTTTAGAATTTTCTAAAATAATTTATTGTTCCTGAATAGTAAAATATAGTTTGAGTTTTTTGATATGTTTTTTGACTTTTGTAATAATTTCATAAATATGTAATAAATAATTAACCAAAATACATAAATTAAAATATTTTATTTTATTAATATTATGTATTTCAATATATTTTATTTAATTTAAAACTTTATAATTTACATTTTAAATTCTAAAATGGAAGAATTATCTTTAAAATATTCATTTTGTGAATTTTTTTTTCATAAAAGCTAATTTATTAAAAATGAAGGTATAAATTTTTGGATTAAAAATCATAAAATTTGTACCAATTGTTCAATATCATGGTCAAATACCGTGGGAAATCCCATGAATTTCTATTTTCAACAACCTAGTTTTCCAAAGCTACTATTTGGAAATTAGTAAACAAATCCTGCACTTTTGAAATAAATACCCACCCATTTCCCCATTTCATTTCACTCTCCATAAATTCTCCATGAAGATATGGTAGTTGTATCTCCCAAGGAGTCATTCCAAGGTTTCATCAATCCCTCATGGTTCCAATCCTCATTTTCAATGAGTAACACTTTAAAGTAAGAGAAATATATTTCTTTTATCTTAATATTAAGAACCTCTATTTATATATGTCTTCTGATTGTTATGGTCACTATATCTTTTTTCCTTTTTATTAATTGCATTAATTTTAAATTATGTATTATCAATGGGTTCCCATTTACCCTCTCTTTTCCCTTTTCTAAAACCATTTTTATACCTGTTATGCTACTTATTTTACTTCTCAAAATTTCTCTCCTATCCTCACGTAAATCAATTTTAATTTCTTTTTGTGAATACCCAAACCTATTTATTTTATTGGGGGTATTCAAAAATATTTAAAAATGTTTTCTTTCAATCTGGTGATGACATAAAAGAAACCCTCAATATATTTCCATGGGTTATATATGACATAATAATATTCTCTTTAAGAACTTATTAAAATGTTGTGACTCTGATATGATACTCGTTTATTTTATTCTCCATGGGATATTTATGAAATATGGGACAATTATTTTTATTGATCACATTAATTAGGACATAATAATGGTGTTCCCTGATAAAACTCCAATGCATTGGCTATAGAATTTAATCTCTAGAGATGAAATGTGTTGAAATACCATGGTAAATAACCACAGTAATTTTTATGACACCTCGGTGACAAACCATGGTGATATATTTATAAATATATCATTTAAATTTTGTAGAATCATTTCCGTGTTATTATTATTATGATAAGACACTTTACCATTCCTTATCATTATGAATAACATTCTAATTGATATTCTATGAGATCACATGTAAATTGTTTCTCTTGTTTATGATTACTAGACCTCATGCTAACCCTTTCATTTGATGTATGTCTCCAGGAATTGAGAAGCAGTAATTTTGATTAAGATGAACCAATTATGAACCCTTTAAGGTCGATTAATTTTTTTTTCATGCACTATGTTCCTTTCTTTCAAGAAACTAAACTTTAAAAGATCCTTTTTTTGTATATTGTAAATGAAAATTTTAAGTAAGAAATAGTGGGATAACATAAGTAATAATAATAATAATCATCCTCATCATAACCAAAAAACTGAAAATTTCATTACTTTTAGTGCTCAAAATTAATCTAAGGAATGACTATACCTGACTCAGAATGTTCCAATATGTCTCTAAACATATCCCAATGAAATCATATGGCCATAGTTGAACATTCTTCTCATGCCTATAAATATTGAATCCCTCAGGAATCAATACGACCATCTCTGATTATGTGATGTAAATGTAATAATAGGACCCCTGTGTGTGTGTATATATATATATATATATATTCTTATCCCTTAGGTGACTCAAATCATCTTATAATAATGTAAAAAAACTGGGAGACATTTCCCCATGTCATTATTGGTCTTAGCTTATAGGATTATTGATCACCATATCATGATATAAGGGAAAAAGAGAAATTAATAACCTACTTATATAATCTATACATAAGGAAAATTGATCCCAACTCAATATAATATAATACTAATGGGAAGCATGACCACTATTATTATGATCTCAAACCATAGGTATCTCAATCAATGTATATCAATTACAAGATAAGGGGAATACTGGAGCTAGTATATAATAGTCTCACCCCATAGATATATCAAACCCTAATTAAAATAGTGATAAAATCATGGGGAAAGGTGGACCCTAGTGTTCAATGATCTCATCCCTTAGGCATCTCTGTTTGAGCTTATATAAATTCAAATTAAATAGGGAATGTGGGGCCCATGTCTATAATAATCACAACTCAACAATATCCTGACATAACTAATAGTAATATGAATACCACGGGAATTTTGGCTTCATATCTATAATTACCTCAACCTATACATTTTTAACTTGATATATTATTTTAAATCAAATGTGGAAAGGATGACCTGGTAAAAATCAGTCTAAACCTATAGGTATCTGGACCCCTTCCAGATATTCCCTCATAGATTAAAACATTACACTTTCCATAAAACAATTATGTTTTGGGAAAAATTCCAACACCTATATAATTTAATCTTGCAACTCCCTCACATGATAAACCCCTCACACTGTCTCTCTCATATAGTGGTCCTCCAGGAAACACTTCATGGGATCCCAATTGGGTATGGAGAATAAAATTTGGGATAGTTTATTTTCTGTTGTTATCCATCAAAATAATGAACAACACATGGATGGTTTATAGTGATGAAAATATTCATACAATACTAATTCAAGGATAAGGTGAATTATTAAGATATCATTTAGGAAAATCAAAGATGATTGGATTTACCACATATCACGAGTCATAAAAAATGTATTAACTGGTGGAAAACTTGAGGAACCACCTACCACGATATAGTATATCCCATTCACTAAGAATCATTAGATAAACCAGTTATAATCAAAAGTTCTCCAAAATTATAATGAAACCCCAATATTAGGGCCTAATTGTTGAATAATATTGATACAATGATATAAATGATGAATTGGTTTGAGATTATTAGTGACCTTTCCTCTAACAATACACCAAGGTATACAGTTCTTTAATCCGACCACAAACGAGGGTGAAATCAGATGAGGTAAAATGTATCCGCAAGGATGAGAAAAATAAAATCATTACATGCATAAAAAATGAGGAATATCCATCATATTATATTTTTACAACATTATGGTGTGACCAGATGCGTCACAACACAATTCTCATTTTCAAGGTAATATTCTGCATGAACCTTTAGGTCACAGTGCAATGAACCACTCGAATATAAAACTAGAAACCCCAATCACCCTAGAATAAGGTACAATTATTATGATCCCATATATATCATAATAAAACTATATGAAATGAGATTCAACTGAGGTAATGTAATCGTTATTTATTTTTTTCTCAATAAAATGCATATAATTATTTTAAAATAATATACTTTATAACAATTAATGAATAAAGAGTAATATAATTTCACACAAATGTTCCAGAGTATACTTATATATACTAGAATAAGATTTATGAATATTAAAAACAAAATACATTTTTTTATACTACACAAGTATTTTTATTAAACAATTAAATTCCATGTAGAAAGGTATTTTTTTTCATAATAATTATTTTAAATTTTTAATTATAATATCTAAATTATATAATAATATTAATTTTAATTTCGTTCATAAAAAATAAGTTACCAAGTTAAATGTTAGTTACCTTGGTAAGGTAAAAGGGTTGTTTTCAAATAATTGTTTTTTAAGAGTTTTATAATTTCTATCTAATTAAATAGATATTTTTAAAAATAATTTCACTAATATAATGTTTGCAAAAATCAAAAAATATATTTAAACCAATTTAATTACGTATTTAAAGGAAATAAGAATAAATTTTGTTCAAATTAAAAAAAATAATTTTTCTAAAAATGAAAACATATATATATATATATATTATTTTAAATTAAAAGTTTGATTTAAAATATTTAGAAATTTAATTTAATTAAATAGAGCCCAAATTTGGAATTAACAAGTCAAAATTTTGTAGGAGGATCAATCTTATATTTTTGGTTAATAAAATTTTTTCCAGGGTAAATAATTATACAAGTTAAAAAGGGGTAAAGAGATGTAATCTACCATGGATAGATGTTTCTAAGAATTCATGACCTAGACACATTATATAATACATTTATTATTTTTAAAATTAAAAGCAATAATTCTCATCAATTTTACCTTACCAAATTCACCAAAATTTATTATCATTCTACCTTTACCATCACCTAACTTCAGCTTCCAAGAATATATCCCGCATTTTCACAAATAATAAGAGTTTACATCCACCCATTCTCACTTACCTCTCTAATAATAAACTATTGAGGATTAATTTACTCTCATTCCCCTCCCCACGACTCTCCCCAAGTAGTTTATAAGCATATATGGAGTTCTTTTCAAGCATTAAAAATCTTCCTTGCAAGTAGGGGTTATTAATCTTCCACTTAAGTATCCAATTGCATTTCTTTTGTTATAATGTCATATATAATTTTATAATTTTATATTTTTTTAATTAAATGTTTCTATAATAAATTTGATATATTATCAGTGACATATTAGTTATTTATCTCAATATATCCTTTTCATAAGTCATTATTAATCATGACTAACGATTCCTAGCCTCTTCTCTACCCTTATTTTTGAAATCATACAACTTCATTTTCTCTTAAATGTTAAATTTTACTATGATTCATTTTTATAAAATTTAATTCATATAATTAATGATATATCACATTTAAAATTCATTATAGTTCCTCGATATGCCATTATAATGATAAAAAACACTCATAGTCATAAAACATCATATAATTTTCAAAAAGATCACATCATTTCCCACCGAAGACATACCATTATAGAATTAGACATCTTGATGTAGGCCATATAGCATCTTAACCTATTGGTAATAACCCCAAAAAAGTAAGTTTGGTATTTACTCAACCTTTTCCTCATGTATAACTAGTGGGCCTAATTTCAAACCTAGATTGACACTCCTATGGGGTAGAGTTTGGATAACTCATAAACTCCTTATTATCCATAATAAATAATTATTTTCTTTTGATATCCCTATATCATAATGGGATTCATAACAAATTCTTTGATCTCATTCCTTTGATAAGGTTTCTTTCCAATAAATTTTCAATATTCTTTTGTTTCCAATTTAATATTAGTATATTAAACAAGATATCCAGGTAATTCCATTGATTGGGGAAAGTATTAATATATAATATGTATGTAATTCCAATACGGATGTCTATTGATTAATATGTAAAGTTGATTATATATTATTTTTTCATTCATTTCTATAATATAATTATTTCATTTCACTAACTAAGAATTAGTTGGGCTCAAAATTAAATATCCCTTGATGTATTAGTAGATCTCATGTGACAAACTTGTTTTGGTAATTTTTTTTATGAATTAGCAATTTAATTATAATGTTTTTTCAAGAGTCATTGATGATATGTAATTTGTATTGGAATTATTCCTTGGTATTAAGGTACTAATTATTGAAATTATTCATCCCATCACCACGATATCAATTATTTTTATCCATAAAAGTATATATATTAACATGTTATGATGGGGTTATTTTAACTTCATGTGATATATTATATGTCATTATTCTATTAAAATTTATTTGAGCTATATTATTCATGACTTTTTTATTATATGATAGCCTATATTATATGTTAACGCTACCTGAGCATTATATGTCACCCTTTTCATTACTATTAACCAATTTTCACTGAAAAACATGAAGGCTACTACATATAAAATATGAAGATTCATGGAGATATAATGAATTAATTTATGGTTCATATGATTTATCCTATGTTTTCAATGTAACATAATGTTCCTTTGTGTATATAGTTTTCCAATATGACTAAAATATTATATCCCATGTAATTTGATCTATGTATTATATAAAAATTTAATAAAATAACCACCAGATCTAAGGTGCCAGATTTGAGGTGATGTTGTTAGTATCAAATAATGTTTTTGAAACCTTGAAAACTAGATTTCTAAGAGTGTAGTTAGAGAAGATAACCATATTAAAACCCCTTTGGATATTCTATAAATATTCACATGTAACTTGAAATTCATTTTAAATAACATCATAGAATTATATGACATGATTTATAATTTAGAGTATTATTCATTTACCAATTCAGTGTATATTATATTTTAGATATCATTCTCAATGGAAGAAATGAAGATTGTTTCAACAACTATAATCAATGTAAATACTTATATATTGATCAAATAAATGGTGTTGGTGTTTTAATTAATAATATTATCAACATATAAGGGTAGTTAAATAAGGTTATGAAAAATAACCTTTCCCTTGTGGACCAACCTACTACACCACATCAGGGTGTAACAATGTTTAATAGCTTTATGAAGAATCAACCACCATATTTCAATGGGACCACAAACACATTATTGGAAAATTAATGGATCAATTCATTTGAGAAGATATCCTTTACTTTGGTATGTAGATAATGAAAGAAGGTTTTCATGGTTGAATATTTTCTACGGAGATAGGTTGGACAATGGTGGTCTTTTATTCAAAATATCAAGAGGAATGAAAAATAGAAATCATAGAGTGGAAGTTCAATAACATGATATTCACAGAGAATTAATTTTCTGATGAGAAGTGAGCTAACATTTGAAAATAGTTGTTCTATCTAAGAAAAAAGAAAGAGGAAACAATAACTTAATATAAGGCTAATATTTCAATATTAGAAAGATATGTTATTGATTATATGTGAAACAATTAAATTAAGATTGATCAATTATTTAATGTACTAAGGAAAATATTTATAAGGGAATTAGTCACACAATAATTTTCATATTATAAGGATATTTTTACCAGTTCCAAAATGATAGAGAATGAATTCTGCAAGACTTATATTTCAAATAGAGGTAATAGAAAATTCAGTTATTATGCACTATATTGAAAAGGGTTTGTGAAAGGAGAAGAAGGGAATGGTAAAATTCTCATCATGAAATAAATATAGGATGAAAAAATATTGGGATTATGTAAGGTAATGAGAATATAATAAAATTTTGGAGATAAGGAGATCAAGGTAATGAGTGAAAATGAAAGATATAAGCTACAAATGTTTATTGAGTCCATTGTAAGGATACATGGATAATACTATGTGATCACGATAGTATAATTAGAGGTCCCAAGTGATGTCATAGATGATATATTGATTATAAAATCCATGTTTTCTAATAAATTATTGGATTCTTGGTCCACACAAACGCACAGTCATATATATATATATATAATTAAATGAATATTTAATCATACCTTAATTCACTATGGTAAGATTTTTCAGTAAAAACTCATTGTGGAAATATTATAATGAAAAAATAATCTTTCTATAACCATACAAAAATTCATTCAGTTTCTTTAATTACAATCCAATTTGTTATACTAATGATTGACATTAAAATAATCTTAGGTATAGAATAGATCTAAATGTATAACGAATGGATTTACTGGTGAGAGAAGCATGTTATGATATCAAATGTAGGAATAAAATCCTTTGTTTTTATGGAATATTATTTATTACTTATTCTATATTAGGAACCACCTCTATTGGATCTTCTTAATGTAATTTAGGGTGAATATTAATCCACAGATAAAAATTATATCCTTATAATTGATTATGTATCTAGTGTAAGTGATTATATTGAAGTATTTTCTAAGAAAATATGTATATAACCACTTGATTATAATGTTCAATACTATACTGATCACATAACTGATGTAAATATCAGATCAAAGACTCAATATAGAATGGATCTATTAGAATTAGTGGAATTAAAGAAACAACTACATTATTTATATGATAAGTGATTCATAAATCCTTGAATTTTACCATTGGAAGCACTACTATTTGTTTGTATAAAATAAGTTTGGATCCATGAGTATGTGCATTTATTATAGATAAATCAATCCCATTACTATAAAGAATAAATAATTTTTACCCATTAATGATGATATTCCCGATGTACTAAAATGGTACAAATACTTCCCATAAATTGATCTCTATTCTAGTTTTCATCACATAAAAATAAAGAATTATGATATAAGAAATTAAAAATTTATCATAACATATGGGAATTATCGGTTCACAATGATGCCTTTTGGGTTACCCAATACACCCTTCATGTGCATGGATTTTTTCAATAATGTATTGAAGGGTTATATGGATAAATTTTATATGGATTTCATTGATAATATCATGATTTAGTCTAAAAGATATTAAGAGAATTAAAATAATGAATGAATCATCCTTGACAGACTAATAGAGAAGGATATATGTGGTAAATTTAGTAAGTATTCATTTTGGGTTCAGAAAGTATATTTTATTTACTATATTATCACAATGGATAGAATACTTTTTGACCCCCAAAATCCATATGTTGTTATAGAATGATACACACCAAAAAAATGACTAAGATACATAGTTTCCATGGATTGACAAGTTACTATCAATGATTGGTTAAAAATTATCCATAATTAGTAGATCTATTAACTAAGTTCGATATAAAAAATTCAAATTCAGATGTTTAAAGGAATACGAAGGAAGTATTGAGGAACTAAAAAAGAGACTAATAAATGCACCATTATTATCATTACCATATGTAAAAAAATGGTTCTTTATATATAGTGTTTCATCTAAAAATGGACTAAGATGCATCCTTAAACAGAATGTTATAATTGTTGCTTACAAATCAAGATCATTGAAGTACCATGGAAATAACTTTCTAACTCGTGATCGTGGTCTTGATGTAGTAATTTTGGAATTTTTTTATAGAAATACTATCTTTATGGTGAAAGATGTGATATACACACACACAGATATATATATATGCATACATATAAAAAAAATTAAAGTTTATATTCATGCAGAATTAGATCTGTATAAGACAAGGAATATCGTTAAAGATACTCAGTGGCTAGGAATTTGAAATAAACTACCACCTTGGGATATAAAATAATGTAGAATATGCATTGAGTACAATGGATCAAGTTTTTGTTTCTATTATGATGAAAAAATGGCTCCTATATTCATTTATTTAATAAAGTTGGATATAGAAATTAGTAAGGACGGGGAAACATTATTACTTTTCCTAGTAATTTCCTAACAATAATCAACAAAGAATATAATGATGTCTCAAAATGATGATAAGAGTTTACAAAAGCAGAGTATTTCCAATGGATAATGGATATAGATATACTTCACCTATAAAGATGGTGTGTCGAAATTTGGAAAGAGAATTTGTGTACAATCAATACCTGGGATAAATAAGGAATTAATGGATGATGCACCTAAACTAAATTTAACTATGTACCTTTGTTGTACCAAGAATTATAGGGATTTAAGGTAGCACATATGGTGGGAGAACAATAAGTTTTAAATTACTAACTAAATTCCAGGATTTTGGTGTTCAATAAAATAAAATATAGGAGACAAATTCCAATGGGTGTAATGAAATTATTCCCAATACTAATGTTGAAATGGGAAAATACCATAAAGTTATTTTTTACAATATAACCTAAGGAATATTAGAATAGTGATCATTTTTTGGGTCATTATGGATTGACTATCCAATTCTGTACATTTCCTATTAATAATGGAGGATACTGCCCATGAATGTATTTTATGGATCTATATCGATGAAGATGTGAGACTCTATGGACCAACATTATCAATTTTATCTTATTGTGAACCACATTTCAAATCAATTTTTTTAGATAAGTCTTCTAAATGATTTAAACATAGAGATAGACTTGATTATCGCTTAAGATCATCAAATAGATGGTAATTAAAAGAAAACTATGCAAACATTATATGATATATTGAGGTTATGTTTACTTGACTTTCAAGGAACATGGTACTAATACCCAACTCTAGTAGAATTTATATACGATAATATCTTCTATTTGAGTATACAACTAGAACATTACATGGCCTTGTAAGGGAAAAGATGTGATAATCTAACCTATTGGGATGAAGTTGGGGAGAGGGAGTTAGTTGGTCTAGAACTCATTAAGGATGACACTAAAAAGGTGAGATCTATCAAAAATCATATCAAGGATTAACATAGAAGGGAAAAAATATACATATAATCAATGTATGGACATGGGATTCTATGTAGGGTATAATTTCTCCTTGAAAGTATCTCAAGGTGAGGGAGTAATATAGTTTGGTAATAAGGGAAGCTATTTCTAATACATCGTGCCTTTTTAGATTTTGGATAGAGTTAGAGTTATTTCATATCAATTAACATTTCCACTCATCATCTCTAAAGTATATGATATAATTCATGAACCAATGTTACAGAAGTTCATTTCAAACAATAATCGTGTACTCACCATTAATGGAATAGATCTTGAAACCCACTTTAATTATAATAAAGAACTTCTATAGATTCTTAAAACTAAAGAGAAAGTGTTGAGGAATCAGGAATCTCAGCTGGTGAATTTAAATTTATGGAATTCGATGATAAAGGAAAAAACATCGGAGGATATAAAATCAATAAGGACTAATTACCCTCATTTGGTAATGTATTGATGTAAACCCCAATTTCAAAGATGAAACAATTTAATGGGGGATAATGTAATACCTGAGAACCAATTAACATAATGTAATCAATATTTATTCATGTTCCCAAAAGAATACACAAAAATATTTGATAATAATATATCAAATAAAAATGAAACAACAAATAGAAATATAATTTCACAAATATTTCCCCAAATAAAAGTATATTTAATAAAAATATTATTATTAGGATAAGAGTGTCGAATATTAAATTCCAGATGTGTGATTTTGAAATAAAAAAATATTTGGATTTAACAATTAATTTTCATAGTGATAGGGAATTATTTTCATAAAAATTAATTTTAAATTTAAATTGACTTACATAAATTAGATAATATATGAATTTTATTTTTTGTCTCTAAATAATAAGTTACCTTGGTAAAACTTTATCACATAATTAAACAGAACAAGGGTTATTTTCAAATAATTTTTTTTATAAGCATTGTATAATTTTTATCCTTATAAATTTATATATTTTAAAAAATGTATCTAATATAATATTTGAATATATAAAAAATATACTTATAAACATTTAATAGTTAATTGATAAGTAGTAAGAATAAAAATGGTTAATATTTAAAAAATCATTTTTCTATAAAAACAATTCTTATTTATATTATGTTTTAATTTTGAAGAAATGTTAATCGTATTTAGAAATTAAATTAGATTAAATGGAGATTAACTTTTTATTAATCACATAAATATTTTATAGGAGGGGTAATCATGCATTATTGGTAAAAAACTAATCAATATAGCAATTAATTAATTTTTTTAATAAGGGGTAAAAAAAGGTAATTTAACATGGCATGTCATTTGTGAAATTTAATTGATATAATAACAATAAATAAGTACATTATAATATTATAGTATACTACCCACAAGCTTTACAGCTTTAAATTACATAACAAACCTAACTCCCATGCGATTCAACCTATACCAAACTCTCAACATTAGTTTCCAAGGAAATTCCCTTCATTTTAACCCAAAAAAGAAGCTCACTTCTCCACATTCTCTAAATATTATCTACTAAAAATATATTAATCATGATTTCCATCTCATTTTTAATCTATATAATTTCTCAATATAGTGTCTAATGTTTTGTGGAATTCTTCTTATGCATTAAGAATCTACCTTACAAGTAAAGGTTGTCAATCCACCTCTTCCAAATTCAATTAAATTTCTTTTATTATAATGTCATTTGAATAATTTTTCATATAATTATATGATTATTATTTTATGTTATTATCATCTATTTCATATATTATTAGTGATATATTACCTATTTACTAGGATTATTTCCTTTTCTTAAACCATTATTATGACTAAATAAGGGATCATAAGCTCTTCTCTACAATTATTTTTATTGTCTTACCATTTCCTTTAACATTAATAATAATTAATATAATAATTAATTATTAGAAACTCTATATTATATAATTAATGATATATCACCATTACCTCACATTCAACTATATTCATAAGCCATTATAATTTGAAAATACTCTTGAATCCATAAAACAACCTAACATTTTGTTATTGTAAAGAGTTTGTGGATTCCCAAAAATGAAATCCCAGTCTAGTTGTAAAAAAGTGGATGCACGCCTCAGAAAAAATAAAATTTTGGGTACGGACTATTAAAACTTTTAGTTAGTTATTATCTCTACCTTCACTTGGTGCACTATGATTGGCCCTAAATGAACACTTGTTTTGACACTCTTGGGGGATATGATTTAATCACTTATGAACTAATAGTGAACCATAATGAAGGAGTATTTAGTATTGATATCCATATAACATTAATGTACTCATAAATAATTTATTTTTATAATTTTTTATAAGGGTTATATAAATTACATTGTGAAGATCCATTTGTATCAGAGTTAATTATGGGATTCTTACCTAGATATCCATATTGTTCAATTTATTGTGGAAATAATTAACATACATTTTATTAATTATTACATTACATATGTTTATTGGTTACTAAATAAAGATCCCAAATGTGATTAATTGTATTAGTTTTAAATTTTATTCTCAATTAGTGCTTTCAATGTGGTAACAAAATGTTTATATCATGGGTGTTAGAGAAAGAATCCACATAAAGGAAGTAAAAGATGTTTCTACTTAAGAATATCTAGTTGGATGGTTTATTGGATGTAGCTATCACATCAGATGATAATTGAAGTAGACTTCATTAATATAAAAATTATTAAAGTTTTACAACAAATATATTTAATATTTATATTATAGGATATGAGGAAATAAGATCTTTCTACTAGACCTATGGTTTTATAGATTTTATGGTTGTTCACAATTCTTGAAAATCACATTAGAATATTGGAGTAGAGCTAACTAATCTACGAAGACCCCTATATGGTGTACTAAGTATGATAGACAATATATAAACTAATTAAACACACTTGGTGGAAGTAATATAAGGTTTGTTAGTATCCTGAAGTAGGTTCATGTCATTATGAGATTATTTGAGAATGGTTGTAAATTTTAAGATTCACTGAAAAATAGAAACTTTCATGACCATAGAACAATTCATCGTGAGTTTATGAATTTAGGTTCTCAATCTATTGACCATACGACTTTATGTTGACTGTATAATTTTAGAATATGGATATGATTTCTATTTGAAAAATTAAAAATTCATGATCATGGGAATTCTTTCTCTAAGAATAATTCTTGATCATAAGAACTTACAGGTGTTTGTCTTCTGAATACTAATCATATGGATAAAGATTAATTCTTTGGATGAGTATAAAGCTTTAGTAGTTATAGAATGATTAAAAAAGTTGTTTTAAGAAAATAAATTAACCATAGTATATTTTAAGTCTTTATTTTCAGTATTTTTAATTATAAGTCTTTGAAATTATTATCATAAAAAATAAATACTTGCGAAAAATTCAATGTTTCTTCTAGATGAAAAATTAAGATTCAAGAATTATGTGATTAAGATGAAAGTGAAATCTAATTATTATTGTTTTGTGTGTTTTATTTTTGAACATCATGACTATTATTCAAGCTATGATAGAAATCATGTTCTATGAAAGATCGAATTAAAAGGAACACTTCACATATTTCCTGAAGAAGAAAATGATGTTGTCGAGTTTTCAATCATACTCTAGATGGTGTTTCATAAAATATTTAGCTATTATTTATCATATATAAAATCATTGTTATATAAGATTTTCTATGTAATGTTTTAGAGGAAATGAGATTTTTTTGGCAATCTTCACAATACTATAAAAGTGAGATGTTATCCAGAAATCATGAAAATGGAAAATCAAAATGAATTCCATGGTGTTGATATGTCTTTTGTATAATTTTTGTATAGTCATATATATCTATAAAGCCTATATTTTGTGGAGGAATGTTTTAGAGGAAGAAGCTAGAACTTTTTATTAATAAAAATCATTTTTGTCATGTTTTAAAATAAAGAGTCATTTATATTGTTTATTTTTGGATTACTCTTTGAGTTTAAATATTTGTACATGATAATACATGGAAACATGTAATGTACATTATACTATGGTTCATTTTCCCTAATAGTTATTCTGTCTTCTCATTATATAATTAAGAGAATAAATAATATATTGAATATAGTATCCTATTCACATGAGTTTGTGGAGATCAAGATGAGAAGATAAGAAGAATAAGTAGTGGCTATTGTGGTTCTTTTATAGGTAAGTGAAATGTAAGAATTGAGTATCCAAGAGAACATAATATCTTGAAGAAAAAGAAGGATTAATCCATTGAATGATGTATGAATGAAGATTAATAAGAAAAATAAAAAGAAAAATAATATGGGTAATTGTGTTGTAACTATTTAATGTGTTGAGTATTGAAGAGGAAGATATATTTTTTTCTAAGATTCTATAGAAAAATTATATAATGAACTAGAAATTATGGAAAGCGTCATTGGATGAGATGCATGATCTTAGTCATAACATATTTTGGTAGTTAATGTTCACAGCTTTTCAGAAGACGATCGATTTTTTGGGTCCAGTAACATCTAGGGATAGATTGATAACTATGTCAAGGGGAAGAAGGTGAAAATATACTAATGGGATATGTGAATAATGATACTATGGGAGAATAATAAATACCTTTTATAATATGGGGAAAATTCCTATGAATTATGTTTTTCATTGTTTATTGTATGATACCAAGAAAAATCCATTTTAATAATGATAATTTCTAGTAGAGAATTTGTATCTTGTATATTTCATTTTCGATAATGGGTAGGTTCCTGTGAGGGTCCTATACTTGTAAATATCCTGGTATATATTTACTTTATTTACATCAGTTCATGTAGTGTTACATGTCTAGTTAATAATAACATATCTGTAATTCTAGACATTTAATATAGGATCACGTCCAAAAGGGGTGAATATGTTTAAAATAAGATATTAAAATTGGTAAAAACTGTAAAACCCTTGATTCATGACCCTCCTCCATGGTGGGATTCCATGGTCCACTAGGCATCTCACAGAGGAAATTTGATTATTTATTGAATTTTTATATGTTTATTTTATATTTTGGACACTTATAAAGGAATTAACCCTCATAGATGGGTATATTGGGGTATTGTAGTTAAACATTAATTAGGCCCTTGATTTTAAACTTATTCTCTCACATTGAGAAACACATAAGCCTCTACCTTTATATCTCTTAGACTCGTAAAATAAATAAATGATACAAGATATTTTACTTGGTTTAACCTCACTGGGATACTCTATAGAGCATGCAAGAAAATTTACATATAAACTAGTCACTATGAAGGAACACTAAATCTCACAATTACATGATTGTAGAAGCCTAATTTACCCTCATAATTAACTAATATGAATGATTTTAAAGACAACTACTCTCCTAAACCATGTATCTCACTTCTCCTCCTAACATGAGTTCTTCTTTAAACAATAATGATATAACTATTCACGATAGTTAGTGTTTCTTATTTATCATTTATAATTAAAACTTACAACAAGATATTGAAACTACTGGATAACCCTATACTTCGAATTCCTCTTTATTGAAGATATCTAGAATACCACTTTTACATTCCTACAATATTTAGAATTTTTCTTCAGTCAACCTCAATTTTTCTACACATCTACCTTTCCCTCATTCTAAAACTCTAATTATTAGACATACCCTTATTATATATATCAACTAATTTATATTACACATATCTATTTAGAGGCCCTTAATTTATATATCAAAAACATGTAAAACCTACACCTCAATTTGTTGTTACAACATTCATAAACCCCCTAAAAGTCAAAATATTCTTTCTATAGATTTTTTGAATCATCCTCCTACATGACTTCCACCATGGTGTGGTAAGAAATTATTACCCATGTTGGTCTCAACACACTTATAACTGACTCATAATATTCTTTTATATACCTTTTTTCTCATGTATACATTTGATATACCACGATCATTGTTGTGATCATTTTTCCTTCAGTTTTTTAAACATGAAGACATCCCCTGAACAACAGCCTCTAATATTCCAAGATTTTTTTCACCACAGCATGGTGGTCTCTTATATTTCATTTAAAAGAAAAATCACCATGACATTCTCTATGACCATATGGAGACTCCTCATGTTTTAAAAGTGGATTCTTAATCCCCCACACCCATTGTAATGACATTGTGCATTTTAGTTGGTTGTTTTATACCACTTGAACTCCAATTATTCAAAGTTATTGACATTCCTTTAGGATGTGGTAAAAAACATTCTAGCGGAGGTATTTTCCATGTTTCATCGGAAGATTTCAAAATAAGAAAACCTAGTTCTATGGGAGTGGTCCACTTCAGATGTTCATCATCAGATTTTAAATTACATGGTTTTATTCTCCAGGGCATATAGCTGATTGTAGTGAAATCATGATTCACCATATTGAAAAAACTCCCAAAATCAATTTTTTCAAATATATTCATCATTTTGTATTAAAACATTCATCACATATGTAAAAAATAAACCAATTAAAATTATAAGTATGATTTTTCCTAACAATATCCCTCTTTGGGTTTCTTTACACATCCCATACACATCAAATCTGAAAAATAAGAACAAATTAAAAATCATCAATTATCATATTTTGGTCACATGAATGAATTATTCACTAATCACCAAATATATGCCCATGTGATCCTTGACCAATGTGACAAATAGGTTTTGAATTAAAATATTCCCATGAACACATACATTGATTTCAAGATCTTAAAAAACCCTATTAAATGCCTTTATTTTTCTCCCCATGATTCAACATGATTAAATCTCTTCCCCTTTCAACATGATACGATTTCTACCATGTTTTCAATGAACCCAAAGTGATCACATTTCTAAAGTGTTTCAATAATGGGTTAGAAATAAAATAATGAAAAGTGATAGAGAATGACACCATCATATTAAAAAAAATTCCTACATGGGAGTAGGGTTTCCTTCTTGATAAATCTAGGTAGATGGTTTTCATTGGATGATAAGATCCAATTAATGGTTTTTAAATTCCGAATTGGGTAGTTATTTTATCATAATATTAGGCACTTTATCTTGTTATAAATGATAATCAAATTCTACAAATATTTTTTGATCATGTCCTATACAAAGTGATATTTAATCTCAGTGTGATTTTTTCTCAACTAATGTATGATGTTTTTACTGGGTTTTATAGCTCTAAAGTTGTTACACATTATTGGAATAGGAGATCCAACTTCAATTCAAACATATTTAAGCTATTTCTTTATCCAAACTAATTGAGTGCATACTTGATTTACTACAATATACATAGCCTATATGATTCAAAATAGGATGAAGTCCTACATATTGATAATCCAAGAAATAGAAAAATTTCACAATATTGAACACACCAGCAGAGGATGATTTTTGAATATTCCTACAATGGCTACAGTGAGTTTCTATAGAATAATTCCTAATATTCCAAAATATGATTTATATAATGAAATATTATTTTCATTGATATAATGTGAATTTATTTGGCATAAATTTTATATCTCATTGTTTTACATATGGAATAAAAATATCTATTTGACTTACTATCATGTATTGAAGACTATCATTGATTTGTTAATAAATAATCACATCATCCACCTTGCCTTCTCGATATTTTGATACCTTCATCCGAGTATCCACTGATGGTTCCATTATCCTTGATCCATCCATTTTAAATTTCCTTAACACCTCCATGGAATATTTAGTTTTGTAAATTAAGGCTTTATCCCTTTGTTAAATATCTACAGTGTAATTAATAATAATAATTCACCAATGAGAAGCAGTTTTAACTCACACATCATTAGATAAGAAAATGTATTGAATTTTATTCAATATGAGCCTCTAAATATGATTTCATACAAAAATTATAGCAGAATTACACATCAATCCTTCTTTTTATTGATTTTTTGTTTCTGAAAAATCCCTCTCTTATGAACTCCGTTCTTCTTTAGATATTGGTCTAGTCAGAAGTATCATTCTCTTGGTACTTTCTTTAGCCCACAAAATCCTTCTTAAACATACATACTTGTTTTTGTTCAATAATAAGAAATCCACATGGATAGTCTATATAGAATTCATCTTCATGTAACACATTAATAAAGTATGATTTGACATCAATTTTTTACTCCATCGATCATTTATAAAATTCCATAACGAATATTAATCTTGTTATTTAAATCATACCACTAGTGTGGATGTATAATCCATGTAAATCAATTAAATTTTAAAATATCCTTTTTAAGTTTCTAAAGAATATATTTTACCTAAATTTCATACTTAGTAGAGTCTTCAAAATATTATAGTTCCACCAAATACAAGATAGATACATTCAACATATTCTTTTTCCTTATAATTTGAACAAGTAATGATTCATCTCAAACAATGTTTTGTTCAATAAGATCATAAATTCATGACTATTTTCTTGAACCTAATATTCTAGATTTATTTCATTCATTATTGGTTCTTCCTTGAGTGATTTCTATAACTCTTGGAAATCACCATCATTAATATATTTATCCATCTCTTCTAGATTCAAAAAACTAGAAAATTTTTAGTATAAATAATCTAAAAAAATTAGAATCCTTATCAAGTGTCATATTCTAATTATCAATAACTATAATATAATTACATTAAATTATATTTTCAGGACTCTTATTATAACACATGTATGATTTTTTGTTTTGATGAATAACCTTGAAAAATTCATTCATCACAATGATCTTATTTTTTTTTATTATTTTCAATATTGAGAATGAAGCATTAAATTCTAAACACCAGGAATTATCAAAGTGTAGGATTCATTATATACAAGATTTCATATAGATTTGTTTATTTATTGTTACATAATATGGCCTTATTGGAGACATATACCACCTCTTGCACTATCCCATTACAATATTTCACTAGTAATACATTGTAAATAATCATATTTTGATATATGTTGTTGATAATATTATTTCTTCTCTCAATAACACCATTTTGTTGAGGTGTTCTCCTGAATGAAACCAGATGATGAATGTTATGATTTTCAATGAATTAGTCAACATCGTTGTTAGTGAATTTAATAACATTATCATTGAAATTTTTTTGAATTTTGAAACGAAATGTTTTCAATCCAATCTCCAATATGACCAGGTATATTAAGACAAATCATATTTTTAGGTTATCACAATTATCCAAGCCATTATACAATAATTAAAAAGAAGATGTATTATCTTTTTACAAATGTATATTTAGGATTTGTTGGACCATAAACATACATGTGCTTGAGATAAACATTTATAGATGTCTTCCACTTATTTTGTTTGTAAAACATATGAATAATGGTATATTGTTTTACATGAACCAGATTTATGGCTATGGTATAATGAAAGTTTTTGGAATTATCAAGCTCCATCGACGTTCACAAATATTTTCCATGGTTTCTTACTTAGTATCCCAAGTCATTTGTTCCACAGTCTATTCTCATCCACTTTGAAAATCATCCACAAGATTTCATAATTGGGAAATTAAATATTTCCCATTGTTGTCCGTCATTATGGGATTACTATACCATCTCTCTCTCTAACCACACATGCCTTCTAAGTATATTCCATAACATGCCCAAGTAAAATTATTGACTCACTAATGTGGTATAGTTCTTCATTTATTTTTCTATATCATTTTTATTTTAATTCTAATGTTTTAATTTCACAAAATTGTATTTAAATTGTTATTTATAGTTTTTTATTATTTTATGAAAAATATAAATAAATGAAAATTATAATATTTATGCTTGTTTTATGTATATATTTTGTTTTTTTATTATCATTGGGTTCCAAGACTTAACTATTTAAATTATTTTTTAAAATATATGTATTAACTTTTTCATTAAATAGTTAGTGTATTAAATGTTTTATTTTATCTAGGAATGGTTGATCTATTCCTTATAATTCTAAAAAAAGGCCTGTGCATATGTATGATTCATAGTGAACTTGCCCAAAAACATTTTAATGAAAATTCATACTCATGTTTGTGAGGAACCATAGGTTCATCAACATACAATTTATAAGTTAAATCCAATGTTTTTGGGGAAAATTAATCGTAAGAACCTAACATATTCATTATAAACCTCATAGTTGAATCCACCATGTTAGGTTCAGAAACAAAACATTTTAATGATGTACCATACATAGGAGGAATTGATCCCAATTTTCATAAATGAACCCCACACTGTATAAACACTATTATTGTTTTTTCCATATACCCAAACCCACATGAGTGATTTATTGGGGATTGAGAAGAAGAGGTTTCCAAAATTGTTTTCCCTTAAACTAGATATAGTAATATTATATGATCTCAAAGGTGATGAAATATTGGGTTCAGATACCCATGAACCAAAAAGATGGAAATATACTAAGATATGGGTAAAATAAATGGGCTAAAAGATTCATTTAATTAAGGAGATAGTGAGCATTAGGATATCAAGAAAAGCTTAAATAATTTGTTATAGTTTTTGAGGAAGATTTACACAATCTGAGATTGTAACCCTATTCATCTGATGTTATGACTAAATCAATTACATATTCATATGGTGAATCTGTTAAAGGGGATAGGTTGTCATCAAATTATTATGATAGAAATAGAGATGAATGACCCCCTATAGATTTCCACATGGTAAATTAGGATGTGAGTTGGTGAATGCTTGAGATTTTGATTACTGAAGGTTATTTTATGATAAAAGGTGGGAGATCATAGAATAAAAAGGGGATGCAATTGTACTAAAATAGAACAAAATTGAAGTGGGAATAGTGCATAGAGATATGAACCAAAATGTATTGAGGAGATCTCAAAGAGTACATATGGATGATTCACCTGATGAATTTGGAAGTTTTCATTCACTCCAGCATTTTGATCATGTGTTGATATATTTATAGTGGTTTTAACATGTGTATAGTAATGGTGATATATTTTTAGGTTTTTTATATCTTTTATCTCACAATTTTAATTCCATTTTCATTATCTAACATTGAAATATGATCATTGATTTTATATATTTTTTTTGTAACTTTATTTATGTTTAAAATTATCGATCCTAGATCGCGAATTATGAGTATAGAGAGAGTTTATTGTATCCTTGTACTCAAAAATTATTGGTTTCACTGATCAACTCTAATAAAAAGAATATCAACAACCAATATCTTGATTGCTCGTATCAATTAAATAAATTTAATGAAATTAATGATTACATATTTCAATCGATACATTAAAAGAGTTTTAATTGTGAAATTATTTTCAAATGATGAAGAGAGACAGAACCATGATAATTTATAGTTTTTTTTATTCTTACACTATATATTTAATTCACTACGGATCTTATTTTCAATTGATAGGAAAATTAGTTTTTAAAAAAAATTACCATGTAAAAAAATAAAGTAAAATATACTAAATATCATGATAGGGAAACTCAAGAAAATACCCCACATTAGGGAAAACTGTGGGTATTGATATACTATATTATTTTTGGGTAAACATGAATAAAGGTTTACAATGATAATAACTGATACCTTAGAAATTTATTTGGATTCATTGTCATATAGGATGCTAAATAATTTATATAAAAGTAAAATAAATAAATAAAATGATTGTTTAAAAATAATTTATATGTTTATTTTATATCATATAATAATCCTAAAACTTTTGAAACCAAACCTACTTATAATCAAAGAACTATAAAAGGAAAATAATAAAAAAACAAGATACAAAAATTAAAGAATAGAAATAGCTGAAACATCACAAAAGGATCACTTAGTGGAAATTTTATTAAAACATAACACATTTTATACATTGAGAAAATGGATAAAAAACAATCATGGAAGTGCATAATGCTCTAGATTATAAAAATCAATCAAATTTTTTGGTATTCTTGAATATAATCTCTATATTTTAACTTTAATCTGGAATGAATCACCACTTAAAAAATGTCCATGGGATGTTGGGTGAGGAACTACATAAGAACATACACGAGTTTAACATGGTCTACATCACCTTGTACAAGGTACTTAGGATGAATAATTAAAAATGAGGTATTTTCGATTTTTTATCATGATAGTCTTTCTAAGGAGTGGTTCTAATACTCCCAATCAACCTCTATAAGCTATTGGAACTCAATCAAGAAAATTTTCCTTGAAAAATATTTCAATGCATTGAGGACTGTCTCACTAATAATAGGTATAAGTGGTATAATTAAATTACAAGGGTAGACCCTACATGAATATTTGTGGAGGTTTTAGAAATAATTTTTTTGTTGTCTACATTACTAGAAATTAATATTATCTATTAATCTAAAATTTGTATAATCAATTAGACTTGATGGGAAAAAGCATGATAAATGTTGCTTCTAGTAGAGAATTATTAGATAATACTCCTATTGATGTGATAAACCATATTTTCAATATGAAGAAATTAATAGTATTTTATTACCATATGTTTAATTCTAGTCAAAATTCCAAAGGAATTATCTAAAATGAATGTTAAGAGTGGCTGTTTTGAAAGTAAGTTGAGTGATCCCAATAAAATGATGAGACAAATGTATTTGCATCTCTTTCTCTTCACAAACTCAACTTGAACCATAATTTCCTATCCAGAATCACTATGTAATTTTCTAAGAATATTATCATGTCAATAATCAATGTACTCAACTGTGAGAATTGCCTGAGTCATTTAATGGGATCTTCTCTAGAAATCTATTTTAGAATAATCGGAATAGTCTATTTCCAAATCAGAACAGAAAATCAAAGGTTATTCAATATAAAAATAATTTACACTAGGGAGAGTATTATCAATAGAAAAATAGGTTTTTGAATCATAAATAACAGAATAGGTATTTCACAACCTATAATTCTAGTCAATATCCTTGGTATAATCAAGACTAATTCCATAACAAAGATTTTTGTAATTTCACATTTTTTCAGATTCAAGATAACCATGGATAAGAAAATAAATAATGAAATGATTCATATCATAAAGAAATAGTTATGAAATAACAATACATTTATCAAAACAATATTTGATGATATATAAAATTATATCACAAATTTATTAAATTGTAACCAAAATTAGTTTAAAAAAAAGTAATGAAATGGTTATTTTCCATCACAAGATAATGTGAACCCGAGAGGAAGAGAGAATGTTAGTACCTTAATTTGGAGAATTAAAACAAACATAAAAAACCCAAAAGATGATATCAATGGAAAAACCCTAAAAATGATATTCTACTTTTGAAAAAAATAAAAAAAAACACAAAAAGAAGTCAAGAAATAGCATTTTTAAGCAATTTTTTTATCAAATTGAATTTTAAATTCAACTAGTTGTACCCAATTCTGTAGAATAATACAAATAACATAAAATAAAAGAAATCATGTTTGAATTAATGTATAAATATTTGAAAAAATTTATAAGCTCCTAAAAATTCAATAAATAATTTGAAAATGACCTGAAAATGGGTAAGGATCCCCTGCCTCACCCTATTAGTATTCCCCAGTTAAAAATATTGTTGAAATTGAAATGGACAAGGAAACTCTTGAATATTTATGGAGAGTCCATGTAAATATAGAATTTTTATATTCTATAAATTAGATCATTAGATGCACTAAATTTATTACGGAAGTGTATACTAAGAAAAGGAATATCAAGGGTGGTGGGAAATTAATTTTAGGGAGGAATCTTTCCTCCATGGTATAACACACTCTCCCTATTATATGAAAGGATCCATGTATAGATCTTATTCCTTGTGTTATAAGAAATCATAAATTTAATGATGAAATGTTACGTTTAAGAGCATTAATAAATGTTATACCACATTCTATATTTTCATTCATAAAATTTGGAATCCCTGAAAAGTTTAAAACAATAATATAGCCGGATAATAGAATTTTAGAAAATCTAGATCGATTCATTGAGGATGAATTTATAAGTGTTAGAGATAATGTTTTACCTAAAAATGTTCATAGGTTTTATATGGAAGACAGAAGGCACTAGCAAATATGTGCCTTTGGTATTCAGAAGACTATTTAAAAACAACAACAAAGAAATTATTATCGAGTATGATGGGACCCCCTGTTATTATTTTGGAGATAATTTGGTTAATGTTTATCTTTTTTAATGGATGAGAATCCTTATTAATGATGACTCTTTATAACAAGTTAATATTTCCCATTGGGTTTCTATTGAGATATTTCCTAATATTATTCAAAATAATCAACCTCTATTTTTTTGGAAATGTAATATTCTTGATTATAAAGATATCGTGACTAAAATTTCAGAAATTTTTTGTAAATAATTTGAAATCGAATCAGTTTATAAAGAAAATGAATCATGTTAAGAAATTTATTTAGATGATAAATTTTTAAAAAAAATTTATACTGGAAGAAATTATTCATTTTTTGAATTTATGAAATATGTTTATCTTCTAAAGAATCTAATTGTTTTTTGTAGAAATATGCCTAAATTTGTTAAAACAAAATTAAAATACATTTTAAGTTGAAATTATAAGGGTATTATTCGTTTACCTAATAAAAAATCATATAATACCATTATTTTTAAAATAAAAATTGATCAGAATGTTATTTAAAAGACCTATCATGATTTTGATATTGAATGTGCAATTTTGGTTTAGGATGACACATATTGACTAATTGATAAAAATTATATTAGCTACTTTATAGTGTTGTGACCTAAAATGATTAATAACAATATAGAGTCTGAAATAGATGTTATAGAATCCATGATACATATGTTTTCATGAAGAGTTTAACCCATATAAACGTGAACATAATGCCTTGCATGAAAAATTCAAATATTCCTACTTGGAATATGAATAAAATTTCCTTGTCATAGTTGTTATTGGTTTTTATTATGAATAAAAGAACCAACTTTTACATATTCTTAAGGACAATAATAAATCCATAGGTTGGTTTGTGGATGATTTACCAGATATTAATCCATTTTTTGTATGTACAAGTTTCTTCATGAGGATAATTCAAAACTATTTAGACAATTCCTGTAAAGATTGAATTTTACCATTCTTGATGCAGCTAAAATGTGGGGAAAACCTTGATAGTTATGGGTAATATTCTGTAACACCCGAGATTTTTATGAGTAATATTTTTTTTATATCATCAAAGGAATCTTTCACTACACACTTACTTGGCTTACTTTACACGCAATCACGACCTTCCTCGATAGCTTGTGTCGTACGCAATACCGAGTTTCATTAAACAATGATATGTTATTAAAATATTATTAAAACTAGCCGTTATGAATAGTAATAACCACTTTTTGAAATTTTATAAATTTTATTTTTCAAAATGGACTTCATTTTTGGATTCGGAATATCGAAATTATCCTAGGGTGAAATTTTGGTATTTTTCTGAAAACTTTCAATTTTTGATGAATAGTGAAACCACTAAGTGGTAGGTTAAAAACTGAATTTTTGCATAAAACTTAATTTTACCGCTTTTGTGAATGGAATTTCAAAAATCCGACAGACACGGTTGATATTAGTAAGTAAAATGTGGTTCAATGAGATAAAAATAATTTTTTGGTGAATAATAACTTTTTACTTTTTTTTACCGTGGTTAATAGTAAATAGGGTAACTAAGGGTAAAAATGATATTACTATTACCCTAAAACATGTCCTAATTCTATTGGACAAGTGTAATTCGACCAAAAACAAACTTAGGAATAAAATATGACCATTTAGGCCCACTTGGATTAGATTAGGACATTTATTATTAATTTATTTAAAGAAGGGTTAAAATAGATAAAATCAAAGTTTAATAAGTAAATCATTTTTAATATGGGGTTATACATAAGATAAATTCGACTATAAATATTCATTAAAAATCTAAAAAGATTTCCTACATAATGGTATTTTATTTGTAATTTTTAGACATTAAATAAATTAATTTATTTATGACACAATGATGATGCAGTAATTATCTTATCAATGAAATATTGACATAATTGATGTTATAAACACCAAAATAAATGTAATTTGATACTTTTTATGAATTACAATAATTTTCTAGGTTAATATGATATATTAGTATTGATTTAATCAACTTGGTTTGAACATATAATTCTGTTATGACTTTCAAAAAAATCATATATCAAATAGTGTCAAAATTGACACAAAATAGTTTTTATATAAAATATTATATTATTAATTGTTATTTTATTCCTAAAAATCTAAGGTTCGTACAAATGACTTGGATAAAGATATATATATTAATAATAAACAATTTGAGGTTCGTTTGGAATGTTATAGTAAGTTTATTAACCATATAATGTAAGAAAACAAAAAGACACGGTAAAAGTTAAATTATTTAACTTAGAGTTAAATCTAATTGATAAGGTTAAAATAATAACCTAAACATGTCTAAATCCTATTGGTTGATAGGATTTCGACCCATCCCCACATTATCTTAGAAATAAGACCCTTTGGAACCATTATAAACCGATTTTGACTTTAATATAAAATAATATTTTGAGATATTCCTAAGGTGCCCCTCTCCTCCCTTATAAAAGGGAACCTCCTCCCCCTCCTCCTCACACCAATTTGAGCACTCAAGATCGGCCAACCCCTGCCAAAATCCCTTCTCCACTTCCCTAGAATAATCCTAGAGGTTCTGGTCTTCTTCAAAGATAAATCTTAGTTCCTTAAGTGGAGGATTCAAAGAGGTGTTCCAAAGAAGAGGTAATATCCATTACCGATCTTTTCAATTTCTTTCTTCTCCAACTTCTTCTTCTTTAGTTGTTTAATGATAAAGTAATAACATAAGTATTAATTACATACTGATATGTTATTATAAATATGAAACAACCCTAATTCACCTTCTATCCATCCTACGGAAAAATGAAATCACCGCGCGTGCGTACGTACGGAATACCGTCTCCACGCCGTGGTGTAATCTATTTTCCACCATCACCTTACAAGGATGGGTATAATGGTGTAATGAGTAACTATATATGATTATTATGAAGAAATATTGATACTGAAATAATATATATATACTCCAATGCAATTCCACGATCATAGGAACGATATCATCACTCGTGCGTACGTACGGAATACCGTCTCCACGATGTGATGCGACTCGTTCTACATGATCTTCATTTCATAATGATTATATAAATGAATTGAATGAATTAATATGGTATATAATACACTAATACCATTCTGGAAATGAAGTATCTATAACCTAAAGATAAGAATAAGAATTTATTCGATAAAACACGCATAAGAACAAAAAGTTATAAAGACCTGAGTAACAAGTAACAATGAAATATTACTAACAAGAAGCTAATAATATGACCATATATGATATCATATCAATATGTATGATTCTGGAATAAGTCAATAACATTATTTAAACCATTATACAGGATCTTTGGACATGAACAAAGCAAATCGGACCTAAGGTAAGGGAAATATCACAATCTCATTTTTATCTGAGATTGTTTATTCGTAAGTATTTATTGGGGTGTATTTTATCATCCACATCCATGTTCCCTCAATATGTAATATTGTTTCCATCCACTTGAAATAGTTTAAATCCAATTTTACCCTTCGGTGAGTTTTTAGTAAAGAATATAAAAGGAATCTTTTGTCGTTTTTCCGTACGAGGTACTTCTTGACTTTTCCGACAAAAGTACGAAGAATGTTTTTTTTAACTTATACTGCATGAATGGATTTTTAAAACATTATTTCCAAGAAGCTTCCTTTACAAGTTTTCAAGTTTATTTTTAATCAACTTCTTTTAGTTTATAATTGTATGACATGTTAAGAAAAGAAAAGTATTTTTAAAGAAGAAAAGATATTTTCCTCAAGAATGGAGTTCAAGTGTTTTATCAAAATTATTTTCCATCTAAGATAATAAAGGGTTCTGTTTTTATCCCTATTATTACATTGATTTGATCATGTTGTGATGGAATTATTTTTATGAATTCCTTTATCTTATATGAATTGATTTATGATGTCATGTTGTTTAAGAATCCCATTTTTATTACATGGGTTATGTCATGATGTATGGTTTATGATTATGTGGCACACATAAGAAAGGATTCATTATAAGATGGGTGGGACCTATATCTCCCTCCAATGCATTGGGTAAATATTTTATATCTCATGAGATAGACATGGCTGGAACGGGAGGTTATTTCGGTTCAGTGATACAAGACTGAAACGAGGAGTGAACTCGGTTCAGAAATGGACTTTGTCCGCTAAGATAGTCTTGGCAATGAGTCATGACTAACAAGAAATGATTTTCCATGATTATGTGTGCATGCCACAAAGTTTCAAGTTTTATGTTATGATTATGGGGATCTCATTTTTACTTCTATGATTTATTCCATGTTAAGATATTATGATATCTTTTGTATGTTATGATTTTCAAAAAGATATGATATGATTTCTATTTCCTTTATTTTCCCTTGCTGAGCATTTGAGCTCACCCTTTTATGTTTTCTTTTCCCCAGGTCAGGAAGATAGATATTAAGTAGAATATGCTAAAAGGGACCCTAGATATGATGAAAGAAATGGGAGACACTGTAGAAGATTTATGAACCAGTTGTTTATGTTTCCCAGTTTCTAAAGACACTATACCTATTCGGTCCTTTGTGGTTTTGTCATATATTGTATTAAGTGTGCTTCAATTTTGAAGTATTAACAATGTATGTAAAGTATGGGTCGTTATAGTTGGTATCAGAGGAAAGGTATAGTCAACCTTTGGAAACTAGGATGTGAAAGCCTTAGTAAGAACCCTAAGGATAAGTCTAAGCATAGAACACAATCTTAGTGTTTTAGAAATGGACATGAATAACCTAGGATAAGACCTTAAGCATGAAAATTTTATTCTTGAATTATGTAGCTTCCTATTATAATTAGTGTTGCTCACACTATTCTTCTTGGTTTTAGTCAATGGATGGAACCCGAAGGAACCGTGTTAATACGGAATGTGATGGGCAATGCAATGATTGTCCCCCTGAGCAACCAAACGATATGGGAGCTGGAATGCAAAATCTTGTAGCCATGCTCACACAACTTTCTCAAGCTATGAATCATGCAGGATTTCCAAACGAGCAAAGGAGGGAGCAACATTCTATTGAATCCTTCATGAGGTAGCGTCCACCTTCTTTCAGCGGGTCTACTGATCCATTAGTTGCTGAACAATGGATTAGTACTACTGAAAAGATATTTTCAGTTCTTCAATGTTCTGAACATGATAAAGTCATCCTAGCAGTGTATCGTTTGGAAGGAGATGCTGATCAATGGTGGAATCTTATTAAGAATACGAGGAAAAGGGATGAAATTGAGTCTATGGAATGGGAAGAGTTCAAGAACTTATTTTTCAATAAGTACTTCCCTCGTATTCTCCGAACAAAGATGGAGAAAGAGTTTCTTGAACTGAAGCAAAGGGATGATGAATCTGTTGGTACCTATGAAGCAAATTTTACAAGACTTGCAAGGTACGCTTCTGGTATTATTATCCAACCTGAGAGTAAGATCGATCGATTCTTTAGTGGCTTAAAACCAAGTCTTCGAAGGGAGTTAGCCATAAGGGACTTCAATAGCTACGAGGAAATCGTTTGATGTGCTCTCAAAGTCGAGATGGAGATTGGAGTAACCCATCAGTCACATGGGTTTGATAAGAAGAGGAAGATGGAATTCAAAGGAAAATCTAATGAGCAAACTGAAAAGAAGATGAGCTTTCCCTTATGCTCAAAGTGTGGAAAGAAACATGGAGGGAGTTGTCTTAAAGGGACAAGTAAATGTTTTAAATGTGGAAAGGAAGGTCATCGGGCATTTGAATGCCGTGATAATGGGAAGAAGATGTCTAATGATTCAAACAAAGGAAGGGATACGCAGAATGATCCTACTACACTTAAATGTTTCAAGTGCAAAGAGATGGGGAATTATGCCAATCAATGCCCAAATCCAAGGGTTGATGATGATGGTCGACGTCAACAAAATCTTAAGGCTAAAGACAAAGGAAAGTCACATGCAATTTCTATCAGCGATGTGGAGTACGATAACGAAGTGGTGAAAGGTACACTTATCATCCACTCTAAAGTAGCAAATGTTTTATTTGATTCTGGATCCACCCACTCTTTTATTTCTAAAGAATTTTCTAAGGGTATCACTGTATTACCTCAACAATTAGATGTTGAGTTATCTGTGACAACACCTAATGGCACAACAGTCGCATCAAAAGTTTATAATTCTTCTCCGATCGATGTTTGTGGGAAAGTGCTTCCTGCAAATCTTGTGATCCTTCATTTAGTGGAATTTGATGTGATTCTTGGCATGGATTGGCTTTCTCTACATGGAGCTCATATCAATTTCCAAAGAAGGGAAGTCACATTTCATATTCCAGATCAATCTACGATCGTTTATCGATGCAAGGATGAATATAACCTTCCAGTGGAAATTCCTTCCATCTTATGGGTCTTGATTCCGCTAAATGAAGGTTATTTATCTCAAATGGTTGGTGAGAAACTCACGATTAAGAATATGCCCATTGTACGGGAGTTTGATGATGTCTTTCCGGAGGAATTACCGGGTCTTCCACCAAATCGTGAAGTTGAGTTTTCAATAGAACTCGTACCAGGTGCTTTGCCTATTTCAAAGACACCTTATAGAATGGCCCCAATTGAGTTGCAGGAATTGAAGAAGCAACTCCAAGAGAATCTTGATAAGGGATTCATACGCCCTAGTGCGTCACCTTGGGGAGCACCTGTTCTATTTGTTAAGAAGAAAGATGGATCAATGAGACTCTGCATTGATTATCGAGAACTTAACAAGATCACTATCAAGAACAAATATCCTCTCCCACGCATTGATGACTTATTTGACCAACTACGCGGAGCTCAATACTTTTCCAAGATTAACCTTCGTTCAGGGTATCATCAATTAAGGGTCAAAAGGGATGATATACCAAAGACGACTTTCTGTACAAGGTATGGACACTATGAATTTATAGTGATGCCATTTGGTCTTACTAATGCCCCTGCTCTCTTCATGGATCTAATGAATAGAGTCTTTAGAGACTATCTTGATCAATTTGTGGTAGTCTTTATAGACGATATTCTTGTCTATTCAAAGAGCAAGGAAGAGCATGAAGATCACTTGAGAATTATATTGAAGACCCTGAGAAAGGAGAAGCTTTATGCCAAATTTACCAAGTGTGAATTTTGGCTTCAAAAAGTTGCATTTTTTGGGTCACATAATCTCAAAAGAGGGGATATCCGTGTATCCAGCAAAAACAGAGGTTATCGAAAGATGGTCGAGACCAACAACAGTAACTGAGATCCGAAGTTTTCTTGGTTTGGCTGGATATTATCGACGTTTTGTAAAGTATTTTTCACGATTATCCAATCCACTCACCAAGTTGACTCGGAAAGGATTTAAGTTTGTTTGGACAGAGGAATGTGAAGAGAATTTCAAGGAGTTGAAAAGAAGGTTATCCAATGAACCTGTGCTCACACTGCCTTGTAGTGGAGAAAGGTTTGTGATCTATAGTGATGTATCCAACAAGGGATTGGGGTGTGTTCTTATGCAAAATGATATGGTGATAGCTTATGCCTCACGACAGTTGAAAATCCATGAACAAAATTACCCAACACATGATTTGGAGTTGGCTGCGGTAATCTTTGCATTAAAGATTTGGAGGCATTACCTTTATGGTGAAAGGTGTGATATCTACATTGATCATAAAAGTTTAAAGTATATTTTCACACAAAAGGAGCTGAATATGCGTCAAAGAAGATGGTTGGAGCTGATTAAGGATTATGACTGCTCAATCCATTACCACCCTGGGAAAGCAAACAAGGTGGCAGATGCATTAAGTCGACAAGACCATGCTAGTTTATCCATGATGAGGATCACACAAGATCCAATATTTATGGATTTACAAAGGATGGATCTTGGAATTATAATGGAAGGGGAAAAATCTTATCTTTCTCAAATGAATGTTCAACCATCTATACATGTGATGATTAAAGAGACACAGAAAGAAGATGTCGAGTTACAAAAGAAGGTGAGAAATGTTCCTGAATTCAACCTTGATTGTGATGGGATAATAAAGTTCAGGAATCGGGTTTGTGTTCCTCCCATCCCCGAATTAAAGATGGAGCTGCTGGATGAGGCTCATAGTTCTTCATTCTCTATTCATCCTGGAAGCACGAAGATGTATAGGGACCTGAAAGAGTACTTCTGGTGGGATGGCATGAAAAGAGATGTTGTTGAATATGTCTCTCGATGCTTGGTTTTTCAACAAGTTAAAGCTGAGAGACAGAAGTCTAAAGGGATGTTACAACCATTACCCATACCCGAATGGAAATGGGAAAACATCACTATGGACTTTGTCATAGGACTTCCTAAAACATCCAAAGGCAATAATGCTATCTGGGTCATAGTTGATCGTTTTACAAAGTCTGCACACTTCATTGCTATTAGAGAGGATTTCTCTCTAGATCAGCTTGCCAGGATATATTTAAAGGAAGTGGTAAGATTGCATGGAGTACCACTTTCTATTATATCTGATCGGGATCTGAGATTTTCCTCGAAGTTCTGGTGAAGTCTTCAGCATACTCTGGATACAGAGTTGAGTTTCAGCACTGCTTATCATCCTCAGACAGACGGTCAGTCTGAGAGAACAATTCAAACCCTAGAAGATATGTTGAGAGCTTGCTCTATGGATTTCAAAGGAGGTTGGGATCAACACCTACCTTTGGTGGAATTTTCTTATAATAATAGCTTTCACTCCAGTATTCAGATGGCTCCTTATGAATCTATCTATGGAAAGAAATGAAGGACTCCAACTTGCTGGGATGAAGTTGGGGAAAGAAAGCTATTAGGACCTGATCTCGTTGATGAAATGGCAGAGAAGGTCAGATCTATTCAACAACATATAAGAGCAGCTCAGAGTCGACAGAAAAGTTATGCCGACAACCGAAGAAAAGACATAGAGTTTGAATTGGGTGATAAAGTGTTCTTATGAATATCTCCCTGGAAGAAGGTTATGAGATTTGGAAAGAAGGGGAAGTTGAGCCCTAGATATATCGGTCCTTTCGAAATACTGGATCGTGTTAGGAAGGTAGCTTACCGATTGGCGCTTCCACCGAATCTCTCTCAAGTTCACGATGTGTTCCATGTATCTCTCCTGATAAAGTACATACCAGATCCTTCACATGTACTCAGCTCAGAAGTTGTACCGCTGGAGCAAGATCTTTCTTATGAAGAACAGCCGATAGAGATTTTGGATCGTAGTGAAAAAGTCCTACGAAACAAGACCACTCGCTTGGTGAAAGTTTTATGGAGGAACCACCAACTTGAAGAAGCTACATGGGAGCTTGAGGATATAATGAGGGAGAAGTATCCTCATCTGTTTGTTACAACGTGACGAATTTCGAGGGCAAAATTCTTTTTAAGGGGGGTAGAATGTAACACCCGAGATTTTTATGAGTAATATTTTTTTTTATATCATCAAAGGAATCTTTCACTACACACTTACTTGGCTTACTTTACACGAAATCACGACCTTCCTCGATAGCTTGCTTCGTACGCAATACCGAGTTTCACTAAACAATGATATGCTATTAAAATATTATTAAAACTAGCCGTTATGAATAGTAATAACCACTTTTTGAAATTTTATAAATTTTATTTTTCAAAATGGACTTCATTTTTGGATTCGGAATATCGAAATTAGCCTAGGGTGAAATTTTGGTATTTTTCTGAAAACTTTCAATTTTTGATGAATAGTGAAACCACTAAGTGGTAGGTTAAAAACTGAATTTTTGCATAAAACTTAATATTACCGCTTCTGTGAATGGAATTTCAAAAATCCGACAGACACGGTTGATATCAGGAAGTAAAATGTGGTTCAATGAGATAAAAATAATTTTTTTGTGAATAGTAACTTTTTACTTTTTTTTACCGCGGTTAATAGTAAATAGGGTAACTAAGGGTAAAAATGATATTAATATTACCCTAACACATGTCCTAATTCTATTGGACAAGTGTAATTCGACCAAAAACAAACTTAGGAATAAAATATGACCATTTATGCCCACTTGGATTAGATTAGGACATTTATTATTAATTTATTTAAAGAAGGGTTAAAATAGATAAAATCAAAGTTTAATAAGTAAATCATTTTTAATATTGGGTTATACATAAGATAAATTCGACTATAAATTTTCATTAAAAATCTAAAAATATTTCCTACATAATGGTATTTTATTTTCAATTTTTAGACATTAAATAATTTAATTTATTTATGATACAATGATGATGCAGTAATTATCTTATCAATGAAATATTGACATAATTGATGTTATAAACACCAAAATAAATGTAATTTGAGACTTTTTATGAATTACACTAATTTTCTAGGTTAATATGATATATTAGTGTTGATTTAATCAACTTGGTTCGAACATATAATTCTGTTATGACTTTCAAAAAAATCATATATCAAATAGTGTCAAAATTGACACAAAATAGTTTTTATATAAAATATTATATTATTAATTGTTATTTTATTCCTAAAAATATAAGGTTCGGCCAAATTACTTGGATAAGGATATATATATTAATAATAAACAATTTGGGGTTCGTTTGGCATGTTATAGTAAGTGTATTAACCATATAATGTAAGAAAACAAAAAGACACGGTAAAAGTTAAATTATTTAACTTAGAGTTAAATCTAATTGATAAGGTTAAAATAATAACCTAAACATGTCTAAATCCTATTGGTTGATAGGATTTAGACCCCTACCCACATTATCTTCCAAATAAGACCCTTTGGAACCATTATAAACCGATTTTGACTTTAATATAAAATAATATTTTGAGATATTCCTAAGGTGCCCCTCTCCTCCCTTATAAAAGGGCACCTCCTCCCCCTCCTCCTCACACCAATTTGAGCACTCAAGCTCAGCCAACCCCTGAAAAAATCCCTTCTCCACTTCCCTAGAATAATCCTAGAGGTTCTGGTCTTCTTCAAAGATCAATCTTAGTTCCTTAAGTGGAGGATTCAAAGAGGTGTTCCAAAGAAGAGGTAATATCCATTACCGATCTTTTCAATTTCTTTCTTCTTCAACTTCTTCTTCTTTAGTTGTTTCATGATAAAGTAATAACATCAGTATTACTTACATACTGATATGTTATTATAAATATGAAACAACCCTAATTCACCTTCTATCCATCCTACGGAAAAATGAAATCACCGCGCGTGCGTACGTACGGAATACCGTCTCCACGCTGTGGTGTAATCTATTTTCCACCATCACCTTACAAGGATGGGTATAATGGTGTAATGAGTAACTATATATGATTATTATGAAGTAATATTGATACTGAAATAATATATATATACTCCAATACAATTCCACGATCATAGGAACGATATCATCACTCGTGCGTACGTACGGAATACCGTCTCCACGATGTGATGCGACTCGTTCTACATGATCTTCATTTCATAATGATTATATAAATGAATTGAATGAATGAATATGGTATATAATACACTAATACCATTCTGGAAATGAAGTATCTATAACCTAAAGATAAGAATAAGAATTTATTCGATAAAACACGCATAAGAACAAAAAGTTATAAAGACTCGAGTAACAAGTAACAATGAAATATTACTAACAAGAAGCTAATAATATGACCATATATGATATCATATCAATATGTATGATTCTGGAATAAACCAATAACATTATTTAAACCATTATACAGGAGCTTCGGACACGAACAAAGCAAATCGGACCTAAGGTAAGGGAAATATCACAATCTCATTTTTATCTGAGATTGATTATTCGTAAGTATTTAATGGGGTGTATTTTATCATCCACATCCATGTTCCCTCAATATGTAATATTGTTTCCATCCACTTGAAATAGTTTAAATCCAATTTTACCCTTCGGTGAGTTTTTAGTAAAGAATATAAAAGGAATCTTTTGTCATTTTTCCGTACGAGGTACTTCTTGACTTTTCCGACAAAAGTACGAAGAATGTTTTTTTTAACTTATACGGCATGAATGGATTTTTAAAACATTATTTCCAAGAAGCTTACTTTACAAGTTTTCAAGTTTATTTTTAAACAACTTCTTTTAGATTATAATTGTATGACATGTTAAGAAAGGAAAAGTATTTTTAAAGAAGAAAGGATATTTTCCTCACGAATGGAGTTCAAGTGTTTTATCAAAATTATTTTCCATCTAAGATAATAAAGGGTTCTATTTTTATCCCTATTATTACATTGATTTGATCATGTTGTGATGGAATTATTTTTATGAATTCCTTTATCTTATATGAATTGATTTATGATGTCATGTTGTTTAAGAATCCCATTTTTATTACATGGGTTATGTCATGATGTATGGTTTATGATTATGTGGCACACATAAGAAAGGATTCATTATAAGATGGGTGGGACCTATATCTCCCTCCAATGCATTGGGTAAAGATTTTATATCTCATGAGATAGACATGGCTGGAACGGAAGGTTATTTCGGTTCAGTGATACAAGACTGAAACGAGGAGTGAACTCGGTTCAGAAATGGACTTTGTCCGCTAAGATAGTCTTGGCAATGAGTCATGACTAACAAGAAATGATTTTCCATGATTATGTGTTCATGCCACAATGTTTCAAGTTTTATGTTATGATTATGGGGATCTCATTTTCACTTCTATGATTTATTCCATGTTAAGATATTATGATCACTTTTTTAGGTTATGATTTTCAAAAAGATATGATATGATTTATATTTCCTTTATTTGCCCTTGCTGAGCATTTGAGCTCACCCTTTTATGTTTTCTTTTCCCCAGGTCAGGAAGATGGATATTAAGTAGAATATGCTAAAAGGGACCCTAGATATGATGAAATAAATGGGAGACACTGTAGAAGATTTATGAACCAGTTGTTTATGTTTCCCAGTTTCTAAAGACACTATACCTATTCGGTCCTTTGTGGTTTTGTCATATATTGTAATAAGTGTGCTTCAATTTTGAAGTATTAACAATGTATGTAAAGTATGGGTCGTTATATATTCACTCCATTTTTTTATAGTAAATGGGTAATTCAATTTTATATTGTTTCTAAAAATTGTTTCTTTATAGAATTAAATAATGAATTTAGAGAATTAGTACCTACCCATTTTCCCAATAGGTGAGGAGTACAGATCGATTTTATGAGGTTTAACATAGTGACAAGGAAAGACCACATTCTATGACTTCTTTATGATCAAATACTTGAGAGGTTAGCTATTATATCCTAGTTTTTCTTCGAATATGGTTTGCAGGATACTTTCAAAGACACATTTCCACATAAAAAGAGGATAAAATAACATTCACATTTTCTTTTGGTACATTTTACTATAGATTAATGCCATTTATACTATGTAATTCCCCTCCCACATTCTAGAGGTGCATTATTTTTATTTTCTCTTTATTTCTTGAGAAATATATAGATGTATTTATGGTTAATTTTATAATGTATGGTCCATTGTTTTAACATTATACAAAAATTTTTGGGGTTATTCATAGAGTGTGAAAAAAATTACCTTATTTTGAACTATTAGAAATACCATTTTATAGTTGATAGTGGAATTATTATCAGTAATGAATTGTCCAGAAATGGAATTTGAGTAGATAATTCCAAGGTTGACGATATATTCTCTCGACATTTTCCAATGACTATAAAAGATATTAGATATTTTCTTAGCCATGATGGATTCTGTAGGAGGTTTATAAAAGATTTTACATGGATTTATTTAACATTGATAAGAATTCTATAGAAAGAAATTCTTTTTTTCATTGATTTGAATTTTTAGTAATCATTTAATGTAATTATATTGAATCTTGTGTCCCCACCAAAAATTAAAACACAAAATTTGGACTTTCCTTTTGATCTAATAAATGAGGCTTCAGAATTATTTTTTGGGGTCATTCATGGGTAGAGAATAGAAATGAAATCACACATCATTTCTTATGATTCAAGAAATCTAGGTGGTACTAGTCAAACTACTCTACACTTGAAAAATATTTTTTAGGACATGTTTTTTCCCATTTATATGTCTTGATTCTGTATTTTGGGTTTGAAAATATTGGATTTCACTGCCCATTCATCTATTAGATATCTCATGTTGAAACAGGAGTCAAACCCAAGGTTGGTGAGATGGATCTTGTTTCTCTTGAAATTTGACATAATGATCCAAGATAAGAAAGTAATTTAGAACACCATGGATGATCATTTGAGTATGATACATTCTTTGCATTATCTAGATAACAATTTTATTGAACTGAGTAGATTTTGTTTACAGGGTGAGTCTATATTCTACTGAATTTGATAAGAGTCCATGGTCTTGAGACATATTTAATTACTTAAATTGTGATGCTACACCTCACATGTTCTCAATGAAGAAAATTAATAAATTGATTTTTATGTCAAGGAAATATTTATTGGTTGATCATTACATGTGGAATTTCGGATGTCATCATATTTTTAAGAGATATATATTTGATTATGAGATATTTTCAATGCTAAAATTATTCCATAGTTTTCTCTATGGGGGAAACTATGGTCCACAAAGGACTAATAGAAATGTATTAGATTCAGTCATATTCTGGCCTACTATTTTCAAAAAATCTCATGAGTTCTATCAGACCTATAAATATTTTGAATTCTATGGAAATATTTCTCAATGTCATGAGATGTAATAACAACATGTTTTTATGTATTTGATGTTTTAGAATGGATTTTAAGGAACCATTTCGAAATTCTTTTTGATATTAAAATATCAAACTTATTATATAATATATTTAAAATTATATAAATGATTCTATAACATTGAATGATGAATATGAAGTGTTATCCTAGATTTTTAATGGACATATATTTTTTAGATTTGGGATGATTTGGATCATTATGACAGACCAGGAAAAAAATTTATAATTGACAAATGGATGTTCTTCAGAAAAGATATGGGGTTAGTCATACAAATTCTAGACCCTATAATACTCAAATTTATGGGATGGATGAATTTCTGAATAAAGAAATCATGAACAGCCTAGAGAAAACAATTAACCCAAGTATGATGAAATGAAGATTAAGGATTTATTATGCATTGTGGACATATAAATTAGCCTATAACACTATATTAGGTATGTCACTCTACATGATAGTTTTTTTAGCATTTCATTTTTCTGAAGGGATATAATATAATGCTTTTGGGTTTTTAAGTAATTAATTTTGAATCAACTTTATTGAAAAATCCCCTTTTTGTTTCGGGTATTCCTCTTTACCTCTTTTGTTTATGCTTAGGTTGGGTCTCATTTTGGGTTACTTCAGGTAAAAAATTCAGGGTTTCTAGATTTTATAATAATCTACATGGTTTGTGCATAGCCTCTACATGTGTTGGAAATCTGTGTGCCTTGGTCAGGTTTCCATACAGTGGCCCTCGCACGGTCTATGCACGGTTTTCCAAACTGTGTGCCCCTGCCCTGGAAACTGTGTGTACGACATTTAATTAATCTAAATGTTTTTGAAAATTTTATGAACCCTCCTTTTGACCCCCGCTCGGGCTCATTATACCCCCACTCATTCTCTCTAGGTTTTGGGGATCCCAAGAACCCTTTTTTTGTCCTCCAAACCACTTCCAATGCAGATCAAAGATAGTAGATTCTTTTTCTGTTTCTTCCTAGTAAGGATTCTCTTCCCAATCTCTCTTCCCGAGATCTCTCTCTTTATTCATCTGGTTTGTTAGATCTCAGTATATGTTCATAGGATCTAATAACTGATGTTTTGGATATAAATCTAGGTTTTGATCATGCAACCCCCTTTACACCTTTGTTGTGTTTCTTCCTTGGAAAATCTTGATTTGGGTTTGATGCTCCGAGATTTAGCAGCTCTGAGGTAGGTGGTTCTATTCTAATTTTCCAAATTGATTATCATTGTATTTCATGAATTTTTTCAACTAGTGATTAAAAATAAATTTCTCAATTTCTTTCATTTTCTTTGATAAAATCTAATTCCAGTGAATTGGGTGTTTTGAAATGGTTTTGGCATGTCAATTTGAAAAACCTCAATTCCATTTGGATTGAATGGGATTATGGAAAATTGTTTTAATTTTAATTTTTTGATTTTAATTGTGAAATAGATTTGATGGAAAGTTGTGAAAAAACCCCAATTCCATTGAATTGGGTGGGTTTTTGATAATTTGTTCAATTTAGATTATTGAATATAATTTGTGTATTTCATGGAAATATTTACAATTAAATTATTGAATTTAATTGTGAAAATGAGTTGTGAAAATATGGAATTTTTTTTCAATTAATGTTAAACTAGTGAAATGGCCGAAACATGATTTGATAGAAACCTAGTGGTTTTATCTTGTTAAAGCGACATGTTTTTTTATTAAAACCTGTTTTGGTTTTAAAATGAAAATTTTGAATTTTTGAATATGGGGAATGAGATTTAATTGTATTTTAAAAATTATTAAATAAAATTTCGCATCATGTAAGAGTACAAATAACCATTAGGTATTTTGTGATGTATTTGGATTCACTCTATGCTTTTGACTATGTTCTAAAACATACGTGCAGTGGGTCACATCCCCGATGGGAGGGTGACAAGTCACCTCTTGCCAGTATCAGGGGGTGTGAGTACAGTCATTTTTCTGAGTTCACTTAGAGAGTACGAAATCCTATATCTTGTTAATAATATCAGCCCTTTAATAAAATTACCATGTTTCTCACTTGTTTATTTAAATTTGAGATGTAAATATATGCCAATGTTGTTTAAACTGCTTTACATGCATTCTGGATTTATATAAACTGTTTTATATAAATGTTTCTCATAGTAGAATGGTTTAGAAATATTCCATATTTTAGTAGGAAAATCCTATTCTTTGGATGTATACTTCCATCATTTTGATAATGTATATAATGTTTGTTTAAATATGCTTTTGATTTCAAAAAACTATAAATTTTGAAAATTTAAAGCATTCATTTAGATAATCTATATGTGGAATTTGTTATGGATTATTTGATGGTATCCTACTAGGATTAGGGTCACACCCTACTTTTTCTTTAGGGTGATAGTAGACTTTCTTCTTCTAGGTTGGATTAGTTAAAGGGGATCTCTTGGAAGTAGATCCAGCTGTTGAGTTTTGGACTTGGTGAGTCATGTCCTTAGGGACCTTGGGGGTTGTTTTCCCATTTTAGTACTTGGGTTATAGTACTTTTGGATTTTTTGACTTGTTTTATTTCTGGTACATCACTCCCAGTGGATAGGTGGGACCCTCTATAGCCCCTCGATGCATTGGTAGGTCTCACGAGAAAATCTATCCTAGGTTATTTCTCATTATTTATGGTTTATTATCTAGGGACATAATGGTTTGATTATGATGTACGCCATTATGAATTCCCCCATTATGAATCTAGTAATTTTTAGTCCATGTGATTATTAGACAGTAGAATGTCCATGGTTATGTTTTATTATGGAATTATTTAATAAGCTTTTCTTCTTACCATATTATGCTCAATATTATTCTTTATAGTCATGTGTACATTTAGTTAGTCACCATGCCATAAATATATTATTTTTCTGTTTTATTTACTTTTATTGGGAACCTGAGATCACCCCTTTCTTATGTTTTATTTTTCTCTAGGAAGAGACAGTGTATATTTTGAATGATATGCACTAATTATCTAGGAGTTATGGGAGTTACTAATGGATTTGGAATATTATATTTTATTTCAAGTTATAATGTTGAAATTAGGTATGTATCTTGTTTACTAATGTTTCTAAACTATTTAGTCATTCAGGACGTGACTTCATTGTTTGTATTCCAATATAATAAAATAATTCAGTAGCTCTAGGCTTCTGGGGTCGTGTTCATTAAAAAAGTGGTTAGAGATTATTGTCTAAAATTTCATTCCTGGAGACATATGTTATTTTATGAAATGATCTTCTTCATGAGGTGTATATAAATCCTCTTTGACATGTGATATCATTCAATTATTTATTCTCTTAATATTTTAAGTTTCATTTAGTCTAATTACATTGAAGGGATTAAAATTCAATGTCCAAAATGTGGTAATATTTTTTTGTTATAATCTCATCGTTTATCAATATTGTTTTTTATTATATTTATAATCAAGCAATTTTATGATCCACTTCTCCAGAAACTCAGGAATTTTATAATCCTTTTGTTTGGTCATGAGAATATATTTTTTCCATTTAATTTCCTCTTTTTATGTAATAAGAGATTAAAATAATTTTATTATGAAAATTAACCATATTATTTATCTCTTCAGTCGAAAACATGTTTTTCATCTAGAACAAAGTGTTATCGTTTTTTTCAAAAAAAAGTTTATCATTAATCATATTATTTATTAATGAAATTTTATTCAAGGTCTTAATATTTAATAATTTTTTTAAATGAATATTCATTTCATTTTCCAAACAATGCTCGATTGGCTATTACCAAACCATGTTAAATGAATATCTTTCTTAACATGTACGTCATGAACTGAATTTCCCTTTGTCATAAATTTTATTTTCAGTAAATATTACATTATAATATTTCGAGAATATTTTCAAATAAAAGTATTTTAATTTTTTTTTATGAATTTCTTATCATAAAAAGTGATTCTCAAATACATGTTTTATTCCATAAGAAACGTTCCAAGGGATTAATCACTAAATATAACTCTCCCCTATATGAAATACATTGATGTAAGTTTTTATTTTTGGGGATATGAACCAAGGATACCATTCATATCTTTTATTTTAATGTTTGATGATGAAAATATTTAAATTGGAACCATCTATCTTCCATGGGTTATTCAATGGAAGAATTATTATGAAACAACTTATTTCTCAAATGTTTTTTAATAGATGAAATGATTAAATGACTAAATAGCCTATCTCTTTTCCATGGGGTATGATAGGATGGAATGATAATGAATCCCAATTTATTTCATGGGTTATGATATGATGAATGTTTTATTATCCTATGGAAACAATATGTATGAAAATAATTATTTGACAGGTGGGACCTATATCTTGCTATAATTAATTGGGTTATGATTTATATATCATGAGATAGATAGGAATGGAATAGGGAGTTAACTTGGTTCATTAATGGATATTTTTCTTAATTATAATCTTGGGAGTGATACTTGACTACTATTACTATTTAGGAGTTAACCCATTCCAATATGATAACCTTGGATGTGAGTCTATAATTCTTAAAAAAATGATTTTCTATGTTTATTCGTATGCCATAAATATATGCCTTATGTCAATGTTATTCTCTTCATGGATCATGTTCTTGGATTCTGTTTTGGTTGTTGTCGTGTTACCATTTAATTTTTATCCCATGACTCTATATTTTGATCTTTTATGTGCATAATATCTTCTAAATTTTTTATAGTCATGTTCTCATACCATTATACTCATGTTATTATTACATATCTCCCTTATTTACCTAGACTGTGAATTCGATCTCACCATTTCATAATTTTCCTTTACATAGTTTATGATGAAATGTTCTACATATGATATGTTATAGAAGTGTTTTAGTTATGAAAAATATTGTGGGAGATGATTTAGTCTACTTATGAACTACATGTTTGTGTTTCCGAGTTTCTAAAGGTACTATTCCCCTATGATCCTCAGGTTTTAGTTATTGTAATGTAATAAATGATCATGAATATAATAAAATATCTAAGTATGGTAATTCATGGTCTCTATAGTTTGTATCAAAGTATATTATTAGTTAACCATTGGATATTGGGATGAGAAAACATTAGTGATATCCCTATACATGTTTCTAGGGATATACCTAGGGTTGTCTCTATAGATAATTATAAGGATGAGTCCACGTATAAGAAAATTTTCATGGAATTTTGGTTAAGGGAGGAGAATTTGTTTCCCAAGAAAATATATACTAATCTATTTAAATTATTTGGATGTGGTTCTAGAATAAAGGTGGACAATGTTAATTACTCGGAAAAGGGTGCATTGAGCATGACTTGATCGTCACCAAGGGAACAATAGTATGCCTTACTGCACACTTGGTTTGACACTCCTGTGGGATATGTTATGAGAATTACCAAAATCATTAGGAAGAAACTTGTGGTTTTTGAATAATGAAAATGAATGACAATGGATAAACCTAAGGTGTCATAGATTAAAAAATGATTCATGAATTAGAGAACATGTCAGTAATTTTTCTTGATTATGTGGTTCCAAAACATGTTTTTTATTTATTACACTATGAATTTTGGTTCTAGTCAATGGATATAATGTGATGGAGCCAAATTAATGATAAGTGTGATGGGAAATGCGTTGATTGTATTCCTTATCATCTAAACTTTTTGGGAGAAGGAATGAAATTTATCATTTCTATGATCACAAAATAATCTAAAGATATGAATCATGTTAAACTTTCAAATAAATAAAAGAGGGAACAAGATTATATTGATTCCTTCATGAGAAAATATATATATTTTTTAATGGGTCATCTGATCTACTAGTTCATGAATAATGGAACAAAACCTCTGAAAATATTTTTTCAATTATGTAGTGTTCGAAACATGAAAAATCCATTTTGGATGTCTACCACTCAGATAGTGAACTTGATCAATGATAGAATATTATCAGGAATAAGAGGGAAAATGAGGATATTGAATACATGTATTGGGAAAAGTATAAGAACTTATATTTAAATAAGTACCTTCACCATATACTTGGTATAAAGATATTGAAGGATTTCTATGAGCTAAAAAAAAGGATGATGAATCTGTTAGTACATATGAGGAAAATTTTATTAGACTTGTGAGGTACGCTTATGTTTTTAAAATTAAACCTGAATGTAAGGTTGATTTATTCTTCAGTGTCTTAAAACCAAGTCTCTATAGGGCGTTATGCATAAGAGAAATTAGTAGATATAAAGAGATTGTTTGATGTGATATCAAGAGTTTAAATGGAGGTTGGAGTTAAATATCAATCTAATGGTATTGATATAAAGTTAAAAATTGAATTAAATGAAAAAATATAAATAAATGGAGTTAAGAATGCGATTTTTCCTTTTTTTTCTCAAATTGTGGGACGAAACATGGAGGAAATTGTCTTAAGGGGAAAATTATATGTTTTATGTCTATAAGGGAAGGTCATAGAGTAATTGATTACTGAGGTCAAGGGTATAAGTCATCTAATGAAGTGAATAGGGAGAAAGCTACAGAGAATGCACCACCCATACTATAGTGATTCATATTCAAGAAGTGTGGGAACTAAGAGAACTAGTTCCAGAAATCGATGGTTAATATTGATGGACATCAATAACCTCTTCAGCTGACAGACAATGGAAAATATAATTTGATTTCTTTTTCTAATGATGGGTATGACAACAACATGGTGAAATGATCCCTTTCCATATATTCTATAATTGGTAATGTGTTATTTGACTCTGGATCTACCCATTCTTTCATATCTGAAGAATTGTTTTTAAGAGTACTAAGATTTCATCCAAATGATTAAATATAGAATTATCATTGAAAACCCCTAATGGTATGATGATCTTATCTCTTATCTATGATTCCACTCTAATTGACATTGGTGGAAATGTGCTTCCTATAAATATTATTATTCACCTGATTGTTGAATTTGATGTCATATTTGTCATAAATTGGAATTCTTTACATAAATCCCAAATAAATTCTTGAAAAAATGAAATCATGTTTGATATTCTAGACTATCCTATGATTGTATATTTGTGCAATAGTAAATTTGATTTTCCTTTTGCAATATTATCCATTGTATGGATTCTGGTACATATTCAAGTGGGGAATTTACCTTAGCTAGTTAGGGGGAAACTGAACAAAAATTATACAGCTATTGAGTGGGAGTTTTGAATGTCTTTCCAGAATAGTTTTCTAGAATTCCACCAAATCATGAAGTGAGTTCTCAATTGAATTTATACCTTGTTCCATGCCAATTTCAAAGACTTGTTATAAAATTTCCTTGGTTGAGTTTTAATAATTCATAATGGAACTCCCAAATAACCTTTATAAGGGGTTCATTTGGCTATGTGTTTCACCTTGAGCTATACCTATCCTATTTGTTGAAAAGAAAAATGGATACATGTGACTCGGTATTGATAATCAGGATATGAACAAGATCATAGTCAAGAACAAGTATGTTCTTCCACATATTGATCTCCTATTTGATCAAATATGTTGAGCTCAATACTTTTCCATGATTGAAATTCATTCTGGATATCATCAATTGAGGGTCAATAAAGAGGATATACACATGATATAAATCTATACTAGGTATGGATCTTATGAATATATAGTGATGTCATTTGGTCTTACTAATTCCTTTTTTAACTTCATTTATTTAATGAATAGAGTATTTATGGATTTCCATGATTAGTTTTGGTAGTATTGAAAGATAATATTATTATCTATTCAATGAGAATGTAGGAGAATGAACATCACATGAGAATTTTACTAAATACCCTAATGAATGAGATAGTATATTAAAAAATTACAAAATATAAATTTTAGTTGTACAAGGTTTTATTTTTTTTCATATAATCTCATGAGAGGGTATATTCATTGATACGTCAAAGGCAAAGGCTATTGAATGTTGGCCCAGACTAACCACAGTGACTGAGATCCAATGTTTTCATGGATTACCTAGATGTTATTGACAGTTTGCGGAGAAATTCTCATGACTATCTAATGTATTCTCCATGTTAACTCAGAATGAATCCATGTTCCTATGGATAGATGAATGGGAAGAAAATTTCAAGAAATTGAGGAGAAGAAAAGTCAGTTCACATGATCTGACATTACCCTATAGTATAGAAGGGTTTTCATTCTATAGTTATGCATCCAATAAGTTATTGGGGTGTTTTATTCTAAATATTGAAAATTTTATAGCGTTTGACTCATGAGAATTGATAGTTCATGATAAAAATCATCCACCTCAAGATCTGGATTTACCTTCAGTAATTTTTTTATTAATGGTATGGAGACATTACCATTGTAGAGAAATGTGTGATATATATATTAATCACAAATCTATGAATTATATATTCACATATTAGGAGTATAATATTCACTACAGAAGACAGTCAGAGATGATTAAAGATTATGACTGCTCTATACATTACCACTCTGGAAAAAAGAACACGCTAGAAAATTCCATTATTCGAAAGATCATGCTAGCTTATGCTTGATATGGATCCAAAAAGATAATATTTATATATTTTTAAAGGATTAATCTAGAAATCCTTAATGATAATGATAAATTTTATCTTACTCAATTTATTGTTCATACATCTATCCATGTGAAGATTGAAGAGGCAAAAATGGAAGATGATGTGATATAAAAGAAGGTTGGAAATGTTTCTGAGTTTATCCTTAATCACGATGGAATGATAAGGTTTAAGTACCGCGTATGTGTTCCTTAGATACCTTATTTGAATGAGTTATTAGAGGATTTTCATTTTTCTTCATTCTTTATATATCGAAGAAATTTGAAGATATATAGCGATTAGAATGAAATCTTCTGGTGTGATAGAATGAATAGAGTTTTCATAGATTTTGTATAATGATTCATTGTATATTAGCATGTTAGGGTTTATAGGAAAAATTTTAAGAGGATTTTAAATACATTACCCATTCCTGAATAGAAATGGGAAAACATCCACCAAGATTTTGTTTATGGCCTCCCCATAACATCTAAATGGAATAATTCTATATGGGTTTTCGATGATCACCTTACAATGTCAGAACAAATGATTTATATCAGAGAATACTTTTCTCTGGATCATCTTTATTTTATATACAACAAGTAATTGGCAAGGGTTGATGGAGTACCATTTTCCGTTATGTCTAATAGGGATCTAAGGTTTAACACATTGTTTTGGTGAAGTATTCTGTAATCTTTTGATATATATTTGAGTTTTATCCCTCCATATCATCCTCATAAAATTTTTAATCTATGAGAATAATTCAAATCCTAGAGGATATGTTGAGATCTTGTTCTTTGGACTTTAAATGTGGCTAGGATAAACAATATCCTTTCATTTATTTTTTTACAACAATATCATTCACCCAAGCATTTATATGGATCCTTATGAATCCCTCTATGTGAACAAATGTTGAGCTCCAACATGTTGGAATGAATTTAGAGAAAGAAATCTATTGGGACCGATGATTGTTAAATAAATGGCATAGAAATTTAGATTCATTCAGTAACACATAAAAGTAGCTCAGAGTCAGAAGAAAATTTATACAAACAATTTACTATGTGATCAAGAATTTAATGTTGGAGAGAAGGTGTTTCCATGAATTTATCCATCGTATAAGGTTATGAGATTCAAGAAGAAAGAGATTATAATCTCGAGGTATATTATACCCTTTAAAATTCTTGATCATATCAGCATGGTAGCCTACTAGTTGGAACTTCCACCAACCCTCTCTTAGGTCAACAATGTGTTCCATGTATATATCATGAGGAAGTACACACATGACCTTTAAAAAGTAATAAACCCATAGTTTATACCATTGGAGAAATATAATTATTATGAATAATAATAAGTTAATATTCTATTTCACATAGAAAAAGTCATAATAAACAAGTCATAGTCAATGATTTGTAGTGAAACCACCAATTCAAGGATTCTATGTGGGAACCTGAGGAAATCATGAGGTATAATGTATCCTCATTTGTTTATATTAGAGAGACAAATTTAGATGGTGGAATTATTTTTTAGGGGGGAAGAAGGTAATACCCTTTTTTATGAATTATAATAATTATATTGGAATAAATTATCTTTTTCGATATCTTTTGTTATGCGCAACATCGATTTATTCTTGTTTCATATGAAGTACCATGTTTTGTTTATTTTACACATGACACTAAGTTTTTACTAAACATAGATAAATTATTAATATTATTCAATCGTGGATATTATGACTAAGAAGTTAAACATATAGATATTAATAATAGTAGATAAACATTAAATATTGAATATTATTGTATTATATTAAGGAAACATATTGATAAAAATGTATTTAATTTTCAATAATATATTCATTTGTTTCGAAATTACTATTTTATCAAAATAAATATTTTTTGAACAAAAATAAAATGAAATATTAAAAAATTTATAAAATATATTTGATAAAAAACTCATTTTTGAAATAATAATGTATTAATTACATTAGGGTAAGTCTTTGAAAAAAGTTTAAAAATATTTGTTTTCTTAGAAATAGTGAAAATTAAAGAATAAAAATTTCAGACTACCATTTAATTTAAATTATTTATAAAGATAAAATTATATTTTATTTTTTTAAAGTAAAATTAGTTCAATTTTATATCTATGAATCCAATTTAGGTCATTTTAACAATTTATATATTAAATTTTGATATAAAACCTAGTAATCTTTTTAACTTTTTCTCTTTGAAACATCGCTTTCTGGTTACATCCGTGTGATTAATTTTCAAATAAATTTTCTAATTCTTTTAATATAAATTGGACCAATTGATTCAATATTTTTAATAAGAATAATTTATATTATTTAATAAGTTAAAATAAGTATTTCTCCAAAATTATTAGTGAAAATGGAACTAAATAATTATCTTGGTTAAGGTAAAAATGTGATTTTCATGGGGTTAAACTAATAAGATAATAATTAAAATGACATGAACACAAATATAAAATATATTTTATTGACATGTTTTTACACTATAATGTCAAATCCATGAGAATACACCATTTTGGATCCTTATTGCATGGATAAATGTGTGTTCTCCTTTTTTATTTCTATAAATTGCAATTGTGCCACTCAACTCAATTATAAAAGGTCACCCCTCTCCTCTCTTATTTTTTTCTATAAAAACCTTTTGGTTCATCCAATACCTTCCAAGAAGAACTTCTCAAATTCCATTATATCATCATATAATCCTCATTTTTGTTAGAAATACATCCTTGTAAGGCCTTTTGTGCATACCTATGGATACTACCCGAGGAAGATATAATGTTCTTCACTGAGTGTTCTTATTTTATTTCTTCCTCAACCATATTAAATTATTATTAAAACATGATGATATAGAAAACATATTATATTGAAATTACTGAAATTATTTACATTAATTTGATGAACTAAAACCATCTTCAAATTCAAAAAATTTCTTACAAAAATATCATTCGTGTATATGGTGGACAACTGCCTCGCAAACCCTGTCAATCATTTATCAATTACCCCTTTCACAATTGGGTATGTTTATGAATATAAAGTGTATATATGTTATTTATAACAAATGTATTCCACTAGATTAATTATATCATATATAAAAATTTACATTCCATTATGTTGGAGGTACAATAACATCGCTCTTGTGTATGGTGGACAACCTCCTCCCTGAAGAGGTGTGATTTGTTTTTCACTAATGATTTACAAGGATCATAATAATTATAAATATAAATAATATATGTGATATAAATTAAATAAATTTGATATTAATTAAATATATATCATTCTATAAAGATAATATATCATTTTATTTCAATCATTTTCACTCACTGAAAGATTCTAATATCATGGGTGTATGAGTTGACTACCGCCTTTACGAAGCAATGTGTCTCTCCCTTTCCATCACAATACCAGATGGATGATATGTATATGTATATTTAAAGAAAGAAAATTTTTCTATGATATTTTTATAATTATAAAAATATAAATATTACTTACCTCTATTCCATAATGATCGTTGAAAAATGAAAATGCTACTCAAGCTTATGTATGGTCTACCATCACCATGATCATAATGTACATAATTTCTAAAAACCATATTTCATGATTGATATGAAAAGATTATTTTATGTATAAATATGAAAAGTCTTCCATTATAATTATTCTAGAGGTTATGGAACCATGATCAAAGTATTAGGACTCAAAAAAAAACAAGTCAAAAAATATACAAAAATAAAGATGTTATTAATAGAAACAATATTTTTACAAGTAATTATTACTAAAAGGGTGATATTTGTTCATAAGTAATTCATGTATGATATAATGAATGTAATTATTATTCTATAATACATTTATAATAAACTTATATTTATTATACATAAGGTTTTAATGTGTATGAAGGAAGTTGAGACTTAATGTAAGGGATTTATGAGTCACTTTTTTTTACTTCAGTGAGACACATGCCACATTCACCAACTATTTATTTTATATGGATTGTGTACTAACAATTAATTTATTTTTTTATTATTATCCAATAAATTATTGGATTTAAATATCCATTTTAGGATCTCTATTTCATGGGGTTTACATTTCAAAAGTTATTAATGATGTACATGATTTTTGTATCAATTTGATTTCCTTGAGACACTTGTTATGTTTTGAAAATATCTTCCTTATGAAATTTATATACATACACTTTGACATGTAATGTATTTAATTTGTTTATAATAATTATATTTCATGTTTAATTTAATGTTATTCCATCTTTGGGCTTATAATTCAATGTTATAAAATTTATATTGAATTTATCTTACAATCTCATCATTTATAGAGAATGATTGTGTTTATGATTCCGATAATGAAATATTATGATCCATTTGTCAAGAAACTCATGATGTTTCTTCTCATCCAGTTATTTCATGGGAATATATTTTTTCCTTTTTCTTCTCTCTATTTATTTAATAAATATTTCAAGATAATTTTTTTTAATAAAAAAACATATTTATTAATCTCTTTGGCTGAAAAAACATTTTCCTTCCAAAAATAATATTTCTAATTAATCTAAACTTGTTTTAAGAATACTCAACTGATTTATTATAGCAATTTTTACCCATTTTTTAATTTTGAAAAAAATGATGGAATCTTAATTTCATTTTCCAATCAATGCCTAAATGGATTTTACATAAAATATGAAAAGAATCAATATTTTAATGTGTAAAACATGAAAAAAAATTCATACAATTATAAATATTATTTTCATTCAATGTTGATTTATATTGTTTTCAATTTTATTTTTAAGGAAAAGGTTTTATGAAAGGTTTTATGATTTTTAGTTTTAAAAAGTGATTTTCAATCAAAATGTTTCTTCAAAATCGAATGTTCCAAGTGATTTATCTATTAATTTCATTCACCACATATGTTGGCATACATTAATGCAATTTATTCTTTGAGAAGGATATAAAGGAAGGATAAAATGATTATTCTTTCTTTGAATTGTTTGTTATGAAAACATCTTTATGAAACATGTTTCACTTCAATGAACATTAAAAAATGTTATGAAACCTGATTATTTCTCCATAGGTTATGTAATGATAAAATTATGACATTATAATTAAACCTATATATTTTGTAGATTTTATGAGATGATGAAATGTCTATGAAACACATTTCATTTAATGGGGTATGATATGGGGAATGTTTTATAATCATTTAGAATATATATGTTTGATATTCATTTGGTGATGATAGGGACCAATATCTCCCACCAATAAATTGGTTAAATATTTATATATCACATGATAGATAGAATTGGAATAGGGAGTGAACCTGGACCAATATGTGACATTGTCTATTATGATGTTCCTAGGAGTGAAACCCAACTACTATGATGGTTTGTGGAGTGAAACCATTCTACTATGATAGCCTTAATAGGGATCCTTGACTTATATGGAAATGATTTTCTATTCTTAAATGTATTCTAAAAAATCTATGTGATCTTCCAATGTTATTCTCTCATGAATCATGTTATTTGTTTATCCAATGATTCATGTCTTATAAACATCTAATATTTATAAAATGAGTCAATATTATGATATCTGATATATAGTGTATAGTTTTCAAATGTTATGATCATGTTTTCATACCCTTATGTTTATGTTATGATTATGTATCTCCATTGATTACCGTTACTGAGAATCTAAGCTAACCCTTTCTTATGTTTTGTTTCCCCATGTTATGAAGAAACATTATACGTATGATATTTCTAAGAAAGGTTATAGTTATATTGAACATTTTGAGAGATTATGTAGTTCACCAATGAATTAGTTGTTTGTGTTTATATTTTTCCAAATTCACTATACCTTTATGATCCTCATGATTCTATTTGGGTAATGTAATAAATGTTCATAAAAATAATTTATTATCTATTTATGATATGTTGGGGTTTCTATAACTTATTTCCATTCTCATAGAAGAAAAATGCATGGAATCCACATTAACACCCATGATCAACGATTAGAAATAATATTTCACACAACTCTTCTATAACTAAAATTTATTACCTTAAATGATATGAATGCATTAGGGTTGAAAATCATAACCATTCCTTTGCAATTGATATGGTATGACACCTAAAACCATGTCCCTAGTACAAATTAACAGTCTCTTATAAATTAATATATCTTTAGTGGGTGAATTAAGGTAATATGGTTAAACAAAAATAAGATCCTTGATTTGATCTAGTTATATCACCTCAAGAAACACTATAGATTGTCCCTTTTTTTCTTTCTTAGAGTGATAATATCATTAAATGATAAAAAAAATGACTTATCTTTCCCTCACAAGGAATCTCAAAGGATCATGCAGGCCAATGTGTTTGTTCACCAATCACTATAAAAACTCACTGGTTTACACAATTACATGTTTGGAGTTCTCTCACTAACCCTCCTAGTTTACTAATAAGAACATTTAGAAATAATACTTCCCTCCTACACTAAGTAACTAATTTATCTATAGGATTCCATCTTATTCATCAAAAAATGGTGAATAAATATTAATTATTGGTGATGTTTCTTCATAGTTATGGAAAATTATAACTTCCAATGAGATATTGGAAAACATGGATCACCCCTAATTCAAATTCATCATTCCAGAAGTGATACAGAATCCCACATTTTTATACAAGAAACATATGAAATTTTTCTTCACTCTATCATTGTTTATATGAATGTTTTCATTTCTCTATTTTTATATATTCCTTTAATAGAGAAATTATTTTTAATTCCCTTCAACAATTCATATTCCACCTGTACAGATGATAAAACACAATTTATATTTTAGAAAGGTCCAAAAACAACCTATTAATTGATATTGATAAATTTTATAAATCCTATGAATGTGTCAATGTAATTTCTCATAACAAAATTTCTCAACATTCAACATGACTTTCACAATGATGTAGTGGGGAATTATTTCAGGTGTTGACCTCAACATATTGATCTCCATGCCTATATTATTATTCTGTAGGCCGTTTTCATGGGTATTCTTATGATAGTCCATTATCACTATATTATTAGTTTTTCATTCCACAAGTTACAATATCATAATTCCATTGAACCACTACCTCAAACATGCCTAGACAATTTTCACAATGGGGTGGTGGTCTCCCAAGCTACATTTCAATGAAACATTACCATGAATTAATCTATAGCCCTAAAAAAGATTCTTTGTGTTTCAAATGTGGATTCCATATTCACCTTGACAAGTGCGATGAGAATTTTAGTTGGTAGCTTTGGACAATTATGATTTCAGTTTATCTAAGAAGAACAACATACATTAGCGAAAAGTTTCCAACATCCTCATAGAGGGTTTTTACATGTTAGACATATAAATTTATAGATTAAATTTCCTAGTTCTATGGTTCTAGGATGAATCCCAAATATTTTTTTAGCTTTAAAAAGAATTGTATAGGTCCACCATTGTGTGTTCTAGGCCACAGAGAAATCCTACTTCAATATATTGAAGAAAACACCTCAAGTCTCTTTGTTTCAAACATATTCAATGGACGTAAATGAAACCATGAACACATATATCAATAAACATAACCCAAAAAAATTCTTGAGAAGAATTATTTCTAACAAATGATTAATCAATTATACTTATTATGTGATAGATGTAACTCAAAATTATAATTCCCCTCAATGAATCAAAAGGTTTAATGAGAAAAAATATTTTCTATATTTTTGTGTATGCCTTAAACATTTTATTATAATTTCTTGGAATGAATCTTTTATGGTGTGTAATATTAATTGGCATGTGGAATTGATGAAAACATTGTCTTTTTTAAAATTATTCATTATATCACTATGAAATTAGTTATTGTCTTCCATGTGATTATTTGTAAATTCATGTCATCCATGAATTTATTTCATGCTCATGTGATGTTATATAAAATTATTCTAATGTCATTTTAACACAAAATTGTCATTTCCTTATTTATTATATGATTTATTATATTTTTCTATTCCCCTTAATAATCATTGGAGATCGCCATTTTCTTATTTTATCTTAAGAAACCATAAATACTATTGTGCATGACTAATTGAATTTCAATTAGATATAATAATTTTTTTTATTTTTCATATGATTTATCATATGTTTGTATTGTAATATAATTTTAATATATTTTACATGTTTCCATATTCTTATAGGCTATTATACCTTATGTAATGTGATATATATATTTTATAAAAATGTAATAAAATAAAACCTGGCTCTGGGGTACTGGATTTGTAGTGTTACAATATTGTCTTATATGGCCAAGGATTCATTGAATAACCTTCACTAATTTTCAAGTGGCCAACCACAAACTCTAAAATTTAATCTAATACATCCCCCACCCCATTACAATGCCCTATATTAGGGCATGACCTTTGATCAATATTATTATTTAAACCTGAATATAAGTGAAAATATTAATTATTGACACTCGACCTCCATTAACACCTCCATCATCTTAAAAAAAATAAAAAACATGTTATGTGAAAAACCTAAAAACATTCATACTTTATAAAACCTAGGATATTAAAACCCCAACATATAGAAACTTTTCCTCAGGATGTATCACTGAGAGTCACTAGTTAGATGATTTAATAATAATGACCATATATCAACCTCATATTCTCATGTATCCTTTTTGATACACCATTACAACTAGTATACTGCTACCAATGATATTATTTAACTTCACATGATATTTTCATACTTGTAAAATATATGATCCCATTTCTCCTCAAATGATAAATGAACATCAATATCTATTAAGTATCCATATATCACATGGGAAGGGGTTGAGTGGTGTCTCCAGAGTTTACATACATTCAATATATCGTGAATCACAAATAATATTTAAGGAATCTATAATCATCAACCCATGATATTGTTCCTCTCGAAAACCAAAAATGGCCCCACATACCTCGGAATCAACAACCTCTACCTCTGATTATGATTGGCTACCATGTGAGGTAACACTCTAAAAAACTGAGTGGAACACACCAAACATAAGAGTTTGACTTCTCCAATATTTACATAATCATTTTATACTCTATATAGTCCCCAACTCTTTTATGTCAACTAGATATTGTTAATAGTATCCGAAACAATACACAGTCTATCAATAAATGGAATACATGCCTCTAACTAGTATAGAGATAATCAGTACAACCTAGTATTCAATTCCATAAAAGTTTCAATTTGAATAAATTCTTAAATAGTATTATAATTACTTCAATCACATAATGTGGAATGAATATCCCACAAAAAAGTGATTCATAATAGACAATCCCATTAAATTTTTTTAATATTCTAATAGGGAATATAAATTTTCCATAAATCTATGGATTGTATGTTATGATCAAATGCACCTGTATATCATGAAATTTATATTGAACCAACAATAATTATAATGTGAATTGGGGTTTTAAATATGAAACATTAGTCCATGGAATTCCATATAGATTTACTATCTCACACGAGAATTAACATCCCATTATTTAAACAAATATATTCTACTTGGCCAGTATAGAATATTAGACATTTATCAAATGGTCTAAAATAACTAATACTAAATTTCTACCATAGGTTTAATAAGACAAATGTATTAAAAATATATCACCAAAATATCTAATTTCGACTCATAAATGAGTAACAATTGAAGAAGACCCATGAGTCTCTGATGGATACCCTTCACCTACTAATTGTGTTTTATAATTAAACAAACTCTAAAAAATAAGGATTCGTCTCATGCCACTAGTATTTATTATATAATATGTAATACATCTTGGTAATACAATAGTGATAATCCCATTTAGAAGCGTGTGCGGTCCACATAAACTCCGTATACATGATTAAAGGGACCACTACTCAACCATGAATATATAAGATCTAATAATCATTATAGGACCAACTTAGTTTTGAATCCCCATCATATATAATGTCCATCATTACCTAAAAATTTTTATTGGACAACTAACTCCACTTCACTCATTCAAGTAGTGAGAAGGTAATGGGAACAAATGTAATGGTATCCCTACCTAATACTCAAAAACATTGAGTTTAATAACTAAAAAGGGGGATATTCACTAATAATCACTATTGCACTTATAAACAACCAATATTTGAATATTTCTATTCAATGAAACAGAACAAATGTTCCCTTTTCTATGTGTATATGCCATCTTGAAGTCAAATGACTATAGATACTCAACCCACATTCTCTATTGAAGGTTTAGGGAATGTTACGAAAAAAATAAATCAGAGACTCTTGGGGTCAATATACACTAAAAACCACTCAACTAAAATGTAGTGATACAAAATTAGCTGTGTTTTTACTCCTGATTCTATATCTAAATCATGATTCAGATAATTCAATATAATCATCCTCGACTGCTTCGATCCATTTGTGACTACTCACATTAATGGTATGAGAACTACTCTACCATTGAATCATGAGACACAATACATGGTATACACCATACCCGACATAGGTAAGGAATGAATTGAAATATATATAAATGTTCTCTCAACTCCTAGAAGTCCTCTCATATCGAATGACTACTCAATCATCACACCATTTTTGGTCAATGTATTCATCAACATTGCCGATTAAGATAAATTCAGACTTGATCTGTTTTAGTAGTACTCCAATTATAGGAAGATATAATTTCACATATTATTGTGGGTTTCTCCCAAGGAATAATATTCTTGACCTTATTATGGTCTCTGGATTCATCTTCCTTTGATAAAATTATTCCCAATAAGTATACATCTCTAATGTAGAAGTGACACTTTAAAATCCATGCATATAGTTGATATTCCCTCGGTGTATAAAATACAATATTTTTATATTAGGTGTGATACTCCAATGATCAAGTGTAAACTATGGTATCTACAGGGACTCAACCTTATACATTACATAATATTGATTTAAGTGACTAATTCACATTGAGGATCTTTTCAGGTTTAGAGTTTTGGAGAATTAAGACATAAATATTACATATCAAAAGATTACAAAGTAGACACTTCTTCCGAGTATCCATTTTCTTACAAAAAATGAACTCCTGAAAAAAAGAGTCATGTCTAGTTCCATGTTGAAGATAGCAAAATTTTTCCTTTATTCTATCGTTGACCCTATTCCACATTATGTCCTGTGAATTGTTTTTCAAAAATTAGGGATGAGCATTTAAAGCTCAGTAAAGGATACACAAAGAAGGAAAACAGTTAGTTTTTCAAAACAACAAATAAACCATGAATACTTTATCATAAGTAATACTTTTTACCTTTTTTTGAAGAAGTAAATACTATTCACCAAATAAAAGATCATTACATACCCTTTTGTAACTAAAGGACTACTATAAAACCCATATAAAGAACACATAACATATAAAGGTAACTTGGGACATAAACATACTTAAATGGAATAACCATACGGTCGACTTACACACATATAACTAAATAGAATAGCTATACGGCCGACATCCATACCCAATGCATTAGAGGTGATAACGTAACCACCCATCCTGGTATTCACGACACCGCCCATCATTTGGTTTATCACGTAACCACCCGTCATATGTCCAAGTATCATTATAATATCGTAAGACATGAAACAAATATAAAGGAAAGAAAAAATTTACACATTTCAATCACAATATATCAATTAAATATATTGACATAGCAAATCCATTTTCAAAACCATTTTCAATACCGAAAATACGTAAAAGAGTATATGGTATTTATTTTCTTTTAAAAACATTACGGCTTGTTGAAGAATCCAAAGATCAAATAATACTCACGGTGGCGGAAAGGCCGTTGTCACTGCTTATGTTAAAATAAACATTCCTTTTTTTAGTTTAGTAAAACACTTCGTAGAAAAATATTCCCTTTGAAACTTCAAGGGTGTTTATACAGCATATAAAAGAATGTCGTGTATTAAAACAAAATATTCCTCAATGAAAGGTGTTTGAGATAATGTCCCTTACCTCACGTCCGACATGACTCGATTGTTCTTTAATCTCCTGAATAATAAAATAAAGTTAATTTATAATTTATTATGAACCTTTTTCCTGTTTATTATTCCTTTTATATAACTTATTACCATGTTATAAACATTATGTAGTCATTTAAGTTAATAACATTCATTTGGTCGATATTTGGTACTTGAGTCAAAAATGAACACCTTATATTTACATGTTGTCCATGTGGTCAATAGTCAATTATATCCAAAATAATATTCATGATTTAAATATCATATATATTTCATATATATTCAGTTTATACATGTATTTATAACAGTACATAACATTTGGTGGTAAGAAATGAAATGCACCGTTCCTGGAGATGGTGAGCCGTACGTACGCATGAACGCTACTTTCATTTCCATTTATTATTTTAATGGAATTAAAACATAATGATACATAGTTATATTATAATTACAGTATAATATGATATATAATATCATTAACTCTATCCTTTATACATCCCACATAAGGCATTAACGAGTCACATCACTTTAAGGGGGCGGTAGTCCGCACTTCCTCAAATGAGATTATCATATTTACCCACAATGGAAACCATAAAGGCTTGATATAATTGGAAAGTACAGAAGCATTAGGAAATCATAAACATACTATATATCATTTATATATATATAGTTACATAATAATGGCCACCATGAGAGGCGGTAAGATGTAATTGAACAATCATCATTTCGTGAGGTGTTAGTTTGTCGTCCACAGAAACATTATGTTATTAATCCATTAGATGGAGTTGTGTGTAAGTTTAGTTTAAATATTTCTCATAACTACATCCTAGTATATTGAGGATACTGGTGTTATTACAAAATAAAGGAAATAAAAATATTTTAGGGGTTAGAGAAGTAAAATAAAAGAAAAAAATTTAAGATAAACTATTAACATTAATTTGGGTAACTCCCTTTGGTTTGAACCAAAGGACTTCATGAAGTTCCTTCTGCCTAAGGTAAGTCTTCTAGGAGGATTATAGGTATGTAGGGTGTGTAATTGGGCAGTGTTTGGACGATCCAAATGGATTTAGAGGTGTAAGGAATTCGTCAGAAGTAGTCTCCTTTTATAACGGAGAGGAGGGGCTCTTTAGGAAAGTGTGAAAATATTATTTTATAATATAATGATATTCTGTTTGTAATGGTCCAAAAATCATTAAGGTTGAAGATAATATGACTCATATTCAAAATAAAATCATCCAATATGAATTTGACATGTTTTGGATGATAATTTAATCAGGATAATCTTATTTATTTAAATCATTTATTAATGAGGTAAATACTGCATCATTATTGTGTCATAAATAATTTAATTTATTTGATGTCTAAAAATTATAAAACAAATACCATGATGTAGGAAATCTTTTTGGATTTCCAATTAAAATTTAAATTTGAAAATAAAATTTATATAACCCCTTAAAAAAATTAATTTACTAAAAAATATTTTCTTTTGTCATTTTTCCTTTTCTTTATGTTAATTAATCTAAATTGTCATTATCACTCCCAAGTGGATCAATGTGGTCCCAAAATCGACCCCATGATTCCCATGGTAGTAAATGACTCAGAAAATAATGTTTGGAAAAGTTTTAACGTAATTTTTAATTATTATAATATTCTTTTAACTTTGAATTACCCTATTTACCTTTAACCGTGGTAAATATAAGTTAAAAGTTACTGTTCACCAAAAATTATTTTCATATTATTAAACCACATTTTACTTCTTGATAAAAACCATGTATGTTGTATTTTTTAAATTCAATTCACAGAAGTGGTAAAATTTCATTTAAATGAAAAATTCAGTTTTTTTAATTACCACTAAGTGGTTTCACTATTCATCAAAAATTAAAGTTTTTTCAGAAAAATACCAAAAATTCAGCCTAAGCTATATTTGTTATTATGAATTCCAAAATAATGTCTTTTTTCAAATTCAAAACATAGAAGTGGCATTAATTAATTTTAAAATTAATTCTCATTGTTAAAACTAATAGCGTGTTTCTAAGAAACAATAACTTTCAAAAGATTGACACTTATTTAAGTCCAATTTCAAAGTAAAATTAACTCCAATGACCAAAATTGGATTAAATAGTAAAAATATATTCTAATTACACATTAAAACCATTTAATAAAAGTAATCTATCCATATAAGTAAATTAGATTAAAAGGCACTTTTGAATTAAAATACAATATTTTTCACTATTCATTAAAAAATGAACATTATCCGAAAAATACAAAAAAATTACCCAAAGTAAATTTGATTTCCCGATTATAAATAAAGATTTTATTTGGTCAATTAGAATGTATTAAAGTAACAAAAACTAGATTTAAATAGGGTTCACCAATAAAAGGTGGTAAATCGACCTTTTAATGAAAATTATGCTTAAATTAGATTCATTCACATTTTAAGCCTCTAACTATTATTAGGTAAATTTAATTACATTTAAAAATCATGTATAATCATATTTTAGTTAGTTTTTTTCATTCCCTCTAAAACAATGACTAAGAGATAACTACTATTTAAAATAATAATATTATATTATTAGTGTGCAACGTAAGATTCCAAAGAAACCCGTTGTTGCGTATTGGGTACGCTATCGAACATAGCAACCCCTTTAAAGTAAAATTAATATTTAATTCACAAATATTAATAAAAATAAAAATATCTTATTCTTCATTTTCCTGGGATGTTACATCCTTCCCCCCTCTTGGAAATTGCATCCTTACAATTTTTATTCACTTATCAAAATAAGTGGGGGTATTTATCCCTCATAGAATTTTCATATTGCCATGTTGTCACTTCAATCATATGGTTTTTCCACAAAACAATTACCTGGTGAATTACCTTATTCCATAACACTTGCTCTCTGTGGTCAAGAATTTTGACTAGTTGTTCTTCATAAGAGAGATTCTCTTCCAATTGAACTACCTCTGGGCTCAAAACATGAGACGGATCTAGCATATATTTTCTCAACATCAAAACTTGAAAAACATTGTGTACATGGGATAAACATGGAGGTAAAGCTACTATGTATGCAACTGATCCAACTCTCTCTAGGATTTCATAGGGTCCAATTAACCTCAGGCTCAACTTTCCCTTCTTACCAAAATGCATCACACTTTTCCATGGATAAACATTGAGAATGACATGATCACCTACCTCAAAAGAAAGATCATTCCTCGGGTTATCTGCATAACTTTTCTATCTGCTTTGAGCTATTGCCATGTGCTTCTGAATCAACTGAAATTTCTCGGAAATATCTTCTACTGATTCTGGTCCCATAAGCTTCCTTTCACCAACTTCATCCCAAAAACCCAGAGTTCGACAATGCTTTCCATATAATGCCACAAATGGAGCCATCTGTATACTGGAATGAAAAATGTTATTATAAGAAAATTAAACCAAAGAAAGATATTTCTCCCAACTTCCCTGATAATCCATCGAGCAAGCACGTAACATATCCTCCAACGTCTAAATTGTTCTTTCTGACTTCCCATCTGATTGAGGATGAACAGCTATACTAAAATTTAATTCAGTACCCAATGACTTCTGAAGGCCTTTCCAAAAGTTTTAAGTGAACCTAGGATCATGATCAGATACAATGGATAGGGGAAATCCATGCAACCTGACTATCTCTTTAACATAGAACCGAGCAAGTTGATCTAGAGAAAAAGTATCTCTAATAGGAATGAAATGAGCAGATTTAGTCAATTGTTAAACTATAACCCATATTGCATTATTACCTTGAGATATCTTTGGTAATCCCACAATGAAGTCCATGGATATATTTTCCCATTTCCATTCTGGCACCAGTAAAGGCTGATGCATTCCTTTCGGTAACTGTCTCTCTTCTTTAACCTGCTGACAAGTCAAACACTTCACAGTAAAATCAACAATATCTCTTTTCATTCCATCCCACCAATAATACTCCCGAAGATCTCTATACACTTTAGTACTGCCAGGATGAACTGAAAATGAAGAACAATGAGCTTCACATAACAACTCATTTTTCAACTATGAATCACGAAGAACACATAATCTCTTTCCACACCTCAAAACAAAATCATAATCACTGTTATATTTAGGCGACTTACCCTTCTGAACTAACTATACCTTTTTCTGCAACTCACTATCTTCCTTCTGCACTTTCTTTATTCTGTCTGATAGAGATGCTCTCACTGACACTTGAAACAAAACAGAAGAATTTCTCGCACCAACAACTTCTATGCCGAATTTCATCAAATCAAAAACCAAAGGATCTCATTCCAAAAATAGGATGGATAATGAGACATTAATTTTTCGACTCAAAGCATCAGCCACTTTATTTACGTTTCCTAGATGGTAATGGATCATGAAATCATAATCTTTGATTAATTCTAGCCATCTCTTCTGTCTCATGTTCAATTATTTTTGAGTGAATTTATACTTTATATTTTTGTGATCATTATATATTTCACACTTCACTCCATACAAATGATGCCTCAAAATTTTTAAAGAAAAAATAACAGAAGCTAATTCCAAATCATGTGTAGGGTAATTTAATTAATGTGGTTTCAACTGATGTGAAGCATAGGCAATTACCTGATCATTCTGCATTAGGACACAACCCAGTCCCTTCAACGAAGCATCCCTGTAGATAACAAACTCACCATTTTTGGAAGGCAGTTCCAAAACTGGAGCATTCACCAATCTCCTTTTCAATTCTTGAAAACAATCATCACATTCTTTTTTCCAAATAAAATTAACACCCTTTCGAGTTAACTTAGTCATTGGACTAGATTACAGAGCAAAATTTTCAACAAACCTCCGGTAATAACCTGCCAAACCAAGAAAACCACGAATCTCAGTTATATTTGTTGGTCTTGGCCATTCTTCAACAACTTTTGTTTTAGCAGGATCAACAGTTATGCCATTTTTTGAAACAATGTGACCATGGAATGAAATTTGTTGTAACTAAAACTCACACTCTCTGAATTTCCCATAAAGTTTCTTTTTTTTAATGTTTAAAAGAAAACCCTTAAATGACTTTCATGTTCCTCCTTACTTTTGGAATAAACCAAAATATCATCAATAAACACAACCACAAACTTATCCAAGAACTCACGGAAAATTATATTCATAAGATCCATGAATACAAAAGGTGAATTGGTTAACCCAAAAGTCATAACTACAAATTCATAATGGCCATATCTAGTACAAAATGCAGTCTTTAAAATTTCTGCTTCATTTACTTTCAACTGAAGGTACCCCAACCCCAAGTCAATATTTGAAAAATACTGAGCTCCCTAGAGCTCATCAAACAAATCATTGATATGAGGCAAAAGATACTTATTCTTAACAGTGATGTTATTAAATGCTCTATAATCAATGAAAAGTCTCATTGAACCATCTTTCTTTTTAAAAAACAATACAGGATAACCCCATGGTGATGTGCTGGGTTGAATAAAACCTTTACCTAATAACTCATGTAATTGCTTCTTTAACTCTAAAAGTTCAATTTGAGCCATTCAATAAGGGGGTTTTGAAATTGGATTAACATCTGGAACTAAGTCAATAGTAAATTCAACATCCCGATCAGGTATAATTAGAGAAAACTCATCAGGAAAAACATCAAGGTACTCATTTACCACTGACACATCATTAATATGAATAGTTCTTTTATTTTCAACAATATTTGCAAGGTAACATTCATTTCCATTTTTTACTATTTTCTCAGCTTCCTGATATGTTATAAAAAAAGGGTTCATTCTTCTACACAATCTAAAAATATTACTGAAATGAATCTTCTTTAGCTCTACAGTAAATCTTAGCATGATAAACAGAAATCCAATACATGCCCAAAATAACATCAAACTATACTAGAGGAAAAAAAATAAGGTTTTCAGGTAGATTCTTTCTGCACACAAGGACAGGAATGTTCTTATGTTTTTTTTGTCTCAACATTTCCTCCAGGTGTTTTTACCATAAGTTATGTATTAATATCTTGAGATGGAATTCCCAATTTACTATAAAACTTCTTAGAAATGAAAGAGTGTGTAGACACTGAATCAAACAACACATTGGAATAATCTGAACAAACAAACAGTGTACCTGATACTACTTCATTTGATGGCTCAACATCTGTTGAAATAGTTGCAAAGGATTTCACCACCCCTTTTTTCTTATAGTCTGACTGATTTCCCTCAGTTGAGTTATTTTCTGGACACTCATTTTCATAATGACCCATTTAGTTACACTTAAAACATCTTACTGATGGATTTTCATTGCCTGCTTGTTCATCTTCATTATAGTTACGAGCAATATGACCAGACTTACCACACCAGAAGCACTTTAAATTCTTTCATAAAAAATCTACATGATTCTTTTTACCAAACTTCTCACAAGATGGATATTTATTTTTCTTACCTCCGTGCTTCTTTGATGAATTCTTCCCCTTGCCTGCCAACTGGACCTCTTATTCTGTTGTTTTTTAAAGAACACTTGATCATCGAAAAACTCCATTTCCACCTTCTCCGCACATCGATCAATTTTTTAATAACTTTTGAACTCACGAGAGTATAACACTTTTCGATATCATGGCTTTAGTCCTGAGTAAAATCGATTTATCTTACTATCAAGATCTCGGATTAAATTTGGTGCATACCTTTCCAGTAGAGTGAACTTTGCTTCATAAGCATCCACTGAGTCATCCACCTACCTTAATTCTTGTAATTTTTTTCCATACTTAGACGAACCACCTTTGAAAAATATTTTTCAAGGAACATACCATTGAATTCATCCCAATCTAGAGCATCAATCTTCTTACTATCCTAGATATTTTTCACCATCGACCACCACTGATCAGCTTCACCTTTAAAACGGTAAATAGCGAGACTAACCTTTTGATGTTCAGAATAGCCCATGACACCAAAAATCTTATTTATTGATTTAATCCACCCTTTATCTAGCACAGGGTCAGATGATACACTGAATGATGGGGGATGTTTCCACATGAAGGGTTCCACTACTAACATGTTCCTCTGTGCTTGATCTGGCTGATCTCATTCATGGATACCACCACCATTTATCTCCTGAGTGAACTGTGCCATCACTGCAACAAACTGTTCAGTTCTGATTCCAACCATCTGAGGTTGCTGATTTGGAAGTTTGTCTTCCTCCTGATGTCTTCCCAACATAGCTGCCCTATTTCCTCTACGGAAAACCATTATAAACATAGAAATATCTTAGGCAAAGAAACATGGTAATATTTAAATGCTATATGATATCAATATTAACATAAATTACTTAATGGATATTAATTTATCAATACCCTAACTCCTAAAGTTATATAAACTGACCTCTGATACCAACTATAAGGAACCAGCCTTATACATTACATAATATTTATTGAAATGAATAATTCACAATGAGGATATTTTCAGGTTTAGAGTTTTAGAGAATTTGGACATAACTATAACATATCAAAAGATTACAAAGTAGACACTTCTACCCAGTATCCATTTTTTTACAAAACATGAACTCTTGAAAAAACGAGTCTTGTCTAGTTCCATGTTTAAGTGAAAAATAATACTCCTTGATTCCATCCTTGACCCTATTCCACATTATGTCCTGTGATAAGCATTTCAAAAACTGGGGATGAGCATTTAAAGCTCAGTAATGGATACACAATGAAGGAAAACTGTTAGTTTTTCAAAACAACAAATAAACCATGAATACTTTATCATAAGTAATACTTTTCTCCTTTTTTGAAGAAGTAAATACTCTTCACTGAATAAAAGATCATTACATACCCTTTTTTAACCAAAAGGTTACCATAAAACCCATATAAAGAACACATAACATATAAAGGTAACTTGGGACATAAACATACTTAAATGAAATAACCATACGGTCGACTTCAACACATATCACTAAATAGAATATCCATATGGCCAACTTCCATACCCAATGCATTGGAGGTTATAATGTAACAACCCATCCTGGTATTCACGGCACCACCTGTTATTTGGTTTATCACGTAACCACCCGTCAAATGTCTAAGTACCATTATAAAATCATAATACATGAAACAAATATAATGGAAAGAAAACATTTCCACATTTTAATCATAATATATCACTTAAATATATTGGCATAGCAAATCCATTTTCAAAACCATTTTCAATACCAAAATTATGTAAAAGATTATATGGTATTTATTTTCTTTTAAAAACATTACGGCTTGTTGAGGAAGCCAAAGATCAAATAATACCCGCGGCGAAAGAAAGGTCATTGTCACCGCATTCGTTAAAAGAAACATTCCTTTTTGTCGGTTAGTAAAATTCTTCATATAAAAAGATTCCCTTTGAAAAGTCAAGGGTGTTTATACAACTTATAAAAGAAAGTCGTGTATTAAAACGAAATATGCCTTAATGAAAGGATATTGAGACGAAGTCCCTTACCTCACGTCTGACTTGACTCGATCGTTCTTTAATCTCCTAAGTCATAAACTAAAGTTAATTTACACTTTCTTGGGAACCTTTTTCAAGTTTATTATTCCTTTTGTATAACTTATTACCATGTTATAAACATTATGTAATCATTTAAGTTAATAACGTTCATTTTTTTGATATTTGGTACATGAGTAAAAAATGAACACCTTATATTTAAAAGTTGTCCATGTGGTCAATAGTCCATTATATAAAGAATGATATTAATGAATTAAATATCATATATATATCATATATATTCAGTATATAAATGTATTTATAATAGTACATAACATTTGGAGGTAATAAATGAAATGCACCGTTCATGGAGACGGTAAGCTGTACGTACGCATGAATGCTAATTTCATTTCTATTTATTATTTTAGTGGAATTAAAACATAATTATACATGGGTATATTGTTATTCCAGTATAATATAATATATAATATCATTAAATATATCCTTTATACATCCCACATAAGTCATTAACGAGTCACATCACTTTAAGGGGGCGGTAGTCCGCACTTCCTCAAATGAGATTATCGTATTTACCCTCTATGGAAACCATAAAGGATTGATATGATTGGGATTTACAAAAGCATAATAAAATCATAAACATAATATATATCATATATAAATATATTTCCATCATAATGTCCACCATGAGAGGTGGTAAGAAGTAATTGAACAATCATTGTTTCGTGAGGCATTAGTTTTCCGTCCACAAAAACATTATGTTCTTCATCCATTTGATGGAGTTGTGTGTAAGTGTAGTTAAAATATTAATCATTACAACATCCTATAATATTTAGGATACTGGTGTTGTTACAAAATAATGGAAATAAAAAGATTTTATGAGTTGGAGAAGTAAAATAAAAGAAAACAATTTAAGAGAAAGTGTTACCTTTAATTTGGGTAACTCCCTTTGGTTTGAACCAAAGGACTTCTTGATGTGCCTTATACTTAAGTTAAGGCTTCTAGAAGGAGTATAGGGATGTAGGGAGTGTAATTGGTCATATTTGGGATGATAAAATTGCTTGAGTGGTGTGAGGAATTGGTTAGAAGTGGTCTCCTTTTATAAGGGAGAGGAGGGGCTCTTTAAGAATGTGTGAAAATATTATCTTATAATATAATGATATTCGGTTTCTAATGGTCAAAAAATCATTAAGGTGGAAGATAAGATGTTTAATATTGTAAATAAAATCATCCCATAATAATTTGTCATGTTTTGGATAATAATTTTATCATTATAATCTTATTTATTTGAATCATTTATTAATGAGGTAAATACTGCTTCATTATTTTTTCTAAATTAATTTAATTTATTTTAGGTATATAAATTAGAGAAAAAATACAATTATGTAGTAAATCTTTTTATATTTCCAATTAATATTTACAGTATAAAAGAGAATTTATATAACCCCTTCAAAAAATTAATTTACTAAAAGATATTTTCTTTTCTCATTTTTTCCTTTTCTTTAAGTTAATTAATCCAAATTGACATTATCACTCTCACGTGGCTCAATGGGCTCCCAAAATGGACCCAAAGATGACCATGGTCGTAAATGACTCCACCAATAAGGTTTTGACATGTTTTAAGGTAATTTTTAATTATTATAATATTCTTTTATCCTTGAATCACCCTATTTACCTTTAACCGCGGTAAATAAAAGTCAAAAGTTACTCTTCACAAAAAATTATTTTCATCTTATTGAACCACATTTTACTTCTTGATAACAACCATGTATGTCGGATTTTTGAAATTTAATTCACAGAAGTGGTAAAATTTCATTTAAATGAAAAAAACAGTTTTTTTAACTACCACTAAGTGGTTTCACTATTCAACAAAATTGATGTTTTTCAGAAAAATACCAAACATTCAGCCTAAGATATATTTGATATTCTTAATTATAAAATGATGTATATTTTTTCAAATTCAAAACATATAAGTGGCATTAATTAATTTTAAAATTGATACCCGTTGTTAAAACAAATAGTGTATTTTTAAGAAACAATAACTATCAAAAGATTGACACTTGTCTAAGTCCAATTTCAAAGTGAAATTAACTCCAATGTCTAAAAGTGTATTTAATGGTGAAAATATATTCTAATTACACATTAAAACCAATTAAAAATATAATATAACCATATAAATAAATTAGATTAAAATGCACTTTTGAATTAAAATACAATATTTTTCACTATTCATTAAAAAATGAACTTTATCAGAAAAATACCAAACAATTAACCAAAGTAAAATTGGATGACCCCATTCTAAAGAAAGATTTTATTTATTCAATTATAATTTATTAAAGTAACATAAACTATATTTAGATAGGGTTCACCAATAATTGGTGGTAAATCGACCTTTTAATGAAAATTATGCTTAAAATTAGATTCATTCACATTTTATGCCTCTATCTTTTATTGGGTAAATGTAAATACATTTAAAAAGCTTGTATAATCATATTTTCGTTATTTTTGTTCATTACCTCTAATAAAATGTCTAGTATATAACTACTATTTAAAATAATATTATTATTTTATTAGTGTGCAACGTAAGATTCCAAAGAAACATGTTGTTGCGTATTAGGTACGCTATCTAACATAGCAACCCCTTTAAAGTAAAATTAATATTTATTTCACAAATATTAACTAATATAAAAATATATTATTCTTCATTTACCTAGGATGTTACAGTATCATCAACAAAAACCACAATGAATTAATCCAAAAATAGGTGAACTTCATAATTAATCATGGATATATGAATTGTCGGTGAATTAAATAAACAAGATAGTATCATAAAGAAATCATAGAAGACAAACCTACTCTGAAAAGTAGTATGAGAAATATAAAGTTTCATCACCTATAACTGGTTATATCTAAATCAAAAAAAAATCTTCTAAAACCACTTAGTTCTTCTCATTGACAAAATATGTAATCAATACTAAGAAACAAATATTGGTTCTTGATAATAATCTATTTTAACCTTTGGAAACCCACATAAAAACATAAATAACCACTCACCTTATTAGAGAATAACACGGATTCACCCCAAGGGGAAATGATAAAGAAAATAAATCCCTTCATATCATGTTCCTCTAACTGGACATTTTTAACCTTAATATCTAAAGGACAAATCATGTACTAATGAATGGATATGGGCTTTGTACCTTTAAAATTATGATTTATAAATATGACTTCTGTCTTAGAATAAAAACCTAAGATGTATCAAAGAATATGTCTTGGAAGAATTCTAAAAGGTGAAAGGAATAACAAAATTATCCCATTATCCCAAAAAAATAACAGAAAACTCGGATGGAGCCATCCATAACTACATATGTCTAGATCCCAAATGGCCTGTCTAAAAATCCAACTCTCTGATAAGGGTATAAAAACAACTTCAAAAGACATAACTAACACTTTTCAATTATTGAAATCAATATAGAGTTTAGAAATCCATGTAAGTGATCACATCAAAGATTAAAATCTATAACATGAAGAGTCATCAGATAATCATATAACAATTCACCTAATATCACACCCTATACATATCTAAATACCCTTGTATTAAATCCTCAATATTCTTTCCAATCCGTCAGATCACTAACAACCCTAAAGACCACTACTATGCCACCTATTCTGTCCATAAGAATAATGACCCCCACCCCCCATGTCTTGAACATATAGAAAACTCAAACTACCAGCCTATGGTATAACACCTTGTTTAGATATATAATTTTAAGAATGTTCATCACCATGATCACTACAAAAATGAGAGTATCTATGAAAGAAACACAATTGACACACCATCTACCCATATAATAGATAATCCTCATGTTATCACTGACACTACAGTTTGGGTATTCCCCACTCCAAATCATTGTTAACATATAGGCGGTGTCCTCCCATGCTAGGAAGAATATGCTCCATGGCCTTGACTAGCATGTTTTTCACCACTCCAATGAGAATCATCTCATCACTACTACATGTTACAAAAATATTCACTCCCAATAACAAAATGAATTAAAAATATCCTTGGCATGACACAACCAACTAGGTTTCTATTAGAAATGAGGGATCAATCACAAACATAATAGTGAAGTCAAATTAAAAATTCGCACTATAAGCCATATTGTGTGGTTCACATTATCTTTAAGATGATGAACTAAAGAAATATCATAACCAATCAGTTTAGTAGTAAATCAAAATAAATATATGAAAAACTGTCAAAATCTATAACTTATATGATACCATGAACTAGATGAATAAATTACAAAGACTTAATATTGAGGAATATCTAATCAATGAAATAAGAATAAAATTCCATTTTATACATTTATACATGTTAAATGTTCTGGAATAGGACATTACATAAGAAATAATCTATTCCTAAAATCATATACATATCTTTCTTTACCCTTCTCTCAAGGGGAATATAAACACTGTCCAAAATAGCCTACAAAAACTCAATATTTAACTCAGCATCCAGTAGTCTAGACTCTCATTAAAATTGAGTTGGATACTGTAGTTCAAAATATCTAGTTAGATACAACATGGAAGTCTTTACACATAGAGCTTCACCTATTATAGACTCTATAAAATGACATATATTGTATTATATCCACTGATTAAGAGGATTTCATGATACAGTAGGGTTTTTATATCAACCATCATTATGTAATTCTTTACCCTTCCCTCCTGGTGCTCAACAGGGGGGTCATCATGGTGTAATTTCAACACAATACCAAACTCTTAACTCAGAAACACATTAGAAACATGTATTAATATCATATATAGGATAATAAATAATAGAAATTATAAAGCACTAATTTATACAGATTACCTAGAATATAAATGAATCACATAACTTAGAAGCTCTCCATATCCCTAACTACCCCCTCTCATGTGGGTAAACATCAAGATATAAATATGATTCATAAAATTGACCTTAAAATATAAATAACATATCTAGATCATGAGCTTAGTCATGCATAAATCCTAAATAAAAAAATATTTAAAGTCACTATATATGTTTCTACTAAAACATTAAATAACTGAACCATATATCATATTCAAGGTAATCAAACACAAGAAATTAGACAGATGTTTTTTGAATACTACATACCAAAAATGATGACTAAATTCACACCTCTTTCCATCCCAATTAAATAGTAAAACAATAAATCAATAATCAATAAACTAAAGAATCATATTTTCAAAAAATCAAAATATATATTTCAATGAAAATTAATCAATATAATCATTTCACTTGTATTTTTTTCTTTTCCAAAATTATTGCTAAAAACTATCAAGAACAATTAATATCCCAAGTCCCAATATCATCCTACCTCTATATACCAAGAACAAATTATAATTCAGAAATAAAAAAGGCTTTGATAACACTTTATAAAATCCCAACCCAATTCAACACTATTATAACTAAACTAAAAAATTACCTAACTCAATTAAAACATCCCTTATAACAAAGGACATTCATCAGTGGGGAGGGTCTATTTGGAACCATGTGTTACTTTTATATACTATTTTAGTAAATTATCAATTGTATTATAATTGGTTGATTTCTGATTGTAATGTTTTGAATGTTTAAAAGTTTTGTAGGTAGTATTATTATCACACAATTTGAAGTAATTTTGTACCCTTTCCCTAACTTTTATGAGTTTCTTTTCTAATAGTTTTACCACCTATCATACATAGCTATGGGTACCATTCATCCTAACTATGAAGGTGGCTCTATATTTTTTCAATGGAATTCCCATCATTGATGCATGGTTTAGTGATGTGTGTGCCCAAATATATAGTTTAGACAAAAATTGATTTTCAGGCTTCCAAAAAAACCCCTTGTATATTTAAACCCACTTTTGGATAGTCTCCTCTAATTTTCACATATCTCATCCATGAATATAATTAGTTGAGTCACCTCTATGGATTTTGGCCATACAAACATTATTACTACATGATTTCATAAAGTAAGCTCCTATTTTCTTAATCACTTCCCTTTTTTATCTTCTATTATCATGTCATGTTCATCATCATCCTCAAACATTAATGAAAAAATTGATCATGATATCATCTAGGGTTTATCTAATCATGGGATTTTGGATTTATCGGGTTCATGATGTACCCCCCATGAACCTCATCTAGTATTATTTTTTGAAAGTTGATTGTTATCATCTCCTTGATGTATATTATTTTTTTAATTCTATTAATTTGAAACATTATGTGGTAAATGAGATTTATAAACTATTTTTCTATCATGTGTGCATCTATATATGATATTATTTCTGAATTTCGGAATTTTCTCCACAGATTTATTTTATTATGTTTCTAATAAATGGGATTTAATTAGGATTTGGGTTTATATATAAAAAAACATTCACGCAAGGGATTTTTTTAAATGTCTATTTGAGTTTTTAAAAACCAAATGATAACAAAAGTGATGTTCCCCAGGAGTAGGTTGTATGAATACGATGGGGGGTTAATCAATGGTAGTTTTTTTAAAGTTTATTCTTTATGAATAATGATCTATAATTATATAGGATCCAATCAACCAAGATTCTAATATCAACCTTACATGATTAGATTAGAAATAATAACAATACAAGGAATAAACAATTATTTCAAGGTTCCTTCCATGAGTGGGTAACCATCCCCCATGGTGAAATATTTTAGTATGAGACACACTTTTTCCACTAGAATACATTATCAATTACAAGTAGTGAGGGTAGTTATAATCTTCAAACCAAATCTTATCCCAAAACACACAACATATCTTTGAATGTTAAGGTAACTCCTTCCCCTGTAAAAGTAAATCATAACAATGTTTCTTACATCAAATTAGATTTAGATCTATTTTATAGATGGATGATAATATTCTTAACAATACTTCAAATAAATAGAGATATTATGTTCTTACCTAATTATGGACATTAACATATGATATTCAATGTTTAACCAAGTACATTAAGACTTTCTCACTAATTCTAAAACATAAATGTTATACTTCCCAATCATATATTATAGAATAATTGATTTCTTTAGGTTTATATTCACGATTTTGGAATCCAAAATCTAGGTATCTATATATAGTTGTCTTAATATTTTTCATTTTATGCCAATATGTCCCTTAATCAGTCATTTTAGAATAATCTTGATATAATTGAAATAAAAAAATTAAGTACCATATATTATTATAGAGTGTTACCAAAATTGTTTTTTACTCCATGATCCTTTTTAAAATTCCTCATTAAACTTATCATGTTCTTATATCTCCAATTATTCTCATCTTACATTCAATAAATATCTATTTTAACAAATGAGATGATTTAATAAAAATAACCAGAAACTCTCCAGTTGTAATAACTATTTATAATTACCAAATATTTTCATGTGGAAATTCATGTATATTACAGTTGTTAAATATTATTTAAGTTGTCTACAACCGCATATTGAATCATAGCTTAATCATTAACTTTTTATTTTTGAATTTAATAACTAAAAAAATTCACTATGATTTACTTCTTGAAGTATCCTCTAGAAAATCAACATCTTCAAAAACAATTCTAAGAAATTATTACATAAAAAACTAGAAATAGTTGATTATGAATCTTATATATGATCTTTATCAATTCAAACATATGTGTAAATGAAGAATATTATTTTTCAAATGACTCTTATAATTTTTAAGGGTCATCATGAATTTTTCAAATTCTCGGAGAACTCGAAAAACGACTCATACAAAAATGGAATTGACTCTTATGTAGTGTATGTTGACCCACATGATTCCTTGGGAAATCAAAGTCATACCTTTGTTTCCAATTATTTGTAAATTTTCAAGGAATTCTCATTCATATGAAAATATATATATTACCCTAATGATATATATAGTGTTTTCCATTGACTCTTAGGATGTTCTGTGACGACCCTTATGAAACGTAGTGGGTCTCTTACACATGATTTATATTAATAATTAATCTCATATTAAGGGTAAATAACCCTTATGAAATTCTAAATCTTGAAAAATAATTATAATTTATCAATTTTTATGTCATTCATAGTTCTGCACCTCTAAATTATATAGTTTCCCAACAACATATATAACATTTGTAACACTCACAAAAACTTCTCAAACAAACTAAGTAGCATTTAAAAAATACTCATAACATCCCCATTCAATTAAAAATATATAAAAAAATATGAAACACTTAAAAAAATCTAAATAACTTTTAAATATTGTCATAAAATATTTAACAACAAATAAAATCCTTTAATGATTCCATTGTGATCTTCAAGCTCTCCATTTTTTTGTTAACATTAAAAAACTAAAAATATATATATAATTTAGATCGCATAATCATAAAATCATGATATTTCTCAAATAAAATGTTCTTGAAACAAAACTATCAGATAATTAAATGATTTTGATAGAATTGCATCTCTCAGTGATAAAAAAAAGTTTGGACTAGTGACCTAGATATTCTTTCACCTTATTCCATGATCTAAATTAACTTTTTCCCCTCTTTTTTATAATAACTACAAGATAGAAATCGCTAAAAATTAATGAAATAGTTATTCCTATACTATTCTTTGATAAAAGAATACAATGAATTAGAATTATGTAATTCTCATACATTATTAAGAATAATGGGAAGGATGAACATTAAGTTTCAATAGTAACTAATCAACGCTCTCTCTAGGAAGTAATTTTATTAACAAAACTATAATATGGTCCATTGAGGAAACTTATTACAGCTTCACATATCCATTTTCTATTTTTTCATTAATTAAACTATATTAAATTTCAATTTAATATAATATAAAATACTGAAAATATTTTTTAGACATATCTATAATTTTTTAATTACCATAATCAGTCCTAAACGGATTATAAACTTAAACTTTCACATCATCCACATAAACATTTATCCATATAATTTTGAGTACAATAATGTGATAGAGTAATATATATATACTCTATTATAATAAAAGTCACTAAAATCAACTTATTTTTGTACTAGATCACATAGTTATCACCTAATAAGTTTCCACATGATTTGTAATTAAAATCATTGAATTACATTCCCAATTTTCATATATGAAAACTATTAAATTTAGTTATTCAATACATCTATATAGAAGACCATATATCATTTTTTTTAACATATTTGATAACAATATTTTGTTTTCATCATGTGAAGACTCGGTTGGAGCACTCTAATATATTAAAAAACTATTCACTATATATACTATGAATGGTATTAGATTTTTTCATATGATTAAATCATGCAAGAAATATGTGGAATTATTTTTTATTGACACTTCATCCATCTTAATCTACGATTGATCTAATTCCAATAGAGATAGTTGTTGATACTTCTTTAAAATCATCAATGAGTAATTTCATCAATAATTATCTGAAATATTTTTCTTAGGATAAGAAAATTTATTCATCCTTTTGTATAATATTTAGTCCGAAAAAATGTCTCAATTCACCAATCATTAACATCAAAAAATTTATTTTCAATTGTTTTGATAACTCCTCATAGAAATTATCTTTTTGACTTGTAAATTGAATGTCATGAACATAAAAAATGACTATCAGAATACCAATAGAAATCTATATCATATAAAATTACTATCAGCCTTTAATTTTTGAGATTCCATTATTTTTTAAAACCATCAAATTTAGAATATCATTCTCTAGTAGACTAATTTATCCTTTATAGTGACTTATTTATCCTACATATTGTACCTCCCTTACTATCTAGGATGAATGAATCAGATTTTTTAAAAAATACTTTTATTTTATTTATCTAATTAAAATTTATGTTTTCACATCCATATGATGAAACATATAGTGCATATGAGTTTCAACAATAAGATATATTATGAGTGATTTTATTATTACATCTGCTGAAATAGTCTATTCAAATTCAATCCATTTCATCTAAGAATACACTTTTCATTATTTTTTCATTTTCTAACATCTCACCTTTCTCTTTTAGATCATTTCTAAATACTCACTAGGTAATTAAAATATTTTTAATACAATTCTTGGTATTATCTCCCAAGTGGTATTCTTCCCTATCTGATCAATCTCATCATTCATAACTTATATCTAATCCTCACACTCAACTTGTTCTAAAACAATTTTTTTGTTCAATATATAAAATAAGGGTTATCTAATTTTTAATTATAAATAATATTTATATATTCATAATAATTTCCCAACTTCCATTAATATTTTATAATTCAACGTTTTTCATTAATCTATGATATATCATCTTCTCATCTCCAGCATCTTCATCCTCAACATTGGATTAATTACAATAACAAATCAATAGAAATTGATTATATTTTAGATTATTTGTCAGTAAAATTATCATAAAATTTAATGTTACATGCTTAATTATTTTCAATATGTATTACAGTTGCATAGAAAATGTTTGTTTATTTTAAACAATTTCCACAAAGAAAAATTTACTATTTTATGATCCTTCGTATTCCAGCATCTGTATCCGATGTCATTTGAAAGGTAGCCCATGATGTTAACATTTTTTAATTTATCATTGAATTTTCTTAGATTAGAGGTTTTAATCATTATATAAAAATTTATAAAAATAAATTTTATGTGGTATTTTTAATAACATCATTTTAGACAAAATTTCATATATTTTTATGTGTGACATAGTTTTAAGCATGCAATTTTTTTGAATAAGAGTACACACTACTTCCCACCATGAAAATATTTAGAGGTTAAATTTAGAAATCATTTTTCATTCTATTTCATCAAAAATTATTTTCTATTTTTACTATTTGATTTTTATTGGGGAGTGTAGGGTGCACTATATTGGTTCTTGATTCCATTCATTACAAAATTGATTAAAAAATTATTTCATCTGTATTCCCTACAATCATAATATTTTTTCCTTTTGATATAGACTCCCAAATTTTTTTCAACTTGTCTTGTAAAAAAATGTATCATATCTTGTAATTCAAACATTTTCTTTATGAACATTAAACTCATCCCACATGTGAAATTATCAATGGATGTACTAAAATATAGGTCACCCATCGTATTCATTTTCCTCATATCTCCATATAAGTCAAAATAAATAATCTCAAGTGTTTTAGGGGATAGAATATGCACTATTTTGTTTTTTCCATGAACTACCTTTAATATTTGATATGTTTCATAAAAAAACTCTTACTCTATCTTGATGAGAAACTCTACATTCAACAATTTCATTAATTTCATTTTGGTTTTGAAGCTAAAAAACACTCACATTGTTGTTATTAATAAATTTTCATTATGTAAATTTTAGGAAATTAATAATCATGGAAATTTTAGTTCTGTAATTATATTATAGTCATTCATCCGCAATTAATATTCATTGAATTATTTTGAATGTGTTTTAGCGTATTCTGAAAACATTGTTCCTAGAATATGTGTGAAAGCATAATGTTAGGAATAAGAACTAAAATTGGAACATCATGTATAATTCATATAACCTACGTTGTTAAGAGTATATATTTATGGAATCCTTTGTTTGGATGGAACCGTACGTTTAAGAAATGGGAAAGTACTTTTCAGCATCCCATCTTTTGGAAGAAACCATACATTTGAGGAAAAAACATATGGAACATTGACTCTACTCTAGTATTCAACCGTACATGAATCAACCCAACATTATCTGTTTTTTCATCATGTGAAGGAACCCAATGTATGACCATTCGATAACAATATTTTTAAATCACGGATATTATCTGAGATTTCTACAATGTCCTTGATGAAAATAGAAATTGATTCGAAGATGGTTTGTGAAAGATTCAAAGGATAGTTATGATTGTTTTAATGAATTGTATTCAATTATGTAAAACTTTACTATTTTTATGGTATGTTATGAATCTATTAAATATTTTTGAATTAAAATATTCTATAATTATTGTATGACATTACTAGAGTAGGATTGACCTAGAGATGTTTGTCTTTCTATATAAATATAAATTTTATCTTCATTTAAGTATATATACAACAATACAACATATAAAATTATATATATATATACAATAAATTTATTGTTTCTTATACTTTAGAGATACACTATAGAGATATACATGTTTAGAACTATCTAATTTACTTTAAGTTGTTGCTATCACTGATACTAAATTTAATTTTTACAAATTCCTATGACTAAAGATATGATAATTTTGGAAATGATACACTTTGAAGACATTAATGTTTAAACATTTTTCTGGTGTTCTATTTGCTGTTGTATGATGAAAGCCTATTAAAATGTTAATGATCTATTTTCTATCATGGAACATTGATGAACTGATTTCATTTGATAGTTCCTAAGATAAGCTGTGAAGTTTTACTCATCCCATCAAAAAATAAAACTCTTTCCATTTATTTGTGTTTTCTATGATCGTACGCTGTCATAGTTATGTGTTAGCTTCATGTACTAAGATATGGATATTACGTTCCTTAAAAAAGAAATACAAGGATTTTTTAATTCATTTATGTTGTTATCTTCCTCCACTTAGTGGTATATTTTGATGGTTTTAGGATCAGAGGACGTAATTAAAATTACAAAGTTCATGGAGTTGAGCGTTGGTGCTGTGAAGTAGGGGATATTTGTGCCCTAAACCAAAATATATCACTGTGTTCATTTAATTTATTTATTTCTGTTGCTTGATCATCCTTGAGGTAGTAGGAAAGGAATACTACTTTTTAAGAGAGGTATTCTGGATATCCCAATGTTTTGAAAACCACAAATCATCATCCCTCTTTTGAGTTTGACATCGTTATATCTATCCTCGCCTAGCCTTTGGTATCAGAGGTGGGGTTCTACTGGTATATTAAGAATTTACTTATTCAATATTGGCATGTTGTATCAAAAGTCTTTATAGATTATTTACTAGGTCTAACAAGACTGAGTTAACGATTCAGATGAAGAAATTATGAAATGGATGATTCTAGAAAAGGTATGTCAATGATTCGATATCCCTATATTAATTGTATTGATTATGGATTATGGAAATCTAGTATGATTATTTATTTTCAAAATAATGGGAATAGGGTTTATTTAAATATTTTTAAGCCTTATGTGATTCTAAAAAACGATTTTGAAGATTGGAGTACTTATCAAGAAAAAGAATATGATCACAATTCAAAATATATGAATTCTATTGGGTTTGGTTTAGGAACTAAAGAATTCAATCGAGTATCTAAATGTTCTAATACGTATAAGATGTGAATGAAAATTGATATTTCCTATGAGGGAATTGACAATATCAAATAAAGAAGATACACTATTGAAATGTTAAAGTTTGATACTTTTAGAACATATATGAATAAAACTTTCAATAAAATGGATGAAAGGTCGAAATAGATTTTGAAAAATGTTCCAACATTTTGTGATTCAATTTTTCAATCAGATCAAACATTAAAAGTACAAAAAACATTACCTACTAAGGGGAATATAATATGTGAATCTATATTCAAGTATACAATAGTATAGAATTTAACAATGAAGGACTTGATTAAGACATTAATGTTTTTTGATTTTAAGATGCAGGTTGAAGCATAAATTCAAATCAAGCATGAAAAAGCCTCTCTGGTGTCTATAATTTATGAATCATCAAATTAAAATCTCCTAGATTTAGATAAAGAACTATTAAATCTTTCTGTAAATTTTGAAATTATATATAGAATGAAAAAGATTGATAATAATGATGAGAGATGTTGTGAATGTGTGGAAAGAAGTCATACAAAGGATAACTATCCTTTACTCAAAGATCAAAGGAAATATAATTACAAAAGAGAATTCATGAAAGTAGAAAAATAATATATGGAGTAATTCTTCTAGTTCACATGACGAATATTCCGAAAATTTAGAATCTAAGTGTAAATTTATATTTATAATGGTAGATACTAATGATGTACAATCCTCTTACTCTCAAAACCCTTGTTCTGAAAAGCATTCTTATGATGAGTTAAATATATATTTTTTATCTTACAAGAAAAAAATGAATAATTAATGAAATATTATAGAAAAATTATGAAAAATTATGATACAATTCTATTAGATAATAAAAATTTATCAAAAGAGACTATAGATTTAAAATCAAATGATTTTAAAATTTTTGATGATTTATATAATATCAGGATTAAAGAATTAATGGATAATGTTTTTGATTTAAAATAAGATTTTAGTATGTTAATAAAAAAATTCAAAAATCTAAATCAAATACTTTGACAAAATAAAATACCGAAAGGAAAATTTGGAATAGGAAGTAATGGTGAAAGACCGAAACTAAATAATTTGTTTTGTTCCTTATTTAAATAGAAAATACATGTCTACTATTACTTTTTTTACTATGAAACTAATTGGGATTGTATAAATGATTTATTCTTTAGAAAATCAAAAATTTCCGGTGTTAAAATTGGTTTTCCCCAAAATATTGGTCAAATTGTAGAATTACTACTCAAAAAAATATGTTTGGTTGCCTAAAAAATTTAATTGATAACACTGTTGGACACAAAAGAATGTGGGTACCAAAAATCACATATTTTAGGTATTTTTTAGGATTACAACACAATGCGATATCAATAAATCTTGAAGTGGTAAACCAATTGATATATGTTAAAATATCAACCTATGGATTGAACAACTCTGAAGTAGTTCTTTATAAAACATCCTCAATACTAAATCCACTAATCCAGGAATTATTTTATTTTAATATTTACATAATTATGGTGCATTAATTGTTTTCATACAATAAAAGAAAGTTATTTTGAAAAGTTTAATAAAAATTATCATTTAACATATAAATCATGTTTTAGTTTGTGTTGATTATATAAAAATTATGTTAAGTATTTAATTTGAGAATACAATATTAGATATGAAATGTTTATTTTTTATTTTTTGAAAATAATTTATATTTTTTTCATAAAATTTTATTTGGTTGTGATATTAGAATTAATATTCTTACATTACATATATTTTTGAAATGATTGTTCTATATTTTATGGCATAATGAACTGAAAGTTCATTTATATGTCGTTAGAACCAAATGTTTCATCTTCTCTTTAAAAACTAATTATTCTTTATCTTCATCTTCGAATTTTCTTTTCCAAAATATTGTTGCAATCTAGTCATATAATGATAAAGAAGTCATGAAATTCAAGTTCAGAAGAAAATTTATTTCATAGGATGAAAATAAAATAATCCTTCGAACCCATTAAATGAACAATATATTTGGGAAGGGGTCTCGAGGCAGCACACAACCCCGGTGACTGCTCCATGGAGGCTGGTGCGGGGAATAAGCGGTCGGAGGAAGGTCTGCTCAATGTTGGCAGGGCAGAACAGGTCTCTCAGGAGGGGATGGGGGAGGACGAACCTGGTGTTATGCAGGAGGAGGTCTTGGAAACTCCTCTCCTAACCAGTGCTGAGGAAATAGGGGGACCAGACTCAGGCTCTCAGGCAGGGGGAGCAGTTTCTCCAACTCGAACTCCGGTCAATCTGAGCAACAGATTTGCCAGTCTTGCTGTGATAGAGCAACAAGAGGAGCCCCATGAAGAAACCCTGGAGGTCAGTAAAGTCTATTCTGAAGGAGAACAAGGTCTGAAGAGCAATAGGAGTGACAAGAGGAGGAGGGGTAAGAAGAACTACTCCTCCCTGCCACCTCCTATGAAGACTCGGTCAGCTAAAAGGACAGTGGCCGAGGAGATGGGCAGCGGGGTTGGATGTCATTCAACTTCATCTGGTAAGTCTGACCCATCCTTGGACTTGATATTGTCCTCAGATGAGAAGGTGGAAGAGCAGGTTCTATATCTCAATGCTTCGGAGGAGGATGCAGCTAGGATTATGGGTCGGACCTTTGACGTGAATCTCAATGAGGAGCAATATAAATGGGTTGACAAACAAGATATGATTCTGGTTGGCGGCTTCAACAAGGGGGTGATCAAACTCGATGAGTATATCCAGGTATGGAACAAGATGACTTCTGCACTTGAAGATCTGCTAAGGGAGGAACCTCACTATCAGGTATTCTTCTTATCGTGGAAGCTTTTTAGGGATATGGGCTCTGGCAGAATCAAATTGTTTATCAATGATTTTGAAATCTCTGTTGATGTGTGTGGGAAAGTATGAGGGCCGGACTGGCTCCGATGAGCTGGAGTACACCTCTGTTCACTTTGCAGGCCATTTGGGACTTGGTTGAATTTGAGGGAGGGCTTTGCCTTCGGGAGGGACCATGCTTGCATGGGATCGCCGAGTGGTCCTGCATTGGGGTTGGTAGTGTTTTCTTTGCTTGGTCGGGTCTGTTTCTGGTTTTCTGCTTGGGTGTTTTTGTTGTATGCTGAACCTTTCGGTTTCTCACTTTTCCCACAAAAGTGTTTTCTTAATAAAAAAAATAAGTTTCAGGTATGTGAAAAATAGTACAATTAGTGACTTCATAATTTTATTTTACTTATTATTATTCCTACGTAAGCTTCAAACTAATTTTTGTCTTTACTTATGAATAAAAGTTCTTTAAAATGATCCAATATGTATGATTCAGGGGTTTTTAGACAAATAGTTGTCTAATTCTAATAAATTCTCCTTGATTAAATTTTTACCTTTTTAATGAATTAATAAATTCAAGGGAGTTACTTACTACTCTTAAATTTTTTATGTCACAAAAGGGGGGATGTTTTATGACGTAATTTTATAAGTTTTGTGTTTAAAGGAAAATGATAAATTTTATTACCATGTTCATAGAGTTAGGGAAAGTTATTGAATATAATATCATTGCCTTGTGAGAGAAGTTTTCTATGAAATACAATTCACATAAATGGATTATAAGGGAATTTTTTTATCCTAATATCAGAGAAGTTATAATCCCTATAATGGGAGAGATGTTTTATTTATGGAAGAAATATTATATAAAGAAAAATGTGGAAAATCTATTTTTTATTTTTCCAAAAATTAATTTTATATTTTATTTATTTATGTTATGTGTTTTGTGATCCTAAAAAAGGGTGAGATTTTTGAGGATGTGATGATTCAACAGTTTCATTATATTCATCTTGGTTTTGACGCTCACAAACACCCACATTTTTTAAAATAATAAATTATATTTAATTGAATTTTGGAAATTAATATTTCAAGAAATATTAATTTTGGAATTATATTACTGTCTTTGATCAAGAATGAATATTTGTTGAAGTATTTGGAATGTGTTTTACCATATTCTATAAACCCTTCTCATTCCCTACATATGCAAGCATAACATAAGGAATAAACTGTAACATCCCAAGTAAGTAATGAATAATATATATTTTTATCTATGTCTATTAATGATTAAGATAGTGTTTTAGAGGCTTAAAATGAAAATAAATACAATCTTATGCATCGAATACACTAATATTCTTAAAAGATTGTTTTACTCCCTTTTGATGGAAAACCCTTTTAAATCTATCTTTTGACAATTTTATAAGCTATGTTTTTCAAAATAAAATTATTATTTATGATTGGGACATCAAAATTTACTTTTTGTGAATTTTTGGTATTTTTCCGATAAAGTTCATTTTTCTTAATGAATAGTGAAAAATGTTGTATTTTAATTCAAAACCTCTTTTTAATATAATTTATTTATATGATTAGATTATCTTTTGAATTGGTTTTGAAGTGAAATTAGAATATATTTTTACCATTTTATCCAATGGTGGTCATTGGAATCAATTTCACTTTGAAATTTGACTTAAACTATTGTCAATCATTTGATACTTATTGTTTCATAAAAACACGCTATTTGTCATGATAGTGGGAATTAGTTATTAAATTAATTAATGAAACTTACATGTTTTTAATTTTTTAAAATAGACATCATTTTTGAATTAGGAATATCAAATATATCTTAGGGTGAAGTTTTGGTATCTTTCTGAAAAACTTCAAATTTTGATGAATAGTGAAACCACTAAGTGGTAGTTAAAGAAACTGATTTTTCGTTTAAATGAGACTTTGCCACTTATGTGATTTGATTTTCAAAAATACAGCATACATGGTTGTCATTAAGAAGTAAAATGTGGTTCAATGAGATTAAAATAATTTTTTGGTGAATAGTAACTTTTAAGTTCTTAATCGCGATTAGTGGTAATTAGTATAGTTTAAGGTAAAAATAATGTTTTAATAATATGAGATGAGCTTGACACATGTCCTACCCTCATTGGATGTTTCATGGCTGACAAAGACAATCCATGGGTCAACTTGGGGACCCCATGGAGCCACTTTGGTTGGGAAATGACATAAATAACTTTTTATTTAATGTTAAAGTAAAAATGACACAAACAAGAGATGTTTTACTAAAACAATTTTCACATGGGGTTATACAAGTCCGATTTTTGATTATAAATAGTCATTGTAAATCTAAAAGGATTTCCTACATTATATTATTTTTTTTTATAATTTTTAGACTTTAAATAAATTAAATTATTTATGACATCATGATGATGCAGCGATTACCTCATTGATAAAAGATTTAAATAAAATGAAATGATAATGTAAAATCTATGAACTACACATGTCCAAAACATATTTGATAGGTGGATTTAGAACCCTTATCACCTTACCCTCTAATTATATCAATGTGGGACCTTTTGAATCTGAAACTCATTTTAAAATAAAGTAACATTTCTTTACATTACAAGAGTGCCCCTCCTCTCCTCTTATAAAAGGCCCCCACCTCTACCTCCTTACCCACACTCCCAAAGCCTTTGGCTTGGCCAACCCCTACCCATTTTGTCTCTACACATCCCTCTCTTACTCCTTGAAGCCTCACTTTGGGAATAAGGCTTCTCAAGTAAGCCTTTGAGCTCAAACCAAAGGGAGTTACCCGATTTTAAGGTAATGTCTTCACTTGAGTCCTTTTGTTTTATTTTGCTTCTCCAACCCCCTAAACTCTTTTTATTCATTTCTTTTGTAACAACTCCAGTATCTCAAATATACTATGATGTTGTTATAAGAAGGATTTGAGCTACACTTACACACACCTACATCTAATGGTTAAAGGACATACTGTTTCCGTGGATGGTGAATTTATGCCTCAGGAAACGATGATTGTTCAACATTCTTTTAACACCTTCAAAGGAGGCCATTAAGATGTCACTATATTTATATATGATATATAATATGTTTATGTTTTCCTTAAGCTTATGTATTTTTCATTTTGGGAATACCTTTATGGTTTCCATTATGGGTAAACGTGATATCTTCATTTAAGGAAGTGCGGACTACCGCCCCCTCAAAGTGATTTGATTCGTTAAATACCATATGTGGGACGTATAAAGGATGTAACTATGATATTATATATGATATTATACTGGAATTATAATATACCTTTATATCATTATGATTCCATTCTATAAAATATGAAATAGAAATGAAAGTAGCGTTCATGCGTACGTACAGCTTACCGTCTCCATGAACGGTGCATTTAATTTCTTACCTCTAAATGATTATGTAATATTATAAATTCATGTATATACTGGATATATATGATATATACATCATGATTATAATTCTGGATATAATTGATACATGAACAACTTGTAATTATAAAGGGTTTATTTTTGACTCAAGTACCAATGATCATTAAAACGACCGTTATTAACTTAAATAATTACATAGTGCTAATGATATGGAAATAAGTGATATAAAAGGAATAATGAAATTGAAAAAGGTTCTTAAGCAAGTAGAAATTAACTCAAGTTTATTATTCAGGACATTAAAGAATGATTGAGTCAAGTCGGACCCGAGGTATGGGACTTCGTCTCAATCTCCTTTCATTGAGGCATATTTTGTTTTATACACAACCTTCTTTTATACGGTGTATAAACCCCTTTGACTTTTACATTTATTCAAAAGGAATATTTTTATACGAAGCTTTTACTAAATGACAAAAGGTAATGTTTTTGTCGTACGTATGCGGAGACGACGACTTCTCCGCCGCCGTGACCATTATTTGAGTTTTGGCTTCCTCTACAAGCCATACCATTTTTTTAAAAAAGAAAAATAAATACCATGTTTTAATTTTCTTTTATTTTGGTATTGAAAATGGTTTTCATAATGTTTTTATATCAATGTGCTGTATTGATATCTTGTGATTGAAAGTTGTAAAGGTTATGTTTCCTTTATGCATGTTTTATGTGATACGATTATGTTGAGGTTCTTGGGCATTATTATGAAGACGGGTGGTTCTGTGATAAACCAAGGGCGGGTGAGCTCGATATAGCTCTCCAATGCATTGGGTAATGCGAAGGAGTGAAATGTTAAGGTTTCTCCGAAGAGATCTAGGGAATATACTGTGATGGGTATTCCAAACGTAACCAAGAGGGTTACTCCCTACTTAAGAAAGTTATGAATGCCACAAGTTACCTTTAATTCTTATGATTTCTATGATTTATTCATGATTTGATGAGGTATGTTAAAGTCCTTATGTTTTATGGGTAAAGTATGATTTCATTCTTATGTATATATGTACCCATATTTCCTTTCCATATTTTTTATCCCTTACTGAACTTTTTATGCTCATCCCAAGTTTTTTTGAAATGTTTTTCACAGGTCAAGGGAAAGGTACATGATATGATGATAGTGTCAAGGAAGTGTCAAGAAAGAATCCATGTTTTATTTTAAATATGTTTCCATTGATGGGAAAGAAGAATACTATCTTTATGTAACCACTTTGTTTATATGTGGAATGTAATTCATGTTTTATGATCTAATTCTATAAAACTATAAACCCGAAAGGATCCTCAATGCGTAATCTTGTAATAACTCATGATTAAGTAAGGTTTAAGGCTGGGGCCTTATAGTTGGAATCAGAGGTCGGTTTAGATAACATTAGGAGTTAGAATTCTCTTAAATGATTATCCAAAAATATTTTTTTATGGTCAAATTGAAATGATATAGTATTTGAAGATTTCTATGTTGCTTCATCTAAGACATGTTTGTTCAGAATGGTTTTCCGTAGAGGAAATAGGGAAGTAGTGCTAGGAAGGAATACAGAAGGAAATAACCTTCTGAATCAGCATCCTGATATGGTCGGAATTGGAACTGAACAGTTTGTTGTAGTAATGGTGTAGTTTACTCAAGTGATAAATGGTGGTGGTATCCATGCACGAGATCAGCCAGATCAACTGTAGAGGAACATGTCAGTGGTGGAACATTTCATGAGGCAACATCACCCATCATTCAGAGGATCATCTGACCCTGTGTTAGCTGAAGGGTGGATTAAAGCACTAGAGAAGATTTTCGATGTCATGGGGTGTTCAGACAATCAAAAGGTTAGTCTTTCTATTTACTGTTTGGAGGGTGAAGCAGATCAGTGGTGGTCTATGGTTAAAAATATCAGGGACGCCGATGAGATTGATACTCTTGATTGGGATGAATTCAAAGGTATGTCTCTTGAGAAGTATTTTCCTAAGGCTGTTCGACTTTGGATGGAAAAGCAATTCTTGGAATTGAGGCAAGAGGAAGACTCAGTGGCTGCCTATGAAGAAAGGTTCACTCTATTGGAAAGGTATGCTCCAAATGTTATCCAAGACCTTGAGAGTAAAATCAATTGTTTTTACTCAGGATTAAATCCAAAATATCGAAGGGCATTAGCTTATCGTGAGTTTAAAAGTTATGAAACGTTTGTTCGATGTGCTGAGAAGGTGGAAATGGAGTTTGTCGATGATCAAGTGTTCTATAACAACCAACAGAAGAAGAGACCGAGGTGGCAGGAGAAAGGTAAGAAATCTTCAAAAAAGTCTGATGGTAAGAAAACTAAGTTTCTAGTTTGTGATAAGTGTGGCAAAAGTCATGCTAGAGAATGTATTTTGAATTCTGTAAAGTGCTACCAATGTGGTAAGATGGGACACAAGGCTCGTGATTGCACTGAAAAGGATCAAGGTGAAGGTAAGACCAAATTTGATTTACAGTTAGTGAAATGTTATAAGTTCAATGAGATGGGTCACTATGCAAACGAGTGTCTGACAAAGATCTTGAGTGATGGGAAGCAGTTAGACTACAAGCAGAAAGGGGTGGTGAAATCCTTTGCAACTACTTCAGCAGATATCGGGCCATCAAATGAAGTTGTATTGGGTACTTTGTTTGTTTTTTCAGATTATGCCAGTGTGTTGTTTGATTCGGGGTCTACACATTCTTTCATCTCTGAAAACGTTTCTAGTAAAATGGGAATACCATCTCAATAAATGACTCCTGAAATTTTGGTAAAAACACCTGGGGGAAATGTTGAGGCAAAAAGAATTTATAAGAATCTTCTTATCCTTATCTGTGGAAAGAACCTACTTGTAAACCTTATTGTTCTACCTCTACTAGAGTTTGATGTTATCCTGGGTATGGATTGGCTCTCTATTTACCATGATAAGATTGACTGTAGAGCTAAAGAAGTTTCTTTTCAGAAAGACTATCAGTTTGTGTACAATAATGAACCCTTACTGTTGATAACATATCAAGAGGCCGAGAAACTTGAAAAATATGAAAATGAATGTTACCTTGCACACATCGTTGAAAATAAAGGAACTGTTCAGATTAATGATGTGTCAGTGGTAAATGAGTATCCTGATGTTTTTCTTGATGAGTTGCCTGGAATAATACCAGATCGAGAATTTGAGTTTACTGTTGACTTAGTTCCTGATGCTAATCCAATTTCAAAACCCCCTTATCGAATGACTCAAATTGAACTTTTAGAGTTGAAGGAGCAATTGCAAGATTTATTAGAGAAAGGTTTCATTCGACCTAGAACATCACCATGGGGTGCACCTTTTTTATTTGTTAAAAAGAAAGATGGTTCAATGAGATTTTGAATTGATTATAGAGCCTTGAATAACATCACTGTTAAGAACAAATATCCTTTTCCTCATATCGATGATTTGTTTGATCAGCTCCAGGGAGATGAGTATTTTTCAAAGATTGACTTGAGATCGGGGTACCATCAGCTGAAGGTAAAGGAAGAAGATGTTCTGAAGACCGCGTTCCGTACAAGATATGGCCATTATGAATTTTTAGTAATGCCTTTTGGACTAACCAATGCACCTGCTGTATTCATGGACATAATGAATAGAATTTTTCATGAGTTCTTGGATAAGTTTGTGGTGGTTTTCATTGATGATATTTTGGTGTTTTCTAAAAGTAATGAGGAGCATTAAATACATTTAAGGGGTATATTGAAAACCTTAAAAGAAAAGAAACTGTATGGAAAATTCAGCAAGTATGAGTTTTGGTTGCAACAAATTTATTTCCTTGGTCACATTGTTTCTAAATATGGGATAACTGTTGATCCTGCAAAAACAAAAGTTGTGGAAGACTGGCCAAGACCCACAAATGTAACTGAGATTCGTAGCTTCCTTGGTTTGGCAAGCTATTACCGAAGGTTTGTTAGAAATTTTTCACGGTTATCTAGTCCAATGACTAAGCTAACTCAGAAGGGTGTTAAGTTTATCTGGACAAAATAATGTGATGATTGTTTTCAGGAATTGAAAAGAAGATTGGTGAAAGCTCCAGTTTTGGCACTACCTTCCAGGAATGGTGAGTTTGTTATCTACAGTGATGCTTCATTGAAAGGACTTGGTTGCGTCCTAATGCAGAATGATCAGGTAATTGCTTATGCTTCATGACAGTTGAAAACTCATGAGGTAAATTACCCTACACATGATTTGGAATTAGCTGCTGTTGTTTTCGCTTTAAAAATTTGGAGATATCATTTGTATGGAGTAAAGTGTGAAATATATACTGATCACAAAGGTTTAAAGTATATATTCACTCAGAAAGAGTTAAACATGAGACAGAGGAGATGGCTGGAATTAATCAAGGATTATGATTATACAATTCATTACCATCCGGGAAAAGAAAATAAAGTGGCTGATGCTTTCAGTCGAAAAAGTAATGTGTCATTAACAATGTTGCATTTGGAACGTGATCCTTTGGTTAAGGATTTGATGAACTTTGGCATAGAAGTTTTTGGCGCAGGATGTTCTTCTGTTTTTTTTCAGGTATCAGTGAGATCATCTCTATCAGATAGAATCAAGCAAGCACAGAAGCAAGATAGTGAGTTGCAGAAAAAGGTAGAGCTGGTTCAGAAAGGTAAGTTTCTTAAATTCAACATTGATAATGATTGTGTTTTGAGATTTGGGAAGAGATTGTGTGTGACTTGTGATTCACAGTTGAAGAGAGAGTTATTATGTGAAGCTCATAGTTCTCCGTTTTCAGTTCATCCTGGAAGTACTAAGATGTACAGAGATCTGTGGGAGTATTTCTGGTGGGATGGAATGAAAAGAGATATTGCTGATTTTACTGTGAAGTGTTTAACATGTCAACAGGTTAAAGCAGAGTGGCAGTTACCGAAAGGGATGCTTCAACCTTTACCAGTGCCAGATTGGAAATGGGAGAATATATCCATGGACTTTGTTGTGGGATTACCGAAGAAATATCGAGGTAATAATGCAATCTGGGTTATTGTTGATCGCTTGACTAAATATGCTCATTTCCTTGCTATACGAGATACTTTTTCCCTAGATCAACTTTCCCGTTTGTATCTTAAAGAGATAGTCAGGTTACTTGAAGTTCCTATCTCCATTGTATCTGACCGTGATCCCAGGTTCACTTCTAACTTTTGGAAAGGCCTTCAAAAGTCGTTGGGTACTGAATTAAATTTTAGTACAGCTTTTCATCCTCAATTAGATGGGCAGTCAGAACGAACAATTCAGACCTTGGAGGATATGCTACGAGTTTTTTTAAAGGATTATCAGGGAAGTTGGGACCAACATATTTCTTTGGTTGAATTTTCATATAATAACAGTTTTCATTCCAGTACACAGATGGCACCATTTGAGGCGTTATATGGGAAGCGGTGTCGAACTCCAGCTTTCTGGGATGAAGTGGGTGAAAGGAAGTTGATGGGAGCAGAATTGGTAGAAGAGATGGCAGAAAAATTTCAGATGATTCAGACACACATGAGAACAGCTCAGAGTAGGAAGAAGAGTTATGCAGACAACAGGAGGAAGGATCTAACATTTGAGTTTGGTGATCATGTTTTTCTCAAAGTCTCACCATGGAAAAGTGTGATGAGATTTGGTAAGAATGGAAAGCTGAGTCCAAGGTTCATTGGACCATATGAAATTCTGGAGAGAGTTGGATCAGTTGCATACCGGGTGGCTTTACCTCCGACTTTATCTCAGGTACACAATGTTTTTCATATTTCGATGCTGAGAAAGTACATGCCAGATCCATCTCATGTTTTGAGTCCAGAGGTAGTTCAGCTGGAAGAGAACCTATCTTATGAGGAACAACCGGTCCAGATTCTTGACCATAGGGAGCAAGTGTTACAGAATAAGGTGATTAATCAGGTAAAGGTTTTGTGGAAAAACCACATGATGGAAGAGGCAACATTGGAATCTGAAAATGCAATGAGGGATAAGTACCCCCATTTATTCGATAAGTAAATAAATTGCGAGGACGCAATTTTCTAAAGGGGGGAAGGATGTAACATCCCAAGTAAGTAATGAATAATATATATTTTTAACTATGTATATTAATGATTAAGATGGTGTTTTAGAGTCTTAAAATGAAAATAAATACAATCTTATGCATGGAATACACTAATATTCTTAAAAGATTGTTTTACTGCCTTTTGATGGCAAACCCTTTTTAAATATATCTTTTGACAATTTTATAAGCTATGTTTGTCAAAATAAACTTCTTATTTATGATTGGGACATCAAAATTTACTTTGTGTAAATTTTTGGTATTTTTCCGATAAAGTTCATTTTTTTAATGAATAGTGAAAAATGTTGTCTTTTAATTCAAAACCTCTTTTTAATCTAATTTATTTATATGATTAGATTATCTTTTTAATTGGTTTTGAAGTTAAATTAGAATATATTTTTACCATTTTATCCAATGGTGGTCATTCGAAACAATTTCACTTTGAATTTGGACTTAAACTAGTGTCAATCTTTTGATACTTATTGTTTCATAAAAACACGCTATTTGTCATGACAGTGGGAATTAGTTATTAAATTAATTAATGCAACTTACATGTTTTGAATGTTGTAAAATAGACATCATTTTCTAATTCGGAATATCAAATATATCTTAGGGTGATGTTTTGGTATCTTTCTGAAAAACTTCAAATTTTGATGAATAGTGAAACCACTAAGTGGTAGTTAAAGAAACTGATTTTTCGTTTAAATGAAACTTTGCCACTTCTTTGATTTTATTTTCAAAAATCCAACATACATGGTTGTCATTAAGAAGTAAAATGTGGTTCAATTAGATTAAAATAATTTTTGGTGAATAGTAACTTTTAAGTTCTTAATCGCGATTAGTGGTAATTAGTGTAGTTTAAGGTAAAAATAATGTTTTAATAATATTAGATGAGCTTGACACATGTCCTACCCTCCTTGGATGTGTCATGGCCTACCAAGACAATCCATGGGTCAACTTGGGGACCCCATGGAGCCACTTTGGTTGGGAAATGACATAAATAACTTTTTATTTAATGTTAAAGTAAAAATGACACAAACAAGAGATGTTTTACTAAAACAATTTTTACATGGGGATATACAAGTCAGATTTTTGATTATAAATAGTAATTAGAAATCTAAAAAGATTTCATACATCATATTTTTTTTTATAATTTTATACTTTAAATAAATTAAATTATTTATGACATCATGATGATGCAGCGATTACCTCATTAATAAAGGATTTAAATAAAATGAAATGATAATGTAAAATCTATGAACTACACATGTCCAAAAACTATTTTATGGGTGTATTTTGAACCCTTATCACCTTACCCTCGAATTATATCAATGTGGGACCTTTTGAATCCGAAACTCATTTTAAAATAAAGTAACATTTCATTATATTCCAAGAGTGCCCCTCCTCTCCTCTTATAAAAGGCCCCCACCTCTACCTCCTTACCCACACTCCCAAAGCCATTGGCTCGGCCAACCCCTGCCCATTTTGTCTCTACACATCCCTCTCTTACTCCTTGAATCCTCACTTTGGGCATAAGTCTTCCCAAGGAAGCCTTTGAGCTAAAACCAAAGGTAGTTACCCGATTTTAAGGTAATGTCTTCACTTGAATCCTTTTGTTTTATTTTGCTTCTCCAACCCCCTAAACTCTTTTTATTCATTTCTTTTGTAACAACTCTATTATCTTCAATATACTAGGATGTTGTTATAAGAAGGATTCGAGCTACACTTACACACACCTACATCTAATGGTTAAAGGACATACTGTTTCCATGGGTGGTGAATTTATGCCTCCTGAAACGATGATTGTTCAACATTCTTTTAACACATTCAAAGGTGGAAATTAAGATGTCACTATATTTATATATGATATATAATATGTTTATGTTTTCCATAAGCTTATGTATTTTTCATTTTGGGAATACCTTTATGGTTTCCATTATGGGTAAACGCAATATCTTCATTTAAGGAAGTGCGGACTACCGCCCCCTCAAAGTGATTTGATTCATTAAATACCATATGTGGGACGTATAAAAGAAGGAACTATGATATTATATATGATATTATACTGGAATTATAATATACCTTTATATCATTATGATTCCATTCTATAAAATATGAAATAGAAATGAAAGTAGCGTTCATGCGTACGTACGGCTTACCGTCTCCATGAACGGTGCATTTCATTTATTACCTCTAAATGATTATGTAATATTATAAATCCATGTATATACCAGATATATACGATATATACATCATGATTATAATTCGGGATATAATGGATACATGATCAACTTGTAATTATAAAGGTTTTATTTTTTACTCAAGTACCAATGATCGTTAAAACGACCGTTATTAACTTAAATAATTACATAGTTCTCATGATATGGAAATAAGTGATATAAATGGAATAATGAACTTGGAAAAGGTTCTTAAACAAGTATAAATTAACTCATGTTTATTATTCAGGACATTAAAGAACGATCGTGTCAAGTCATACCCGAGGTATGGGACTTCATCTCAATCTCCTTTCATTGAGGCATATTTTGTTTTATACACAACCTTCTTTTATACGGTGTATAAACCCCTTTGACTTTTACATTTATTCAAAAAGAATCTTTTTATATGAAGAATTTACTAAATGACAAAAGGGAATGTTTTTGTCGTATGTATGCGGCGACAACGACTTCTCCGCCGCCATGACCATTATTTGAGTTTCGACTTCCTCTACAAGCCATACCTTTTTTTAAAAAAAGAAAAATAAATACCGTGTTTTAATTTTCATTTATTTTGGTATTGAAAATGGTTTTCATAATGTTTTTATATTAATGTGTTGTATTGATATCTTGTGATTGAAAGGTGGAAATGTTATGTTTCCTTTATGCATGTTTTATGTGATATGATTATGTTGAGGTTCTTGGGCATTATTATGAAGACGGGTGGTTCCGTGATAAACTAAGGGCTGGTGAGCCCGATATAGATCTCCAATGCATTGGGTAACGTGAAGGAGTGAAACGTTAAGGTTTCTACAAAGAGATTTAGGGAATATACTGTGATGGGTATTCCAAACGTAACCAAGAGGGTTACTCCCTACGTAAGAAAGTTATGAATGCCACAAGTTACCTTTATGTCTTGTGATTTCTATGATTTATTCATGATTTGATGAGGTATGTTAAAGTGATTATGTTTTATGGGTAAAGTATGATTTCATTCTTATGTATATATGTACCCATGTTTCCTTTCAATATTTTTATTTCCCTTACTGAGCTTTTTAGGCTCATCCCAAGTTTTTTTGAAATGTTTTTTACAGGTCAAGGGAAAGGTACATGATATGATGATAGTGTCAAGGAAGTGTCAAGAAATAATCCATGTTTTATTTTAAATCTGTTTCCATTGATGGGAAAGAAGAATACTATCTTTATATAACCACTTTGTTTATATGTGGAATGTAATTCATGTTTTATGATCTAATTATCTAAAACTCTAAACCCGAAAAGATCCTCAATGCGTAATCTTGTAATAACTCATGATTAAGTAAGTTTTAAGGCTAGGGCCTTATATAAACCCTACATTTGGAACTGTGCGTATTGATCATTTACCTTCAATTTTCATGAATTTATAGTATAAGAACCCTATATTTGGATGGAACCATACATTTGAGAAAAGGTAAAGTATTTTTTATCACCACTACATACAGAATCAACCATAAGTTTGAGGGAAAAAATTATGGTACGTCAAAACTAATTTGGTAATCAACTATACATGAATCAACCATATGCTCTGTGTTTTTTCATAACGTAAAGAAATGAGATATATTTCTATTCAATGAAAGATTTTTTTAATCTATGATATTATCCATGATTTCTGCAATAGTCTTGATGGAAATAAGGATTAATTCAAATAACTTGTATGGATGATTCAAATTATTATTATGAATATTTTAAAGGATCATATTAAATAGAGTATAACATTACTATTCCTACATAAAGTTATGAATCTCTTGATTGTTTTTTATTTCAAATATTTATAATTTATTGTGTGATATTTCTAGGTATGGTTTGACTTGGAGTTTTTTGACCTACTATTTAAATATGTATTTTCTATTCACCATAGTATATATACAACAATAATATATATATATATAGGAAACTTTGTGTGCCTTTTACTTTAGAGATACACATCGGAGACATACATGTTTAGATCTATCAAATTTACTCACTACTATTCTCATAAACAAGACTGCATTAATTTGTTACATATTACTATGCAAGAAAGATAATGATTTTTGTAACGATACACATTAGAGACATTCATTTTTAAACATATATGTTGTGTTTTCTTTGCTACTATTTTAAGAAATATTGTGCAATCAGTTATGTTCTATTTACTAACATGCAACATTAAAGATATGATTTCATATGTTGGTTACTATAGAAAGCTATAATGTTTTACCCTTACCATCAAATAAATCAAAATCTTTTGATTTATTTGAGATTTACAAACTCTTTCACAATCGTGGTTATGTGTTGGTTTCTAGTACTAAGTCGTGGATATTTGGTTCCTTGTAAATAAACTAGAATAATTTATTATGTATTTTAAAGTGTCCACTACATACACTCAGTTGTGGATTTAAAGGTCTTGGGATAACAAGACCTAGCGAAAATCATCATCCTTGTGGAGTTGAGCATTAGTGGAGTTGAATAGGGGATCTTTTTGCCATGAACCACTATACATCACTGTGTTTTTTTCCATTATTGATTTCACTTCCCACTCATCATTGAGAGAAATGTAAAGAAACTCTAATTATCAGGAAAGGTTTTCTTAATCTTTCAATGTTTTTGAAAACCACAATTCCCCCACACATGTGTATTTTTATTTATTATATCTATCCTGACCTAACCTCTCTATATTTAATTGACGTATGCCCATCTCTATTGCATACTTTGAAATTTTTATCGTATTTTTATTACCCAGATATCCAAGTCTCAAATTCTATTACTTGTTTTTATCATTGTAATATAAAAAATAAGAATTACTAAGATCACCAATATTGAATATACTAATACTTGTTCTTTTATTCCTTGGGTGATAATCATTCCACAATTTTATATTTTTATGAAATGATAAACCTTTATAAAAATATATTATTTTCTTCATCAAATTTTTATCTTATACTCAATAGATTTTTTTAATGTCATTAAAAATACATTGGATTCAGTTTTGGGATTCAATTTCTCTAATCCAAACTCCTCTAGTTTTATAAAAATGGTCATTTCAAAAATTGATTTCCCATCCTTCATGATATTCTTTATTCTTTAATGCATTGGAATCACCAATCAAATGTAAGGAACACCCACAACCATGATTCCATTACATATTTAACTTGAAAGACCTTAGATCAACCCTATTGAAAAATTAATTTTTATACTATATTTTTTAAATTTCCATTAAATTTTCACTATATGATAACTTTAATGCAATATTAGTCATGTAAACATCATTAAAATTACCCAATACATGACATCAGCCACATATTTCTTCCAAGAAATCAAATCTATTATTATAGAATTAATGAGTTTCTTAACATAGATCTTATCCTTTGATAGGTTCTTTTGATCTTTTCATAGTATCTTCCCCAAGATTCATGAATTCTCCATAGAAATGAAATATTAATACAACATTATTTTTATTTGTTCACAAACACTCCACAATAGTTGTAGTAATACATGAACCCAATTAATTAATATTGTTATGAATTTTCTCCAAAAAAAAAATTTTTGATGTGAATTTATATATCATGCTTTATATTTTCAAGAAGAGATAGATCTTTTTGGGATACACTTCTCTTAAATTTATTTAGAAGGGGTTTTATCATCATATATATTTTTCCAAGATCTAATATATTTAGTATTTGAATTAGTATTTTTATAAAAAAGGAATTAATTTTAATTTTAGTAGGATAATATATAACCTTTTCGGATTAATACTTTCAAAAAATTGTAAATATTCTAATTTTACCTCCAAAAACATATTTAAGTCTTATCTTATATTATTCAAATAATTATCATATTTAACCCACATTGATTATATCTTTCTAAAATCTTATTATATTAAAGAAATTTACTTTTCAAAATCATTAATCATTTTATCTTTTTCTCAACTTCCAATTTAAGATTATATTTCTTTTTTTCATTCACTCATCCTAACATTTTATATTTCTAAAATCCTAGAATCATTCATGAGATCTATTTTATATTCATGAAATGATTCAAATTCATCCTTAATATTAAAATACATATTTTTTTCCTACCTCTATTTTCTTCACTACTTAAGGTTTACTCGTATTCTTCAACATCAGCTGTGATGTGTATCATATTTTAAAAAAATTATACCTCTGATTAGCTGCATGATAAGGATTCATATTCAACATATTTCATCATTAAACATCTTATTTTACTTAAAGTAATATTTTTATTACAATCAATATAATTTTCATCTTCCTTTGACTTCTTCACACATTTTTTTATTTTTTCTCTCCTTCTCATCATGATTATACTCAGTAGTTTTATTTTTAGATAGGTTATTACAAAATATCCAATTCCATAATTTTTTATAAATGTTAGTTCAGGTTTTACATTATACATCCCCTTTACTTTTTTGAGGCTTCATTATATGAGATAGATAATTATAATATATTCTTAATTTTCTTTCTCATCTTCATATTCATAAGAATTCTCATCCTTTTCATCATTGATTCTGGGTTTTCTCGTGGATTAAAATTCCATCTCCTCATTGATATTATTCATTATTTATAGAGTATTCACCCCTCATAATAAATAATAATTTTATAAAACTTATTAGGTGATCAATACTATAATTACACTACGGAAGCATTTGTAGGATTAAACATATTTGGGAAATTGATTATCATGAACTTTAAAATAGTGGGGATGACTATATTTTCTCTATTCCCTCTAATATTATTTAATATTTCATTCACTCTTGTTAAAATTTAATTAATTTATTTCTCTTTATTCAAATTTACTTCCATCAATCTAATTCTATAAATTTATATATTTTCCTCCTTGACCTTCACATTTCCTTCAAATATACTTTCCATATTATCCCAAATGTTATATGATAATTTTATCCCCTTAGTGTTTGTATTTATTTTTTTGATAAGGACACATAAATGTAATTAATATAAATTCCATAAACCTTTAAATTCTTATTATCAACAAAATACATTGTATCATAATTTTTAGTTAGTGTAAATACTATAGTAGAAGAATCTAGAACATCTAAACCATTTAAACTATGATAAAAAATCTTTTTCTACCATCCATGAATGTGTTTTCCTATAAAATGTAAGAATAACATTATTTCTATGCAAATTTATAATATCCATATTCTTTAGATGTAAATCTGATATATATGTATTGGGTATTCTATAATTCTATATGTAGTTTTCTAGGAGTGGGTTATACCAATAATAAAGGGTGTTTAAATACATCGTACATATTTTATAATTTATTCTTTATAAAAATACCTATGTGATCAGTTAGGATATTATCTACTAAAAATAAAATCTCATTTTAGCCTATTGAAATAAAAATGAATGAAACATGATGAACACATAATTTTAATAATGTATTTTTCCATAGTGGGTACCCAATCCTTGTTGTGATTACATTGATTCAGATTCATATATTTTTCACTAGAATAAATTTCTAATTACAAGTACTGTAGGGATGTACCATCCAATACCCAAGGTGTTTCACAGCCCACACAACATCCCACAGAATTTTATATTGACTTTAGAAACTGGACTATGAAAAAATGAAATTGGTGAGTATGGTATCTTTAGATATAAAACAGCTTTAGCAATATAATATAATTTTCCTCTTAGTCATTCAAATAAATAGTGTCAGTATGTGCTCCACTCTTTAACAAATTCAACCCCTAATACTTAGTGTCAAACCCAGAACAATTTTCATTTCTTATTACATACAATGTTTAAATGGTCTACATATAAATCTTATATCACTAAAAAATTAGTCTCTACAGATATCTTTCCAAAATACCAACCTTCATTGTTCAGTCTCTTTATCTTCCAGTCTCTAAGAATTTTAGTTTGTAGCAATGTTCACCTTAATTAAGCATTTGAAATAATAATTATATATTTAAATTTTAAAAAATTACTACCATCTGATATTCCAAATTATCCCCATAATATATTTTTACTCCATCGTAAATTATAAAATTCCTTATTAAAGTATTCATGTTGTAAAATACCCTATAATCCTCAAAATAAATTCAATAAATAATCAATTACAAATTTTATTAAAGTAAAAAAATACCCAAAAATTCTCCAGGTGTGAATAATATTTACAATTATAAAATATTAAAGTTGTAATATATTCATGAAATATTATTCAAACCCAACATAAATCACATATTAATAAGTATCTTTTGTTTTTTATAATTTAATCATATGACAACATCTTTATAGTTTTCCTCTATAAGTATCATCTTGATATAATCTTCTCCTTAAACAATTTCTAATGAACTAATCCTTATGAAACTATTCTAAATTATATCATATATCAATATATGACTCCTAAAAAATTAATTGACCCTAATGAATGGTCATGATGACCCTACAGTTTTTATGGAATTTAAGGTTACTCTAACATTTCCAAGAATCCTTCAATTATCACCAAATACTGATCAAGAATAATTTATAGATGAGCATTATTAAATATAGGGTTCTCTTTATTTACTCTTATGAAATTATATGATAACCCTTACAAAATTTAGTGGGTCTCTTCCCTTTTTTATATTTCACATAGAAATATGATCATATGGAAAATTACCCTTAAATATTCCTAGTACATTCAAAATATTTATGGATTATACATTTTTCTTTAATTAAAAATTCCAATCCAATGAAATTTACAATTTATGGACCTCACCTATAATTTTCTAAGTCTATATAGAAACATATCAAATAATCTCATTTCCATCAAATTATAAGCATGTATATTCACCTGAAAACCACTCAAAAATATTCTAGAAAATTCATTTTAAAATTCAACACAGTTTAATGATTCTAATACATAATGGATAACAAATAATTTTATTTATATATTTCATTGGCGTCTTCAAAAATTAATGTCTTCAATTTCCAAATGATTTACAGAGGTTTTTTACAAGGAACTCAATCAATTTTTTAGTTTTTATCAGTTTAGGGGGGGTTTGGATGGAATTTACTTACTTATTAATCATTAATGTATTTATATAAGGTGTTATTATGTTACCTAGAAGTTTAATTTATTTATTATTATTTATTCATCTTATTTAATAGAGGTTTATTTAAAATAACAGATAAGTTGTCTATATTGATTGAATGTATGAGGTTTTGTTTAGTTTAAATGACATTATTATCATGGATTTTTTAAAATTATTTTTCAATGGGGGGTTTAATGTTTTCAATTTTTTTAGGAACGAAATGTCTTGATTAGAATTCTGTAAAATGTTTTTTTATAATACATGAATTTCCCTTGGATTTGGTATCATTTCTTATGTTTTATTCGATTTTTTGCATCATTTTATTTGAATTGGATTACTATATGATGTTTATATATTTGAAAATGATATTTTAATTAAATTTTATTTGGAATTTAGATAAGGAATATACTTTGATATGATTTATGGGGTTTATATTATAACTAGTGGCATGTTTCCTCACCCCCATTAGATTATTCCATGTGAAATGTTTGGTTCATATGTTTAAATCAAGACTCATACCACACTAGATTAAGTAATTTACATCCTAGTGAATATTATGTATTTTAACAAAAAATGCTTTCATGGTAGTCTATATTATGTCATTGACATTGGATTTAGCCTCATTCCAGGCATCACACATGAGTAAAATGGTACTCTGTTTAGAAAATTTTGCATGAAGTTATATAAGCCTATTCTTAGATCATGAAATCTATAATAACCTTAGTTCTCTATAGTCCCCCATTTTTATTATTATCACATTATTTTTTAATACGTCAGATTTATTTGTGTGGATTTTGTTAAATATTAACTCACTAAAACCAAAGGTGTTTCCCAATATATATCTAAATATATAGTTATACCTTGTTATTTTTAATTTTGTAACACAATCACATCTTGTATTAATCACAATTTTTTTATTTATTTGTTTTTTATTTTAAATTTATTGAATATTTTCCTAGTTTGATGACATTTTCTATTTCAATTATATCTTTTCTTTTTTCATATGTGTAATTTATTATAACACTAAAATCATATTGATAATATTACTTCATTATATTAATTATTTAAAATGGTTTATGTTCTTAGGTTATATGCTCGGTTGTACCTTGACTCTTGGTCTATTTCTTATCAACTAATTTTTAAACTTTTTTCTTAAAAGAATTATCCTGGTTGTAAATAATTAAAATATATATTTTAATTTCATAAGATGAGTGAATTTGGTTATTTTTAATTTGAATTTGATATCGACATACATGAATCACTCACCCATTTATATTTTTTCTCTTTTTAATATTTAGTGTATGAGGATGCCATGTCAAAATTTTCATTTCAAGTGAGAAATTGACCCTTTTTTTTTGAACCAACACGTACCTGATTTCAAAAGTTATGTGGTCACTAGGGATTTACCAATGACCTATTTGGTATTCATGGATTATGAGCATGGAAGGATGGGATAATATATTCGTATTGGTGGGATTATTTCTAACTATAGGACTCACATATTAATTTAATAAATTTATAAGAACATTTCTCAAATCTCATCACGGGAATGGTTACATCCATGCACTGATCTAATAAAAACCAAATTTTGGTGTGAAATTTTGTGTATATCATAGGTTCCCCATTTTTCTTTTACATTTTAATTTATTAAGATATCATTATAAAATAATATATGGGTGCTCTATATTTTACTTCCATCTGAGGTTGTAGTACGTGTTGTGGAGTTCTATTAATGAGTTTGGATTTATAGTGAAAGATAATTTCCATAATTAAATATTACATATTAATTAATAAGTATTCAATACATAAAATAAATATCCACGCCAGAATCATATATGAATATTATGTTTGGAATAATTAAATCATAAAAAATTGGTTCATATCATATCTAAATCATCTCCCACTTATTTCTTCTAAACTAGAACCCTTTATATATATATCTTATATAATATTTTTTCTCATAACCATTGGAAAAGATAATATAAGAAAAGGGGAGGTCATATTCTCAGTAAGGTTACAAAAGATAGACATCAATGATCACCTGAGTATAACATGAAATTTATCATATTATAACATGATCATAAAATTTAAAATTCATATCATACAATGTTCTTAATATTGATTTATGGAAAAAACCATGGTAGTTCATAATTCATGAATCATAAAAGAATGAAATAAAATTATCCATGAGAGCATAACATTAGCATAAATCACAAGTTTGTGGCTTATATTATCTTATAAAATTTTGAAAATATAAAAATAGAAAAGCTTTATCCATTAATTTACAGACATTTAATTAATAAATTGCATAAAATTGTTGATATAAAACCAATACCACAAATAATATTTTGGACATGAAATCTTGGTACTTACATAAAAATTTGGACATGAAAACTAGGTCCACACATAATCATATAGAAATGATAGTTAGGTACATGCATAAAATTATGGACATAAAAACTATACTTATTCATAATCATATGGACATGAAATCCCTGTCCATTTAAAAAATCATGGACTTCAAAACTATGTACAAGCATTAAATTGTGAAAATGAAATTAGGTTGATGCTTAACATACATACCTCATGAGTTATCGATATTTACGTAATGTGTTGGAGGAAGACATGGGTCTGACATGTCATATATGGAATGTAATACATATGTGTTCCACAAGTTCATATAATATTCATCATCTCAGAATCCATAAAAATGAATGTATTTTATAAACATTTTATCATATCATAACCCCCCGAAAAGAAATTGGTCTCATAAAAATTTGATCATTTCACCATAGAATATCCCATGAAAAGGAATGGATTTCATACAAATATTTTCATAAAAAACATAAAACATATAGGGAAATAATGAGTATTTATTCCAAGGATCATATCCTAAGTAAATCAATTACAACATCAAAGGATATTATCATAGTAGGAAAATTTCTTTAAGGATCAGAAGAAAATTTCATGAGGGAAAAATACTTTTCATTTGTAAATAACATGTTTAAAATATGAAAAATTTACCAAATGTTAAGGAAAATATTTTTTTGAAAGGATCCTTGAAAATAAATAAAGGATTCTTTTTTACCATGAGTTTTTATAATAGTGGGAAAGTTTTAGATGATATCCAAGTTAATAGAAAACATTCCTTTCACATTTTTTTTAAAAAACTAAAAAATACATTGTTTGAAAAATTACAAGAAGATTCCTTTTAAAAAATTTCATAAAAAGTAAAAGAAGAGTTAAAATTACTTCAAAAATAATATAATAATATTAAAAACACTATTTAAAACTTTTTTAGAAAAAATTTATATGGATGAAAATGATTTTATTATCAAAAAGAGAAATAAATATGATTTTTATTAAAAATATGTGTTTAGTATATTGAGTACTTTAGGTGATAAAAATGAATGAAAAACATTTATTTTCAACGAATAACAACAGTATAACAAAATTCATTATTTTATTTGGAGTTATATCATTTTATTTCATCATTAAAAATATAATCATAAGTAATCCCAATAATCAATGAAATTGTAACAAAAAACCCTTACCGTTTTGTACAATAGGAATTGTAAGCCACATGGAATAAATAACCTTTAATGGTTATGTAAATTGGTATAAGTTTCATTTGAATCATCATAAAATACATTTATGGGAAGTATATACACCACATAAAAGAACAAAGTGGTTAATATAGATTGTACCTCACATAAATAATAGTTAGATGATAGTCCCTTAGCTTAGGTCCGACTTTTTTCAAACACATTGGAACCTATAGTATAATAAATATATATTTATTATAAATATATTAAAACACATTAAAAAATTATATCATACCATATATTATTATCTTAAATCAATTTATCACCCGTTTGTTTAAAATTCAATATTAAAATCATCTTTCTGGGTTATATATTCTTCAATTGTTTTGTATATTTTGGTTTGTTTGTTTTGATCCTTATACTTGGGTAATGTTTCCATTATAGTAATATTATTATTAATAGTAGATCATATCAAATATATTCCTTATATACATCATTATATTTATTAACAAAATGAAAGATAGAAAAAATAATCACCATTTTCATGGAGATGGAAGGTTTTATGTATGCATGAATGTTGTTTACATTTTTAAATGGATGGAATGGATGAAATTTAAACAATTCAAATTTATAGAATAATTTTAATATCATTTTTGTAATATATATTCATTAAGTACATACCTATTACCATCCATGTAAAATGTAAATGAAAAATGAATCATACCGCTTCATTGAGGTGGTAGTCAAAAGAAACACATGAGCGATGTTATCACTTTCAAATGATTTGGATGGTAATAAGGTAGATATGATACTATCATTAATGAAGTATAATTATGTCATAAGAATCATATATAAATATTAAACCCAGCAAAATACGCATCCTTAAAGGATTGTTGTGATAAATGAATGATATCACTACATGGAGATGATAAGTCGTATGTATGCATGAATGATACTTTCACTTCCCAGTTAATGGAAAGAGTGTGAATAACTGTGGTTTCATGGTCATAAAAAAACTTTATTAAACATATTATACTGATTAAATTTATTTATTAAAAATATAACATATTTTTAAGAGCTAGCAAAGGCTTCTGTAATGTCCCATATTTTTTCGTGTATTATTTCAATATTATATGAAATTTTTACGAGACCGGGTTTTGAGACGGCACGTAGTTCTGAGGCCTGGTGAGCCTGAAATTAATATTTGAAATTATATTAAATAATTAAATTATGTGCCCACATGGTTTTCCTAAAAAAAATTGAATAACTCATGAACAGGTCCCTGGATTAGAAATATGAGGGCACTGTTGTGCTCAAGGCAGCGAGTTTGCCTTACGTGTGGCCTAATATCGGCCAGTGTGGGTCGGCTATGGAATCCAGTTTTTGGACGAAACCATAATAAACTATTTAATCAAAATATTTTATATCGATTCAATAAAATCCTTTAATATTTTATATAAATATTGAATTAGGGGTCCAGAGTTATAGATATCATAACCCTGAAACCTCTGGAGGCTTTGAGGAGGGACTAAGAGAAAGCTTCTTGGTGGCAATGACGTAGCAACCAGATCCTCACCAGCGAATGAACTAATCCTGGTAGGACATTTTTTATCAATTTCTTTTTCCCATTCGAGAGATTCTACGGTGAATGCGGACTAATCCATGAACAGATTATCCCACAGATCAGTCTCTGGGTGGGATGGGTGTGATTTTGGGGATTTATTTGGAGGTCGAGATCTTTGTGATAAAACCTCTTGATTTACTTGTTATTTTTCTAATGGATATGAACCGAGATCGACATGAAAATTGATCAAGGATCGGTCCTCTCGCTTTGATTTGTGATTCGTTCTTCGACTCCCCTTTCTTTATGGAATTCTTTGATCTCTCACCCATGTTCAACCTTCTTTTTAAGAATCGATCGTTGCACATTCGTTAGTTCTCGCAACGATATGAAATCGTAGATCCGACATCGGGACATCTCTATAGAGCTATGACGATGATGCTGACGGGTGGATCAAAGTGGTTCAAAATAAAACGTTCTTCGAGAAATATTTCATCATAGGATCGTAAGTTATTCATCGAGCTGACTAAATGCCCGAAAAGCTTGGACTTGGTGTTAGGTTGTTGGGACGACCCCCGATCATGAGTTTCAAGGAAAACAGATCATGAAAATGGATCCCAAATGATCAGTGACGTGAGCGAGATGAAGGATAATTGTTTTGGAAAACCCGATACAGATGACCTATAGTATGGGCTACATTGCGTGTGTTCATCTATGAGTGACTCAACGTATACCCGGGGGAGTACACGGACACAGGGTGGAGTACACAAGTAGTCTACATGGCGTGTACCTTAGTAAACGGCCAGAGCTAGCCATATACATGGGATACTATGTGTACTGGTACACAGGTAAATCGACATGGGATGACACTATGTATGGGAACATAGCCAGGTACAAGAGTGATCCCCGGATAATAGGACACGGTGTGTGTATCGCTTTACGCACCTTGTATACACCTTTCTACATAGCTAAAGCTAGTGACACAGGTCGTTGTACTTGAGCAATACCTGAGGTCAAGTAACACGGTGTGTGACACTACTACACGTCATGTAACTTATTCTGCATGGATTGAGTAAGTTGTCTTCTATGACTTGGGAAAGTTTTCTTAGGGTTCACACCCTTGGTCTTTCCTATGAAGGTTTGTGGGATTCATTTCCTATTTACAATAGTATGATCCCTTCAGTAGGGATTCCTGGATAGAGTTTATGGAATCCCCTCTGTGAGACTTTGAGCAGGATCCTCTATTCCTTCTTGGTACCCTAGGTTGATTTTTTTAGTATTGACATGACCTACCTTACTCGGGTGCCGATCCTCTAACTAGCGGATTAGTTCAGGCTGAGTTGTTAGAATCACTTCATATCTTTTGGTTGTGATCCTCATCTGACTTATTGTGTATCTTTCTTCAGACTTAAGAATGTGTTCTCCCAATAAGTGCTTCGTGGAATATTTGAGCTAGATCCTCATGGTGGTTTTCTGATAGTCAATGTTGTATGAGTATATCTAGATATTCTTGTTATATGTTCTGTAGACATGTACTATGATGAGATGACTATATCTTCACTTTTTTGTATTGATTTGTGGTTTTTGGGGGGTCTTACTGAGTATTGTTATACTCAACCCTGCACGGGCCTTTCCTGCGTGTTTCATGTCTTGTGCAGACGATCGAGCCTTTGATAGCATTCAAGGTGGACCAGGACCGGACGGTGCTCAGTGAGATCAGATAGATCGAGGTGTGTTCCTATGACCATAGATTGTAGTCCTAATACCTTCTTTACAAGTTGGACTTTGTTGCAGACTTTATTTTGGTGGGCTTGTAATTTTGTCCTAGGGTTTTACATTTATGTACTTTACTTTCCCGTCGTACTCTGTTGGTTTTAATTATAGTGTATGCATGTATTTTCATTCTAGTCATTTTTACTTTTCATCTTTACCAGGCCTGTAGATGTGTGTGTGTGTGTGTGTGTGTGTGTGTGTGTGTGTGTGTGTGTGTGTGTGTATAGATTAATAGGAAATGCCTCCCATGTTAGTGATATTCCTATTGGGTGCTAGTCACCGGCCCTTGGTCTATTGGAGGCGGGATTGGGGAGTTGCGGCACATGCCCAATAGGGACGGGTCATGACAGAGTGGTATTAGAGGTGGTCAGTTCTACCTTAGGACCGAGAGTCTGTGAGTTGGTTTGGGGAAACAGTGTGATGTGTTTTGAGTTCGGATTTTAGGATAGGAACCCCAGTGTTGGTACAGGTGGCCGACGTGTCCATACACCAGGTCTCTGATAACTTTCTTTTCTACTAAAAAAATATGAACATTAGTTGCAGGGAAAATAATGGTGCATGCATCATATAGAAATGGGTCGTGGTTTCCATGTCCTTATTCAGTCAAAATTCCAGAAATACTCAATGACTATGATACATATTTTTTCTTTACAGGATGTCTCCGCGATGTATACCCTCTAGGATCCAGCAGATTGATCATGAGGAAGATCCCCTTAGTGATGAGGCTTTGATACATGGACCATATCCCCCAGTTTTACCAATGGGTGGTGTGCCAGTTATTCCACCACCTATATAGTGGCTTCTAGTACATGTTGTACTAGAAGAGAAGGAGCACAGGCTGAGCATGCTCCATGAGTTTCAGAGATAGAGACCCCTCGAGTTTCAATCCGAGCCTGACCCTTGGGCAGCTGAGGACTGGCTTGAGGGAGTGAATAGAGTCTCCTGTCTGGTTAGGACACCAGCAGAACAGATGGGGATCCTAGCAGTGAGCCTTTTGCAGGACTCGGCAGGGCGATAAGAATTTTTGGCTATCCTGACTCATGAAGAGGCAACTCTCTCATAGTCAGAGTTAGAGAACCTCTTTAGAGAAGAGTTCTCACTGGTTAAGCTATGAAAAGTTCGTATACAAGAGCTTATTCAGCTCTAATAAGGGACCATAATGGTAGCTGACTATTCATTGAGGGTTACCATCCTCTCATGGTACTCGATGGATTTGGTTAGGGATCCGTACTTTAGAGCTCGAACTTTTGTGTAAGGCTTGCGTAGAGATATTCGAGTTAGCATCATCCCCCAGAGCATTCCTAACTATGTTGGGGTTCTCGAGCAGGATTTGGTGGTTGATAGATTCTTGATATAACCGAGATAGCCGATTGTCTTTAGTAGTGAGCGAGCATGAGTAGAGACCTTGGCGGTAGGGAGCCGACATCAGGGACCAATGCATAGGATACGTTTTCAGAGCAGATTGTAGGATAGGGGATCTTCCATTCAGGGTCTGCAGGGTGCATCCAACTAGCCTCGAGAGATGCTATGTTACTCATGTGATGGTAGAGGACATCTCATTTGAGACTGTCCAACCCGTCGTGCTACTGACAGGGAGGCAGTGGATAGACCACAGAGGCAAAAGCAATGTGTGGAGTAGACAGATCCGTGAGGTGGAAGAGATGGTAGAGGATCTTGGAGAGAATCTAGAGGTGGTCAGCATTTTGATCCTTTTCCACCACCACCCCCAGGAGGTCCACCCCAGGCTCATAGAGCTGGTGGATAGAGGCAGGGATAGCTACAGGCAGTGGAATCTTATGACACAAGTAATCCCAGAATGATTAGAGGTATAATCTATTTCTTTCCTACTTTGGTTGCCGTAATGATAGACACAGGTGCTAGTCATTCTTTTCATGCCATTTATTTTGTTCAAGACCTTGTGATTCTGGTTGAACCGTTGACTTGAACCTTATACTTATAAACACCGACTGAAGAGGACTCAGAGATCACACACCTTTTTAGACAATATGACCTGACCCTTGGAGGAGATATATTTGGTTGGAACCTCTTGGAGGTAGATTTGTGGCCATACGATGTCATTCTTGGTATGGATTGGCTATCCACAGTTCATGCCCTGATTTACTGTTTTAGGACAAGGGTTCGGTGTGTCTGTAGTAATGGAAGGAGGTTCTCCTTCATTTCTGAACTGGAGACCCAGGCAGTGCAGTATAGACTCATACATAAGATGGTACAACCAATTACACATCATTTGGCTAGAATATCCCTTGGTGTAGTAGATTTTATGAGTTTCAAGTTCCCACCAGTAGTGGCTGACTATGATGGCGTCCTTCCGGAAGATGTTCCTAGACTACCTCCCCAATGAGAGAAAGACTTCTGCATTGATTTGTAGCCTGGGACAACACAAATATCATCATCATCATATCTGATGGCTCATGCAGAGCTTCGTAAAATGAACGTGCAGCTAGAAGACTTGCAGAGGAAGGGCATCATGAGACCCAGTGTTTCACCCGGGGTTGCCCCAGTGTTGCTGCCAAGAAGGCAGATGGGAGATTGAGGTTGTGTGTGGATTACCGAAGCTTGAATCAGGTGACCGTAAAAAATAGATATCCACCACCGAGGATCGATGAACTCTTCTACCAGTTGATAAGGGCATGATGGTTCTCGAAGGTTGATGTACGATCAGGCTATCATGAGTTGTGAGTAAGAGACAAGGATATACCAAAGACGTGATTCAGATGCCACTATGGTCACAATGAGTACTTGGTGATTCCCTTTGGTGCGACGAATTCCCTAGCAGTGTTTATGGGACTCACGAACCAGATCTTTCAGCCCTATTTAGACTGGTTCATGGTAGTATTCATTGATGATATCCTAGTGTACTCGGCTTCTGAGGAGGAGCTCGCGAGACACCTAAGGATGGTTCTGGACACACTCTGGGAAAACCAGTCAAACAGAAAACTCTCAAAGTGTCAGTTATGGATACAGGAGGTCCACTTTCTGGGACCTATTATCTTAGAAGATGGTGTGGCAGTGGACACAGCCAAGGTGGAGGTAGTGTTAGCATGAGATCCACCTAGGAGGGTGAAAGGGGTGAAAAGTTTCTTTGGGTTGGCAGACTACTATCGGTGATTCATTCCTAATTTCTACAGGCTATCAGCACCCATGATAACTTTGACCCAATAGGGGCAGCCATTCATGTGGACTAAGAGATGCCAACATTCCTTCCAGCAGTTGATACAGAGTATGATGAGTGCCCCGATTTTGAGATTATAGGAAGAGGGTGTTGAGTATGTAGTGTTTTATGATCCATCGGGAACCGGGATTGGTTGTGTCCTGATGTAGAGGAAAGTAGGGATCGCATATGGCTCACGTTAGTTGAGGCCACAAAATCCAAACTATGCAACCCATGATCTTGAGTTTGTAGTGGTAGTATTCGCATTGAAGATGTGATGACACTACCTGATGAGCGAGTGGTTTATCATCTACTCTGACCACAAGAGTCTCATATATATCTTTTCTCAGAAGGATCTGAATTTGAGATAGAGGTGGTGGATTCAGCTCCACCAAGTTTACGACTTTGAGATCATTTATACTCCTGGGAAGATGAACGTTGTGGAAGATGCTCTCAGCAGGAGATCCAGTTCGCAGTTTCTGGATGAGGTGTCCGAGCAGTTGGCCTCTTTGCAGTTATCTGTTGTGAATAGATATGAGGGCTCTTACCTTCATTCGATGGTTGTTACCCCTCCACTCTTATAATGAGTCAGGGAGGAATAGCTCTAATATTATTATTGTGAGACTCTACGTGCTCGTATATCCGCAGCTAATGCTGATAATGGATATGTGAAAGGTGGGGAGCATGTTGTTCTTTTCAAGGGACGCACAGTAGTACCAGTGATGTTATAGGAGGAGATTCTAAGGGAGTTACATACATCCACTTTCATGGTACATCAAGGCATGGAAAAGATGTATCAGGACCTCCATTGTTAGTTCTGGTGGCCATGAACAAAGAAAGGCATGGCAGAGTTTGTTTCTCAGTGCCTTACATGTCATCAAGTGAAGGCTGAGCACTAGGTTCTAGCGGGTTTGACTCAACCTATTAAGGTTTCAGAGTGGAAGTGGGATATGATACCCATGGACTTTGTGATAGGTTATCCACGTATGATTAGAGTACATGATACCATCTAGGTGATCATTGACCGACTCACCATGTCATCCCACTTTCTAGCTATACGGGAGCATAGTTCAGTATAGAGCTTGGGATGCCTCTATGTGTAGGAGATAGTACGGCTTCATGGAGTGACATCGATGGTCGTTTAAGATCATGATGCTGTTTTCAATTTTTGTTTATGGAAGGGATTGTAGGAGGCTTTTGGGACATAGTTACGCCTAAGCACGTCAATCCATCCTCAGTCTGATGGTCAGACTAAGCAGACTATCCAGGTTCTGGAGGATATGTTATGGGCCTGCATACTCGACTTCAGCCGTAGCTAGAAGGAACACATACCACTAGTGGAATTTTCCTATAACAACAGTTATCATTCCAATATTGGTATGGAACCATTTGCGGCTTTGTAGGGGCAACCTTGTAGGTCACCACATTGTTGGACTGGCCCAGGAGAGCCAACACTCATGGGCTCAAAGATGGTCTGAGCTACTACTGAGAAGATGAAGGTCATCTAGGAATGGATGAAGACTGCATAGAGTCGGCAGAAGTCTTATCTTGATAGGAGGAAGATTCCCTTATATTTTGATGAGCGATACCATGTGTTTCTGTGGGTCTCACCTCGAGGGGGATTGCAGAGATTTGGCCAGGGCGGCACGATATCTTTGAAGTTAATTGGCCCTTTTCAAATTCAGAGTAGATTTAGAGAGGTTGTTTACCGCATACTCTACCTCCCCAGATGGACCAGGTACACAACCTCTTCCATGTGTTGTAGTTATGGAGGTACGTGCATGATCCATCGCATGTTATCGACTAGGGTGAGCTGGAAATCAATGATGGAGTGGCCTTTTCTTAGTACCCAGTAGAGATCGAGGATTGGTTGGAGAGAATCCTTCATGGGAAAACTATTCCCATAGTGTGTTTCCAATGGCAGAATGAGAATCTCTAAGAGAGCACGTGGGAGAGGGAGGCTCGGATCCATGCGTATTACCCACATCTTTGTGAGTATTCCTTGTTTTGGATTTTTAGGGATGTAAATCCCTATATTGGGGAGAATTTAATGTCCCATATTTTCCTGTCTATTATTTCAATATTATATGTAATTGTTACAAGACCAATCTTTGATATGGAACGCAGTTCCAAGGCCCGATGATCGCGAAATTAATTTTTGAAATTATATTAAATAATTAAATTATGTGCACTCATGGTTTTCCTGAAAAAGTGGAATAACTCTTGAACAGGTGCCCATATCTAAAATCTGAGGGCACAGTTGCGCTCAGAGTAGCGAGTTTTTCTTAGGCGGGCCTAACATTGATCGACATGGGTCGGATGTGGAATCCAATTTTTGGATGTAACTGTAACAAAATATTTAATCCAAATATTATATATCACTGCAACAACCTCCATTAATCTTTTAAATAAAGATTGAAGCAGGGGTCCATGGTTACAGATCTCATAACCCTGAAAATTGTGGACGCTCTAGAGAGGGACCTAGAGAAATATTCTCAGTTGTGATGACGCGATGACAAGATCCTCACCAGCCAAAGCCCAAATCCTGGTAGGTCATTTGTTTTCGATTTCATTTTCCCATTCGTGAGATTGTGCAGTGAACACAGACTAATCCACAAACATATTAGCCCATGGATCAGTTGATATGCAAGATGGGTGTTATTTTGGGGATTTATTGGTAGATCTAGATCTTTGTGATAAATCATTTTGATTTACTTGTTATTGTTCGAACAGTGATGAACCAAGATTGACATGAACATCGATCGGGGTTCAGTCCTCTTGCTTTGATTTGTGCTTCATTCCCCAATTCCTCGTTCTTCGGGGTGTTTTTTTCTTTCCCCCATGTTCAAAATTCTTTTGATGAATTGATAATTGTGCATTCGTTTTTTGGCGCAACGATCTAAAATTGTAGATCTGACATCATGATGACTCTACATAGCTGTGATGACGATGGTGACGGGCCGATCAATGTGGTTCGGAAGAAAACGTTCTTCGAGCAGATTTTCATTGGAGGATCATAAGTTTCTCTTCGTGCTGATTGAAAGCCCGAAAATCTTAGACTTGGCATTACAGTGTTGTTAAATCCTATGATCCAGAGTTTTGTGGCAAACATATCATTGAAACGGAACCCAGATGATCGACGACGAGAGTGGGAGGAAGGAGAAGGGCACTGGAAAACCCGATACACATGGCGTGTAGTATGGGTTACACAACATGTGTCCGTCGATGAGTGACTCAGCGTGTACCTGGGGGAGTACATTGACACAGGGTAGAGTAAACGGGTAGTCTACATAGTGTGTACCTTATTACACAGTCAAACATGGCCAGTTACACGGGATACTCTATGTACTGGTACACGGGTAGATTGACACGGGATGACACTATGTACGGGAACATGGCTAGGTACACAAGTGATCTTTGAATAATAGGACACGACATGTGTATCGCTTTACACACCATGTATATACCTTTCTACACATCTAAATCTACTGACACAGGTCGTTGTACATAGGTAGTACCCTGGGTCAAGTAACACGACGTGTGACACTACTACACGTCGTGTAACTTATTCTATATGGCTTGAGCCAGTTGTCCTCTATGACTTGGACTAGTTTTATTAGGGTTTTTACCCTTGGTCTTTCTTTTGAAGGTTTGTGGGTATCATTTCCTACTTACAGTTGTATTATCCCTGTAGTAGGGATTCCTGGATAGAGTTGTTGGAATCCCCTCTGTGAGACTTAGAGTAGGATCCTCTATTGCTTCTTGGTACCCTAGGTAGAGTTTCTTAGTATCGATGTGACCTACCTTACCCGGGCATAGATCCTCTACTTAGAGGATTAGTTCAGACTGAGTTGTTAGAATCAATTCATAGATTTTGGTTGTGATCCTCATCTGACATATCGTATATCTTTCTTCAGACTTAGGAGTTTGTTATCCCGATAAGTGCTTCATGGAATCTTCGAGCTGGATCATAGTGGCGGTTTTGTGATATTCAATTTTGTATGATAATATCTGAATATTCTTGTTATATGTTATGTTGACATATACTAGGTAGAGTTGATTGTATCTTCCATTTGTTGTATTGCAGTGTAGTTTTCAAGGTGTCTTACTGAGTATTGTTTTACTCACTCCTACATGGGATTTTCCTACACATGGCATGTCTTGTGACGATGAGAAAGCCTTTGACAGGATTCTAGGTGGACCCGGACCAGATGGAGCTCAGTAAGATCATATAGGTCGAGTTGTGTTCCTATGACCACATATTGCAGTCCCAGTACCTTCTTTACAGGTTGGACTTTGTTGTAGACTTTATTTTGGTGGGATTGTACTTTTTTCCCAAGGTTTTACATTTCTATACATTATATTCCTTTCATACTTAGTTGGTTGGAATTATAATGTATGCATACATTTCCATTATAGTAGTTTTTACTTTTAAGCTTTACTGGGCTAGGAGATGTGTGTGTGTGTACAGGTTAATAGGTAATGCCTCCCTTGTAAGAGATATGTCTACTCAGTGATAGTCACCAGCCCATGACCTATTGGAGGTGGGCTTGGGGAGTTACGGCATAGGACTTACTTGAACGGGTCATGACAACTTCAAAATAAAGTGATCGGTTGAGGGGATTACCTCTTCTTTGAAACAAGTCATTTAGATATCTTCTTAAGGATCCTAGGGATTGTTTTTTTGGAATTAAAATTCCCATATAATGTGTATATGTATGGTTTAAATGGGATTTTTTTGGGTATGGCCAGGAAATAATTTTCTAGGTTGAGTGAATAAGAGAAAGGAGTGGATCCATTTTATAATTAATGGGAGGTGAACTTTTATAATTTCATAAAATATTAAATTAATATAAATTAATTATAATTTAAAATTTAATATAAATTTATAAAAATATAATATATGATAATTAGAAGTATAAATACACTAATACAATAATATTTGGACAAGTTTGGATGACATTTTTAACCTTATATTTTTTATTCAACCCTTTTGACATTTATAAGAATGTAAAAGTTTTATACATTTTAAGGGTTTATAATATTACTATAAAATGAAAAACGATACATTAATGGACCACGTTATATGATTAAAACCATATCTCATTAATTTTTCTAAATATAATATTTTTATGAATTTTTATAGCATTTACTAGAATATTATTTGTTATAATATATCACCAAGGTCATTTTTGACACTATTTTATTAATTTAAATTTATAAACATCATGAAAATAGTTTAAATAAAAAATAATGATTAAAATAATCCCTAATAGGGAATATAGATATTTATAATTTATGGTTCACATTAAATCATTCAAATTACACCACGTTGAATATTTGTAAAATCATTTATTTTATTTTATCTATTAATTGAATAAATACTTCATTAGAATTACAGAAGAATTTAAGGTGATTATTTAATAACTAATAAGTGGAAATAAATTATAATCAAGAATAAAATTTCATAAAAAAATTACCGTTTGGATTCATTCACCACTTAAATTTATCTCTATGTGAACACATAATAGATATTTAAAACTAAGAGAGAGTCATTTTGTAACATTCTGTGATTTAAACACTATATTGGAAAATTTCATTTAATAGATTCCATTAAATGAATCAATTATGACCATAATGTGATAATGGTAGAATTATATTTCTCCTATAATAATTATGATGAAAATATTTGACCTTGTCACTTAGTTTAGAAGTAGATTATCCCAATTTACTCTATAACGAGGTTATTAATAATACCATGGTTACTATACATATTGAATCAAAATAAAAAGAGGCTATTTACCAAATATGATCCACATGATTTAAAATATGGAATAAATTTTTTCAGATTCAATACCTATAGTTCTCATAAATTAAATTTAAACATAATCTCACAAAACATGATGAAAACCATTTTTTAAGTATATTTTTTAAGCATAAATTGTGGTTTATTCAAATAACATGATTTGAAAACTATTATGTGAATGATAAATTTATTTATTGATTATATAATGTTTAAATTTCATTAACGTAATTCAAAAATAGTGAATATTTAAATATATTATGATAAAAATATAATGTGCCCATAAAAATAGATTTTTAAGAAAAATTAATTTTAAGTATATTAATGTTTTAATACCAAATTTAAGTATAAAAATTGATTAGAATTAAGTATATTTTATAAATGTAATCTTAGTAGAAATAAATTTATGTAGAAACCATTTTATGAAAAAATTAATCTTTTTACATGCTTGAAATGAAAATATAGTTTTCAATAGGAATCAATTGTTTTACTATTCATTGAAAAATCATACTTTTAAGAAAATTCTCAAAAAAATCATCTAAGTATAAATGTGTCATTCTAAAGAAATATAATTTTATCGTATAATATTTACAAAAGATCTAGAAATAAATTATTACTTTTTATAGAAAAAGAAAAATCAATTTTTTTGGAGAATTCATTTTTTCTTTGAATAAAATCACTTTAATAAAAAAAGAGTGATTATATAATAAAAAAATATAAATACATTAATATTAATAGGGAACATTATATAAATTTCATAAAGTTTTTAATCATTTTCAATCCTGATAATTTATTTATTAGATTATAATTGTAATATTTAAATAATAATATATAATGGTTCACTTAGGATCCATCTTGTGTATAATGTATCATATCAAAAAAATTAATTTTAACAGTAAAATAAAATATTTCATAAAATTATAGGGTGTTACAAGATTGGTCCCATAAGATTGGTTTTTTATTTTCCACTATAAGAGTAATCAAATCACATATAGTTTGTTTCCACTTAATATGATAAGTCATACCTTTTATGGTTTTCTAACAAGGACTAATGTGGTTCTTTTAAGATCCTGTAACCATAACTGCATGAAGTTACTTTTATAGTCATGCATATATAATTTATACAGTGTTGTGATTGATCCTCATAGTGGTATCATTTATAAATAATTTTATTGAAATTAAATCCCATATTGATAATTTTGTACGGTTAAATTCACATGAAATGACTATATTTTGTTATTTAATTTAATTTTATAAGGATTTTTTTGTGTAGTTTTATGTTAGGAAATAAGGGCGTTTATATCTTGAAGGGATGAAAAAATAGGATTCAATTAGGATTATGAATGGGTAGATCATTCTGATTAATCCTGTTAGCTGGTAACTACACAGAAGAATTCATAGTCAACTCATATCAAACGAGGACCTTTGATAAGTATGTCTTATAGAGAATAAGGTCCTTTGAAAAGGGTTTACAATAAGGAAAAGTATAACTACCAAAAACATTTATCAATGGAATTATATACTTTATTATAATCATATTATATGGTATAAAACATATACATAGCATAGAGATCCCAATAAAAACGTTAATATCATAATAGAATAATTAATCAAGTGATATTTAAATAAATTACGGAACTTATACCGAAAGAATAGTAACTTGATGCTTCGAATAGTAAAATAACCCTTGGAATAGTAATTTGGACAATACAATAGTATCATTACATATTAAATTATCAATAAAAATTAATCATATTATAAATGGAAATTTTATATAATTATATATTTTTATATGTAAATAAATGTTTTGAAAATGAAAAATTATTTAATGGTATTATTTGTAAAAAAAGATTATTTAAAAATTTAAAATTAATATAATGGTTTATAAGTAAATTTATTTTAAAAAAAGAGAGTTTATTTTTAAATTCAATATTTTAAAAAATGGTTAAGGTTAATTTTAGTTTTTTTTCTAAAATACTTGAATATTTTGTGGATAGTAAAATACAGTAATTTTCGGAATATATTTATTATAAGTTATATAAACTATTCATTGAGACATTTCTAATATAATCACCATAATATCTAAATCCACTTCATTATTTAAATATATTTTTGATAATTCCCAAACTATTCATAGGCTTGTGCTAAAATAACAAACAAATGAATAAAATAATGAGAAAACACCATATCTCCCACTATAAATATCACCCCTCACCACTTCTTCTAGTTAAACTTTAAAAACAATTAATATTGTCCATGCGCTACCCAATAATATTCCCATGCTCCTCCCCCACTTCCAGGAGCTCTTGGTCTAATAAAAAGACTAAACCCTTTTCCCTAATGAGGTTCTCAAGGTAGGAAAATCCAATAAGTAAAATCCTCATTCTTTTTCATTTATTTTGTTTTCATTTTAATTTATTTTATTATCATATACTAAACACCATTTATCTAAGTGGAATGATAACCCTATAATTTAATTTATACTGTAATGTTATTATTTTGATGGAATAATATATCATCAATCCTCTTCTACTCTGCTTTTTTATTCTAAAAAAGGAAACGTCCTCTGTGAGTTGTTGTTTTATCACCTTCACGGATAATAAGTTTAAATTTTACATTACTACCATTAAATATGTTCTTAAAGTAATTATAATGGTTGAAATAGATTTTAAAACGTATTTTATAATCTTTTTTATGTTCTATAACAATCTTATATACACAATATTAAATAATTAAACAAAACATGTTTGTTGTGATCGAAAACTGCAAAAATTGATCTAAACGATTATCATTAACATTTTATATTATGATTCATCCTCATACAATATAAAAAAATTCTATATAAGACCAATTAAACTAATTTACTTTCATTAATAATATATAATTTCTATTCTATTGAATCCTTTTCATTGTACATGAACGTTTATACATATAAACAAGCGAACTGATCATGAAAACCAAGAAAACAAACACTCCTAAACAATCAAATTTAACTCTATAACTCTTCAAAAAGGACATAAATGAAATTATTAAAACTATAATTAATAAAAAAATATAGAATTGTTTCTGGATTAATTAATTAATTAATTTAATTTGATTATCCATGATATTAAAGTGAAGAAGGAGCTCGGACCTAAGGTAAGGGGATTCTCGAACCCAAATCTATTTCCTTGGGTTTTCCCTATTTTTCTCCATTTTTAGTATGGAAATTCATTTTGAGTTCCATAAACATCATTTATTTATCCTTCACTTATCCTTTATGGGATATACATGTTTCCAATCTAATTTTATGAAAAATAAAAATATTTTTGCAAAAGAAATCTTCTTTCAAAAAAATATATTTTACATATTGTGAGATTGTTTATTCTTGATGATTCTTATACCAAGTATGTTATTCACTATTTCGATTGGGAACACAAAAGTTTATTCTCATATTTATTAATTATGTAATGAAACCCATTTCTTTCTAGGGGTTATTTTAATACAATGGTTGATATATGTTTTATGTGGCTTGCTTTCTTATGTAAATGTTATGATGCGATGGGTGCGCCCAAAATTATATATCCTGAGTAGATGTTTTGTTGTGATGTGTGTGCCCAAACTTATTTACAGATCCAATTTATTGTGTATGGGGATGTATCTCATGTGATAATGTGGAATGTCCATGAACACGATGCTAGATTTGACCACAACTTTTTGAGGTAGTTGACCATAAAGAGATGATGTTTCGTGTTTATACATTACCCCATTTCAAGCCTTTATCTAATTCTTCCTATCATGATTACATTTTGGATTATATGATGATGAATATGCAAAAACCATGTTGTATTGATTCATATTCTTATTTATCCTTTCACTGAGCTTTTACCTCACCCCTTTCTTTAATGTATATCCTCAGGTGATTACATGTACTAAAGAGAACAAAAGGGACACTAAGAATCTAGATATGAATGTATTGAATAAATTTTTTTGTTTCACTATGTAAATTTTATGTATGGTCATAATTTTCTCAAGACACTAATCATTTTTATTCTAATTTTTTAATACTTTTATGTTGGTTATCTCTAAAATAATGTAATAATCTTGTAAGAAAAGGTGGGGTTGCTATATTTGGTATCATATAATGGTTTTGTTAATTTGGGAATTAGGATTAGATAACCTTAGGGAAAACCCTTAGATTGAGACTATGTATAAGTAATCACCCATGAAGTTTCATCTAAAAAAATTGATAAACATAGGGATCTTTCATGATATTCCACTAGAGTTAATTATAAAATGGATTAAATTATTTATTCATGACATGTTGACTACGGTTTTGGTTGAACATTTTCTACTTTAGAAAATGGTGCGATGAAAGAGATACTAGGCCAACAACTCAGTTACGTTATAATACAGTGATTCCCAAATGACATCCCCATTGCCTTGGTAGGTAAATATTAAATTTAATGGAGATTCTTACCCATCTTTCTCAGGCCATTAACTATAACTTAAAAAATGTGGAATGTCCTCATATACCTAAGAAGAAGAAGCTAAATATCTGTTCTTTTATACTTAAACAACCACCAATGTTTGGTGAATCATCTGGTCCACTAGTTATGGAACAGTGGGTCAACTCAATGAAGAAGATCTTTTTGTGCATCTCTATTCTTATATTGAAAAGGTGACTCTGGGAAACTAATATTTTATGGAGAGGCCGGCCAATGGTGGATTTTAATTAAGAACACCAAACAAAAGTAAGAAATTGAAGAGATGGAGTTGGAAGAAAATAATATAATGTTTCGTAATAATAATTCCCCCTGAACTCTTTGTACAAAGATACAGAGAGAATTCATATTTCTGAATAAAAATGGAGGTGAATCTACCATGGCCAACGTAGAAAATTTGACAAGGATATCAAGGTACACTTCTATTGTTGTCATAAAAATTTATAGAAAATTTGATTGATTATTTAGTGATTTAAAACCATACCTTAAAAAGTCTCTAGAAATTCAAGACATTGGGAGATATAAAGAAGTTTTTCTATATGCTCTCAATTTGGATATGGAGTTTGGATAATTTCCCCATGTCTATGGTGATGTGAAATGAAATATGGAGTTTCAAGATGAGGGATCTAATGAGAATGGTGGACAAAAATATCAAAAAATCACCTGGAAAAAATGAGGGAAGAAGCATCATGGGAACTGCCTAAATGAAATAGGGAAATCTATATGCGTTGAATTGAGGGCCACAAAGATCATGAATGTCCTAGAGATATACAGAAGCCATCCAATATGATAACGGAAAGGAGGGAACTACCCATGGTTCAATGCTTCAACTGTAGGGAGCAAGGGAACTATTCAAGCCAGTGTACTAAACCTTGACTCGTCAAGGGTAATTAACATAATCAACCACCAAATCCATAAGAGAAATGGAAGGCTTATGAAATCACTACTAATGAAGTGAATAAAGAAAATGATGTTTATAATGTACCCATTATATTCCCTTAAGAATGGAAAAAGTCTTATTTGATTCTGGTTCTACACATTCATTAATATCATTCATTTTTATAGTACCTGTTGAATCGAATCCATGAAAACTTGAAGTAGAGATATATATAAATCACTTAGTGGTGTAATCCTTGCAACCCAAGTGTTGGAATCTTCTCCCATTGGGTTATGTGGAAAGATTCATGTAGTGAATCTGGTAATTCTTCCCTTGGTGGAATTCGACACTGTACTAGGGATGGATTGGATCTCATTATATATAGCATGCATGAACTATTGAGAAAAGGAAATATATTTAAAAAATCTGAACCATATAATGCCCCTTTACAAATGAAAGAACGATCATGAATCCCATTTGTAAAATCCTTTAATGGTGTGGGTGTTGATTCAATATGAAGAATCATACCTCAGTTAAATGGTTGAGTCATTGGAAGGTATCAACCTGTGGGAAATTCCCATTATGATGGAATAAAAATATGTATTTCCCAAAGAGTTACCTAGAAATCCCCTAGTATTTGAGTTAGAGTTCTCAATAGAACTCAAACATGGAGCCACTCTTATCTCAAAAAGTACCTACAAGATTTTCCTAAACAAAATATAGGAGTTAATGAAAAATCGTTAAGATAATTTGGGTAAAAGGTTCATAGACCTTAGTGAATCACCATGGGGTGCATCAGTGCTCCTTGTGAAGAAAGAGGATGGATCAATGCCGCCGTGTATCAAATATGGATAACTCAATAAGACCACCATAGAGAACAAGTATCGTGATCTATCTATTTATGATGTTTTTGATAAAGTATGAGGACCTCAACACTTATCAATGGTGTCTATTCATTATATATATCATCAGCTAAAGGTTAAGCTAGAAGATATTTAGAAGATTACCTTCTGTGTAAGGTACGAGAACTATGAGTTTCTAGTGTTTCCCATTGGACTTATTAATTCCCCTACAATTTCATGACCCGACCGAACGGGGCTTGAGCCGTGACTCCCTAGTCCCGCCTCAAATAGGTCGGGGGATGGCGACTAGCTATGAGTAGGCTAGCACACACAAATGGGAGTCCATAGCCTTGGTAACCTATATGCATACACCTACAAACACATACATGAAATAGTGAAAAGATATACAAAAACCGAAATGTAAAATGCATTCTTATATCTATCCCAACCAGATTACAATAAAAGTACAAAAAAGGAAAATAAAGGGGCCCACCAAAAAAACTGGAAAAGCATCCAACCGTCTCAGATTGAGGGGATCACTGTCAAATGTACCTAACATAATGCTCATCAGCTCAGCTCCGGTAACACCCTAGTTAGTCTGATCAATATGTTCCGCCTGCATCAGATCCTTTAGGGACACGATCCAAGGACATGTGGTCTGCACCAGACACAATATGTATGGGAAAAGCTCGTGTAGGGGTGAGTATAAAAATAATCATTAGGAACCCCAAAATAATAAACCAAGAGGAAGAAACTGATAGGTATCAGCCACCTCAACCCAGCCAGATGGAACCCAGATGAGAGAGAAACTCCTTCTCAAGACCATCCTCAACTAAACCCGACTAGTCAGCTCAAGCCCATGGTATCTGAATTAAGAGACATACACCATAGGGACTCCCAGATTGAACCCGTATATACTTGTCCATTGAGGTTCCGACCTCATGGCCAGTGACATACTCCTACCCGAGGCTCTATGTCTACACAAAACTAAGAGAACACACTCCATGAGCTCTATCATCCCAGATGACACTCATCCGAGAGATATAATCCATATGTACCATGTCGCCATCCCAGTTGGCATATCCCAGAGAAACAACTCAATTAGGCATAATGAAACCAATAACACAATGCTGCCATCCAAATGGATAACATTAGAGACATTAAGATCATCGGATATCCCTGTCAAGAACATCATACTGAAGCACAATGGATCACAATACGTAGATAGGGGATGTCGACCCATCCCTGAAGGGGGACACTACAAATCCTAGAGAAAACACAAAAGCCTTATCCCTTGGAATGGGGGTCCCTCATAGAATTTTTTGGGGGACACTACTAACATGGACTTGTAAATAGAACATAGAGAGGGTATCGTACAACAACCCAACTCCGAAACTACTCTTCCATCAGAGGATTATCGCCCATGTAGTGTTTGTCATGCTGATAATAAGAACATATCCTTGGGAAACCATCATAGTAGATTGATCAAAGGAAGATCAGATCTTGATACATAGCTAGGGAGTCTGCGCCTACGGCTAACTAGGGGCTCCGTACCCTCCTGGAACAATATCCTGGGTAGAGGATCAATTCTCGTGTAAATATTGGTCACACCGATTCTAACACTACCTGGGAACATGAAGGGTCATGAGGATCGTATTGGGATTATTAGGGTAATATGCGCTCCAATCTGATGAGTCCACTATCAATGTATATTGAGACAACTCACTCCAGAATGTGGGAACACACCCACATTGCATGAACGCATGCAACCTTAGAGGGGTCAAAGTCTAGTGAAGGGGAGGTGATATCGAAAACCCTCATAGAAAATTTCCAAGGGGACCCACTTAACCAAGATGGTTTAAACGTTGTTAACAGGGACCAGGGGGACCCACTCAACCCTACTGGACAAGGCGTCACTATCCCATACGACCCACGAAAATGTAACATGCACACCACACCTCTTAGGCCCAAACTATGGTCACCATCACGTTCTACGTGAAATAACATGGAGGGTAGATATTCCCTTGATCCAAAAAGGAATCTAATGGAAAATTTGTAAAACACTAAATTTTTCCTCATGGGGCCCATGACATGGTCTAACAATATATCATGCGGATCTTGTCATTGCGATCCTCCCAGAAAAACACATAGGATGGACTACTCATCCATCCGAAATGGACACCAGGTGAAAAATGTAATATTCACCACAATATGCCCAAACAAATCTTTGTGGGGGCCACGTATTGATCCCAAAACAAGTCAAACGGATTGAACCATTGTGATACTCTCACAAAAACACTTAGGATCAACTAATTATTCTCCAAGAATAGATACTCGGAGAAAAAATTATATTTCACTATAAACGGTGAAATCGGGTCTCATGGGTCCCACACTCTGATTTCAAATTCATCACCCGAAATCATTATCAAAAAAATACAACATACCATTAGGGTTACAAATCCACTGTCAGTGAGTGAATCAGATGCTTCGTGCAGAAGTTATGGTGGGTTGAAGTTGAATAATAATATTATATTATATTTTTTCAACATTTTTTGGCCTATGATCCACATAACCTATTATTTAAATCCCTAAACATGACACAAAGGGTCCATCTCGATATGAGGTTCTTGTCCCTACTAAAGTCACGTAAATCAGATGTTGGACCTAGGAGATACATATGAAGAACAAATTGTCAAATAATAGTAATTATATTATTATTATTTTAAACAGACGATTCATGCCCCCCCCCCAAGAATCAATAATGAATGAAAATATCCTCAAAGTGGCCTCAAAAGGTCCTCCATGAAGCATGGGTCATGTATCCATAGAAAACACACAAAATGGTCACTCGTTTTAGGGGTTATGGGGGTTTAAAACCCCCAGACTAGTCTGGCCAGAGCATCATCAGAGCTCCGCCAGAAACCACTGTACCACTCCGGAAACCGCCACCTCCGCCTGCCAGACCCCCACCGCAGCCCATCAGACCAATGCTGGAAACCACCCCTCCCACTATAAAATCTTTTTCAGACCATTTGGACCACCCCACTTCTCCAAAAATAAAGCCAAGACCGATTTTAGAAATCTTGGGTCCCGAACTACAATGCCTTGACCTTCGCTCAACGAATCATCAATGTTTCGATGTGAAGAAAAGTTGTTGAATCATCTAATCAACGCCGCACCTCCTCTAGCACACAAAACACTACATCATTGTAGATTCTGAATCCTTTTATTAAGACCTTCACATAACTATGCTTCGCTAAAAGATCAGACATTCTTTATGCGAAGCAAAAAAATTAACACGGAAGAATGATGAAGAACATGATGAATGTAAAGAATTCAAAGAACGGATTTCTAGAAAAATTGAATCAGGCGGTGTTCATTGTTATTTTGGCCACCATCAAAGGATTCTAAATTAGAAAATTCAAATCATAATGTATTTTGATAATGAAATTTCAATCAGGGAGCTTCATAATCTGAAACAGAAAGCCTACCTGGATTTTGTATCCGTTGTTGCGTTCGATACACACTAATCAACCGGCGCTTGAAGTTCCCCCATGATCTGATGAAGAATGGATGTAAAATAATCATTGGAAAGGATTGTGACATTTTCACTGGTTCTTGAGATGAAATGAGCTAAACCCTATCTCATCTCCAAAATATCCTATTTAATGGAAAATTTTAACTATCACAGAAACCGAACCTCCCATGGTTTTTCACCTGAGGTCGCCCCTAGGGAAACAACTGTGTTACAATATCAACAGTGCTCTTAGATTTCCAATCTGAATCCCGGTTGAAAAGTTATTTGACCCGACCTCATAAATAAATTAATTTATTTATTTAAGAAAATGACCTCGATGACTTTTTCCATAGGAGGCCCACGCCTTCGAATCTTATACCCCACTAGGGTAAATGCCACGCTCTGGACTCAACTTTGGCCTTGGATTTCCAATCTAAGCTACTATTTAAGATATAAACAATATTCATCATGTACATAGTATAAAAATACTTAACATTTTTATAAAAATTATTCTAGGAACACCGGGGCATAGATTCGCACGCCCTCTCAGTGCCCGACTTCAGAAATATTTGCAGAAATATTCCAAAGTATTAAAAGGAGAAACCCGAGTCACTAAATAATCTCGACCTTAATAATTTCCAAACCTGAAAAGTGAAAATCTAGGAATGAGGAAGTGAAATAGTGTTCTCAACTAGGATTTCACAGCTATAATCTCACCAAAGGTTCCTATGAGGTATCAAACATGCCCCAAGAAAGACCATAACACCAATAAACTATGAAGGAAAAGACCACCTCAGAACCCCATCCCACCAAGTGACTGGTGGCAATTCCAAAACATATAAGGTTTATGCACTCTCCACCTTTTAGGAAAAACCATCGCGAACATGCCCAATGGATATCCCGTCATGTAAGACCTCGCAACACAACCTCAACATCTCCCAAGAAGCATCTATACCCCAAGGAGAATAAACTGGGTTCCCAAGTGTATACATAGGGTATTAAAATACTTTAAAATCCACTAAAAATTCACAAGCCCAAAATTAAACTCATATTTTGAAGGGGATCTTCCATCACACCTTGTCATTATCTACTTTGGGCGGCATTGACTCACCCGCATGGTTTTTAATCTCACCTTAAGGACTCGTCTTAGTGGTGGAAGTGTCCATCCTTCCTACGAATTCTAAATCTCTAGAAAATAACACCACAGCCTCTTCGAGTGTCTCGTGTACAACTCGATGCCAATCAGGCGAGGGGACTTACAAACAACTGATTCCCACCAAAATTCCCACACTGGGTCTTACCAAGACCTCAACTTCAAAAACACTTCCAAAAATTGTGCACAAAAGTCAAAGGGACTCAACAATCGAACCTTAATACTATCCGCTTTGGGCCGCACTAAATTCCCCACATGGTTTTCATCACATCAAAAAAATGTGTCTTGGTCAGGGAAGGATCCCTCTTCCTCGTGTAACTGAAGCTATGTCAAACAACACCAGTTCCAACAGAGCCACCTACAACTCTATCTAATTGGGTGCACCTACCCAAACCCTTGATGGTTGTTCAACGTGTTTCTCGACGAGTGGTGGATCCACCAGCTGCACATTCAAAAGAGATAATTCCTTGTGATCAAGCCCCTATAAGAGGGATTTAATAGACATCAGGTCATAATCCAAACCCGTCAGTGGAATCCTTGAAGGTTGTCACCATGGAAACATTCTAAAACATAATTCAATACGCGCCATGATCAAAGAGTATATCAGGGGAGTGGACTCTAGAAAGAAATAAAGAACCCAAAACTCATTCTTATATGATTCATGTACCATTATATCCCCATGAACAGTGTCCTAATATATATAGACAAAAGGTAGGTTATCACAGTCCTTGTGAATCGATAGGTCAACCCCCCGTACAACCAATGGAGTCTCTGTACTAAAAGTTGAACTCCAAACATCATAAAACTATATTTATGCCATAGAAAAAAAGCTCACGACTATGGTCCCAATGTGGAACCTCCTCTGATACCAGTCGGTCATGATCCGGTCCAACGGGGCTTGAGCCGAGACTCCCCAAGCCCACCTTCAATAGGCCACAAGCTGGCGACTAGAATCGAGTATGCTATCACACACACATGGGAGGCCTTAGCCTAGGATACCTATATGCATACCCCTGTAAACACCTCCATGAAATAGAGAAATGATATACATAAACATGAAGGTAAAATGCATGTTTACATCTATTCCTACCAGAGTACATCAAAAGTAAAATGAGTGAAAATACAAAGCCCACCAAATGAAAACTATAAAAGCATCCAACCAGCTTAGATAGAGGAGAACACTGTCAAATGAACCTCCTGAAAAGCTCCATGGCCCACCTCTAGAAACACCCCAGTCAGTCCGCTCACTATGCTCTACCAACATCTGATCCCCTGGAGACTCCATTGAAGGACATGTGTTATGCACAAGACACAACATGTGTGGGAATATCCTTTGAAGGGGTGAGTATAAAAATACTCAGTACACACCCCAAAATCCAAAACCAAAAAGGAAGCAACTGATGGGTATCATCCACCTCAACCCGACCAGAGGGAAAGCAGACGAGAGGAAAACCCCATCTCGAGACCATTCTCAACTAAACCCAAGCACATAGCTCAACCCCCTAGTATGTCAACAAAGAGACACACACCACGAGGACTCCCAGAACATACCAAGATATACTCATCCCTTGAGGTTTCGAACTCATAGACAGCGACAGAATCCTACTCGAGGCTCTAAGGCTACACATATCAAGGAGAACACCCTCCATGAGATCTGTCATCCTAGATGACACTCGTCCGAGGGATACACTCCATCACGTAGCACACCGCCATCCCAGATGGCACATCTGAGAGTAACACTCAATCAAGCATCATAAAACTGATAGCAAAATTCTAACATCACAAGGGATGACATTCGAGAGATCAAGATTGTTAGATATCACTACCAAGAATGTCACGCTTAAACATATTGGATCATGATACTGAGATAAGGGTCCCAAAACATCCCTGATGGGGGACACTACAAACCCTAGAGAAACCATGTAAAGGATTTTACCTCAAAAGGGGATCCCTCCTAGAATCTAATGTGGGTTAATATAATCCCAGACTAGTAAACGGAACCCGTAGAGGGTATCTCACATCAACCTAACTCCATAACTACTCATCCAACAGAGGATCAGTGCCAGTGTAGTGTTGGTCACACTGATACCATGAACTCCTCCTAGGAAAAACGTCGAAGTAGATTGCTTGAGGGATGATCAGATCTCAATACCCAGCTATGTAGTTTGTGCCCAGGGTTCACTGGGGGCTCCGTACACTACTGGAACCACCTCCTGGGTACAAGATTGATGTCCGGGTAAATAATGGTGACACTGATTCCAACCCTACCAGGGAATATGAAGGGACATGCGGATCGCACCAAGCCTCTTGGGGAAATACATACTCTAATCCACAGAGTTAGTTGTCGAAGTGGATTGAGATAACTCACTCTAGAAAGTGAAAAAAACACCACCGATGTAGGAATGCACACGACCGTAGAGGGGTCATAGTTCGGTGAAGGGGACATGATACCAAAATCCCTCTTAGTGAAAGGACTAGGGGGACCCACTCAAACATGTCAGAAAAAATGTCACAAACAAGGACCAGGGGTACCCACTCATCCTTGACGGTCTAAACATCACTAACAGGGACCAGGGGGACCCACTCAACCCTATTGGTCTAGGAATCGCTAACCAAAACGAACCACAAAATTTCTAATTCACACCACACCTTTTAGGCTCAAACTAGGGCCACCATTTCATTCTATATGGAGAAACATGCAAGGTAGACTATTCCAATGCTCCAAATGGGAATCCAATGAAAAAGTGGTAAAATGATGCATTTTGCCTCTTGGGGCCCACAACACATCAAGAGGATCATTCCTTTGCGATTTGCATGGAAAAAACACTGGATGGGATACTCAGTCATCCGAAATGGACACCTGGTGAAAAACGTACTATTCACCACAACAAGCCCAAATGGATCATTGTGAGGCCCACCTCTCAATCCCAATACAAGTCAAATGAATCACACCATTTTTATCATCTCAGAAAAACACTATGGACTAACTACTCATTCTCCCATAAAGGATCCCTGGTGAAAAAGTCACATTTCACTATAAATGCCCAAAAACAGGCTTCATAGGGCCCACACACCAATTTCAGATTCAGCACTCGAAATCATTCTTGAAACGTCTACCTTGCCATTAGGGTAAAAACTCCATTGATGGAACATAAATCAGACACTTCATACAGAAGTTATGGCTGGTCGATGTTGAATAATAATATTATATTATATTATTTCAACATTTTGTGACCCCTATGCCACATACCTAATTATTTAGATTCCCAAACCTACCTTAAATGGGCAGCCTCGATACGAGGGTCATGTTGCTGCTAATGGTACGTCAATCGGACATCAGACACAGGAGATGCATCTGATGTTAGAATTTTCAAATAATAATAATTATATTATTATTATATTAAATGGACATTTCATGACCCCAAGCATCGACACCAATAAAAAAATTACTGGATAGTTACCTCAAAAGTTCTTCCTTGATGTAGGGGTCACGTCACTATAGAGGGGATGAAAAATGGACACCCAGTTTAAGAGTTACAGGGGTTTAAAGACCCCAGGACTAGTCTGGCCGGAGTGTTAACGGCGCTCCGCCAGAAACCACCGTGTCGCGCTAGAAACCACTGACACCGCCTGCCGGACCGCTGCCTCTGCCCATCGGACCGCCACCTGAAAATGACCCTCCAACCATAAAATCATCTGTGGACCACCGGGAGCACCCCAGTCATCCAAAATTATATCTGAGACCTGTTTCAGAAAGTTTGGGACCCGAACTACTACCCCTTGACCTTCGCTTGACGAAGCGTCGATTTTTCGATGTGAAAAAAGTTGGGGAATATTCTGATCAATGACATGCCTTCTCTGGCACCTGAAACACAATACTTTCAGAGATCCATAATCTCGAGATCAAGACCATCATAGAACCATGATTTTCCCAAAGATCAAACACCGCTTAGTCGAAGAAAAAAAGTTATTTCTGAAGAACGACGAAGAACACAAATAACGTGAAGAACGTGAAGAACAAAGTTTTTAAAAAACCAAATTAGTTGATGTTCATTGTTAGTTTAGCCATAAAAAATTATTCTAAAGTAGCGCATTCAAACATTAATAAATTTTGACAACCAAATTCCAATCGTAAAGCTATAGAATATGAAATAGAAATCCTACCTAGATTTTGGATCTGTCGTTGCGTTTTTTGCTCTCTGATCTACCAGTTCATGATGTTCCGATGAGATCTGAAAAATAATGGATATCAAATCACCATCAGAAGGAAGTGTGAAATTTTTTCGAGTGCATGAGTGGAAATGAGTTAAACCCTAGCTCATCTCCCAAATATCCTATTTAATGAAAAATGTCAGCGCTCACAGAAACCAAACCTCATGCGCTCTTTCACTTGAGGTCTCCCCTTGGGAGAACATTAAGTTACAAACTCAATGGTACTCTCAGATTTCCAATCTGAAAACTCGTTCAGACGTTATTCAACCCGATTTCATAAATAAATAAATTTATTTCTTTATGAAAATTCCATAGATAACTTTTTCCATAGGATGCCCATGCCCTCGAAATGTATAACCCACCTTGTATTAACACCACTTTCCATACTCAATTGTGGCCTCAAATTTCCTATTCATTCTACTTTTAAAGAGATAAAACATCTTCAGCATGTTCATAGAATAAAAATACAAAAAAAAAATTAAATTATTCTGGGCACACCTGGACAAGGTATCACACGTCATCTCAGTTCCCTTCTTCAGAAATATTTGATGAAATATTCCAAATTCTTATGAAGCGATTCCCAAGTCACGACATCCAATCACCATGGATTTGGTGAATATATTTTTTTGACATTACAATGGAAAATTTGTTGTAGTGTTTATCGACATTAATATTATGTACTTCAAGAGCAAGGAGAAACATGAAGAACATTAAATGATAGTTCTGGGACATTAAGAAAGGGGACATTATATGCCAAGATCAACAGGTGTGACTTTTGGATGAAGAAAGTTGCATTCATGGAACATGTGATCATTAGTGAGGGAATTTTTTTGGACCCTTAAAAAAATTATGATTGAGGAATGACCCAAACCCTATAGTGTCATGTAAATCCATAGTTTTATTGGCATATCAAGTACTACCAGAATTTTTTGATAAATTTACCAAGATCTCCCACCCCTCGACCTATGATAACAAATAATGTGTTGTAGTACATATTGATTTAAGAATGAATGTAAAGATTCAAGGAGCTAAAGTGAAGGATGATAATAGTTTCAAGAGTTTCATATTGATGATGGTGGTGTGATTTGTTTTGGAACAAGGCTTTATGGTCCTTCATCAGCTGGGATATTGAAGGAGTTATTGGATAATGCCCATAGATAAACTTTCAATATGTTAGAAAGTTAAATAATAAAGACATAAGTCCAATGGGATGATGTATCCCCTGCCTATACCCGTGTGGAAATTAGAGAATGTCACCATGGACTTCATTACTGGTCTCTATAATAAATCCAAAGGAAACAACATGATATGGGTTGTGGTGGAATGACTAACCAAAACTACCCACATTATTGCTATTCATAAATATCTCTCACTTGAAAACATGGCATGATATATGTGAAGGAAGTTATAATGGTGCACGAGGTTTTACTTTTGATCTTATCTGATCATGATACCATGTTCACATCAAAATTCTAGAGAAGTATTCAACATTCATTGAGTACTGAATTGAATTTCACCATGGCCTATCACCCCCCAAATGATGGAAAATCTAAATTGAAAATCAAAATAATCAAATACATGCTAATATCATATTCAATGTAATTCAATGGTGGTTTGGATCATCATATCCCATTGTTTGAGATCTCATACAATAATAGCTTCATCTTCAGTATTCAAATTGCACCATATGAATATTTTTATGGATAGCGATGTAGATCTTAAAACTATTAGGGTGAAGTTGGTGAAAAAAATATACATGGACCTAATCTTGTGTAAGATATGATAATGACTATTTAGGCTATCCAACAATATATGAAAGCTGCTCAATGTTGGAAAAAGAGTTGTTTAGACAATTATTTAAGGGAATTTGAGTTTGATGTCGGATATAATGTCTTCATTCGAATATCACTAAGGATGAGAGTCATGTGGTTTTGAAATAATGGGATGATTATCCCAAGGTACATTGGCCCCTTTGGGGACCTTGATCATATATGTGTAATGGCCTATCATCTTGTACTTCCATGGAATATGGATCAATTTCATGATGTGTTCCACCTATCATTTATATGGAATTACATACCTACACCCTCACATGTAATAAACACAATGGTGGTACAAATGGAATATGATCTCTCTTATGAGGAGCATCCGATAAATATTCTGGACCAGAGTGACAAGGGTCTGCATAGCAAGACAACCCACCTTGTCAATATGTTGTGGAGAAACTATAAGTATGAAGAAGTGAATTGGGAACCAAAGGAGGAAATGAAGGATATGTACTCTCATCTATTTATTTAAAATGAAATTTTTAGGGAGAAATTTCAAAAGGGGGTAAGGATGTAATGACTAAAAAACTTGGGGTTTCAAGGCCATGTAATGGGATTTCATGCCCACTGGGCCTACGATCCATGTAATGAATAATTCAGGCTTGATGGATGGGACATCCCTTGGGGGCATATGGCATGCCTTTCTTATATGTGTGTGTGGTGTCTATATGATTAAATGTAATTTTACCCCCAAACACCTAATATATATATATATAGGTAAATAAATGTTTTAGAAATGATAAATTATGTATTGGTATTTTTGTGAAATATAAATATTTATTTAAAATTATGTAATTAATATATTGATTTAAAAGAAATTTTTTGTTCATAAAATGGAGTTCATTTTTGTATTTTAAACATCAAAAATTGTTTAGGGAAAATTTCTAGGATTTTTCTAAAATACAGGAATTTTAGGTGAATAGTAAAATATTGTAATTTTATGTATATATAATATATAAATTAAATATACTATTTATTGATTAATTGCTAATATAATAACAATAATCTATAAATCCTGATAATTATATTAATATATATTGTTATTTTGATCAAACTATTTATAGCCTTGAACCAAAATAATAAACTAATGAATAAAATAATGAGAAAACACTCATCTCCTCTCAGATAAATACCACCCCTCACTACCTCTTCACCTCAAAAATTCAAAACCCTGAAGATTGTCGAAGATCATCCCAGTACACTTCCCAATACCCTACCGCATTTCCAATATCTCTTGGCCTCATCAAATGTTGAAACCCTTTTCCCTAAGGAGGTGCTCAAGGAGGATAAATTCTAGAGGTAAAATACTCTTTCTTTTTCATTTTTTTCTTTTAAATTTCATTACTTTTCTTGTATTCTCCTCATGGAAAATTATTTATGTGCCATGATAACTCTAATAAAATTTTTATATTGTAATTTTATTATTTTAATGGTATAATCTATCATTAAAACTCTTATCCTCTAACTTGTATTATAAAAATGGAAATGTCATCTGTGAGGTGTTGTTTTGTCTCCTTCGAGAATGAAAAGTTTTCGTTTTCCTTCACCACCATGAAGGCTGGTCATAAAACCATATAATGGTTGAAAAGGATTTTAAAATGTATGTTATTATCTTTTTTATGTTCTTGAACCAAATTATATAAATAATATTAAATAATTAACCAAAACATGTTCATTGTGATCGAAAACCTCCAAAATTATTCTAAACGATTATCATTAATAGTTTATATAATGAATCATCCTCATATAGTATAATCACATGATATATAATATAAATTAGACATAATTATATTCATTAATAACATATAATTTTTATTTTTGAGAATCATTCTCATTGTACACAGACTTCTACACTTATAAATAAGAAAACCAATCATGAATGCCAAGAAAATGAACACCCCTAAATGATGTAATTGAACTCAATAACTCATAAAAAATGACACAAATGAACATAATGAAATAATAATGGATAAGAGGTTCTTTATTTTTTAATTAATAGATTTAATTTAATAATCCCAAATATTAAATTGAACAATGAACTCGGACATAAGTTAAGAGGATTCTCAAACCCAAATATCTTTCCTTGGGGGTTTCCCTCTTCTAATCCTTTTGCAGTATGGATATTCCTTTAATATTACTTAAATATCATTTCTTTATCATTACCTTATCCTTTCTGGGATTTAAATGTTTCCAATCTAATTATATGACAAATGAAATGATTTTTCCAAAATAAATATACTTTCAAATAATACATCTTTTACTTCTCATTACATTGTTTCATCTTAATTATTCTTATACCAATTATGTTACTCACTATTTCTTTTGGGAAACACAATGCTCACTACAACAGAATCGTCATTTAGCAGTGGTTTTTTTTTTTTGCGTTTAGCGGCGGTTTAAACCACCACTATACTGTTTGGCGGTGGTTTACAGAAACCGCCGCCTAATAGGGTGTCGGCAATCTATTAGAGGCGGTTTTTAACGTTTAGCGGCGGTTTCAGGAAAGAGTCATAGGTGCCTTCTTTCGTGGCGGTTTTCCTTAATTTAGTGGCGTTTTTATGAGCCCTAGATATCGCTTTCATCACGGCGGTTATAACCACCGCGAATAAACTCAATTTCCTATGGCGGTAAAACCATCGCTAAATTTAGGTAAACCGCCGCAGAATGAGGCAGCCACGAAGCTTCTATTTAGCAGTGGTTATAACCGCCACTAGAAGTAATTTTTTTTACGTTTAGCGTTAGTTTAAACCGCCGCCAGTATAAATTTCACGGCGGTTAAAACCACCGCTAAAAGGTTCCCAGAATAAAAAAAATAATTCTTGGATTCTGCTGCACCACTGCCCTAAAAAACAAATAAAACCAGATAAAACAATCAAAGGTTCCAACACATTCCTCATACTCATGTATACAATATCTTAAATAGTAAATATTGGGAAGATAAAACTCCATTGATACAACATTGTAACATCCCAAACTGGATTCCACTAAATCTTATAACTTCACTTTCTTAGGATAGATCATCCATAGTGATTCCACTCTACCTATAAAAATTGATAATTGATGAATTAGTAGTCATATTAGTACCAACCCATTTATATAAAGATTCCTTTTTGGTTTTGTGGCCTAGAAACCATCCTTAATACTTAAAATAAATTTGAACTGATGAAATAGCTTAAATAACACATTAGAAATATATTGTTATAAAAAATACTATTGTGGGAATAGTTTAAGAGTTACATTGGGATATAGATTTTATAGGAATGTGGATATTTTTAGTGAGTCACACCTATATCTTAGTTAACCACCCTTGATTTAGAACATTCTCATGACATTTTAGATGATCTAGAGCATGTTTAGATACTTTTGATGCTTAAATAATACATTTTCAACAATTGGCATCACCAAAGTGTCCACAACACTATCCCCTTGATCACTATGAAATGTCCCAATTTGTTCAACACATCAACAATGGGTTTAAGTCCTAGTAATCGAAAAATCTCGACTACCAATTCAAACACAGACCTAAATGGAATGATGTATACCACACTCGAGAAATGAAGACATAAAAACAAACATCAGAAATCAATAAAATGCATAAAAAGAAACGTGAGAAATCAAGGAAATTTTAGGACATGAAAATGTGTGGTGGGAACTATGTGCCACAAATGTTACATATGCAAACCAACTGTTTTCATTTTTGTTCAGCACATCAATAGTACAACTACTCAGGGTCCGATGATGCATCGTCACCCTCTCCACCTTTATTAACACTCTGTGCTGTCACCTGTAAAAACATTATATTGAAAATTAAATACGGTTACATATTTATATTAAAACTTAAAACAAATGAAAGTTAGCAAACTAAATGATTCTGATTTTATGTGATTTACCTGCATACCACCAATGCACTCCCACCAGGGGCATATCTTCTCATCTGCTAACGTAGTTCAGTCAACTCTTTCTGTAATGCAGATATCTGATCCTCCCGCTGGTGAACTGTGTTTCATAAAGAAATAATCTATTTCTTAGAATCTCAGGGCTGACTAAAGTTAGAAGTAGATACAGCAGCTATCCCCGGTGGCCTGCTAAAAACCTCAGATGGCACAGGTCCCAAACCCATCCCGCGCACTCTCCCAGGATGCTCTTTCCCAAGGACTTTAGCAACCGGGTCATCCTGGGAGACATAGTAGGAATGTGCAGGATTGGAATCCCATAGTTCTTTAATTTTGACCTATAAATCAAATATCAATATATATTAACACAGAAAAAATTGATAAGAAGTTATTATGATAAAAAATTGACTTCTTACCCCAACTTCTTTAGCAGGCTCATTCACAAAACATCCATCTGATTTCTTGTGAACATCCAACCACAGTTCAGTTCTGGATGCTTCATGGCCTCAACTCTGTGACTGTATTAATCAAAGATAAATCAACAATTCAATATATTAAACAGATAATATTGTCTTATAAATATTTAAACTAATTAAAAGATTACCAATGAACTTCAATTTCTAAAAAAACTTTTTGAGCCCGTAGTGTGCGGGATGACTTGCTTCGCTTCGTTTGACGCATTCTGTCTTGATAGATCCTGAAATAAATAAAATGAAATTTAATAGTAATGTATTGAATGTCATGTCCTTTTCATATACATGTATAAATGTAAAATGTGTATAATATAATAATATATATATTTCAATACCATCCGCTTCTGATCCCGATGCCTGTCAACAAACACTTTCCACTGCTCCTTTGGTACCCCACTGGGTAGCTTCTCATACATTTGCAGTGTGGTCAACGAAGCATCATTGACATCACACCACAATCTCCATTTAAAATCTTTCCACTTCTTACCTAGATTTTTCAACATCCACATCCGTGCTATCACATCAGCAACGGTAAAGTGGAAGAACATCTGTATACATAAATTCATTTTGAACATATTAGTAACATGAAATTAAATTAAACCATAATGTAATAAATTTACCTTGATTTAAAAATCAAACACTTCCTTTTTCCAGATTGGAGGCATATGTCTCCAATCTTCATATGAAATGGGAAGGGAAATGGGCTCCGCTGCCAGCTGGCCTAGAATCTGGCTAAACAACCCCGCAACATCATCCATAGGGACCCCGTAAGAATCAAATGGCACAAACATCTTCTCTCCATTCAGATTCCAAACATCTGAACTTTTTATTTTTTTCTCCAGGGTTGCATTTTTTTCATCTTCAATGAGAAAACAATTAGTATAAACACAATACAATAAATTTATTTAATTAAAATTTGTACCTATGATAGTGACACTCCAGTATGTCCGGGATGAACAGGAAGGGGCGCGTCGCTGCCCCACTGCTGAGGCCCCTAAAGGGGGAGTCTATGACTCAGCCTCTACTGGGACATCCACAGATGGTGTGAGAGATGGTGCAAGGGGAGATGGTGCAGGGGTGTCGGCAGCTGGTGCATCAGATATCATGGGGAGGGAGCTAGATGGATAGTCATCTGTCGCAGAACTGGATGAAATAATGTAACGCTTCTTCCTTGGCATTCCTGGCATTTAATCAAATAAAATTAAGTTCAGAATATATATTTCAAAAAAATTATGTAGAAAAAAAAATTAAAAATGATAACAGATGGAGTACTAAAGACAAAATATATATAACAATGATAATGAATGACTGCAGAAATGAAACAAGTGGTTGCTGAATAAATAATTAATTGTACATACAATCATTTTTCCCTTCAATAATATCAGTTTCCTTCTCCATTTCATCATCCACTTCATTCATCCTTGCTAGAATAATATTTTCAATATCATGATGGACAAGTAATTTTGCTTCTTGTTGCTGATTAAATTCAATTTTAGAGGTCAAATTTTTCACTTCATCACCCATATCATACAAATCTCTTTATATTACGTGAGAAACTACACTCCACCCTTCATCGGCAACATCATTCACATAATATACCATTTTTTCTTGTGATGATAAGATATATGGATCATGTAGTTCACGATCACCAACATCCATCATGCGAGAGAAGTTCACAGAAGTAAATTGCAAGGAATCTCTTTTAACACCTCTGAAAATATCGACCCATTTTCATTTGAATAAAACAACTCAAAAATGTCCATGGTAGTTTAATTCAATAATATCATGCAGCTTTCCATAGTATTCCACTTCAGCAAATGTAAATATACCACTATTCTATGTTCTCAAACCCACTTCTCGATCGACTGTACGAAATCTAAAGCCATTCATATTATAAGCGTCGAACTTTCTAACTTCTTTTAAACGACCTCTATCAAGAAACTTCAAATCTTCTGATACCACTGCTCGAGTATCAGTATTCATGATCTGAAAAAAGAAATATACTTTATTAGATTTGCAAAATGTATGTGTCAAACTAATATTCGTATTTATTGCAATATTTATGAACTTACACGTCGTACAAACCATTCTACAAGTTCTTTATTAACAGCTTTCGTTATATCTTTCTCATTTCGTGTTCGGCCTCTCATTCATCTCTCTGTTTGTATCCTCAACTCTTCAATAAATGGATCTGAAATTTCACTATTCAGTAGCACATATCTTTGTGCCTATAATAATTTTAATTCAGTCAGTGTCACATTTGAGGTCCTCCCAACTAATTGGCCAATAGTAGGAAATATTTTGGATTTCTAATGTATTTGAGATTGATTCGATGTGTTGTCAACACGTCTAACTTGATTAAATCTTGTCTCAATATCATCCAAGTATCGAGAACAAAAGGTAAGACACTCTTCAGCCACATAGCCTTTAGTAATGGAGCCTTCTAGTTTAGCTTTATTTCTCACGTATGATTTCAAATTCCCAAGATATCTGTGAAATAAAATAAACATAATTATGAATTTCATTAAGTACCAAATTTTTTTTACTTAACTAGAAAACATATAAATAACGTACCTCTCAATTGGATACATCCATTGATAATGAACGGGGCCTCCTAATTTAGCTTCATCAACCAAATGCACAGTTAAATGCATCATTAAAGTAAAAAAGGACGGAGGAAAGATCATCTCCATTGTGCAAAGGGTCAATACAAACCTCTTCTAGAGGTTGTCAAGCTGAAATCGGCGTAGAGATTTCTCACATATTTTTCTGAAAAATGTGCAGAACTGGAGTGCAACAGCAGTAATTTTTTCAGGTAATAATGTACGCAATGCCAATGGTAGTAACTGTTGTAACAAAATATGTGAATTGTGGCTTTTCAATCCATTTAACTTACGATTATTCAAGTCAACACACCTCGATATGTTACTTGAATACCCATTAGATACCTTAACATTCTTTAACATTCGAAAGAATGTATCTTTATCCCTATTTTTCATTGCAAAAATTGCCAGAGGATACTTTCCATGCTCATCTGGCCAGAGATCGCGTTTTATGTTCATTTCTTGTAAGTCTTTGCGAGCATTGAGATGATACTTCAACTTTCCATACTCATTAAGCAATGTGAAAATAAAATTTTCACAGACATTCTTCTCAATATGAATCACATCAAGATTATTCCGCAACAAATTAAATTCCCAATACAGAAGTTTGAAGAATATAATTGTTTTCGTCCATTGTTGCATTCCGGTTTCACTTGACGATACACTTCAGACCCGTTTTCCACTATAATTCAAATGATGAACCTTCCCAAATTATGTTTCAACATTTTCAAGCTATTCCAATATTTCAAAACCATTTAAAAACTTTGGAGGTGGTCTATGATCAATGGAACCATTAAATTTTGATCTGTTTAGCCGAAATCTATGAGATGCATCGAGAAATCTTCGATGACACAAGAAGCACCATTTTCTACTGTGAGGTAGCCGTTTGGGCTCAAAATCAAAGTTACAAATGGGAGAAGCCAAACCCGTGTAAGTGTTCCAACCAGATAAATTCCCAAGCCCAGGGAAGTCACTAATGGTCCACATTAAAGTAGCATGCATTTTGAACATTGTTTTAGAAGAAGCATCAAATGTATCAACACTGTTGCTCCATAACTCCTACAATTCTTCAATAAAAGGCTGCAAGTATACATCAATATCATTTCCAGGCATTTGTTTTCCAGTAATAATCATTGAAAGGATAAAAGATGTTTTTTGCATACACATCCACGGAGGCAGATTATAAGGGATCAAAACAACTGGCCAAATGCTATAATTGGTACTCAAAGTCCCAAATGGGTTGAATCCATCAGCATCCAATTCCAATCGAACATTCCTATGATCAGCTGAGAAATCTAGATGTAATGAATCATATGTCTTCCATGATTTGGAATCTCATGGATGTCTCATTAAACCAGAATTGTTATTATCTACAGAATGCCACTTCATGTGTTCGGAGATTTTTGATGACATGAATAATATTTTCAATCGAGGCTTCAATGGAAAGTAACGCAGAACCTTTGTAGGTGTGCTCCTTTTCTTCTTCTCCATGAAATTATGTTCATTCATACTTCCAACATCACCCATTGCCTTCCATCTAGAAGAAGAAAATTTCTTGCAATTCTGTCTACTTGAATCCTCTCCCCAATAAAGCATACAATCATTGGGACATGAATGTATTTTTGTATAATTCAAACCAAGCTTGTTAACAAATTTTTTCATATCATAAAAAGATTCTGAGATTTTTTCTTCAGGAAATGCATCACAAATCAATTTCAATATCATGGACATTTCCTTATTTGTAATTCCACATAGACATTTGATATGGTACAACTTCAGCAAAAATTAAAGCTTTGAATATTTCAAACACCCACTATACAACTCTTGATTTCCATCATCAACTAAATCATGAAACACATTTTCCTTAGTGAAGTTTTCTCTTACATTCGGCTCCACAGAATTAAGAGGAGGATCTAATGATATGTGACAATCTTGATCTGCCTGTGTTACAGTCTCAAAAACATCACTTGTCACGTTGCAATTTGTAGCACCCTCTTTTGGTCGTTCTGATGTGTTTTGATGCTGATAGTGGTGTCTTGCAGTGCCGAATGCATCATTTATTAGGTTTTGAATTTCATTTTCCATTGTCGATGAACTTGGGACCTCATTATGTGGATTAACATCAGTACTCAATCTTTCTGTAATGTTCGATTCTCCGTTCCAAATCCAAAAAAAATATTGAGCAGGGAATTGCTTCAGTATTAAATGTTCATAAACCTCATCTCTCTTCAACCATGTTCTAAATTTACATTTAGGACATGGACATTTTATTCTCCCTTCAACGGATCGATTAGAAATTTCAAAATATAAAAACTCATTCAAACCCTTAACAAACTGAGATGTGTTCCTTGGTAATGTGATCCAGCTTTTATCTATGTATATCACAATGTGCCTACAAAAAAAACAAGGAATCAAACATGAGACATCTTCTATAACCCCATCATCAAAAACAAATAATGATGAAAAAAATTTCCCTAATATAAGTACATTGATGAATAAGCCTCTGGTGAAATATATCATGTAGAAATATATCCTATGTATGATAGGGGACATCATTAACATACCATGGATTCATGGGTAGGGGAAATCATTAACATACCTAATTCGGTGAGGGCTCGAATGCTGGTGGAAGGGGACTGGTTACAGGTGCTGGGGGGATGTTGCGGGCGGATTTAAATATCACATGCCATGTGACATGGTCACAGAACATGGGACTCATCTTAAAAGTCTAACGGCACTTAAAGAGTGTCTTGGTTCAAACAATCATTTTAATAAAAATATGGGAACCCTCTATAGGGATATAAAAAGCGTCAAGTACGATGTGTGCTTTATGAATAGCAATGACATCAAGTATAAGGAAAACATCAATGCCATAATGTTAATCAAGGTATACCACTGTGAGTTTTTGTAGACAGCGCACCTCCATTGGAGGGGTTTTATTATAAAACCATGACTTATTTATCATGGATATTCACACTATGTTTAATTTCATTGTTCATAGACCAATCTATGTATAGATTTTAAGGGAATATATCCTTGAAAAAAATTATGTGATATATATAACGATATAAGAGAGGAATAAAAATATGATATGGATGTAGATCCTGACACACATATGCATATATCCTTAGGGGATGACTCAGATATTTTATGGTCATGGTTCTCAGACCTGTAGATGCTAACATTTTTATATATAAAAACATAGAACCAATGATTGGTTAGTCTTCATAGATATTCCAAAACACTGCCTGATGTGAATTAAGGATTATTAGTATTATATAATACCTTGGAGGGGGGAATTAATTTAATGGTCATGATGTTTAGACCATTGTGTCACAAAGTTTAATATCCAATGAAAATGACCATAGTTTTGATAAGACATTACAAAAGGAGAATCTAAGGTTATGTATTTGGGGTATCCAAAAGAGATTCATACCCAAATTGGAAGGTGCAGAAGAATATAATTTCATAATTTATTTAACTGTTAAAATGATTCTCAAATGTTTAAGGTTCAGGGTACAACAATCACATTGAATAGAATGATTTTGGAAGGTTTAAAACATACATTATGAATTTCTGAGTCAATAATAAATAGAGACCAACTGGTGAATAATGACCATTAAAAATAGTGGAATACTAATACCATTCTCATTAAATAGAATCTAATGGTAGTAGGTTGGATATTTTCTCAATCAGTCCATTGATTGATTATGTGGTTTAGGTGAAACTATCTTCCATGACTGGAAAACACTTAATGAAGGAAGATAGTGATTCATGAATCCTATGATGGTGTCTGAGTTTGAAAATGATTTAACATCAATAAATCAACACGTATTCTAGGTCGTAATAAGAACTAAATAATCCTTTTTGAAAATTACAGTGGAAAACAATAACATCTTTATTTAGCATGACATTTCAATGAGGGGCTGCTGGGGGAAAATTGTTGGGTAGGGTGGAGGGGAGGGGAGGGGCGGGGGTTGGGCATGTTGGAGGGGAGGGGAGGGGAGGGGCTGGGCAGGATGGAGGGGGAGGGGAGGAGAGGGGAGAGGATGGGCAGGGGGAGGGGGCTGCTGGGGGAAAATGTTGGGCAGGTTGGAGGGGAGGGAGGGGAGGGGCAGGTTGGAGGGGAGGGGAGGGGAGGGTGATGGCAGGGGGAGGGGGCTGCTGGGAGAAAATGTTGGGTAGGGGGGAGGGGGGAGGGGCTGGGGCTGGGAAAATGGAGGGGAGGGGAGGGGAGGGGAGAGGAGGGGTAGGGGGAGGGGGATGTTGGGGGGAAATGTTGGGTAGGGGGGAGGGGAGGGGAGGGGTAGGTTAGAGGGGAGGGGAGGGGAAGGTGATGGCAGGTGGGAGGGGGCTACTGGAGGAAAATGTTGGGCAGGGGGAGGGGAGGGCCAGGGGCTGGGCAGGATGGAGGGGAGGGGAGAAGAGGGGCAGGGGGGAGGGGGCTGCTAGGGGAAAATGTTGGGCAGGGGGGAGAGAAGGGGAGGGACAAGATGGAGGGGAGGGGAGGGGAGGGGAAGGATGGAGTAGAGGGGAGGGGAGGATTCTGGAAGGGGGAGGGGGTGCAGGGGTAAAAGGATGTCCAAGGTGGGGGGGCTGCTGGGGGAAATTGTTGGGAAGGGGGGAGGGGAGGGGGAGGGCCTGGGCATGTTGGAGGGGAGGGGAGGGGAGGGGTGGGGCTGGCCAGGATGGAGGGGAGGGGAGGTGAGAGGAGGGGCATGGGGGAGGGGCTGCTTGGGGAAATTGTTGGGGAGGGGCAGGTCGGAGGGGAGGGGAGGGGAGGGGAGGGTGATGGAAGGGGGGGATGCTGGTGGAAAATGTTGGGTAGGGGGGAGGGGAGGTGAGGGGATAGGGCTGGGGCCGGGCAGGATGGAGGGGAGGGGAGAAAAGGGGTAGGGGGGCTGCTGGGCTGGGGGAAAATGTTGGGTAGTGGGAGGGGAGGGTAGGGGAGGGGCAGGATGGAGGGGAGGGGAGGGGCTGTGTAGGATGGAGGGGAGGGGAGGGGAGGGGCTGACCACGCCATGACCGCGGCGTGACCGCGGAGTGACCGCAGCGTGTTGGAGGGGAGGGGCTGGGCAGGATGGAGGAGAGGGGAGGGGAGAGGAGGGGCAGGGGGGAGGGGGCTGCTGGGGGAAATTTTTGGGCAGGGGGAGGGGAGGGGAGGGGAAGGTTTAGGGGGAGGGGAGGGGAGGGGAGGGTGATGGCAGGGGGGTTGCTGGGGGAAAATGTTGGGCAGGGGGGAGGGGAGGTGAGGGGCTGGGGCTGGGCATGATGGAGGGGAGGGGAGGGGAGGGGAGAGGAGGGGCAGGGGGGGATACTGGGCTGGGGGAAAATGTTGGGCAGGGGGAGGGGAGGGGAGGGGAGGGGCAGGATGGAGGGGAGGGGATGGGAGGGGGTGGGCAGGATGGAGGGGAGGGGAGGGGAGGGGCTGACAGCGGTGTGACCGCGGCGTGACCGCAGCGTGTTGGAGGGGAGGGGTTGGGCAGGATGGAGGGGAGGGGAGGGAGAGGAGGGGCAGGGGGAGGGGGCTACTGGGGGAAATTGTTGGGCAGGGGTAGGGGAGTGGAGGGGCAGGTTAGAGGAGAGGGGAGGGGAGGGTGATGGCAGGGGGGCTGTTGGGGGAAATGTTGGGCAGGGGGGAGGGGAGGTGAGGGGCTGGGGATGGGCAGGATGGAGGGGAGGGGAGGGGAGAGGAGGGGCAGGGGGGCTGCTGGGCTGGGGGGAAATGTTGGACTGGGGGGAGGGGAGGGGAGGGGAGCGACAGGATGGAGGGAAGGGGAGGGGAGGGACTGGGCAGGATGGACAGTAGGGGAGGGGAGGGGCTGACAGTAGCGTGACTGCAGCGTGACCGCGGCGTGACTACGGCATGACTGCGGTGGTGACCGCGGCGTGACCGAGGCGTGACAGGCGGCGTGACCGCGGCTTGACCGCGGCGTGACCACGGAGTGACTGCGGCGTGACCGCGACATGACCGTGGCGTGACCGCAGTGTGTTGGAGGGGAGGGGATGGGTAGGATGGAGGGGAGGGTAGGGGAGAGGAGGGGCAGGGGGGAGGGGGCTGCTGGGGGAAATTGTTGGGCAGGGGGAGGGGAGGGGAGGGGCAGGTTGGAGGGGAGGGGAGGAGAGGGGAGGGTGATGGAAGGGGGGCTGCTGGGGGAAATGTGGGGCAGGGGGAGGGGAGGTGAGGGGCTAGGGCTGGGCAGTATGGAGGGGAGGGGAGAGGAGGGAAGTGGAGGGGCAGGGGGGCTGCTGGGCTGGGGGAAAATGTTGGGAAGGGGGGAGGGGAGGGGAGGGGAGAGGAGCGGAAGGATGGAGGTGAGGGGAGGAGAGGGGCTGTGCAGGATGGAGGGGAGGGGAGGGGAGGGGCTGACCGCAGCGTGACGGCGGCCTGACCGCGGTGTGACCGCGGTGTGACCACGGCGTGACTGCGGCGTGATCGTGACCTAACCGCGGCATGGCCGCAGCCTATTGGAGGGGAGGGGCTGGGCAGGATGGAGGAGAGGGGCAGGGGGAGCGGGATGCTGGGGGAAATTGTTGGGCACGGGGAGGGGAGGGGAGGGACAGGTTGGAGGGGAGGGGAGGGGAGGGGAGGGTGATGGCAGGGGGGAAATGTTGGGCAGGGGGGAGGGGAGGTGAGGGGCTGGGGCTGGGCAAGATGGAGGGGAGGGGAGGGGAGGGGAGAGAAGGGGTAGGGGGGTTGCTGGGCTGGGGGAAAATGTTGGGTAGGGGGGGAGGGGAGGGGACGGGAGGGGCAGGATGGAGGGGAGGGGAGGGGAGGGGCTGGGCAGGATGTAGGGGAGGGGAGGGGAGGGGCTGACCATGGTGTGACCGTGGCGTGACTGCAGCGTGTTGGCCCGATCCAGCGACATCCACAGGGCAAAATCACAGCATTACCGCGGAGTGACCGCGGCGTGACCACGGCGTGACCGTGGCGTGACCAGAGCATGTTGGCCCGGTCCAGCGACATCTGCGGGGAAACATAAGTATCTTTGATGTTTGGTCATGACACAAATGATGTTTGGGTGGGTCATGACACAAATTATCTTTGGTCCACCCAACACTAGCAAATACATAGCATGAAACTGATCACACCCTGCTCCTCTTCCTTACAATCCCTAATGAAATCTTTCACATATACCATGCTTAGTCCTTAGTAATTTTGAACCAGAAATATCTCAAGGTTTTCTTCCCCCAACTCTATCACCCCTATATAGAATAAAATCCTATGTATTATGTTATTAATAAGAAATGTTTAAAGGAAACTATTATTGAGGATGTATTTGAAAGTTGACATGACCTCCATACTGACCACCATGGATGGTTGAGTGCTAAAGCTTTCAATTTCCATGCCTAACACACAAAAAACAAAGTTCATAAGGGATCTTAGACGAATCATAAGAATTGTCATCCCTATAAAAATAAAGAAAGAAATATTGATACAAAAACCTATTATTCAAAACATCAACTATCTAGCTAAAAAAATATATGCATTGATAGATCCACTCTTCAATAAGTTATAGATGACTTCTTTATTAAGATGAATGAGACTTTAATAAATTATTATCTATCACCTCAATATTTTCTAGCACATTAATTTACATAAATAGTATAATGGGGTAACATCATAAAGAATATTGAAAGCATATAAGAGAAGTTTCATGAACCTAACTCTAATCTCATTCACACTCAAACTCTCATACCGACGGTTGATAAACTCTTGGCACTACATTTCCTTCAACATAAATGTTAATAAATTATCTCAATATTAACTTTAAAATTTTCCACAATACACCATAAACTCTTCATGATCACCCTAAAATAGAATCCACTATAGACGAGCTTCACGATTAAAAGATCTAATAGCTGATAAAATATATGTGATTCTTATACCTACAGGAAAACCAAAAAAAACTAAAGGAGAAACAAAACCCTACCTAGAGGGGAATATGGTGCAGCTTCCGGGGTCGTGGGGTGCCGGGGGTCGTGGGGTCGCGGGGTTGTCGGGGTCGCCGGGGTCGCGTGGGGTTGCCGGGATCGGGGTCGTGGGTTTACTGGGGGAAGCAGGGGGCTAGGGTCGCAGGGGAAGCGGGGGGCCGGGGTCGTGGGGGGAAGGAGGGTCAGGTGTTAAAAAAACAACGTTTCGTAGTGGTTTATTATAAACCACCACGAAACCTTTTTTACAAAAGGTTTAGCGGTGGTTCCTAGAATCGCCGCTAAACAGCAGTTTTGTTGTAGTGGATTATTCATGGATGTATGCTATATGAAATAAAACACATTTCTTTTCCTAGGATATTTTATGTCCATGTTTAATTTATGTTCTATGTGGAATGCATGATTATGTATATGTTTTGATATAATATGTTCCCAGAATTATATTTCTCAAGTAAATGTTATGATTTTATGGGTGCAACAGGAATTATATAGCAATCCAATGCATTGTTTAATATCATGTATCTCATGAGGTAAAGTGAAATGTTCATGAACATAATGTTATCTTTTTTTACAACTATATGTGGTAGTGACCTCTATGACATGCTGTTTCATTTTTATGAATTTCCACATTTCCTGCCTTTATCTAAGGCTTCATCTCATGATTATTTTTATGATTTTATGATGATTATTATTCTCAAAACATGTTATATTCATTCATGTTATTATCTATCCTCTTACTAGGATTTTAGCTTTTTCAATTCTTTGATTTATATCCTCAGGTGATTACTTATCTCTTAAATGATGTAATAATCATGTAAGAAAAGGTAGGGTTGCTATAAAAATGGATTTCTAAGAAGGATATATCACAAGGAATATCAACTTTTGAGAAATATTAATTACATGTAGGGAATATTGAACATTGAAATGGGTGTCTTACAAGGAATATATCCATTTTATAAGGATTTCTCACATGGAATATGACCCTTTAAGAAAGATGTCTCATAGTGAATATGGACCTTTCAAAAAAAATTGATTGCGGATATTTCCTAGATAGGATTAATTGGGGATTATGAATATGCTTCCATTGGCATTCCATGAGAAAGGGAGAAATACATTTCATACCTACATGCATGTAACCCTTAGAATATATTTTAAGGCTTATACATAATAAGAGGACCACATATACATTCATTTATCCTTGATTAACCGTTAGAAAAATAAGGATGACCAGATGCATGGGGGATATGGACCCATGTGGGGGTTTACCCATGGGATTCTATTAAATGGAGGCCATTGGATCACTGATGAGTTTTAATGATGAAATAATTAATAGCGAAACGGAATGGGATTATACCAATGGAAGAGGCCTATTCCATCATGGCTCATTGAGTAGACTGTGTAGGACATATCAACACATAAGTATCTCAAATTATCATTGTGATCTAAGTGAATTTTAGTTGACGTCCTCCGGATGGGAATCCTCTTTATCAAGGGAATACATGGTCATTTCTACCATAAGGATCCCATCAGTCTCTATGGAGAGCCTAGGATATGACTTTTATAAACAAAATACATGAATAAATTGGTAAAATAAGATTCACATTACCAAATCATATATATCATTAAGTGGTGGATAAGGCTAGAGGAGCACCACTCGATATTGAGTTGACATGGGATATTGGGTGTCCACAATGAATATTTGTAAAATTTATTATCCAATTTTGAGAAACTCAATAATAAAAGATTCTTAGGATGATTTCATACATGGTTCACACAAGAGAATTGTAAAATGTTTCTCTAATAGGCATTAATGTAAAAAGTATCACCCTAAGGGAGAGTATATTAAAGTTGTTTCCCTTTATAACATGCAAGGCCTGGAGTACTCCCTAGTGATTGAATGTTGAAATGGTTACCTCAATGGATAGGGTTTAATGGCCACAGTTTTGTGACTAAGATGAGGTTGTTTTTCTAGACATGCTAGGTTGAAGGGGATAACATAGTGAGGCTATAGAGAATTGGGTTTCATAGTGAGACTAGAAATAATTGGATGCCTTAGGGAGGCTAGGGTGAAGTGGTTTCCTTAGTAAGGTAGGGTGAATTGGTTTACTAGTAGAAGAAAAGGGTAAAAATAGTTCCATAACATGTATTGGGAAAAGCTGTCACCCTAGTGTGAAGAGAGGGAGAATATGACACCCTAATTGTAGAGTATGTTAAAGTTCCACTCAAGTGGATTTCTAGGGGGAGTTTCGACATTGTGGAAGGCTAGAGAGAAGTGTTACCCATGTGTTATTCTCCAAAGTTGATGTGGGAATGTGGATCTTTAATATTACTCATCCAGTGGGGTCCTTTTTCAATGTTTAGAGTACTAGTGGTGAAGTGTATTCCCTAAAATATTTGGTATATTAAACCATTGAGTATCCTAATTACCATCATTTTAAAATTATTAATCATTATGTTTTTGGTTCATAAACGACCTGAAAGGGTAAAAAACATGGGTATGGGTAGATTTATGCATCCATTCATTTTCCCAAAGGTTTTCATGTTTTAAAAAATGAGAACCCATGCAGATATATTTATAAGAAAGCATCATATGGGCATTTTCCTGATATAGTCTACTTTGGTTTATAGTATGGGAGCATAGGTATGGTGTTCCCTATTAAACAGAGTAGGAAACTAGGATACAGGGGGAACACATATGGGTTGGGTGAATCTCATATGTGAAGTACCCAAGAATAAGGCTCTGGTCTCATAGACATAGGTGGAAGGGACTAGGTTATTTCTACACTCTGCATTTAAAAATATCCTTCAATAGGTGCGTGTTTCAAAAAGGGAGTTCCAATATTATTCAATATCATTTAAAGTGGTTTTTGGAAAAATATTACCAAATAAAATTGGAATTTATAATGAAAAAAATACTTTCATAAATGAATAAAATATTTTTATTGGATTAATTATAGTCTTCACATGTTAAAAGGGTATTTTTTATATTTATTTCATATATATATTTTTTAAATTTCGTATAAATTGAATTTTATAAACTATTTTATGAAATTATATTAGGAATGTGTTGCTCTCACCATATATACACATCATAGTGTTTTTTTATCTATCATGTTATATATAGGTATATAGGATATGTACTCATTTGTATAGAATGTTCCCTTATATTGGTCAGTAGATGTTCTTGGGATGTGTTGGTGGCCTCTAGTCATAGGGACACGATCTCATAATGGTTTGGGTCTTATTATTTATGGTGGAATGTTCATATACAATTACCTATGGCCTTCCTTTTGTTGAATCTAGTACCCTAGAACAAAATTTTGTGTACTTTATGATAACATGAATTCATAGTTTTGAATATTAAAAAATGCCTTATCACAACATGATTTTTCTCCTATGTAGCAAAGTATGCGATAATGTCGTATGACTAGTTATCAAGATAAATGGTCAAATAAATTCCACACTATGATGAGAACCCATAAGTGATATAACACTATTCATAAATATTTTTCCTATAGTTGGATGATATCATTTGAGGGACACAAATGAAACAGGATATCGGGGGTAGAGAATCATAGTACATTAAGGCACATTCTCATTGTATACAACCTTAGTAATATCCAGTGTATGATATTATGTGAATAAGACAAACTAGTAGGAAATATACATTCATATGTTTAATTAGATTATCCAATATGCCAATGTGTGTATTGATCATTATTCTTTAAGATTATTATTAATTAATACTATAAGTTGTGTACTTTTATTTATTTATGAATACCATCATGACATATGTTATCTGTGAGGTTGGATATTTTGTGCGTGTTGTGATTAATATTGAATTAATGAATAATGTGAGAAAATATTTTTCCCTTATGTTCACTAGTAGAATATAATATCTCATGCCCTTTTATGAAAATGATGTTGGCCAAAAGAATCCATGTCCATTATGTTCTATAGGAAGGACTGTTTTCTAGAAAGTCAAAGAAATAGACATTGAGCATGTAGGTTGATGTCACCAGTGTTCTACTTGCTTTATTGGAGATATCATGATAAAGGTATTATATTACACAATGGGCATCTGTATGAGGAATTATTTCATTTCAACATGAATTTTTTTTCTATGGGTGAATTGTCAAATTTCTAGATGATACCCTTGGACTTTTGGATGCTTCACCTAATTCCACTAAGTAGGATGCCTAGATAGTCACACACTCTATTTATCCATAATCTTAGTCAATTAATATATATTACTATTTTTTCATTAATAAGTTGATTAAATATTATTTCTGCACATGGTTTAATAATTATTCATGGTTTCATGATCTCTTTTATTTATTCAATAGTTATTTGAGATAATATAATGTGATTATAATATTTAATATATTTTTATTTTTCTATTTAGTGAATATAATATTTATTTATTTATTGGAGAATAGTAATATGATATTTATTTATTAAATAAATAGTCATTATTCAAGGCCTAAAAAATATTGTGGAGGAATGGAGGACCATGTGTTTAGGTCTAGTTAGAAATGATATATATTGAATATTATTTGATTAAATAATATTTAATTTAATTATCAACTGAAGAGAATATTGGGAAAATAATAATAATAGTATTATTTTAGGTATGGGGTTCTGCAAATAATTTAATAAATATTAAAGGTCACTTGTTAAAATATATATTTCAAAACCGTAGTAGGATTTAAACTTGATTATATTATTTTTCCAAGTGATAAAATTAATTTTGTGTTGTGCACAATGATAGCCGTAGAGAATCCTCTCATGCATTAGAGAGCTCCCTCTCCCAGAACACTCTCAAGAATAGAGAGAGAACATCCACCACCTATGACTCTTGAGTATAGATAGATCAAGAAGAATACATTCAATGTTATTCTGATGGCGATCAATGGATAACAACATAGGTGACAGGATCTTCTATGCTTGCATTTGAAGGTTCCTATGGTAACGTTCAAAGATTTTCGAAACACATGTGGATCATCGCTAGAGGGAATATTCTCTTTATTCCTACAACAAAATCATGTCCCAAAAAAGATATATAATCAGATTCATAAATGAAGAATGAATTCAAACAAGGTAATTATTAAATTAATTAAATTAATTATAAATAATATGTGATGATCCAGTGGTTGGTTCCAACATTTTATCCCTTGCTTCTTTTATTCGATTAAATTCTATTGATTATAGTGTTCATTGTCATATAAATCTTGGATTGATCATCGATCATGAAAAACAATGTCAGGTACAACTCATCTCATACCTCTACTATGCCCGAAATATAAAATTGTTATCACATTGATCATATAATTATTATTAATTATTTGAATAAAATTGATTGATTTATTCATTTGTCATTTTGTTTTCAATTGAAGTTTAATTGTTCTTTTAATATGAATTGGGATATCTCTTTCTTCCACTTTAGTCTGTTATAGGTCAAATAAAATTAATTAATTTTATCAATGAAATAAAATAAAAGTTCACATTTAGAGGTGTAGAGGATTCTAGCTGGATAACACAGGTTTACACACCATGTAACCGAAGTTTCATGCTATTTTTAGAGTTCAATGCATAAGGAATTAATTTATAATTAATTCAAAATGTTTTCATTGAATACAGTCAATTAATTTAATTTCTTACGTTGTGTGTTGTCTGGGCCTGGAAGGTAAATGGTCAGCCAGAGTACACAATGTTTAGCCCTTGTACATGACATATAGTCCTTTAAGTCACAGATGAGCCTTTTATCTTCATACACTGAAAACCTTTCTGGTGACCATGTAACTCAGAGAGCACATGCAATGTAGCTCATATACACATCATCCACTCCAATTTTTCCAAGGCACGATTTACACATTGAGTCCCTAGGCATGTGCCTCAGATAGAAGGTGAGATACCTACAGGTTGTGCAGCTCAATTGTACATGCCATGTACTTATACAAAATTACATGGGATGGAAAATAATTTATTATTCTGTGTAAACCTTATCGACATGTTCTGTCATGTGGTGATTATGTTGATAGAACACACAATGTGATGGGTTTTAATATATATATATATATATATATATATATATATATATATCTGTGTCTGTGTGTTTAACTAATTTCGGTGTAATGTTCAGTTCTACATAACATTTGTGAGTTGTATGAAAAATATTACTCTACATTCATTAAAACATAACACACTACCAAAGAAAACATAAAATTCATGTAATAATTATGTTGATAGTATACTGAATAAAATTATGTGACATGTTGTGTATGTCATATGTCATACGAGTAAATTGTATACGAGTAAAATACATGTTGGAAGGATTTGGACGGGTATTCACCATGTGGAACCCATGGTATATTTATGTACATGTTTATGTATAAATAGATTTATTTTAATTTTTTAAGATTATGATGGATGTGAATTGAAGTAAATTTGGATGAGAATCAAGATAAAATAATTCATTAATTAAGGAAGATAATTAATTGATTCAAGAGTGTTTTAAACTAAAAAGTATGATTTATAATTGATTGCTAATTTTATTAAATGTGTAATTTGTTGCATGCATGTGGATGATCATGATAATAGACTATACTATGGTATGTGAATGGTTTCATTTAATTTAGTATTAAACTATATTGTTTTCATGTGTTCCTTCACTACTCTTATTATGTTAGGGCTTGTGTTACCATGGTTTATTTTATATAAACTTTTTTCCCCTCGCCATAGTTCATGTAAAAGAATATGTAATGGATGGAGCTCCCAAGGTAGTTGAGGTAGTTCACTTTTTCATCTGAGGTTAAAAAATCCAATAAATATATATAGGTGGGTGGGTGGAAAGCGGTTAAATAAACCTTAATTGGTTCAGGGTGTTTTCTCTCCAGGTCAATGGTTAGTTTATCAACCACTAGATAAACTAACAATAAGTAAAAGCTCTTGAACACAACACATTATTATTTTATTTCTTTTAAGTTTCATTTTTATTTCATTATGGATATTTTTTGAAATCACTAGAATTAATGAATTAAAAACCATGCAAGATTGAACTAAAATATATTTTCTTATGCGTAAATATCATCTACTACATGGTTAATCACTTATAAAAATTTACATAATATTATAAATAATATTATATGGATAATAATTATAAATCTGCACATCAAAAATAAAATCCCCCAATTATATATATATTAAATCTTTGTAGCCTCCCACTACTTCAGATAAAATTGATCCATGGTTCAATGTGCTTAATCAGAAAATGTTGGGGTGATTTAATTTATTGTGGAATTCTAAAATTATGTTTGGTTTTAAATTAATTAATTCACATAAATGGTTGACTAGAAATCTAGGAATTGGTGTATATAATATTCAAGGGTTGAGGAAATCTAGTTTAAGGATTTTAGGATTAGGGAGTCCACTAAACATTTAAAGAAACTATTAGTTAATTCATTTTGAATTTGTAAATCCTAACTAAAACCATTCAAGATTCTTGAAAAACCAATGTTAGTATAATGAGGAGGAGAATATGGATAAATTTCACTAGAATGTATATGTAATAAGATATTCTGATGAAAATTTTGAGGACTATTGGGTTTTGGTAAAATAGTTGGAGATTATGAAATATATTGTATTTTTATTTGTCTAACTTTTATTAAATATAGTAATAAAATTCTCCTCATCTTATTTATAGGAATAAAAATAAAATGGCTTCAAACATATCATTGTGATGCATATCTGAGAAGGCTAACCTTCCCACAGGAAAAAATTTCCAAGAGTGGAAAAGGCAGTTACATGTTATCCTTCACCTTGAATGGAAATTGTATATGTTGTAAGAACCCATTCTTGGTGGGCCTATAAATGAGGCTTGTAATGAAGAGTTATCTCTCTATGAAAAATATTTTAATGATGATATATATGTTACTTGTTCAATGCTATCATCCACTACCAAATATATTTTGAAGAAACATGAGTATATGGATGCATATAGCATGATGTATCATTTTTTGGATCTCTATGAAGAGAACGAGAGACATGAGAAATACGAGATCTCGAATGATTTGTCTAAAACTATGCTAAGGGTTTTTTTCCAACTAGGTCTCATGTAGTCTTGTACATTGGATAAATTGAATTATTATACATCGTACGGATTAAATTTTCATATGTGTTGTGTAAATATCATATACTTTCATCACGACCCAAAACCTTTTCTAGTTTTATTAATAATTAAAATATGAGAAATAATGAGAAGAGTCTTTTGGAAATTTATCCCTTGATTCTTCAAGTGGATATGTACATGGGGTATAATAAAAATCTGGTCCTTATAGTGAATAAGAAAAGGAAGAATAAGGAATAAGGGCCTAATAATCACAACAAGTCTAAAGGTCCTGAGCAACGTCCATCCAAAAATAGGAATATCCAGAGGAAGGGCATGGAAAATGAGGAAGTATAATTTTCATGTGGCCTACCAATCCACTATAAGAAGAACATCACCCATAATAAAGGGGAAGCTAATAGTGAATTTGTTATCTAGTGTAATATCTCATTATCTACACGTTGGGTATTAGATAAATCTTGTGTTTCTCACATCTATATCTAAATGTAAGAACCAAGTAGATTATGAAAGATTTATAATAGAGAGGTGGATTTGTGTGTTTCTACTAATGCGAGACTGGCTGATCTAGCCATTTTTTACTAATACATTTCATTTCTAATGGGAATTATTCTGGTTTTAGAAGGTTGTTATTATGTACCATCAATTTCCAAGAACACAGTTTTAATATCATGAATATATGTAGAAAGGTTTATTTTCATGTTTGGAAATTAATGTTGTTCCTTTTAAAATGAAAACATATGTTATGGTATGGCACATTTAAATAAAGTTTCTTATGTATTAAATTAAAAAAAACATGTATTGAAAATATATAACGAATAATTTTTATTGGATTCATATAACACTGAGCTATGGTATCTCCATATGGGTCATGTAAATGAGAATAATTTGATAAAGCTCTATCAAGATGGTTATTTAGACTCATCTAAGCTAAAACCACTTGAAATATGTCATGCTTGTTTACAAGGAAAAATTATCAAACCGCCAATTTGTGGAAAATGTGAAAGTGACACAGAGATTCTACGAATAGTAAACATTAATGTGTATAGACCATTTATAGTAGAATCTAGAGGTGTGTATTCTTAATTCATAATTTCTTCTTATGACTTGAGTAGTTGTGTTAATGTATTGTTGATGAGGGATACATCTGAGCTCTATAATAAATTGAATTAGGTAGTGAATCAACTTGGAATGAAGATAAAGAATAGTTGATCAAATATATTTAGTGGATATCTAAACCAAGAGATTATCTACGTTCTATTGGATTATGGGATTTCATATAAACTCACTCCACATTACACACCATAGTGGATGGTATTTGTGAATGGAGGAACCATTAATTATTAGATTTGGTAAGGTTGATAATATGTCATACTGATCTTTCATTATCCCTTTTTGGATATGCATTAAAAATTATTGAATACACATTTAGTCAAGTACAAAATAAAGTGTAAAATGGATTTCCCTTGGAATTATCGAGTCAAAATAAATCCATTTTAGCATGTACATGTGTACGGGGTTGTGGAGAATTTTTTAATGCCATCTCAGGAAAAAAAACTATAACCATGGGGAACAATGTATATCATTATAAGTATCCTAAAGAAATAATGGGATACCACAAATAAAACCCTCAGAAAAGAAATTGATTATTTCCAGACAAACCCTCTTTCTTGAGAGGGATCACATCCTGAAAATGATAGTTGGATAAATATTGAATTCAATGATGTTGATGAAAGATATACAAAGTATTTGGTATAGGAACAGATTTCATGGGTCCCTATGGAAGAAGAAATTCTTGAAACATAAGTACTTCAGAGGATCAGAAGAGAGGTAATAGTCCCAGAGAGATATTATTTTCTTGTCATTGAAGATGGTGACTCATAATTTATTGACAATGATGAACCTTTATCCTACAAGGAGAAAGTACAAAGCTCAGTAGATATGAGATGAAAAGAATCCATGAATAATGAAATGGGCTGCATGAATCCGAACCAATTTAGTGATTTGGTCGATGTACCAATTGATGTAAAGCCCATTATGTAATAATTCTTATTCAAGAGAAAACTAAACATCGAAGGAAAATCAAAAACCAATAAAGCAAGGCTAGTGGGCAAAGGATTTCAACATTGTCAAGGAATTGACTACGATGAAACATTGTCACCATTTTCCATGATTAAGTCCATCATAATTATACATTATATCGTATCTTACCATGATAAAGGTATTTTTCATATGGATGTAAAAACTACGTTTCATAATGGAAAACATTAGGAATATGTCTGTATGGAACAAAATGAAGGGGTTGTGACTCCAAGAGATGTGTAAAGAATTTTCAAGTTACATAGATCTATTTATGGACTGAACCAATCATCCATGTAATGAAACCTTTTATTCGATGAATCTGTAAATTAATTTTTATTTATTAATAATGAATGTGATTCATGTGTTTATAAGATGTTTAGTAGAAAGGAAATCAGTATCATTGTAGTATATGTTGATGAAAAATTACTTATTAGAAATGACATAGTTATCTGTTAGTCTATTAAGGATTATTTAAACAAATGTTTCTCTGTGAAGGATGTATGATATATATCCTATATTCTAGGAATTAAGATCATTTGTGATAGACTCAAAAGAATATTTGGACTAAGTCAATGAACATATATTGACCAGATACTAAAGAGAATTATAATGGAACAATCTAATAGGGGATTGGTTCCATTATCACATGGTTTAAATCTTTTTAATATGATGTGTCCTCAAATGGTTTAAATCTTTATAATAAGATGTGTACTCAGAAATAACATGAGAAAGAGAGAATTAGTAATATTACATATGCTTTAGTGATAGGATCAATCATATATGCCATGTTAAATAATAGATTTTATGTGTCCTATGCATTGACTATGGTGGGATAATACCAAGGGGATCTAGGAGAACATAATTGGTATGATTTTAAGGCCACCCTTATGTATATTATATGAACTAAGTATATATTCTAGGTGTATGTAGGAGATGAGGATATTGTAATCGAGTGTTATACAAAAGCTAATTTTCAAACAGATTAGAATATCTGATGTCATAGTCAGGATATGTTTTTTCTCACCACGGAGGAACTATGAGTTGGAACAGTTAAAGTAGACAGTTTTTTCTAATTCTATAGTGGATTCCATGTATATAGTGTCTTTTTAAATTGGAAATGAATTAGTTTTGTTATGAGACTTTTCCATGAGCATGATGTGGTACCAAGAAGTAAAGACCCTATCACATTATTTTGTGGCAATTTCCCTTTCAAAATAGAAAGGGTCACACCAACTAGAAAAAGAACATGCTCCTTAAGTATCACCTATAGAGTTATTTTTATTAGATGGTTGAAGTTGCAGTAAAAAGAGCACCCATAGAAGAGAACATGTCAGACCCCTAGAATAAATCCCAATCTCTACAAATGGATGAGTATCATATGAGAGTTGGAGAGATGAATGTTGTTTGTAGTTGGATCTACTGCAAGTAGGAGTCTGTTGGAGTTGGTTTCATAGAACGATATTTTTCATACATTATGATAAATAAGTTTTCATATTTTTTTATGTTAATAAACTCCTCATCAAATCATGATTGTTATTTAGTGTAACATAGTATGTGATAATGTCCTTAGAGCATATGTCACACGAAAAGGTCAAGGCAGTCCCCTATTATGATGATAACCCATAAGGGGTAAGACACTATTTTTTTAATATATACTATATAACTATTTGATATCATTTGAGGGAAAACATTATAGATGCTATCAGGGTTGGAGACTCATACACCTTTGAGGCAGCTTCCCATGGTGTATGACATGGTTAATATATAGTGTTGGAAATTATTAAGAAAAGACCCGCCACTAGGAAATCAATATTCATATGTTTTATTGGATGTTGATATATGTGAAGGTTTGTATTGATCATTAGTCTTTAAGATTTCTATTAATGAATATTATAATATTTTTACTTTCTTGAATTGGTGAAAAATATAATTATATATGTACATGGTGAGGTAGGATATATTGGTTTTTTCATGAGTAATATTGCATTAATGAGTAATGTGAGAAATGATTTTCCCCTTCTGTTATCTAAAAAAATGTTGATATATTAGGACCTTTGATGGAAATGAATTATCCAAAATAAATCCATTTCCATGGTGTGATTTAGGAATTTTTGTTTTTTAGAAATTCAAATTAAGATACATTGAGTATGTAGGTTGATGTAACATCCGTGCAACTTTATTGATTAGAGAAATTGTGATGAAAGGATTATATTAAATGGTGAGTGTTTGTTTGAGATTTTCTGTTGTTGCGACATTAACATCTTTCTCTATGGGTTCCTTGGCATGTTTCTAGATGCTAAACAAAGACTTTATGTTGAATTACCTAATTCAACTAAGAGATAAGCCTAGAGGGTAACACAGTATGTGTATCCAGAATCTTTGTAAAATAATATATATTATTATTTATTATTTAACATGTAAATAAATATTATTCTCTCATGCAGGTTAATAATTATTCATGTTTTCATGGTCACATATATTCCTTCACCAGTTATTCAAAATAATATAATTTCAGTAGAATATTTAATAAATAATTATTTGGTATTTAGTAAATTTAATATTCATTTATTTATTATAGATTAATAAAATTATATTTATTTATTAAATAAGTAGTCATTATTCAAGTCCTGATAAATATTGTGGAGGAACGACTTACTGATTTTTTAGGTCGATTGAGAAATAATATATATCGAATAATATTTGATTGAATAATATTTAATTTAATTCATATGTTAAGTAAAAGTATATGATGTAATATTATTATTATTATTATTTTAGACATGGGGTTATATAAGGAAATAAATAAATATTAAAGGGTGCTTGTGAAAATATAAATTTCTAAACCCTAGCGGTATTTAAAAATAATCATATTATTTTTCCTGGAGATCCAAATCATTTTTTGTTGAGCACAATAACAGTCGGAGATAATCCTATCAAGCCCTAGAGATATCCCTATCCAAGAACCCTCTTAAGAATGAAGAGTGATCGTCCTCCACCTCGTAATCTCGGGTCTAGACAGATCAAGGAGAACTCCTTGGAATTGAGTCTTTTGGTGAAAAAAGGTGAATGACACAAACGATAAGATCTATTATGCTATGACTATAGATCTGTATGGTGATGTTCATAGATTTGTAGAACACGTGTGGATCCCAGAAAGAGGTAATATGATCTTGACTCTTAAAATGGATTAATGGTAGAATATTTTTTTACTTTTCAGATCCATCAAAAATGAATGAAATCACACAAAGTAATTCATTAATTAAATAAATTAATAATAAATAATATTTTATGATCTAGCGCTTTGTTTTGGCATTATCTCCCTTGTTTATTTAATTTGATTCAATTCTATTGATTAATATATCTATCTTCATTTAAATATCATATTTATCATCAACCATGACAAAATAAAATGTTGGCTAAGACCCATCAATTGATTTTATTGCACCCAACCTAAACCTTATGACTTTATACTCTTTTTACATTTTTTTTATGTCAATAACATTTCTTAAATTTGAAAATTGATTTGTATATTGATAACTGATTATTCTTATTTTGGATTACTCCCTCACTTTCACCCATTTATTCTTGATGTTTGGTGGTGTAATGTATGATTGAAACATTATGTATTCATTGTAAGTGTGCATGGACTGTAAACTACTATTTTGGGTGCAATTGTTCCTAAGGAATAGTTTTTAAGACTTTGATGTTTGTACTTAGTCCATGGTGATTGAGAATGTTCTTTAGTCCTTGTATTTAAGATTACTCATGTGGCATGAAAAATAGACTCAGTTTGGTTCATTATAATCATTTTATATCCTCGAGTGAGTATACCCTATATGATACAGATATCCATAAAACACAGTAGAAGATATAAAAATAAATGTTAAACATAATATTAATGTTTTTTATGGACATAATAGATAAGGTATAACTATAATGAGGTAATTTATCACATACTATAACAAAATGAGTTACTATAATGTCTTGTGTGAGAAACACAACTAAAAAATATTGCATGTCATCCAATCAAATATTACATTTTCCAAAAACAAATAATAGAAAGGGTGAATCCACTAAACTGGTTATGAGTCCTAGTATTGTCACATCTCCTAACATTTAATTTGAAACCCATCCCATTCATATACTATAGTTTCAATTTCTTTAACAATTCCTTGAACCATGAAATATGAACATTCACCAATATGCCCACATAGGGAGTGAATTCGTATCAATAGCCAACCATCAACAATGTCCCTAAAATATCTAGAATATATAGGTGTTCACTCACAATTATATACCAACAATATTAATATTATTTACAATAACACTTAATATATCACACCCTCGAGTGATTAATATGATACCAATGTCTCAAGCACACCTACCTCAACTATTTCTATAATGTCTCTAAACATATCAAAATATGATTAAAATTCCAATTGGGCAGTACATTTCTATGCCTATAAGGATCCCACAATATAATAATCTCAACAAATATCTATAATAATGTTATGATAGTGGGATAGGAGTCCACGTATCTATACATATATCATTTGTTTGAAATATTTTCCAAATTAAAAAAATTCAAGGACAACATGAGAGATGGACCCATGGTAATATTAGCCTTAGCTATAAAAAATCTCAACCATCATATAATGATATAAGGATAAAGAGGATGTTGTCCCTTACCTATATGATCTCATCCCTAATTCATCTTCATTGAATCTCAAAATCATATAAACATGATGATAAATTTTCCAGTAGATATAAAATTCTCTACCTGTAAGTATCTTGATCACTATAAATCAATATTAATACAAGGGGAATGGTATCCTAAATCTGGAATGATTTCATCCCATTTTCAAAAAAACCACTAATCAAAATAGTGACATGAATAATGAGAATTTTTTCCCCATCTCTATAATGAACATGTCTCTCAGTCATCTCGATCTCATCATATATCAATGAAAATAGAATGAGGAATGGAAAAAAAAATAAGTCTAAAATTATCACAACTCAATTGCATATTGATCCAACTCATAATATTATAAACACCATGAAAGTGGTGGACCCATGTCCATAATGATAACACATTTATGGAATCCTGATCATGATATATCAATGTAAAGAAAAATAGAAATTGTGGCCTCTATCTATATCAATATCAACCTATTAGTAACTATATCCCTTCTAGTCAACCATTAATGTCTTGCAAGGTAAAAAAATTCTGAAAAAAATAATGTTTGGGCATAACATGCAAAACCAATATAATCCAAACTAGGTTATTCATCATCTTTTGAACACCTCACATTGCCTCACCAAAGGCATGGTCATTGAGGAATAAAATAATTTGAATTGAATGAGTCCCTTTACTGTTATACATGACAATGAATCTGAATTGTTAATATAGAAACTCATTATCTCACTAGGAGGATAAACCCAAAAAAGACTATGTTATGATCACATCTCATATGTCAATATGTGTCCCATGGGAACACAATATGGTCCATTATACAACAACTAACATAATGGTCACCTGGTTAGGGTCTCGTTGTAAATGGATTAATTTAATTTAATTTCTATCTATATCCTTTAAATCATTTCAAAACACATGGAGGGGCCATGATGGCACTGCATGTCATTACCCTACTAGTACGACGTCAATGGAAATAGTTCATATAATTTTTCAGACAATCTCATGAAAATGGTGAAGCCAAATAACACTCATCGAATGAATACAAGAATAAATTTATTGGAATGTTCATGAACCACATACCTAAATATAATAGAGCCCAATCTTCAATAATTTTTAGAAGAATCTTGTCTAATTGAATGTTTCCAAAAAATCACAAGAAATCGTAAAAGTTTGGATTTAACCGGTTGGATCACTGAAATAGTGGTAGATAAAAAGAATAGATGTGAGAGGACTAGTAACTTTACCTACATAAATCAACCAAGATATATGGTTCTTGAATTTCTGTAAAATGTGGGAGATATAAAAGGAGAGGGAAGGATATCCATCACCAAGGAGGAGGTATATCTGAGTATACCTATAGCGGAAAATGAGTAATACTCATTTTAATATATTTATATAAATATAAATAATTTACATAATTTTTATCAAAATCCCAAAAGAGAAACATTGTTGTGTGAAAACATGGGGATAGTTCGGCACCCCTACCTAGGTTCATATTGTGGTATGATCGTTCAAGTCACGAAACAATATATTTCTCCGAGGAGAAACCAGAAAACCATACCACCCCATCTCAGGCGCATGTTATGGAATACATTTTTCCATAATAGGGAAATCCTCCCTTGGTATAGGGTTTCATGGAGGAACCCCAATGATTTGTAGGTTTACTAGCCCCTAATCTAGATTCTAATTGGAAACAACCTTCACCACATCACAATTCCTCATGTGGTGGTTTGACCTTATACCTATAGTGTAATTTCAACCCAAACATAATCCAAACCCTCCAAAAACAGCTCCTAGCCTCCATTGATACCTCCAATAATCCAAATCAATCGAAACACCTATGGGTTTTCAATAATTTACATAATTTCATACCTTAAAGTACATGGGCTGTTACAATATCAGAGATATTTGATGTATCGTGGGATTTTATTTAATGAATCATAACTTTTTCAACAATCAATTCAATTTTAAAAGGTTTCTATTTTCCTTCAATCATACCATTATATATATTCAAAATTGGAAATATTTTAGTGTCTTCTTATCTTCACTATTATATTTTCTATTTCTTTCCTCCTAATAAAAGGATTCATATATATACATTGATTATACCAAAAAATAAAGTGTAACATCACCCTCTGAGTCTTCTTCTTCTATTTCACACACATTATAGTATGAAATATCATGTTTTGTGATAAAATATATTTTTCTGGTAAAATTGACCTTTACATTTCCTTTTGATAATTTTACTTTACTTTGATTACTTATTACCACATTTCTACTTAATGATTTTGTTGGTTGATGATATTATACATATTCTTCATCATTAAAGGGGGAAATAGTTAAAAAGTATCCCATATGACCATAATTTAAAAATGTAAAATGAAGATTTACATATAAAATTTCTTTCTCTCACTATATTCCTTTCGAAAAAGATGATATTAATTAAATGAAATTCACATATGCATCTTAATCTTTGTTTATTTAATCTAAATACATCATTAATTAAATGTTCCTTGATATTTTAGAATCCTAAATAGAAATTACCCATTTTAAACATCATTTTCTTCATCATTTCTATGCCCCTCCTAATATCATATACTATCAAGACTTTTTTAACATTAAAATTTTAATCAATCATCCATGTTTTTTCATCTAAGGTATAAATTGTTTGATTAACCATATTAGGTAAATTTATCATTAATTTATTCATAAAGGTAGATTAATTAATAATTTTTACAGAACATTGAATCGAGAAATATATTTTTTTCCAAAATAAAGAACATATCCATAGATTCATTGTTTATTATTTAAATAACATTTAATTTAGAATTAGAACAGTTTAATACTGTATCCTTGAACTTTTATCACTATTATGAATAACAAGACACTTTCTCTAAACCACATTCATTATTTTAGATCCCATGACTCATGTGAACTTTTTATCAAAGAGTGAAGAGAGAAATGCATTTCACACTCTCCAAATAGAATAATAATTATTATTTTCCAAAAATGTAAATGGTATTCCTAATTTCAGGATATGAAAACTATTTTTTGGATTCCCAGTGGGTTAAAATATTATTCCTTGTTAGATTTTTTTAAAAAATTATATTTTTAATTAGTGACATCATCGTATGTTATGATATAAGTATTTTTTATAATGGTTATAATAAATTATGTAAAAACAACATTTGACATTAGTTAATATCAATACAACTATAACCTCCCCCCCCCCATTAAAATAAAACCATCTATCTTTTAACATCATGTATTTTATAATTAATGTAAAACATGGATTTTTTTAGAAAGTATTTTTTTAAAATACAGTTTACCCAACTTGTAATAGATCAAAAAACATCAAAAACAGCAAAAATATATATAGTAATAAACAAAAACATGGTACAAATATTTAAAAACTATTTGCATTGCTACTTTGTTTATATTATAACAACTTAAAAATTTAAAATGTAAACTTAAAAATGAATGTTAATAATTAAGATAAATTGGAAATAAATCAAACCCAAAAAAATTTCCATCCATTCCCCCTATAAATTATTTATCTCAATTCCATTATAACATTGGGGGCTATCAAAAATCTATAAATTAAAAAGGGAAGTATTCAACATTTATTCTTAGTATAGTTATAAGATAAATAAAAGAAAATATTTAGATAAAATCTAAACATGTTTAATATTATTACTCTTCTAGTCGTAATTATTATTTTTAGAAATCTCATAACATTATATTTATATTTTATTACTCCTTTTTTATGAATTTTTTGTTTTGAAATAATTTATATATTTAAAATAACATTAAATTTTATACTAATTATATAATTAATTATAAAGTCTCCTTTTTGTAAACATATTTGATATTTTTTCCCACATTTCTAAGGAATGGTTATTGTGCACCCATACCCTATTTGAGAATGATAAGTATGAAAAAATGATAAGATATAATGTAAGTATTAAAATAATGAAACATATATCTCTAATATTTATCCAATGTATTACCACACATAATCATCGATGGAGCATAACCAGAAATTTTTTTTTCTTAATGAAAAAAATACACAACATATAATGGACACATATATACAAAAATATATTGTGAGTAGTTATTTTATTTATGGGAATAACACATTATGAAATATATGTTTTTACCCATCAAGATATATAAACATACAATAGTTAATTTCATCATTACAAAATATTTTAGAAATATTTACTATTATTTATTCATCTATCATTCTCTTCATTATAATAAAAAATTAAGACTGTGTCCATGAATCCACACACTGATGTTTTAATATACTTAAAAAATGTGAATATAGATATAAAATCATAAACAAACACATGTATTAATCTAGATCAAATTGAAAAAATTGAATGAAATATGATATTTGACATATATGGAAATACTTACATCACTGTGATTGCCAAAATCTATAAAATTACATTCTCAATGATATATCTCATATAAATCATCAAAATAATATAATTCCTAAAAAATGACAGAACTCAATGGTCACTAATAAACATCCAGTAACAAAAAATGAAATTTTTTATGACATGGAAAGTCCTTAAAAGATGTATGATACAATGTCAAAGGGGACTCAATATGTTTTTTCATTCAATATTTCATGTATTTGACTTTAATGTATTCTATATATATATATTTAAGATAAAATATTAAACCAAATTTAACACTAGTATCAAATAAAGGATATAATATTTGAATAACTTAGTTTTATGTTTTAGGAAAAGATTAGATTTCCAATGTTACAAATGTCTTACACTTTCTACAATAGTATAAATCTCATCTATAGAGAATGGTAATATAGTCATTGAATCTATAATATCTTGAACTATTACCCTAACATAACACATCTTTAACTGTTGATGATATAGGATATCCCGAATGTAATATATGATACTTAAAGACCCCACATAATATTATGCAATATTTTTTTCAATAAGGATATTATATAGTTCACTTGTATTAATTAAACATGTTGAAGAAGAATCAAAATGATGAATAATAAAGGATTTGATGTGATTAGGATTTTTTCTAGAGTAATTGCAAGAATTCCCCATGTAATGTATTTCTATGCAGGTTTAAATATATAGCTTGATGATTTTAATTTTTTATAACTCGTGAAGTAAAAAATATCATATTATAATATACTTAGATGAATTTTTAGTTAATTATGATGATTTGTTCGCAAGTTTTAAGACCATAAAACATGTTATAATTATAATATAAGAATTAACATTTCTTACATCAAATGAATGAGTGAAAAAGATGAATCTATCAATTAATATTATATGATGTAAAATATTATATGTTTTGATGGTTAAAAAAGTTCTAATAATGATGATGTTAGAAAAACCAAAGGAATTTATAGGGTGTTTAGTAAACAATTGAACCAATTGACATCACTAGAAAATAACCATCCCAATAATGATCAAGAGAGGCTTTGTTGTAAATATTTTTTATAAAAAAGGAAGATCACATTAATATCGTTAGAAAGGTGTATATAACATGTGCATTGATTTTTAAAATAGCACAAACAATTACCCATAGGTGTACAAAATGAGGTGGTGTATAACTTGGATAGAGTGTGTGGAGTGTATCAAGATTTTGATCCACATAGTAATGGATTCTATCCAACTAATGAATGAATTGAGGTCAACTAATGAATGTATTGAGGTCAACTAAACATCATATGAAAGAGATAAATTCTAATGTGGGACTCTGGTGATGTGTGTATTATTCGCCAGTTTAAATACATACAAACCAAATTTCATTTATCTGATTAGATAAAATTAAATCATTTAATTAGTCCTGAATCACTTTTAACCTTCAAAATACGTGACTCTTATGCATATGTGTAATAAATTGAGTTAATTAAATTAATCTACATAACACACTTCCACTAAACTGACCAGAAAATGAGTTTTGAATCAACTCTATATGAATCTAATCTATGAACGCTGATGTGACAACACAAAAACTAGAAGAACCACATAAAAATCACATGATAGTTTGAATATGGAACTAGAAACATGGTAAAATAAATTACAATGAGTGTTTCCAAGAGACCACATGAACATATCACATGGATAAATTATACCAACCACATGAGAAGAGTTGTAACCGATTATGATCCACACAGTAGGACATGTGATTGTGTTTTACACATAGTAGATGGAATGAATTCAAAAAGGCTAGATTGATTGACCAAAAAAGAGTACAATCAACCATATGTGGAAGGACCTACACTGACTATCCCAAAATGACTAATTTAGAAAATATAAACCAACTATGTGTCAGTTTTTATTACCAACAACATTTTTTAATTCAACCGACTGCATGAGGTTAGTCCTACATCTACAACAAAAGAGTATTTGAAAGTTAACATAGTGCTAGTGAACTTGTAGTAATTAATTATTGAAAAGAAAATCCATGCCTATGTATAATGATTTGGTGAGTATTAAATAAATTTAAATACATACAGTTAAACATGAATTAATTTAAATAAAATGGTAACTTTATATAGATTCTATGGAGTCGATATAATGAAATATTATAAGATCCATGTTTTCCAGGATCATTGAGGTTCAATGAACATTTTTTCTTATTCATGAATAAATCTGGTTGTGCACTATGAAAGTTATTCCATAATGATCCCTATATTAATACATGGATGAATTTTTTTCTATATTTAGAGAATGATGAAGGAGTTAATGAATGAGGATTGAAAGTAAATAATAAACACATGTGGTTGGATCCTCTAATTAAGAACTAATGGGAAATAAATTTGGTTAAAGAAATGAAATGTAGTGAAAGAAAGTTTATTTGGAGAGAAGAATGTCATTACTGACTCTGATATATATATATATATATATATATATATATATATATATTCATATTTAATACAAATTTATCAATGTGGATAAATGAATCTAATGATTTAATGGAATGATTATAAACCATGAATAAATTAATCTATATAGGATGACATGTATGTGTATTAATTTACCACACATGATGTTTAATGATGAATTATATTAATGAAGTATCCATGAAAAAAATAGGAGAAATGAGTTGATTGAAATGAATAATAAGTTCATGTGAAGAAATTATATTCATTAGGGAAATAAGTTGTTGTTCTTAAATGAGTTTAATGTGTGGTTAAATATTTAACCACAAGAAGAAGGATGCAATTATTTGGAAGCTTAATGAGATATCAATACTTGAGATATTTCATTATTTTTTATTAAGGGATAATATGCAAGATTAAATATAAATATTCAAGATATATATTTCATGGATGAATTAAGCCTCAAATCTTCAAGGGATATTGAAAATAATATTTTACTGGGATTTAATGAGTTTAAATAATAGAATAAATAAAAAATATATTTGATTGATTTAAATGATAAATCACAACTACGTTTGAATATCATGAAGCCTCTATATTTCAATTATTAAAGATAATATTAAGGATGATATTCTATGAGAATAAATATTTTACATATCAAATAAGAAAAATATAGATACAATATTTTAATTATAGTATGATAATATTTTTATTCAAGAATATATGATATTTGTATCAAAGAGAAAGAACTAGTGTTTCGAAATGAAATGATTCTATGTTCATTGAGGAATATGAACAAGTATAAGGAACTGAAGAGTTAGGTTGTGCTATTACAAATGATATTTTGGGTTGAGAATATGAGTAAGATATCCTTCAACATTATGCTCTATATTATTGATGAAATTGAGGTATCTAATATGGATTCTACATGTGAGGGAACTAAAGGATTAATATAATCAGTGAGGGATTCAAACCAAAATTGGAGATCTTTCATCATGAAACTTAAAACCCATTATCGTGTATAAAGGAACATAGATGCATCACTTTATTTTTACCTAGTTCGATCCATTATAATAAGTTCTAGGTCATACCCTTTCTTTTTTTCCATTAATAACAAATATGATGTTCTGTGTGAGTGGGAAAACACCATGGTACACCAGGGATGATGTCATATGCAATGAGGAAACACCCATTATCAAATCCGAATGCTTTTTTATTGATGATTTATTATCCATATATGAATAAAAAACAACCAAACGTGATATAAATTTAGAGAGTAACGAATTCATTAAAAAATTGAATGTGTAACAAGGGAATAAATATTAATATTTAACAAAAGTATCCCATCAATGATTCACTTCCCCCCCCCCCCTCCCATAGAGTTTGGACATCCCTTTGACATCCTAAAAATTGGTGTCAGGTCTAGGTTACACATCTGTTGGATTTTCATTTTTGAAATCATTTAAGAATTTAATTTATTTTGGTAAATACTATATAATGTATCAATTCATAGAATCCCATCAGTTTCTTATCAATTTAATAATGAAGGATATATTTTCCAAGACCATGAACAATAGGAGGAAAAGAGAAGAAATAATGTTAAGAAAGTCCTTATCCATGAAATAAGAGATCAATTACTCTATACTAATTTATGGTAATCATATTATAGTTCATTATAATATTTAAAAAGATAATATATCTCTTAGGGAAATCTCTAATCAGAATCCATACCTCTTAAGTAGAGATGAGGAAGTGTCATTTTCCCCATGTGATATTTCTTCTAAAAAGAAGTTAAAATAATGATATCTCTAGATGGAATCATCTACAAAAGATATATAAAACTATTCAACCTTATATATATCATCATCATCTCATAAAGAAGGTCTAAAAAACGATTATAAAAATTGTCTCAAAATGAATCAAGTTTTAATGGGGATGATCATTATTTTGATGATAAGAAAGTTGAATCAGTTAGTGTTTTTAAAGACTTACTTTACAAGTCCCCTAATGAATCTATATCATATTTGTGGGGAATTATTATAAATATATAGGAGGAGATCACCCAAATAGAATATGAGAATGAAAGAATAGATAAGTCTTATGAAGAAATGATGAAAATATGTGTTAAGATTTCTAAATAGATAGGATTTTTCAATAATATGAATGGGGAGATTGAAGAAATAGTCACTATTTTTTAAAATAAATGGATCACTACAATTCATGAAATATAAAGAATCCAAGGAAAAACATGAGTAAACAATCCAATCATCTAATGAAGTAGTAGCTATTAAAAGTGCTCTAATTTAGGTCAAGTATAAAATAAAGGGATTGGTCATCATATTCTATAAAAGAAAAAAATACATGGAGAAAATGATAAAGAAATAATAATCAACTTTGAAGACTAACTAAAAATATCAATGGTTGAGGAAAACATTCTAAAGATGAAATTCATAGAGAAATCCATTAAAAATAATCAATTATTAGTTTAAGAAATGTCTTTCTATTAATTTAAATGGAAGAAACTACCACACAAACTACTAAGGACAAGAATTATACTAAAAGGCCATTATCTAGTGATAATAAGTCCTTGAGATCATTTTATAATTAATTCGTAGAAGTTTTAAAATTGAAGTTACAAATCACATCTAAAAATATTGTATTTTATAAATAAATTTCAATGTATTGTACATGTTAAAATCCAAAATCATTACAAAAGTGGATAAAGAAAAATGTTGAGAATCCAACCACTATAAAAATAGTGAATGAAATCATATTTAAATTATTTTACCAATATAATCCCATTTATTGGTTGAAAATTATTTAAAATAAAAAACACTAATTGTAGAGACCCAAATCTTGACGTACATAAACATTAAATTACTTTTGCGGAATACTTAGTACATAACAAAAACACACACACAAGGACCGTAATAGTTTAGTATCTTTGGAAACTCGGAATATAATCTTCTAATCATGGTGAAAGATCTTAAACATCTCCCATAAAGATCTTCCTTTTTTTACCTAAAACCTTTATTTATATCCTGGGGAAAAGAAAACATAAAAGGGTTAGCTCAAATTCTCAGTAAGGGTAAACAAAGAAATATCAATCACATCATATTCATAAGAACATATCTTTTGGAAATCTTAACCTGCAAAAAAGATCATAATTTCATAACATGGGATAAATCATAGTAGTGAAATGTAATCCCAATAATCATAACATAAAACATGAAACATTGTGGAATACACACATAATCATAGAGAATCATTTCTTATTAGTCAAGACTCATTTCCAAGACTATCTTAGTGGACAAAGTCCATTTCTGAACCGAGTCACCCTCGTTTCAGTCCTGTTTCACTGAACCGGTATAACCTACCATTCCAGCCATGTCTATCTCGTGAGATATAAAATCTTTACCCAATGCATTGGAGGGAGATATAGGTCCCACCCATCTCATAATGATACCATTCTTATGTGTGCCACAAAATCAGAAACCATACATCATAGCATAACCCATGTAATAAAAATGGGAATCTTTAAGCATCGTAACATCATAAAACAATTCATATAAGATAAAATAATTCATAAAAATATTTCCATCACAACATAATAAAATCAATGTAATAATAGGGATAGAAACAGAACCCTATATTATCTTAGATGGAAAATAATTTTGATAAAACACTTGAACTCCATTCTTGAGGAAAATATCCTTTCTACTTCAAAAACATTTTTCCTTTCTTAACATGTCATACAATTCTAAACTAAAAGAAGATGATTAAAAATAAACTTGAAAACTTGTAAAGTAAGCTTCTTGGAAATAATTTTTTAAAAATCCATTCATGCCGTATAAGTTAAAAAAACATTCTTCGTACTTTTGTCGAAAAAGTCAAAAAGTACCTCGTATGAAAAACGACAAAAGATTCCTTTCATATCTTTTACTAAAAACTCAAAAAAGGGTAAAATTGGATTTAAAAAATTGTATGTGGATGGAAATAATATTACATATTGAGGAAACATGGATGTGGATGATAAAATACACCCCAGTAAATTTCAAAGTATAAACAATCTCGGATAAAAATGAGATTGTGATATTTTCCCTTACCTTAGGTCTAATTTGCTTCGTAAGTGTCCGAACCCCCTGTATAATGATTTAAATAATGTCATTGACTTATTAATGAATCATATTCATTTTTATTATATCATATATGGTTCACTTATGACTTTATATTACCCGTTCTTTTGTAAATTCATGTTAAAGTAGCGTTTTGGGTAAAATCGTCTCATTTGTCGTTCGTGTTTTAACTTGTAATTATTAATATGATTACTTAGATCATGATTACTTAATTCCAGAATATAAAACATGATTTATATATAATATATATTCAGAATATACATATATATAATGCATCGATAAATGGAATGAAATACACTGTTCATGGAGACGGTAGGTCGTACGTACGCATGAACGTTGTTTTCGTTTCCTTATTGAGTTGAATGGAATTAAGTAGATGAAATGCATATATACAAAAATCCAGTAGCTTTATAATGTCATATATTTCATTATTATTTCTTATATATACTTTATAATCATTCTTAAATGGTTAACATGGAGAATGAATCTCATCGCGTCGTGGAGACGGTAGTCCATACGTACGCATGAGCGATGATATTGTTTCCATAATTATTGAATTCAATTGGAGTGGATGATACAATATATCAGAATCAGTATGATGTTATAATAACTATTTATAGTTATTATTTACACCATTATACCCATCCATGTAAGGTGGTGGTGGAAAATAGATTACACCACAGCGTGGAGACGGTATTCCGTACGTACGCACGTGCGGTGATTTCTTTTTCTGTAGGATGGATAGATGGTGAAATAGGGTTGTTTCATACTTATAATAACATATCATTATATTAGTGATACTGATGTTATTACTTCATAATGAAACAACTAAAGAAGAAGAAGTGGAAGAATAAATAAAGATGAAAGAATCGGTATCGGACATTACCTCTTCTTTGAGTGCTTCTTTGAGACCTCCTTTTAGGGCACTAAAATAGGTCTTTGAAGAAGACCAGAACCTCTAGGATGTCTCTAGGGAAGTGGAGAGGAGAAATTTTCAGGGTTTGGTCGAGCTTTAAGGCTCAAAGTGGTGTGAGGAAGATAGGGAGGAGGTGCCCTTTTATAAGGGAGGAGAGGGGCACCTTTGGAATAACTAAAAATATTATTTTATTATAAAGTCATGTTCAGTTTAAAATAGCTCCAAATTGATTCATTTCGAGGATAAGGTGGGTATGAGTCTATATCCTCTCATACAGTAGAATTTAGACAAGTTTAGGTATCAATTTTAACCTTATCATTTAGATTTAACTTTAAGTAAGATAATTTATCTTTTATCATGTCTTCTTGTTTTCTTACATTATATGGTTAATAAACTTACTATATCAAGACAAACGAACCCAAAGTTGTTTATTATTAATATATATATCCTTATATAAGTCATTAGTCTAAACCTTATATTTTTAGGAATAAAATAACAATTAATAATATAATATTTGTTTTAAAAACTAATTTATGTCAATTTTGACACTATTTGGTACATGATGTTTATGAAATCCATAACAGAATGATAAGTTCGAACCAAGTTACTTATATCAACAATAACATGTCATATTAACCTAGAAAATTAATGTAAGTCATAAAAAGTCTCAAATAACATTTATTTGGGCATTTATAACATCAATTATGTCAATATTTCATTAATAAGACAATTACTGCATCATTTTTGTGTCATAATAAATGATAATTATTTAATCTCTAAAAATTATAAATAAATTCCTATGATGTATATAATTGTATTATATTTCTGGAGACTTTTCATGTTCGAAGTTTCATGAAGTTTATCACTAAATTAAAATTATTATACTTATAAGATTTAAAAACGTGACATGTTGTCACATTCTTTGGTTTTAATAATAATTAAATTATTTTCATGGGAAAAAGTCCATAAAATGAATCTAATCCAACCCTTAGGTTATATGGTTCTACTTTTAGTCATCCAATAGGATTTTTCCAAGTGTTAGGGTAATTTTATAATCTTATATTTACCCTTAATTACCCGATTTACCTTTAATTATTGTAAATACAATTTACCGTAGTTACTATTCACAATGCCCAAAAATAAAAAGTAGCTTATTAACATAATTTGGACCCACTGATTCCAAATATGGAATCCATTTTTCCAAATTCAATACACAAAAGATGCAGAAATTAAATTAAAATTAATCCCATTGTCGAAAGAAAACGGGTTTTTCTTTAAAACATTGCAAAAGATTGAATTGATTTAACCTACGAATTCAAGGTAAAATCAATGCTAATGACATAAATTATATTAAATAGTAAAAATATATTCTATTTATACTTTAAAACCATTCAATATTATAATTTAACCACATAATATATTACGATTAAAAAAGTTGTTTTTAATTAAAATATAGCATGTTTTTACTATTCATTAAAATATGAAAGTTATCGGAAAAATATCAAAACTTTATCTAATGTAAATTTTTATATCCTTATTCAAAAGAAGAATTTTATTTTGTCAAATTTAACTTATAAACATGTAAAAAACTAGATTTAAAGTGGGTGCGCCATCAAAAGGCGGCAAAACTGCATTTTTTGAAAAATACTTATTTTACCCGAAAAATTTATTTTGTTCTTATACCATGTTCTAGAAATGTTTAAGATGAATAATAATGTTATAAAATTCAAATTTTAGTTAACACTATTCATAACGGCTAGTTCATAACAATATTATAATAATATATTGTTGTTTAGTAAAACCCGGTATTGCGTACAACACACGCTATCGAGGAAGGTCGTGATTGCGTGTAATGCAAGACAAGTCAGGGTTGCGTGTAGTGCACAACTCCTTTGTTGTTGTGTATAACAGAATCCAACCATATTTTATTTATACATTTAATATATATATATATATACACTCAATGTTGCATAGAATAACTTCTATCAAACGAACTTGAAATTGTGTGTAACAAGAGCCAAGAAAAGTGTTGTGTATACTGCAAGCTAATACAGTGTTGCGTATAGCGCAAGATAATCTTGGTGTGTCGTACAATAGAAGATATGAATGAAATTAAAAAGAATGTATCTTATAAAATCTCGGGTTGTTACATTCTACCCCCCTTAAAATGAATTTCTCCCTTGAAATTCATCGGGGTTATAAATGGTTTACTATTCAAAAGTTTCTTTAATAGAAACCCACATCGTAGAAAGGAATACCAAAACCAATCTTTAAAAACAAAAGTATGAAACATAACGGTTACCCAAATAAACTAATCACTGGGTTTCCACATAGGTGAAAATATGGATATGGAAGAGAAATCTAATCATCATGTTCTGATGGAGAGTGGTAGAGAACATGGCTATGGAAAAGCCAGCAATCACAAAGCCATAAATTTGTGATGATATAAGGTACCATCTGATCCATCAGATATAAGAGCACTAGGACAAAATTTTTGGTTTTCAAGATCATTTCCCTAAAGTTGATGAAACTGGAATTAGAAGAAATACTTTCGTGATTTCGGTATAGTCTCATCATTGGTCATTTTTTGGACAATTTCCACTTCATCTCTTAAATAAATGAAGTTGAATTTGTCATTCGTGATGTGTTAGCAGATCATGTGATAGAATGATGGGTCATTTCATCTGTCTCAAAAAAAAGGTTAGAAAAGTTATCAAAAAATACATAAGTCCATCTATAGTGAGATTAATCATATATGGTTCCAAAAATGGACTTATACTTCATATATCATACTTCTTAATATAATAAAACTAGTTTCTACTAAACAGGGACTTCCTGTAGGCCAGTGGTAGGCGATAAAGGCCAATCGCACTTCGATTGTGGGTTCGATTCCCACAGCATTGTCCGACGCGATGGGTCGTCGCTCGTCCTGCAGGTTGTCCTTTTTCTAAAGCTATATTACTATAACATCCCATCAATAATATCGAAAAAACTTCTATCCTTAAACAATACTAACATATGTCCAAAATAATCCATCCCAATCTTTAGGCTTATCCAAAATACTTCGGTCCAAGCTCATAGTATAAAAATTATTACTTGAAATGTCACATAACAATCACGTGAATGCCATCATTTATCCCCCATATATCATAAGATATATCTTGTTGGTCAAATTAGAAACATGTGAATACCTTAATCATGTATTCTCTTGAAGAATGAATACCCATTGAACCTTAGTAAAAACATGAATGCAGTCAAAAGTTAACTCTTTCCACATACCAAAATCCAAAAATTATATATACTCAAACCATGATATAACCTTCTCCTTATATCAGTCATGAGCTCATGAATACTATCAAACATTTAATTTTCTCCTTATCCCTTCATTATGCGCATATCATCTACATTCCAAAAATATCTGAATAACCTTTTATGGATACTGGTACCATTAATCATACACTTTCAAAACTCAAGGAAAGACAACAGTGTAACAATCCTTAGATGTCTCTTTATTCCATAGTACCATGAGATTACTTATACCACATTACACATGATAAACATGTAATCATTCCACTACATTCTTAAACCATTGATCGAGCTTCAACAATTCTTTCATCTCACATATCATTTTTAGTCTCTTCATCATCATCAACATAAATACTACCCATACGACCATACGGATTCTCTTCAGGAGACTTTCCCTTAGGGCATTGGTTTGCATAATGCCCGTACATTCCACATTTAAAACATTTAACCATTGTTGATGTCGTAGCAATACCATTATCCTCATCCCTGGTGTTAACTGAACCTTATCCTTTGCACTTACTGGCTTTGTGTCCTTCTTTTCCACACCCAAAGCATCTTCCAGTTCCTTTGAAACATTCTCCTTGATGCCTCTTCCCACATGATTTTCATAGGGCAAATTGAACTTTCTTTCCTCTATGATCATCATGAAACTCTGTCTTACTCTTATTAGCCGAGTCAGGAAACTTACCAAAATTTACTTTATTGATCATATTATGAGATTGCTGATTTGGCATAATAATTATGTTTGGACTTCCAAATCCCATTTCATTTGGTTTCTCATGAAGAATATAATTCCATTATCCATCATATCCTCCATTATCATGAATCATCTTGTTTCCAGCCATTTTCTAAAACCCAAAAAGAATAGTGTGAGAGGAAAAAATCATAATAAAGGGGGAGTAACTTTAATATCTAACATCTTTGGTTTAATCTAATATAGTTACCATAGTTCTAGGACTATTTCCTACACGTATTCTTAACCTTAGGGGCATCCCCAGACATACCTTAGAAATATCTCTAGGGATCTCACTAACATTCACGCATCCTAGTTTCCAAAGGTTGACTAAACCTTTCCTCTGATACCAACTGTAGAGACCGAAATATTGACGTAGATAAACATTACATTACTTTTGCGGAATACTTAGTACATAACAACAACACACACACAAGGACTGTAATAGTTTAGTGCCTTTGGAAACTCGGAATATAATCTTCTAATCATAGTGAATGATCTTCAAAATCTCCCATAAAGATCTTCCTTTTTTTACCTAAAACCTTTCTTTATATCCTGGAGAAAAGAAAACATAAAAGGGTGAGCTCAAATGCTCAGTAAGGGTAAACAAAAGAAATATCAATCACATCATATTCATAAGAACATATCTTTTGGAAATCTTAACCTGCAAAAGAGATCATAATTTCATAACATGGGATAAATCATAGTAGTGAAATGTAATCCCAATAATCATAACCTAAAACATGAAACATTATTTCATACACACATAATCATAGAGAATCATTTCTTATTAGTCAAGACTCATTGCCAAGACTATCTTAGTGGACAAAGTCCATTTCTGAACCGAGTCACCCTCGTTTCAGTCCTGTTCCACTGAATTGGTATAACCTACCATTCCATCCATGTCTATATCATGAGATATAAAATCTTTACCCAATGAATTGGAGGGAGATATAGGTCCCACCCATCTCATAATGATACCATTCTTATGTGTGCCACAAAATCAGAAACCATACATCATAGCATAACCCATGTAATAAAAATGGGAATCTTTAAGCATCGTAACATCATAAAACAATTCATATAAGATAAAAGAATTCATAAAAATATTTCCATCACAACATAATAAAATCAATGTAAAAATAGGGATATAAATAGAACCCTATATTATCTTATATGGAAAATAATTTTGATAAAACACTTGAACTCCATTCTTGAGGAAAATATCCTTTCTACTTCAAAAACATTTTTCCTTTCATAACATGTCGTACAATTCTAAACTAAAAGAAGTTGATTAAAAATAAACTTGAAAACTTTTCAAGTAAGATTCTTGGAAATAATTTTTTTAAAATCCATTCATGCCTTATAAGTTAAAAAAACATTCTTCGTACTTTTTTCGGAAAAGTCAAAAAGTACCTCGTATGAAAAACGACAAAAGATTCCTTTCATATCTTTTACTAAAAACTCAACGAAGGTTAAAATTGGATTTAAACAATTGTAGGTGGATGGAAATAATATTACATATTGAGTAAACATGGATGTGGATGATAAAATACACCCCAGTAAATTTCAAAGTATAAACAATCTCGGATAAAAATGAGATTGTGATATTTTCCCTTACCTTAGGTCCGATTTGCTTCGTAAGTGTCGGAACCTCCTGTATAATGATTTAAATAATGTAATTAACTTATTAAAGAATCATATTCATTGTTATTATATCATATATGGGTCACTTATGACTTTATATTACTCGTTCATTTGTAAATTCATGTTAAAGTAGCGTTTTGGGTAAAATCGTCTCATTTGTCGTTCATGTTTTAACTTGTAATTATTCATATGATTACTTAGATCATGATTAATTAATTCCAGAATATAAAACATTATTTATATATAATATATATTCAGAATATACATAAATATAATGGATCGATAAATGGAGAGAAATACACCGTTCATGGAGACGGTAGGCCGTACGTACGCATGAACGCTGTTTTCGTTTCCTTATTGAGTTGAATGGAATTAAGTAAATGAAATACATATATACATAAATCCATTAGCTTTATAATGTCATTTATTTCATTATTATTTCTTATATATACTTTATAATCATTCTTAAATGGTTAACATGGAGAATAAATTTCATCGCGTCGTGGAGACGGTAGTCCGTACGTACGCACGAGCGATGATATCGTTTCCATAATTATTGAATTGAAATGGAGTGGATGATAAAATATATCATAATCAGTAAGATGTTCTAATAACTATGTATAGTTATTATTTACACCATTATACCCATCCATGTAAGGTGGTGGTGGAAAATAGATTACACCACAGCATGGTGACGGTATTCCATACGTACGCACGCGCGGTGATTTCTTTTTCCGTAGGATGGATAGATGGTGAAATAGGGTTGTTTCATACTTATAATAACATATCAGTATATTATTTATACTTATGTTATTACTTCATAATGAAACAACTAAAGAAGAAGAAGTGGAAGAAGAAATAAAGATGAAAGTATCGGTAACGGACATTACCTCTTCTTTGGAGTGCTTCTTTGAGACCTCCTTTTAGGGCACTAAAATAGGTCTTTGAAGAAGACAAGAACCTCTAGGATTTATCTAGGGAAGTGGAGAGGAGAAATTGGCAGGGGTTGGCCGAGCTTGAAGGTTAAAAGTGGTGTGAGGAAGAGAGGGAGGAGGTTCCCTTTTATAAGGGAGGAGAGGGGCACCTTTGGAATAACTAAAAATATTATTTTATTATAAAGTCAAGTTCGGTTTTAAATAGCTCCAAATTGATTTATTTAGAGTCTAAGGTTGGGATGGGTCGAAATACTCTCATACAATATAATTTAGACAAGTTTAGGTATCAATTTTTACCATATCATTTAGATTTAACTTTAAGTTAGATAATTTAACTTTTACCGTGTCTTCTTGTTTTCTTACATTATAAGGTTAATAAACTTGTTATATCAAGCTAAACAAACCCCAAGTTGTTTATTATTAATATATATATCCTTATCTAAGTCATGTGACCGAAAATTATATTTTTAGGAATAAAATAACAATTAATAATATAATATTTGTTTTAAAAACTAATTTATGTCAATTTTGACGCTATTTGGTACATGATTTTTATGAAATTCATAACAGAATGATAGGTTCGAACCAAGTTACGTATATCAACAATAACATGTCATAGTAACCTAGAAAATTAATTTACGTCATAAAAAGTCTCAAATTACATTTATTTGGGCATTTATAACATCAATTATGTCAATATTTCATTAATAAGAAAATTACCGCATCATCTTTGTGTCATAATAAATGATAATTATTTAATCCCTAAAAATTCTAAATAAATTCCTATGATGTAGATAATTGTATTATATTTCTGGAGACTATTCATGTTTCAACTTTCATGAATTTTATCACTAAATTAAAATTATTATACTTATAAGATTTAAGAAAGTGACATGTTGTCACATTCTTTGGTTTTAATAATAATTAAATTATTTTCATGGAAAAAAGTCCATAAAATGAATATAATCCGACCCTTAGGTTATATGGGTCTAGTTTTAGTCATCCAATAGGATTTTTCCAAGTGTTTGGGTAATTTTATAATCTTATATTTACCCTTAATTACCCGATTTACCTTTAACTATAGTATATAAAATTTACCGTAGTTACTATTCACAATGCCCAAAAATAAAAAGTAGCTTATTAACATAATTTGGACCCACTGACTCCAAATATTGAATCCATTTTTCCAAATTCAATACACAAAATATGCAGAAATTAAATTAAAATTAATCCCGTTGTCGAAAGAAAACGAGTTTTTCTTTAAAACATTGCAAAAGATTGAATTGATTTAACCTGCGAATTCAAGGTAAAATCAATGCTAATAACATAAATTATATTAAATAGTAAAAATATATTCTATTTATACTTTAAAACCATTCAATATTATAGTTTAACCACATATGATATTATGATGAAAAAAGTTTTTTTTAATTAAAATATAGCGTGTTTTTACTATTCATTAAAATATGAAAGTTATCGGAAAAATATCAAAACTTTATCTAATGTAAATTTTTATTTCCTGATTCAAAAGAAGAATTTTATTTTGTCAAATTGAACTTATGAACATGTCAAAAACTAGATTTAAAGTGGGTGCGCCATCAAAAGGCGTCAAAACTGCATTTTTTTAAAAATACTTATTTTACGCGAAAAATTTATTTTGTTCTTATACCATGTTCTAGAAATGTGTAAGATGAATAATAATGTTATAAAATTCAAGATTTAGTTAACACTATTCATAACAGCTAGTTCATAACAATATTATAATCATATATCATTGTTTAGTAAAACCCGGTATTGCGTACAACACACGCTATCGAGGAAGGTCGTGATTGCGTGTAATGCAAGCCAAATCAGGGTTGCGTGTAGTGCACAACTCCTTTGTTGTTTCGTATAACAGAATCCAACCATATTTTATTTATACGTTGAATATATATATATACACACACACTAAATGTTGCTGAGAATAACTTCTATCAAACGAACTTGAAATTGTGTGTAACAAGAGCCAAGAAAAGTGTTGCGTATACTGCAAGCTAATACAGTGTTGCGTATAGAACAAGATAATCTTGGTGTGTTGTACAATAGAAGATATGAATTAAATTAAAAAGAATGTATCTTATAAAATCTCTGGTTGTTACACTAATATTTAGCCAGACAATAATGAAAAATTAGAGATCAATTTTTTTATACTTTTGGTGTAATGATAGATGTAGGCTATAACAAATCATATGATTGAAAAATAAATATTACATCTTAATAGATGAATATTTAATATATTTTAGAATGGAACCCCCAAGGACTATAAATGTTTTTCATCTTTGGAAACTAGATACCCAATCTTCTTATTTCATGAAATATATTCAACCTCTCTCAAAAATATCTTCATTCATATTAGTCTATATAGACCAACCCAACTTTAAACAATTATTTATAACCTAGGGAAAGGAAACATAAGAAAGGATGATCTTAGATTCTCAGTGAGGGTAACCAAAGAAGTTATCAATGGCCACATATATAAAAAATGATAATAAGTTCACGAAAACATGATATTAACATTTTGAAATCCATACCCAACATATCATATATCTCAATCCTGAATAATGGAATAAATATTAGTAGTTCATATGACATGAATCTTAATGGAATAATAGAACATAAAAAATGAGAGCATAACATTAGAGTAACACATAAATCGAATGATACATATTTTCATAGAAAATCATTTCCTTATTAAAAACTAATTTCAAAGACTATCATAGTGAATTTGGTTTACTCCCCAATCCATTGAATCCTTATTCAATGATCACACCCAATACTATCAATGTTGATATAATCTCTTGCTAAACTGGGTTCACTCCTCATTCATGTCCTTATTATCTCATGATTTATATATATTTAACCAATCCATTAGAGGGATATTTAATTTTAGTCCAACTTACCACATAATCATAAAACATTCATATGTGTGCAGAAAAATCATAAAACATTCAACATATATTGTAACCCATGTAAAATAAATGGGTTTCAATTATATTTCAATAATTTATCATAGCATAACTCGTGGAAAATAATTTGTTTTTGTAAAAAACTCATCATCATAATCATAAACTATCAAGAGATAGAATAAGGATGGCATCATTTGAGTATATCCCTATTAATTAATATGTAACATCAAAGTTTGTTATCACAAATGAAATTTAATTTATATGATCCCTTGAAATGTTTCATGAGGAAAATACCCTTTTCATATTTGAATCACATATATAAATTTCCAGAATTCACAAAATATTGTGGAACAGTTTTTGAAAAGAACCAAAAACATGTAAAGGAGGCATCAACTCATTTAGTGCTCAGGAAGATGGTAAATTCCATTCATTCCACAATAGTTAAATTAAATATTCCTTTCATAGTTTTTGTAAAAATTAAAATTTACCTCATTTAGAAAATGATAATAATATTCTATTAAAACCATTATTTAAAATGTAGAACATGGTTGAAAATAAATTTAATCAACCATATGAGAATATTAAAAAAATTCATCAAATTTTTTTTAGTTAAAACATATACATGGAACAAAACGATTCCAGACTAAAGAGGAAATGAGATATTTTATTCTTTAACTAATTTTCTCAATAATTTTAAATACCAAAAATAGGATAATAATATCATTACATTAAAATTAAATGAATAACTATAATTGAATAAAATTAAAGATATTATTGGGATGTATATAATAAATTTTTATCATCAGAATCATTATCATAAATGAACTAGGTAAACAATAAGATTGTAACATAAAACTACTACCTAGAGTTTAAATTGCATAAACTATTTCTAACCTCATATATAATAAATTTTAATTTATAATACTTATATTATAATATCTTGTTAATACTTTAGATATCATGTATGATATACAATTAACATTTTAACACCTGTTTATCAATAATTAGTTATTATAATCATTATTTTTAAGTGTTAGTTGTACCATTTTTCAAGAGAGTTTCAAGTTGCAGGTTCTGGTCCTTGAACATTAATAATGGTTACATAATATCAAAAATTCTAATTATGATACAAGTATCATATATATTAATTATAAATATTAATTAATATACATCCATGGAAGGTAGAAATATAAAAATTATTTCACTGATTATGGAGACGTTAGGTCGTACGTATGCATCAACATTGTTTTCTTTTTCTAAAAAAAGAAGGAAAAAATATAGATATTGTTTTATAATTATAAATCCATTATTAAATATGAATTTCATATCCATATATAAATAAATATATATATATATAATAAATATATCTTTATTAATATAAAGGTTAATTAGAAATGAAAAATGAGTCACATCACTTTGTGCAGGTGGTAGTCCACACGTACACATGAGAAATGTTATCATTTTCCGATGGATGGAAATGTTAAAATGTATATATGATATTATAATTAAACATGAATAATTATTTTAAAAATATAATATATAAACAATATACCTATTATAATAATATTCCCTAGAATTTTGTGATGTAAAATAAATTATATCATTATGTGTAGGTTGTAGTCCACACATACTCATGAAAGATACTTTTACATATTATTAGATAAAAATGTGGTATATTAATGGTTTTTTTATATTCATAAAAAAATTCATTATATTTATGTTACTTAATTTAATATTTTATGATAAATAACATAGATTTAGAGGAGGTATATTATAATAATAAATTGAAAGAAATCAGGCAGGATGATTACCACTTCTTCATTGTGCCTCCATTAAATCTATTTTTAAGGAACCATGGAATGTTATTTTAGGAAGAAAAGAACCTATAATTCATGGGAAATTTAGTTTAAAGGATAATTTTGAATGTTTTGTTTTATAAATATCACTAAAATGGGTGGAAATAAGAGATAGTAGGGGTGTCCATTTATAAGTGGTGGAGAGGGTACACATAGAATTTCAAAAAAAAGATTAAAATTTAATAACTTGGTACTCATTACAAATGTTTAAAAGAGGATATATATTCAAATTTAAGATAGTATTATCTCAATATATTTCTATAAATTAGGATTTATACATGTTTAAAGGAAAAAATAACCCATAACACTTAGTTTAACCCCACCCCCACCAAGTAAAACTGTTTTAACCTTTAACACATTTTTGAATTTTTTTTATTTTTAATAGTTATTATGAACAAAAAACAAGAAATAATTATTTTATAATATCAATTATAATTATTAAAAATAATTATTCTATTTATTAAAAGCAATTATTATAATTTGAATATTATATTTAAAAATTAAATCCGCAAAATGTGATGAAAAGTAGTTATCCATAAAAATTGTTTTCTAAAGTATAAAAAGTTTTAAAAATAAAATCCAACAAAAACATGATTCCAATGACTATAATTGGATTAATATTTATATAAATGATCTAATTTTTAATTTAAATAATTTTAAAACCTAATTTGACATTGTAAATACTAGATATGAAAAGGAAATTTTCTGTAAAATTTACTATTTTTAACTATTCATTAAAAATCAATCAATTTAGAAAAATATAAGTACTACACCAAATGATAATTTTTACATTATGATTAATTAAATTTATATCACATTGTTCAAATAATTTTTTTGGATTTAAAAAAATAATAATTATATTATTTCCTCACAAAAGGAAAGAAAATCCATTTTTAGGGAAATTGTATTTTAAAATCCTATAAATACATTAATATAAAATTTATAATTATTTATATACATATTTTCTTAATCTAAAATACATATTAATAAGTAAACTATTCATAAAATCTTAGTTTATCACATAGTCATAGGGAATATGAGTTTTTTGATAACATATCAACAATTTATGTTCAAATGAAGCCTATACTAAGAGTGGGAAAACGATGATGCAAAGACCATAGTTGGAAAATATCATTATAACTGTTACCAATGGATTTGGAAGTTTGAAAAATATTTGGAGTATTTCTAATTTCAATGTTCAGGGTTAATAGATAAGAATATATAAATCATTTAATCATGAAACTAGAATAAGTGATAAGGAAGGCCATAGAATCTTACAAAATAATGAAATAATCCTTTGGGAAATATTCCTAATAATGTTACTAATGATAAGATTCTAGATATATTAGTAAATATGGTTAATGGGTTATCCATGTAAAGTAAAAAAATTATTTAAATAAAATACATGTTGATCAAGAAGAATGTAACACACAAAAAATGATATGTTTCTGTTATGGCATAGTTTCCATACCATGAATTATTTTAATATGGCCACGGAATACAAAATTTTAGAAGGAAAGATAAATCAAAAAATAAGAAAACAAGTTCCTGAAAGAAAAGATAAATTTAGATGAAGGAAGGTATTCATGATATGAATTTTGGATCTTTCAAATTGGTTGTATATATTCCAATGGAATGTTTTGTTATGTGGAAAACTAATATATAAAATGTAAGAAAATTTTAAGAGTCATAACTGCTAGAAAGAACCAAATGTAATGAGAAATATTACATATGAATGAGAAGTCAAATTTCATGAGTGTTTTTAATGAGATGATAATCGTAGACCTCATAAGGAGTTGTGTAGGAGGTGAAATTAGTCTACTTATAGCTTTTTGGATTGTATAACAAACACACCATCTAATGAATAAGTCTTATAGAATATGAACAATTATCCAAGTGATACACATTCCTTGATAGAATGTATGAAGACCCCACACAAAGTGAGAAGAATATAATCCATGCTACATAAATTTAATTCTGAATTTAAGAATAAAAGAGAATTTATTAATACAACTATCAAGGAAAGAGAAGAAAAGAATAGAGTGGCATGGTTCATAAGAAAATATAATACCTGTTACTCTCTTAAATATATCAATGTGCTTCCACATCATTACCTTATTATTTGTATGGTATTTTTATGCAATAGATGAATTGAAATAAAAGTGAAGTTGGTTCTCAAAATGGAACTAAAGGAGAGAAATAATATAGAATAAAAATTTCAAATTTGATAATTTTCATTATTAGTACAATATATACATTGGTATTGTAATATATATTCACAAAGTAAATAAATAGATTATTCTTTAAGAGAGGTTCCTGAGAAGCTAACAAACCTTTATAATTACAAAAATATGTTTTTTGGACGGTGCTTTTGAGTTTTTAATTATAAGGCATGTGTTTTGATTCTCCCATCCATGACTTTCATGATTTTATCCTAATAACATAAGTGAATTATTTTAATCAAAGATAAAAAAATGACAAGATCTTGTTATCTTCCAAGGTTGTATTAAATGAAACTTTTTTGTTGTAATTGAATGTTTTTAATCTGTGCGCTATGTTGTGAAAGAAATATATTTTCAAAATCACTTACATTTGTTTGTGTTAGTATTTGATATCAAAATGTGGTATCATCATGGATGTAAATGAATAATACCTATGGAAGATAACTAAAAAACTCTATATGTTTGTATCATATTCTTATGATCAATCACCATTTTGATTTCTAAATCAAATTATTTTTTAAACCAATCATGGATCAAGTAAAATTAGAGTATAATGATTGATTATTATTTTCTAAAGAGTGAAGTGATATCATCTTCTATTCTCGAGTTATTTTTATTGGTTATTAATAAGTGGGATAAAATAAAATAAAAATAGAAATTAGAAAGGGGAGAGAAGATAAATCATAAGTACTAATTTTTTGAGTATATAGACAAATCCTTTCCTAATAAGTATTACTTGAAAATAAAAAGGGGGGATTGATGAACCCACCTTCTTTAGTGTTTTATATGTTTTGAATAATTATAATGTGATGAATACTTGTGTAATTTTAATATAGTAATGAAGAATCAAAAAGGAAAATAATAATAAAGGCATAGAAGTTATTTATATGTTTCCAAGAGAAGTGTGAATTCCAAAAGAAAGGTTTTTTATGTGTGTTCTATTGTGAGTATTCTATGAAAATAAAATATATAAGTCGAATTTTTAAAGTTTATGTAACTTTTGATATATAAAGATCAAATTAACGTACACAAGGATGATTTTAGAAATTATTGTGATTGTTGGTAATCAAATATTAATAGCTTAAAACATATGTTAATTATTCTAAAAAAAGAACATTATCGACATCAATTGAAGTGGGGAAGAAGATATATTATTCCATTTATGATTTAAGATGAAGAATATTATATAGGATAATGGTTAATGAATTATTATAAAATATGATTTTAAAAAATTAAAATTAATTTATTGGGTGTTCAATCAAAAAAATTGTCTAAGTTCAATCACTAGTATATAACTAGTCTTGTCAAGATTGAGATAGATTGTTGGTAGGTAGTTTTCCCTAATAAGGTATATCATGTTCATTTTATGTTACAATAGTTTATATCATCTGAATAGATTCATGTAAGTGTGTTCATAGTTCCCTAGTACTGCGTGCAATGGGGTGGCGTTCACCATATTGGGGGTGTGTGAAGTGTTACCCAGAGTTGATCTATGGACTGATAGAATTTAACTGACTAGAGTATGTGTAATGATTAATTATTCTAAACAAGAATGGAAGAAATTCTTACATGGGAGGCTTGTGATGTATGTAATGTTCACATTTTTAAAGAAATAAATATAGAATGAAAACCATCTAATTTGATTATCTTACACCATTTGATCATGCTAGAAACATCTTCTTCCATATTTAGTTTGGTTTCCTATGAATATAAGGAATAAATGATGTGAATTAGAGGAGTTTTCCATATGTACATCCATTAAACTAACCATAAGAAGCATAATGAGTCAACTATATGTGTAGATTCCACAGAAACACCGAAGCGACCACACAAATACTGAACCAATTTCCATAACATCAAGTAACGATACAAAGAAGGAACCAAAAAAATGATAAATTTACATACCACATGTATTTCTAGGTAATCACTTGAACTGAACACATGCCTAAATCTTACCAAATGTAGGTTTTAGTTTCAACTAACCATAAGTCACCTGATATGTCAATTGACCATGTCTTTCAAATAGAATATGGAAGGAGCATGTGAATGGGATACACACATACTATAAGAATAGAGTACAATGGACCACATATAGAAGGACCATCTCTAGATATCATGGACTTATCACATGAGAAAAATGAATCAAATATTTGTGAGTTAAGAAAACTAACTGTGTTTTGTTAAGAAACCAACCACAAAAGGGATGGCTCTATTCCATAAGTATATAGCATGTGATGGTCAACCATCGTCAAGTAAACCTATAGTAATTTAGATGTATGAAGTGAAGGAAAGATTTTGGAAAATGTGTTAGTGAGTTCAAGTCACCTTTACATACATGCATTTACACATTGATGTTTGTAAATTTAATAAGGTAGTTATAGAGATTCCATGGTTTAAATACTATGGTTGTATTTAAGACCCATATTTTACAATCACATATAGGATCAAATATGGTGGGTTATAATACATTAATCAAGTAGGTTATGTGCTTTGAAGGAGGTTCCATGATCATACCTTTATTTATGCATGTATGAAATATTTTTAAGGATTCACAAAATGATGAAAGGGTACAAGAATAAACATTTATAGTGAATATGAACTGAATTAGATCTTTACATGCTATAAAGAACTCATGGGATATATATGTGATTAAAAAAGTGAAATAAAAAGAGTGAAAATAGGATGATTACAAGAAGTGTATTTCATGATTAACTTTGACACATTAATATATATCCATGTTTAATGAAAATGGATTAGCACAGATCAAATAAGAGAAGGAGTTTAAGTGATTATTTCAAACCATAAATAAAGGAAGTCGTAAAAGTATGTATGTATAATTATTTATTCATTACATGAGATGTTTAATAATGAATAATATTGATATATTTTCCATTAACTAAAGAGGTGAAATACTTTAAATGAAAAGAATAATATGTTCACATGATGAAATGATCTGCATGATAGAAAAATTGTGGTTATGATTAAATGGTTTTAATGTGTAGCTAATGATTAAATCATGTGATGAAGGTCTTAGTTTTTTGGAAACAATATAAGATAACAAAACATAAAATATTTGATCATTATTAAATATGGAATTTTTACAAGCTGACATAGTGATATTAAAGATAAAGATTCTATAAAGGGTTAAACCTGAAATTTTCAAGAGATTTAGAAGTAATATTTATTTGGAATTCAATGAGTTTAAATAGTAGATTAAATAAAAAAATATCATGAATTTATTTAAATAATAATATCTCATGATCAAATGAATATTATGAAGGTTCTATATTTTAATTATGGAATACAATATTTGTGATGATATTCAATGAGAATAAATAATATCGGTATCAATGAAGAAAAATAGAACATAATTATGAGAATTATAGGATCTTAATATTGTGATACTATAATACATGATATGTGTATTGAAGAGAAAGAACTGGTGCATCATAAACAAAAGTTTCATATTTCATTGAATAAGAAGTTTAAGTCTAAAGAAATAGAGAGTTACATAGTTATACTATTTAAAATATTCCACATCAAGAAGATGAGTAAGACATCCAACAATATTCATCTATATATATTTGAAAAAATTGTGTAATTTCATCTGATTGCTGAATGTGAGGGATGAATATTTTTCATACAGTCTTTGAGGGATCAAACAAACTCTATAGATCATACTTCAAGAATGTACAATCCCATTCTCTTATGAAAAGTGAAAAAAAATAAATTGAATTCTTTGTACCTGGTTTCTTTTTGGATAATGAGTTCGAGGTCAAAACCATACCCATACTTTATTTAAAAAATATGTTTTGTGTGAGTGTGAAAAAAAACCCACCGTATACTAGGAACATTGTAATGAACTGACCTAGATACCCATACAAACTAGTACCTGACCCAACCCTCCATATACTTGAAGGATGTTCCCGATCCCCATGGGTAGGTGACTAGAACACGACTATTTCATTCTTGGAAATGGGGATGACCTCTCTTGTTTTAATGTTCAAACTTTCCAATCGGTTTCCAATGGGTTTATTTGTGAAACCGAAAACACCCTATGATTCTATATCCATTTGGACCTAATTTCCAAAGGTAGGTGCTCATTAGTTATAAATCAATGAAGCTTAATAATTTTCATTAGTCGAGAGGATGGGAGGTTAGGATCATCTCACCTTTTGGAGGGGGTGATTATTGCATACTCTGGGACTCTCTTATAGATTTAAGTTATGTTCACAAATCCTTATTAATTCACCAAGAATGAAAATGAGCTTTCCTTAAGATTTGACAATCAATAATTGTTATGTGTGGGATTTAGAGAACCATTTATATGTATTTGATGTTATTCATCGACGGAAAATCATCCACGTGTATTGGAGGTTCATTGTCAATGGTGTCCTTTGCAGCATTATATAGGGATCTCTTGGTCATTGTGATGACCATACTATTTTTAAAGCTACTTAGTGAAGCACATGGAGTTTATTTTCATCTATAAAGATAGGAATTATTTCAAAGTTGGGATCGTACCCATAGATAGGATACCTATGTATCCTTCTTAAAAAGAAATCAGAACCCATGTAGTTCGGTAAGAAGAATATAGTTTAACGTCATATGAGATAGATGAGAATTAATTGATTATGGGATTAAACCTTATAAAGGCTTCCTACGTACTCTACTTTTGAGGCAGAGATCAAAGTCCACGTAGTTCGGGTGAAGAAGTGTGGGGCTTATGTATGGTTAACAACCCATGAAGAAATTTCATGGTTAATTTTACACTCTAAGCTCACGTGGGTCATGCTCGGTGTGAGAAATAAGAGGTATCAGTAAACCTGATGATTATGCCACGAAAGATGTAGTTATAAGGAATGATGTGGGGCTTATGTATGTATAACTGCACAAGTAGATGAAGACTAGGACAAACTTTAGAGAAGAAGCCTAGGAACAGGGTCCATAAAGTTATTTGTGCTTTATGGAGATTTGGATACTTAACATGGGGCTTAATCCTAATAAGGATGCCCAAATGCAAGGGACTTGGGGCTTATTTCTGATAAGGATGCCCAAATGATAGGGACTTGGGGCTTACTCCTAAAAATAATGCCCAAATTAAGGGGACTTGGGGCTAACTCTTGAGAAGGATGCCCAAATTAAGGGGACTTCGGGCTTACTCCTTAGAAGGATTCCCAAATTAACGGTACTTGGGACTTAATCCTGAGAAGGATTCCCAAATTAAGGGGACTTGGGGCTTACTCCTGAGAAGGATGCCCATGTCAAAGATCCTATCATCTTAAAGGATGAGGTTGAATGTATGAAACCTCTAACAATAGTGACATAAAGTTATGTAAGTCACGAGGTTTTGGGAGATGTTCCACAGAACTCCATTCAGATATGGAGGCCAATAAAGGAGCCATGCCATGAATGGCTTTGAAAAGGGTTTTGAGGGATAATATCTTGAAGAGAAGAGGGGAAAATGAGAAAGGCACCCAAGAGAAGCTAGGCGCACAAGTCATTTGTGCATGCAAGTCCTGGTCGTGTAAGTAATTACGCTACCTAGGTCAACTTGGGTGATGGAAAGGTAATACTTTGGAGAAACATAACTCAATACTTTGGAATTATCCCTAGATGTTTCCAAAAGGGTGGTGCGCAAGTTCCCTTGAAAGGGTAGTGTGGCACGCAAGGGTTTCCATTTTATTAACTTCCAGACACTTGGGCACACAATTGTTGATGAATTATAACACTTTGGCCTTATTCCACTTCTTTAGATCTTCCATTCTAAGTAAGAAGTTGCCTTAGAAGTTTTTAGAAGACTTCAAGTGAAGACTTGGGCGCCCAGAGCTGTTTTCTGACTTCTGTAAATTCTGTCCTCATAAATGAGGGCCCACATGGGCTATTTATTGGCCACCTAAGCTTTGGGAGAAAATAAAGGTACGACGCGCAAGTGATCTGTGTGCCGCACATCTGGCATGCAAGTGACGTACGCGCCCAAAATCCGGCACGCAAGTGACTTTCCCTCCCTTCTTAGAAATGGCTATGGGAATTTTCCTTTGTAAAATTTTTGCTTAAGATATCACCATTTGAAATTCTTTGGACTCTATGATAGAATGGAGAATCAACAAAAATACCCCCTTATAATTTGGTCCGGAAAAAAGGAAAGAGGATTTGACTCTGAGGTAAAAGAGAAACAAGAAATCTGGGGCACGCAGGTTTCGGCGCATAGGTTCCGGGGTGCCTAGGTACAGCACGCAGCTGCGGCGCGCAGGGGTACTGGATCGCCTATATATACAGGAGTCGTCCCTGCAAAAAACTACCCTAATTTCCAAAGCGTTTGATCTCTTGTCGCGCAAGTGATTTATTTCTCGGTCGATTGCTCTTTGTTGTGTCGTGCTGCCTGAGTGAGTTTTTGACTTGAACACCGTCACTGGGGAGGCACACTTGCACGACCAACTGGACATGCACACCAAGTTTGGACTTGTGCATCTTAATGAATTTTCCATTTATTTTTTATTTTTTTCACCAATATTTCATGAAAAACAGACTTACATAAAAGTTAAATGTTTGATCTTTGTGCAGATTGAATGGCTCCAAGGAAGATTTGATCGGCTGATGAGTTTTCCAGCAAGAGAATTGTTGACATGAGGAATGTCATTGGCAATGACTATTATACCATCTTCGATAGCATTCTCCTAGATTTGGCTATGTATTTAAAGAAATATCATGATGACTTCCCACACAACATCTACCTGCCTTTATACGGTCATGGTTATCTACAAGGGGTCAACATTCTAGAGCCAAATAATTATGTCCTATACTCCTGGTTTCAAAGTTATTCCAACTTTTCATCAGCAAATGTCTCAATTTCAGGGTCCTATGTCAATGTTGGGACAGTGGAGAAGGTATATATATTGCATCATAGCCCTTGTACTCTGGATTTGAAACCCCACATGCCTGAGATGCAGCCACATTGTTCCCCTTCCATTTTCTATAATTCTCATAGGAATAAATCTAAGGGCTAGAAGAAGAACTGGTATTTCTGTCTTATAAGAGGTATGAAATTGAATTGGATATGGGCGTATTGGGTGCGAAAAACCTGTGAAGATTTTGTCGATGATTTGAAGGGAGTTGGCATATATGAGGCTGTCTGGGTTGGGCAGACATATGTTTACTAAAATGATGATTTCATGCTGGAGTTGATCAGCCGTTGGAGCCTAGAAACTAATTCTTTCCATTTGACTCATGGAGAAGTAGGCATCAGTTTGTAGGATGTCTACAAGATCTCAGAGGCTCCAATTCTAGGGGGATATGTATGATGAATTCATCCCTCTGAAGGTGACGTTGAATGACTTGAAGAAGACTCCAGCCTTAGCTCATGAGTTGATAAAAATTTTCTACAAACTCAATAATGAAACCACCACCAAAACCCATTATAGAAGCGATATTCATCTAGAGGAGTGGATGGATATGTTTCTAATCAAGAAGAAGGAGAAGGGGCCCACATGCACTCATCGCACCGGTTTCCTCAGAGCAGAAAAGAGGGGTGCTCTGGGCACATTTTGGCCAACCTTGGAGGTAGGAGAGTTTGATAAGTGGGGATTTGCAGTGAACCAGAAAATTCTGGTGAAGACCCATCTGGAAGGCTTCTTGGCCTTGTGGCTCAGTGTTTATCTTTTACTGGTTCTAGATTAAAAGGGAGGCATGAAGCAAGAGACCTTTGTTGTTGTAGCCAAGATGGCTGAAAGGAAGATGGTTGGGTTGGCCACCCTAGTTCTGTAAAGGATTCATATGAGCTTACTTCATGTTCATATGGGTAAGTCTCTTCTGAGAATAGTGGGATAATTCCATGTTTGATGGGGATGAATCGGCACTCACTTCAGGACCTGTGCTATAGAGAGTGGGGTACAAGTTCCTTGTAGTTCTTTTCATCCATTTGTCCAAAAGTTTTTTGGAATTTCTCCCTTATTTCTCAATTCTTATGACCTCAAGGTGAGGCTGAGCATGTTCAAGGAATTTCACTTCTTTCGTTATAGAAATACGCTAACAGGGCAGTTCATTGATGATGGAACATCCAGTCTATAATTTAGGGCATACATGATGGCATGAAGAGATGGTGTACTGGACACAAGGATTGACGGGGAGATCATATGCGAGGCCTATGATTCATAAAGATTTTCATGCCAATTAAAATGTTTGTAACAGATTACCGTATCCCCTCTAGTGCATGTCAGGTCAGAGTAGCATCTGATGGTTGCCTGATAACTATGGTTTCTCACATCTATGGAGAAGACTGGGGAGATATTTGATCTACCATTTGTTGAATCAGCAAGTTGATTGACTGTATGGAATGCCGAGAACTGGGTAGCATCATACCCTAAAGGGGTACTGAATCATCCTGTCCCTCGGGTGGGGAATAAGAAGAGAAGTGTCAGGAAAGAAACTCTGCATTAGGAAGGTGACTATTCCTCATCCAAATATGATTCACCAAACTCCCAGGATGGGGATGACGAGGCTAGAGGTTCACCAATATGGCCTCGTGCCCTATATAATTCACCTTCCAAAGTCAAGAGATCTACTCCATTGACTTGTGGTGAGTTACACCATTGAGGCGATTTAGTCGCCGTTATTCTGAATAGAAGCAAGTTTTGTCTCCTCACCCTTTATCTGGGATTGAAGAGGATGTGAAGAAGTTGAAGTCCAAGATTGTAGGACCCTCCTCGGGACCTTGTGGTGCACATTCTGAATCTTCCAGAACTAAATATCTATGACCAGATGTGGTCCATATATGGCAGAGTTTATATTGCGATACTAAAACTACCTGGATAGACTTATGCTGAGGACTACATATCCCTGGAGTGGGGAATCTCTGGGCTTCTACTGATATCTTTTTTGGGGAAAACCCCAATGAAGTGAGGGCTTACATCAAAGAGCAGGAAATTCTCATATATGTCGTCGATGATTCAATTCCTGTCACTAAGCGGGTGAAGAAAATTAAAAATCGTGGTGCCACTGAGGGGATTTATACTTTATTGGATGAGTAGTGTCATGATTATGTGGATACTAAAGATGTAAGTTTCTTTCCTTATTTTCTTTGAAATTTGAATTTAGTCAAAGCTTTGTCACTCAAGAAAATATCTTCTTCATCCTGTAGCTTGTTAAGGGAAGAACCACTGAGGTCCCTTCACTACGGTACAGCCCTGGAGGCACCGCTCTTGGAGCCACTGGATCTCCTCGTGATCTTAGTGAAATATCTCTAGGCCAGCAGGCCACGGTCGAGGAGATATAAAGGGCAGTAATGTCTCTGATACCTGTATTCAGAGGTGATGATGCAAGTGCATCTAAGAAGTCTAAGAATCAAAGCATTGACGAAAGAAGACCACAGATAAACTCTTTATCAGTAGCGGTAAGTCTTTCGGGTATTCATGAATATTAACTCATGAAAAGGTTGCTCAAAATTCTTGGGATTGTAGGGGATTCTTCTATTTCCTCTTTAGTGGAGAGGACTGACCGTCCTCAAAGGACGATGGAGGGTGCTGGTGAACATTTGAAATTTTTTTTGACCCGACTACTCTTGAAGAATCATTGAGAGATGAAGAGTCGACGTCTATTCCCAGCACTGCTCTTGTTCCTTATACTATGAGAGAATATTCTTCTGGTAAATTGACAATACTTCATAAAACATCAAATGAAACACCTACTGACTTCCATTCTGTGATGCTTTAGGTTCAACACCTGCACTTGAACACTTGGAAACCACTACAGCTGACTCTACAACTCTCCCTGAAGAAGTTATATGGGGTCAGAGATCGCAGGAGTAGGGTCTCCAAGAAGACATTCCTAGTGATCCCACTGGTGAGACTAACCTATGATCTGGGATATCGTTGGATGATATGATGAAACATGGAATGTCTTTTGAAGAAATTTTAGAACATGTTAAATTACCAAAAGAGTTAGAAGATTTTAAAGATCCATTTATAGGATCAACTATACGTGAGTGCTATCCTCCATCCTATTAATTTTCTTGTGATTACATCTCTAACCATGATTTGTTGAAATGCACAATTCCGTCTGAAATAGCAGTTGATCTTACGATGCCTGAAGAGGGTAGAGAAAACCCTGTCATTGCAGAAACATTATCTCAAGTGGAGATTATCACTGTATATCCTCCTTAAATCCATCTTGAAAATCCTATTTATGCTAGGAAATATAGTGAGGAGTCCTCTCAAGGTGATGATCTACCGTTCGGTAAAAGATGATAATATTTGTGGCTATACTTAATCTGTAAGACAGTTAATCAATTTTTATTGTCCTGTGAAACTAACCATAGCTTTAAATTGACCAAACATGGTTGTTAACTTCAATGGCTAAATCCATAGGTGAAGCCTCTATCTCAGCCCTAATAGTAGTAGAAAGTGAAGGACCCAGGTTCGGGGAAGGAGCAGAACATGGAACTTCTTTAAGTGCATTGATCTCAGATTATGTTCCCCCTTATGACAGCAATGTTGAACTAGACCCATAGGTACAGAAGTTGCTCCAGTTTTCACATCACATGTCATGGAAAAACATATGGAAGATAATATCTGAGGTGCCTCTTGAAGAGTTGTCTTTGAAAATCCCACGACTGTCATCCCGGTTCATCATGTTTGGACATGGCGGTTTTGGATATCAAGAAATCCATACCGCAGTGAAACTAGTCATCCGAAGGAGGGAGCAGGAGCAAAGGTGTCATCAAGACCTGATCAAGGTGAGGTTTCTGACCAATATCAGTGAATTCTAGGCTTCAGTGTCCCGAGATGAGGGTGATCAGGCTGAAAAGTTTAAGGAACTGAAGTATAATATCAAGTAGAAGCATGTCCAGCAGTTGCACCTTCAGCAAGAGCTAGAGGTTGTTACTGGGGAGCTTGACCAGCTTAATAATTCATTGGAAGAAGTCTATGCAGATTTTATTAAATACATCACATATTCCAAGAAATTGCTTCATGAAGATGAAAATAGTTAAGCCGGTCGAATAAATGAACTTCAAGTGCCTTATAATGAAGCTTGGGACATTGTTAAATAAATGAGAAGTTATGTTGAAATCCTTTTGTAATATATGAAAAGGAGAAGAGACTCTAATATGTGGATTTTCTTCTAATCTTGTTCCTCAATGAAAAACATTTCATCTTTAATCATTTGTGCCTTTATTCTCTTGATACCTGCTCTAATTTGTTACCTAAGATAATGGGCCTAGTAAGTATAGTTTGATTTTTTATAGGGTTATACAAACAACCACACAAACTTTGCATCTTTTAGTTTCTCAATATCTCCTAAATCATAAAAAATGTACGTTTAGCAAGCTTGAACTTTACTTTTGTTCAGAGTACCCTATACAGGTTCCTAATTTAATGAGTACGACATCTTGTGTTGTTGGCAGTTTAAATTCATGCATGATAGACTATAAAAAATTCTAATGTTTAAGGTCGAATAGCTTTGACTGAATGGATAAGATTGACTCAATTACTTGATAATTTTTTTTTGGAAACATTTTACCACATTCAGGTATGGAGGAGAACAAAATGTAAACTATGATTTGAGAAATTTTGAATCTAAGGAATGATATGGGAAAAGGGATAAAAGGAATTAGAGGAAGTATTTCCTAAGAATGAAGTTACCACTATTTGACAAACCCATTTTGGGGGTTGAATTATACTGGGCCACTGATGGTCATTTGATGCATAGTGAAACAGTAGCATCTTTTGGCTGACAGGTCCATTATGTGGAATACTTATGCAAGGCCACCTAAGGGCACATGCTGCATAGTCGGGAAAAAGAACTCTAATATATTTTACTTTTATATTGCTAAAATCCGGTGAATGTTTTATGGAGATTCAAATTTTCCAAATCATAGAGTCTGCTTTATGGAGAAAGGTACTTGAATATGGAGAGGATATTTCCAATCTTGATTGTCAAAGAATTAGAGGAATGTGACTCCTACAAAGGTTTGACCCACATGTAGGAGATATAGAGAAACGAAAATGTAAACCATAGACTTGAATACTTTAAAATCGTGAAAAGAGTATGGGACAAATAACTTAAGGATGGATTTTTTTGCAGATCCCTACATATCGTCGTTAAGACCAATTGGGAAAAAAGGTTTTTCCCCCTAAGAATGAAGTTACCATTACTCGACAAACTCGTTATGGGGGTTGAATTATGCACGGACACCTAAGGGCATATGCTGTGTAGTCAAATAATAGCATCTTTTGGCTGACAGGTCTGTTATGTAGACTATTTATGCTAGGCCACCTAAGGGAATGTGCCTCATAGTCAGGAAAAATAATTCTTAGGTATCAGACATTTTGTGACTAGAAGTCAAGAAAAGGGTTATGGAGTCCTGGAAGTATTTAATATTAGGTGTATGACACATGAAAATGGGTATTGTCCAATGTATGAATGAGATACATAGACCATTGCTGACCATGAACATGTTGTGGCTGGGTCCTGAATTGACATTCTGGATTTCACATTGTATCTCATTATGATGAGAATCAAGCCATACGTAGTTCTTGAAATATAGTTTAATGTCATTCGGGACGAGATCACTGAATATCATATTATAAGGTCATAGAGCTCAGACCATAGTGATGGAGACACATCGTGCGTTTGTTATAAACCTGATGTGAATAAAGACCAGGGTTTTCATATCACACCATGTTCTCCTAGGGGACTTTTCAGCCAAGGGACCGAAAGTCAAGTTTGGGGTAAGGCCCAATGGCTCGGGGCTGGATTCGAGGAATGCTCGAACGTTCCTACGTATCCCCTAAGGATGGGAATCATGCCACACACAGTTCTTGAAATACCCTTTATACAGATCTGGTTCATACATATGAAGGGTAAAAGTGATTTTATTGCAATTATGGCTGGACCCAAGATTAAAGGATCGGTCATTACCACATATGCACATAGTCCTTGAAATATGACATGATTGGAGATCAATGTCAATGATGATTCCCTCACATGTGATGGTATCAGAGACTGTTGTAGTTTATCATAATTTAGGACAAAAGTGCAAATAGTTTAAGGTCATATGCATGGACCGGTGCTGCACAATTTAGCATCATGTAGCTAGGACTTATTGTTATGTAGTTTAATGTCTTGCAGCAAGGACAATGGGGGACTTTATATTTTAACGTCATATAGCTAGGATGATGGTGCTGCACATTTTAGTGTCATGTAGCAAGGAAAAAAGGGGGACATACACAGTTTAACGTCGTGTGGGACAATGGTGAACCAATATGAAGATATTTGTTTCGGGGGGGGGGGGGTTCACAGATCAACATCGTATGGGAAGGAGGTGAATCGACATCAAGGTATTGGTTTTGGGGGGGATTCACAGATCAACATCGTATGTGACAGAGGTGAATCGATGTGAAGGTATTGGTTTTGGGCTTGAACTAGAGGAGGTTGCCTATGTACATGTCCTAGAAGGCAAGGATCAAAGTCCGTATAGTTAGATTGAGAGTGACTCAGTGATCGGGGTGTATTTGAGGATAACATTATGAAGATGGTGTTGGATATTATGCATGGTTAGCGGCCCAGAGAGGATGTTATGGTTGAAGCTTACTCTAAGCTCACATGAGTCATGATCGGTGTGAGAAACAAGAGGTAGTAACAAACCTAAAAATCGTGTAGTGAAAGGTGCAGCCATGGAGGATGATGTGGGGCTTATGCATGGTTAGCTGCCCAGGACACACATGGCGATGGAGCTTAAAAGAGAGTTGCACATGCGGTGATCACAGTTTAATGTCGTGTGTCATAGACGTGGGGTGTTGTACAGTTTATAGTCATGTAGCAAGGACAATGCACATTTTAACGTCATGTAGGATGAAAGTGAAGGATTACAATGTAACTTCATGTAGGATGTTCATGTATTTGTGTTACACAAAATTATTCTTCAAGAATCTAGCATTGGTTGGAGTTGTAATCAGCTCCTCATCCATTGATATTAATGAATAAGCTTTATTGGAATATACCATATGTATTGAATAAATTTGTTCCCACTTTTTCTCAAACATTGGAGGATTATTTCCTAGTATGATCAGAGTTATGAGTACCAATACTAGTTCTCCATGAATGAATGAACGAAGACCGGCTTTTTTATTGAAATCTCATACAATTCGATTCTGATAGGCTTCTAAGTGGTGCAGGGGGCACAATATTTTTTCATCTAATCGTTCAAATTCATAGAATCACTTATGATATAATTCATCTATAGATAACTGATCACAAATGGAAATTCTAAGTGAAGGTAATTGAACCTCAATAGGGAAGACTGATTTCTTTCCATATACCAATGACTATGGAGTTGACCACGTAGCAGTGCGGGTGGTGGTCCGATAATCTCGTAAAGCATGAAAACGTTTATCATGCCATGACTTATTATCTTTATTTACCATATTTTTCAGTATGATTGAAAGAGTCTTATTAAAAGACTCTATTTGACCACTGGCCGCTACATGAAACCGAGATGAATGGTTGGATTTGATATTGTATTCTTGATACAACTTTCTTACCTTGGATGAACAAAAGTTGGTGCCATTATCCATCAATATTATATGAAGAACACAAAATCTGGTAATGATGTTAGAATTTAAAAAGCTAACAATTCTCTTAGCACAGACTTCTTTGAGAGGTATTTTCTCTGGCCATTTGGAAAAGAAGTCAGTAGTAGTAAGAATATACTTATAGTTCTTAGATGTTGTCATAGGATAAGGTCCTACTACATCCATTCCCCACGTAGCAAATGTACAAGAGTATTTAGCTATGTGAAGCAACTCTCGAGGTTGATGAATGAATTTGGAGCATACTTGGAATGAATGACACTTCTTAGAGAAGTTAACACAATCTTGTATCATTGAAGGCCAGAAGTATCCCAACCTTTGAATTTGATCAGAAAGTTTATGTCTAGACTGGTGGGAACCAGAAACTCCTGCATGTACTTCACTCATGACAACCATTGTCTCTTCACCATCAATACATCTAAAGAGAATTCCTTCACAACATAGTTTGTAGAGAATGTTTTAGTGAACTGGGGTATCAAAAAGAGTAAAATTGACCACACGTTGCCGAACTTGTTATTTTCCGACTCTATCAGGTGGAAGTGTTCCATTTTGAAGGTATTCCCTGATAGGTGTCATCTATCATGTAGCATGACCGTATGGTTCAAAAGGGGACTAATTTCATTAATCTACTCTGTTCAACTTTGAATGAATGGTGAAACCATACAATGGTGGGAAATGCTGATGATTGTATCGTCCTGATTTGGATCTTCCAGGGTTGTGGCAATATTAGCCAGTGCATCATCTTAGTCATTTTGTGATCGCAGGACATTTGATAATGTTGGTTTCGAGGGAAATTCCACCATTAATTTTCTGACGTAATCACACAAAGGGATTAACTCTTTCTTTCTAATGGATTAATCCACATTTATTTGATTGATTACCAAATCTGAATCACCTTTCACCTTCAAGTGATTCACTTGTGCCTGAAGCGCCTATTGCATGCCTATGATGAGAGCTTGATATTCTACTTCATTGTTTGTACCACCTTCTGACAATAAGAAAGAATATGGTAACACTGCCTTTTCTGGGGAAATAAGAATGAATCCTAACCCAAATTTTTTGAATTTAGGATCTTCCATTCTCTTCCCTATTGGACTTCTGGAAGCACCAGCGAAATACATTTCCCATGTTTGAGAGTTATCTTGAATAAAGAATACTTCCTTATCAGGATGTTCAATATTTAAAGATGTATCTTCTACAGATGGGTGTTTAGCAATGAAATTGGCTAGAGATAGGCTCTTTATTGCCTTTTGAGACACATACTGGATATCAGACTGATGCAAAATAACTTCCCACCTTTCCAGATGTCCTGTAAGAGTAGGACGACTAAGGATAAATTTGAGCGGGTTATTGCAGGATACCAATTGGACCTCATGATGTTGTCGGTAGTGTGTCAATTTCTAAACTACAAATATTAATGCAAGGAAGCACTTTTAAATACTTGAATATCAAGTTTCTTCCTCAATCATAGTTCAACTGAGATAGTAAAGGCTATTTTCATTCCCAGCATCATTATTTTGGGTGAGGAAGGCACCCAGTGATAGCTTTAAAGCTGTCAAATAGAGAATAAGTGGTCTTCCTCCAATGGTTGGCATCAATATAGGTGGACTCAAGAGATATTTCTTGAGGATATCAAATTCTTCTTGACATTCCTCAGTCCACTAGTAGGTGAATTCCTTCTTCATTAATTTTGTGAAGGGTAAACACTTGCCTGCCAAATTGGCAATGAAACGCCGAATATAGACCAAGTGTCCTTGATGTCCTCTTAACTCCTTCAAATTTCTAGTAGGTGACATGTTGAGTATTGATTTTTTCTTATTAGGATCGACATCAATACCATGATGGCGTACAAAAAATCTAATAAACATTCTTGAGGTCACCCTGAAAGCATATTTCAAGGAGTTCATATTCAAATTATGTTGCCAAAGTTTTCTGAATATGGTTTCCAGATCAGAAAAGTGATCCAAACATTGTCTAGATTTAACTACCAGATCATCCAGATAACACTCAACAAATTTTCCTCAAAAGGGTTTGAAGATATGGTGCATGGTACGTTGATACGTTCCACCTGCATTCTTTAATCCAAAGGGCACTACCCGATAGCAAAACACACCTTGAGGATTTATGAATGTTGTAGCCTCTTCATCTTCTAGAGCCATTCGTATTTTATTATACCCAGAGTAACTATCCATGAAGGAAAGAGCTTCGTAGCCAGCTATTGCATCAATTAAGAGTTATGTGATCAGAACTAGAAAATCATCCTTGGGACAATGCCAATTAAGATGTCTGAAGTCAATGAAAACTCTAATTTGTCCATTCTTCTTTTTCATAGGGACAATATTTAGCCACCCATTTAAGATATTGAACTTTTATAATGAATTTGTCCTTGATAAGCTCATCAACGTCAGCTTCAATATTTGAGGCATGAGTTGGGTGTGTTCTTCTTGCTGCTTGCTTGAATCCTCGATGTTCTTCTGGAAAACAAAAAATGATGAGTGACAACATCATGATTAAGACCTAGAATTTCTGAATAATTACAAGAAAATATATCTCGATTTTTCTTTAGGAACAAAGTATATAGTTCTTTCTCTTCAAGAGTCATGGCCGCACTAATTAAAGTCGGGTGTGGATCTTCTTTTGTACCCAGATTTATTTCTCTGAGTTCATCCACAGTGGTAGAGATACCCTCTTCAAATTTTGGAGGAGCATCCAAGAGATCATCCTCTTCTTCTTCAATACGCGTTGTTTCTTCGGTTTCTACATGCAGAGTAGATGACAAAGCAGAACATCCACATTTATGGGAGAAATTATAATTTGAACATCTCGAAGAAGAGGCTGCCATTTCTGACCCTATTGATGATGAAGGGTCGTCCTGGGGTGATAAAGAGGAGATGATGGATTGAGAATCGACATCCTTGTTTTCCTCTGGTATTGCAATAACTTCTTCTAGCCTGGTTGATGAAGTATAGAATTGGTGAATTTTAGTGGATGAAATGAATACATCTCCATTTAAGCTTTCATCATCACTTGATGAATCAAAAATTTATCCCATGCTGTCTGGAATGATTATTGTGATTGACATTACAGAAGTTTCCATAAGAGTGCTTGGATTTAGGTTTACCCTATCAATTTGATTGATAGGAAACACATAATATGTACTTACATGTGTGAATGGATTTACCGGGATCTTTTCCAAACCATTTTCAGCATTAATTTTGGTAACCTCCTTTGCTATGGACTTTCCCTTTCCCTCCGTGTGATAAAACTCTACCTCAATGTATTTAGATTCACACGTTTTGAATGAGGCTTTGTCATCATACAATGTCCAAATTTTCCCATTGAAACAATATTTGAGACATTGATGGTATGATGAAGGTACGACTGCATGTTGATCTAACCAAGGTCTTCCAAGAAAAATGTTGAAGGTTGTGTCCTGACGAACAACCATGAAATCTAAATTAGAAACAAGATCTCCAAACTGAACTATGAGTATAATATCACACAAAGGTTCTTGTTCATTCTTATCATATCATTACAATATCAAAGTCGAAGGAGATAGATCAGATTCAGTGAGGCCCAATCAACAAAGTGCTCAAAAAGGAATGAGTTTGACTCTTGAGCCATTATCAATGAAAGCTCGTCGGATGTCTATTTCATTGACCTTACTGGATAGATACAAAGGTCTGATATGTCACGACCCGTCCTCGGGGCTCGTGCCGTGACTACCCCAAGCCTGCCTTCCATAGGCCAGGGGCTGGCGACTAGCACCAAGGCATAAATCCCGGAAAGAGGGAAGGCATTGCCTTTGAAAAGTAAACAAGCACCACAGAGTAAGAAAGCGGAAAAGTAAATACAAAGTAAGAACTGTAACAACCTGTGCTGAATGTAAAGGGGGATGGAAATACAAGACCAACTGTAAAGTACAACTGAAAGGGGAAAACAACAACTGAAAGGAAAAGCCGCAGCATCGAGCCGTCCTCTGGAAGTCCCACCTGAAGGGTGGGTACAGATAGCCTCCACTTCTCCTCGGGTCCACCTGACCGCTCCGAGTACGTCCCGCCCAGTGGTCCACCTCCAGGTACCGTCCTACTCCGCACGCCTCCACCACGATCAGTGTTGTCCGTTGTCTGCAACCAACACAACGTAGTGCGGGCAAAGCTCATGCAGGGGTGAGTATAAGCTACTCAGTAGGGACCCCGAGACCCCCGAAGGTCTCCCGAAATCCACCAAGGATAATCCACAAAGGAAAGATACAATCATGAAGTAACAACCGACACTGCTTAGGTATATGCCCATACATATACCTAAGTCATCAATTCTCGTTCGGCTCCAACGTCCGAGCCCAAGAACAACCTAGTCCACACAGGAAAGCAACGTATACCCACACAGGATAGCACAACACAATCCACAAAGGAGAGTAAACAATAAATCCACACAGGATAGCTCAACACAATCCAAAAAGGAGAGTAAACAGTAAATCCACACAGGATAGCTCAACACAATCCACAAAGGAGAGTAAACAGGATTCATCTCACACAGGTATACTTCTTCGGATGACGATAAAGATGATCATTGATCCATATAAGTCGTCGGACCCACAAAGGATCGATAGGTACTAACCCCCGCAGAGACCCACACAGGATCGGGCCCACACAGGACCTGTAGGCGCTGGCTCACACATAACCGCTGAGCGCTAACCCACACAGGATCGGACCCACACAGGACCTGTAGCACTGATCCACGTAGGATCGCTGAGTGCAGTAGTCGTCGCAGTCCACTGAGGATCTCTGCACAGTCGTCGTCACAGTCCACTGAGGATCTCTTCACGGTCGTCGCCGCATTCCACTGAGGATCTCTCCACGGTCGTCGTTGTCGAAGAAGCAGTCGCAGCCAGTACTAGGGTTCCCGCACACAGCAAGCTCGTTCGGGAGGGTCCGCTCCACGAGCTGAGAGGCTGATACATCAACTGACACAAAGTCTGAAGTTGATGTATCCAAAAGTTCTGTATCGTCAACAGGAACTCAACGTCGCAGACGGCGCGTCAATCGGACGCCCGGTCTAAGAGTTATTGGCTTTTTCGTTCCAGGGGCCCGGTTGGTTTTTAAGGTAAAACCAACCCAACCATACTCCACCTGCGTCCAAACCTCGGGCGGAGTATGCCAAAAGATCCGACTCACCTAGAGGAATTCAACGAAGTCGACGGCATGTCAATCGGACGTCCGTAGCTCAAGATATGAGCGTTTCCGCTCCAAGGGCCCGGTTGGTTTCGTGTACGAACCAAACCGGCCGAACTCAAAGAATTCCGAAACCTTGAGTGCGATATGCCGAAACGATTGCATCGATCCAAGGATCGCGTTGCCGCTGACGGAGCGTCGTTTGGAGGCCCGTAGCTCAAGTTACGGGCATTTGAACCAAAATGGTTCGAAGATGGGGGGTCCGGGCCCGGGCAGACCCGGCCCGACCCCCCTGGCTCGGCCGAACTGGGTCGACCCGACCCGGTCCGACCTGGCCGGACCCGGCTCGGTCGCGCGATGCGGGGGGGAGCCGCCGCCCCCGCGTGACACCCTCGCGGCACCCGCGGAGTGTCGCCCTGGACGACCCGAGCGACATGGGCGGGAGCCGCCGCCCCCATGTGACAACCCTGCGGCACCCGCGGGGTGTCGCCCTGGACAGCCAGACGCGGCTTCAGCAGCGTCCCGCGCACGCCGGACCTGCGCGGTCGCGGTTCCACGGGCACCGCCGCCGCGACGGCCCTGTCCGGCGGCACGCCGGGGCACCGCCGGCCCCGGCTGCCGGCACCGGCGGTGGCTTCTGCAGGCCACCAGAGTCACTCCGGCGGTCCGATTCTATTCTCGTCTGCGCCGCTGCTCCTCCCGGGATTCGTTCTTCACTGCGGAACCATCAAACTTCCGTTGTGGCACGTTCCGTCGTCGCACGTCAAATCCGCACAACAACGAAAAACGGTGGAGGGTTGTCAGGCCGTGTTCGTTTGGCCCGCACCCTCCGCGTTAGAGATAAACAACGGGAGAAATAATATTCAACAGATGGATCAACAATTTTAATGGATTAAAATTGTTCTTATTGTCCGGTTCTTCACTTTTAAAAGAAACAATCACGGGAAAAAGGAATTGTTCACAACAACCCCTGCCTCGTAGTCTTCGTCGCACGCACGTTCTTCGCAGATTTGTTCGACGCGGAAGGAGGGGATCATCACGTCGTCGCGGAAGGGCGTCGCGTCGTCGCGGAATCTGGCTTTGAGTCGGCGAACTCAAACAGCTGATCGAAGATTTCGTTGTGGAGGAAGAGACATTGCAGAAGAACGTTGCAGGAAGGGAACGTCGGTGTCGTCGAACACGGCGCCGCGTCGTCGACTTCCGCGGGTTCGGCTTTCTTCGTCGGAGGCCGGCGTTCTTCGCGTTCTTTGCGAAGGAGGAAGAAGGCTCAAGAACTCTGACAAAACCTCTCAACGAGTAATCCTCCAAAAATACTTGTTGGTCTTATTTTATTATTACACCAACAAACGAAAAAAGGGGTAAGTAACGACCCATCAATTCGTTGAATTAATTCAATGAAAGAAACCGCCCATTTAATTCACAAAAAAAACCGCCCAATTAAATGGTGCGTTAAGGATTTAAGAAAACGCGTCAGTTGACTTTCATAATGACGGGTTTTCACGGGTGCGTTACTTAGCAGAATGAAACGGCGGGGCTCATGCGGGCCCCACCTCACAAATATCCTACCAAGGGGGTAGGATATTTCTGGATAGCACCCTATCCGTTTTAACTCAGTTTAAGTTGATTTCAAGTGGCTTCAAGTGGCTTAAGTGAAATAAAATAATGTTTGTCGAACAATTTATTTTATTTCTTAATTTTAAGCCCAAAAATTAAAAACCACATCCAAGAAAACGCAACTTCGAAAGAGGCGTTTATAGGAAAATATCGGCGCTGTGATTTCATCGGTGTTCTCAGAATTCGATTCCGGGCACCGGTTCAAAAGTTAGAAAAACCCGCTCGCTCGTTCACTGAACGTACCCGAGCCAAAATTCGGAAAATGATTTCGGGCACACCGGGCCTCAGAATCAGGTGCCGCCAGAAACTGCGTTTTTGTAAAATTACAAAGAAAATTAAGAAAAAAAATTCCTTGAAATTTACGGGTCTTTACATTACTCCCACCTCAGGACTTTACGTCCCCGTAAAGATACATCATAAACTAGGGAAACAAATGTGGGTACTGAGCACGCATCTGAGCCTCCCGCTCCCATGTGCTCTCCTGGAGGTTCCCGTGCTTCCATCTGATGCGCACAAGAGGAATCGATCGCCCACGTAGGACCCGCTCCTTTCGATCCTCTATCTCCATTGGGACCTCCGCAAAATTTACCCCATCTTCCACGTCTAGCTCCCCATGGTCAATGATGTGCGTCGGGTCGTGCACGTATCTCCTCAGCTGAGATACATGGAAGACTTCATGCACCCGGTGCAACTGAGCTGGTAGAGCCAGGCGATAAGCCACCTCGCCAATCCTGCTGAGGACCTGGAAAGGTCCGATGAAGTGTGGAGACAACTTGTCGCCTCGGCCAAATCTCTGCAAACCACGTCGAGGTGAGACACGCAAGAAGACGTGGTCGCCATCCTCGAACTCTAATGGCCTCCGCCTCCTGTCATCATAAGACTTCTGCCGGCTCTAAGCTGTCCTCATCCGCTCCTGGATGACCTGGACCTTCTCTGTCGTGGCCCGGACCATCTCTGGTCCCACAAGTGCTGACTCCCGAGGGTCTGTCCAGCACAAAGGAGATCTGCAATGCCGGCCGTACAACGCCTCGTATGGTGCCATCCCGATGGTGGAGTGGTAGTTGTTGTTGTACGCGAACTCCACCAAGGGTAGGTGGTCCTCCCAACTGCGACAAAAGTCGAGGACACATGTGCAGAGCATGTCCTCGAGAGTCTGAATGTTCCTCTCCATCTGACCATCCGTCTGAGGGTGAAAGGCGGTGCTCAGACGTAACCGCGTCCCGAACGCCTCCTACAACCCCTTCCAAAGCCGGGAAGTAAAGCAATCATCCCGATCGGAGACGATAGTCGATGGCACACCATGAAGCCGTACAATATTCTAAATTTAGAGACGCCCCAAGCTCTCCACTGAGCCCTGCTCTCTGATGGGTAAGAAGTGTGTCGACTTGGTGAGTCGGTCAACAATCACCCAAATGGAGTCGTGACCTCTAGAAGTGTGTGGAAGTCCAGTCACGAAGTCCATAGATATCCCATCCCACTTCTACTCCGGGACCTCCAAGGGCTGTACCAAGCCTGCTGGTACCTAATGCTCTGCCTTCACCTGCTGGCAGGTGAGGCACCATGAAACGAACTCTGCCACAGCCTTCTTCATGCCCGGCCACCAGTGCTGTCGTCTGAGATCCTGGTACATCTTCGCCACTCCAGGATGTACTGCCAAATGAGAAGTGTGAAACTCTCTTAGCACCTCCTCTCGTAAAGCAACCGGTACCAAGGTACGTCCTCTAAAAAGGATGTCGTACTCTGCTCCAAAGGAGAAGCCATCAGGTGCCTGTCCTGAGGATATCTGTGCATGCCGCGTCTCACAGTCAGCGTCCCCACGCTGAGCCTCTCTGACCCGCTGTAGAAGTGGAGGAGAGACGGTGAGGGACTGAAGGAAGGCTGCTCCGTCTCTATCCACGAAGGATATCCGCAAAGCGGCTAGCTGCTCTGTCGCCTCCTCAAGTAGTTGGATGCCCGTCCTCCTGCTAAGGGCATCGGCTACCACGTTCCCCTTCCCAGGAGTATAGACTATCTCAAAGTCATATTACTGGAGGAACTCGAGTCATCGCCGCTGTCTCAGGTTCAGGTCCTTCTATGAGAAGATGTACCTGACACTCTAGTGGTCAGAAAAGACTGTAAAGCACTCGCCCATCAGATAGTGACGCCATGTCTTCAGAGAGAAGACCACTGCTGCTAACTCCAGGTCATGGGTAGCATAGTTCTGCTCATGTGGCCTCAACTGATGTGATCCATAGGCAATCACGGCCCACTCCTGCATCAGGACACACCCAAGTCCGGTCCCTGATGCATCACAGTAGAATACGTATCCAACTCCCTCCTCAGGCAACCTCAAGATAGGTGCGCTGGTCAATCTCTGTCTCAGCTCCTGAAAGCTCTACTAACATCTGTCTGACCACACAAAGGGTTTCCCCTTCTTCTTCAAAGCTGAGAGTGGCACCGCAACTCTAGAGAAGTCCGGCACAAATCTCCGATAGTATCCGGCTAGACCCAAGAAACTATGCACCTCCGTCACGCTCCTAGGTGCTCCCAAGCTAGCACTGCCTCGATCTTCGCGGGATCCACAGCAACTCCCGCCTTAGAAATGACGTGCCCCAAGAAGTGGACCTCACGTAACCAGAACTGGCACTTCGAGAGCTTTCCATAAAGCTGGTGCTCTCGAAGTGTGTCTAGTACAACCCGCAAGTGGTAGGCATGCTCCTCCTCGGTGGTCGAGTACACCAAAATGTCATCGATGAAGACCACAACAAACCGATCGAGATATGGCTAAAAGATCCTATTCATGAGGCTCATGAACACTGCTGGAGCGTTGTTTATACCAAAGGGCATAACCAGGAACTCATAGTGGCCATACCGACACCTGAAGGCCGTCTTCTGCACGTCCTCGTCTCGAACTCTGAGCTGATGATAGCCTGATCTGAAGTCTATCTTCAAGAACCACCGTGCTCCCTTGAGCTGATCGAAGAGGTCATTAATCCTCGGTAGTGGATACTTGTTCCTCACTGTCACCTGGTTCAGGCGACGATAGTCGACACACAGTCGCAAGCTCCCGTCCGCCTTCTTGGCAAACAAAATCGGCGAAGCCCAGGGTGAAACACTGGGTCGGATGAACCCCTTTCCCTGCAAGTCCTCCAACTGTACCCATAGCTCCTGAAGCTATGCGGGGGCCATCCGATACGCTGGAGTGGATATCGGGGCTGTCCCAGGGTACAGATCAATATAAAAGTCTACCTCTCTGCGGGGAGGTAGCCCTGGAACGTCATCGGGAAAGACGTCTGCATACTGATCCACCATTGCAGGAAAACTCGGACTCCGCACGTCAACTGCTCCAAGGATGAGGCTAGCCAACTAATGAGTGATGGACTGCCCTCTCCTCTGCATGAGTCCATCCTATGCTGCGAAGGCTCCCTTCTCGCCAGTGAAGGTGAAACTGCTCCCATCGGTGCGCAAACATCGCACCTTGCGCCTAAAACAGTCAATCTGAGCATGGACTGTAGATAAACAATCCATGCCCAAGATGACGTCGTAAGGCCTTGAAACCGCTACAAGAAGATCCCAGCCGAATCTCTCGCCTCCTAGAGTAAGCTCACACTGCCGACACCAGTGCGTAATCGTCGAGTCTGCTCCTGTAGGGGTCTCTAGCCGTAAGGATCGAGCCAACAGCTCTGTCGAAATCTCCGAGCTCCGAACAAGGGCAGGGGATATGAAAGAGTGACTCGCTCCTGTGTCTATAAGAACTGCAGCAAGGATGGAATAGACACAGATCGTACCTCGAATCATCTCTGGCGCACCGTGGTCGTAGGCCTCCGCTGCCAAGAGATGTGCCTGTCTCTGCCGCCAGCTCCCTGTGGTCGGGGCGGACCTCCTGGTGGTGGTGGTGGCAGAGCCTCAAAGCGTCGCCCACCACCTGCTGCTCGGCCAGCTCCTCTGCCTCGTCTGCCTCTTCCCTGCGGACCGCCATGGTCGACCCTCTGCCTCTGCCTGGGTGGCCCCTCCACCGTCTGCTGCTCCTCGGTACGGCAGGTCGGGTAGTCACGAGCCATGTGGCCCTGCCCGCCGCACGCGTAGCACTACCTGCCTCTCGGAAGACTGGCTCCGTGCTGTGTGCCCCGCACTGCTGAGCCAGTGTCCCGAGGTCGTCTGCCGGAAGGTCTAGTCTGCCTGGAACCCTGAGTCATCCGTCGGCTACCTGCTGTCAAAGACTCCGCTACCTGCCACCCTGCGGTAGGTCTCGTTGTGGACTCTGCCAGAAAGCTCTCGATCAGAAGGGCTCGCTCTAGCACTCCTGCCTGGGTTGGGATGCTGAGGGAGATCAGCGATGCCCTGATCTCGTGTCTCAATCCCTGCTCGAAGGTCCGGGCCCGGAATAAGGGGTCCCGTACCATGTTGGTCGAGTAGCGAGAAAGATCAGTGAACCTCGTCGCGTACTGGGTGAACGTCAAGCTGCCCTGCCGCAGTTGAAGAAGCTCCTGAATGCGCACCACACTGAGGGTGGCCAGGACGAACTCTGAGAAGAAGAGGCTCTCGAAGTCTGTCCAGATGATAGAGGCCTCATCGTGCACCTGGAGCATCAGGATTCACCATAGTCCCGCTACTGCGTGTAGTAGGCTCGCCGTGAGGATCACCATGAGGTCTGTTGGTGTCCTCACTAGCCTGAAAACTCGAACGACCGCCTCCAGCCAGTCCTCGGCTGCCTGGGGGTATGTCTCCCCACGGAACCTGGGTGGTCGCTGGCGCTGGAACTCGTAAAGAGCTCTGAGGTGTCATGCATCGTCAGCGGTCAGTGATGGAAGCATCGGGGGCTCGGCAGGTAAAGGTACCGCCGGTGCCTCTGCTGTCAACGGGCCCTGTACCGAGGCCTCATCGCTCGGTGGGCTGTCGTCGCGCTCTACTCTCGGAACCCTAGCTGGCTGCTGTCGTCGGGCCATCCTGAAAAGGAAACAAGTGCGCCACGGTCAGAACAGTATACCTGGTGAGCTGACACAAGTAATCACAAAGAAAACTTGAAACACACATGCAATCAATGTTTTCGTGCATTAAGTCGGAAATCAGAAGTCAGGGTCCTGGTGTACGGATACGTCGGCCGCTGCACCAACACTGGACTCCCTGGACTGATAACCACACCCAATACACTAAACACTATTGCTTCACATAGAATAAAGATCAGAGTCTGTGGTAGAACCGAACTCCTCTGATACCAATTTGTCACGACCCGTCCTCGGGGCCCGTGTCGTGACTACCCCAAGCCCGCCTTCCATAGGCCAGGGGCTGGCGACTAGCACCAAGGCGTAAATCCCGGAAAGAGGGAAAGAATTGCCTTTGAAAAGTAAACAAGCACCACAGAGTAAGAAAACGGAAAATTAAATACTAAGTAAGAACTGTAACAAGCTGTGTTGAAAGTAAAGGGGGCCGGAAATACAAGCCCAACTGTAAAGTACAACTGAAAGGGGAAAACAGCAACTGAAAGGAAAAGCCGCAGCATCGAGCCGTCCTCTGGAAGTCTCACCTGAAGTGTGGGTACAGATAGCCTCTACTACTCCTCGGGTCCACCTGACCGCTCCGAGTACGTCCCGCCTAGTGGTCCACCTCCAGGTACCGTCCTGCTTCGCACGCCTCCACCACGATCAGCGTTGTCCGTCTTCTGCAACCAACACAACGTAGTACGGGCAAAGCCCGTGCAGGGGTGAGTATAAGCTACTCAGTAGGGACCTCGAGACCCCCGAAGGTCTCCCGAAATCCACCAAGGATAATCCACAAAGGAAAGATACAATCATGAATTAACAACCGACACTACTTACGTATATGCCCATACATATACCTAAGTCATCAATTCCCGTTCGGCTCCAACGTCCGAGCCCAAGCACAACCCAGTCCACACAGGAAAGCAACGTATACCCACACAGGATAGCACAACACAATCCACAAAGGAGAGTAAACAGTAAATCCACACAGGATAGCTCAACACAATCCACAAAGGAGAGTAAACAGTAAATCCACACAGGATAGCTCAACACAATCCACAAAGGAGAGTAAATAGGATTCAGCTCACACAAGTATACTTCTTCAGATGACGATAAAGATGATCACTGATCCATCTAAGTCGTCGGACCCACAAAGGATCGATAGGTACTAACCCCCGCAAAGACCCACATAGGATCAGGCCCACACAGGACCTGTAGGCGCTGGCTCACACAGAACCGCTGAGCGCTAACCCACACAGGATCGGACCCACACAGGATCGGGCACACACAGGACCTGTAGCACTGATCCACGTAGGATCGCTGAGTGCAGTAGTCGTCACAGTCCACTGAGGATCTCCGCACAGTCGTCGTCGCAGTCCACTGAGGATCTCTGCACGGTCGTTGCCGCAGTCCACTGAGGATCTCTGCACGGTCGTTGTCGCAGTCCACTGAGGATCTCTGCACGGTCGTCGCTGTCGAAGAAGCAGTCGCAGCCAGCACTAGGGTTCCCGCACACATCAAGCTCGTTCGGGAGGGTCCGCTCCATGAGCCAAGAGGCTGATACATAAACTGACACAAAGTACGAAGTTGATGTATCCAAAAGTTCCGTATCGTCAACAGGAACTCAACGTCGTAGACGGCGCGTCAATCGGATGCCCGGTCTGAGAGTTATTGGCCTTTTCGTTTTAGGGGCCCGGTTGGTTTTTAAGGCAAAACCAACCCGACCATACTCCACCTGCGTCCAAACCTCGGGCAGAGTATGCCAAAAGATCCGTCTCACTTAGAGGAATTCAACGAAGTCGACGGCACGTCAATCGAACGTCCGTAGCTCAAGATATGAGTGTTTCCGCTCCGAGGGCCCGGTTGGTTTCATGTACGAATCAACCTGGCCGAAGTCAAAGTATTCCGAAACCTTGAGTGCGATATACCGAAACGACCGTCTCGATCCAAGGATCGTGTTTCCACTGACGGCGCGTCGTTTGGAGGCCCGTAGCTCAAGTTACGGGCATTTGACCGAAAATGGTCTGAAGACGGGGGGTCCGGGCCCGGGCCTACCCGGCCCGACCCCCCCTGGGTCGGCCGAACCGGGTCGACCCGACCCGGTCCGGCCCGGCTCGGCCGAGCGGCCGAGTGACGCGGGGGGGAGGCGCCGCCCCCGCGTGACACCCCCGCGGCACCTGCGGGGTGTCGCCCTAGACGACCCGAGCGACGCGGGGGGGAGCCGCTGCCCCCGCGTTACAACCCCGCGGCACCGGCGGGGTGTCACCCTGGACCTCCGGACGCGGCTTCAGCCGCGTCCCGCGCGTGCCGGATCCGCGCGGCCGCGGGTCCGTGGGGGCCGCCGGTGGCTTCCGCGGGCCACCGGAGTCGCTCCGGTGGTCTGATTCTGTTCCCGTCTGCGCCGCTGCTCCTCCCGGGATTCGTTCTTCACTGCGGAACCATCAAACTTCCGTTGCGGCATGTTCCTTCATCGCCCATCAAATCCGCACAACAACGAAGAACGACGGAGGGTTGTCGGGCCGTGTTTGTTTGGCCCGCACCCTCCGCGTTAGAGATAAACAACGGGAGAAATAATATTCAACACAAGAATCAACAATTTTAATGGATTAAAATTGTTCTTATTGTCCGATTCTTCACTTTTAAAAGAAACAATCACGAGAAAAAGGAATTATTCACAACAACCCATACCTCGTAGTCGTCGTCGCACGCACGTTCTTCGCGGATTTGTTCGTCGCGGAAGGAGGGGATCATCGCGTCGTCGCGGAAGGGCGCCGCGTCGTTGCGGAATCCGGCGTTGAGTCGGAGAACTCAAACAGCTGATCTAAGATTTCGTTGCGGAGGAAGAGACGTTGCAAAAGAACGTTGCAGGAAGGGAACATCGGCGTCGCGGAACACGGCGTCGCGTCGTCGACTTCCGCGGGTTCGGCGTTCTTCGTCGGAGGCCTGCGTTCTTCGCGTTCTTCACGTTCTTCGCGTTCTTCACATTCTTCGCGAAGGAGGAAGAAGGCTCAAGAACTCTGACAAAACCTCTCAATGAGTAATCCTCCAAAAAGACTTGTTGGTCTTATTTTATTATTACGCCAACAAACATAAAAAGAGGTAAGTAACGACCCATCAATTCGTTGAATTAATTCAACGAAAGAAACCGCCCATTTGATTCACGAAAAAAACCGCCCAATTAAATGGTGCATGAAGGATTTAAGAAAACGCGTCAGTTGACTTTCATAATGACGGGTTTTCGCGGGTGCGTTACTTAGCGGAAAGAAACGGTGGGGCTCGTGCGGGCCCCACCTCACAAATATCCTACCAAGGGTGTAGGATATTTCTAGATAGCACCCTATCCATTTTAACTCAGTTTAAGTGGCTTTCAAGTGGCTTCAAGTGACTTATGTGAAATAAAATAAAGTTTTTCGAACAATTTATTTTATTTCTTAACTTTAACCCCAAAAATTAAAAACCACACCCGAGAAAACGCAACTCCGGAAGAGGTGTTTCTAAGAAAATACCGGTGCTGTGATTTCATCGGTGTCCTCAGAATTCAATTCCGGGCACCGGTTCAAAAGTTAGAAAAACCCGCTCGCCCGTTCACTGAACGTACCCGAGCCAAACTTCGGAAAATGATTTCGGGCACACCGGGCCTCGGAATCAGGTGCCGTCAGAAACTTCGTTCTTGTAAAATTTCAAAGAAAATAAAAAAAAATCCTTGAAATTTACGGGTCTTTACATGATATTTCCCTTTATAACATCATCTTCATCTTCATCTGTAAAAGATATCACTGCATGACATTCTGCCTGATCATTCTCTATACGGTAGTCCTCAGCTGCAGCAATTTCAGTTTCAAATTCTTGAGGACTGAAAAAAGCCTTAATAAGTGACTCTTGAAGATATTTTGATAGATTCAAGGCATCTAGAGTTGATAACATGGCTGGTACTTGGGCCATATGTTTCAAGACATCATACATTTGGTCTAAAGGTCTTCTTTTCCCAGAATGAAAATGTGGTTTTGCAGGTGCCTTGGAAGTTTATGCTTTGGCTATAGATGCATATTGTATCAAGGAAGAAACTAGAAACAGTCCTAGAGTTGGTAAATTAGACTGACTAGGTCTATCTATTTGTTGAGAGGAAGATGGTGTAACCTCTAATCAGTCTTCCTAAATAATTGTGTCAGGACCGATTCTGTCATGTGTGGGAGAATTTCCTTGATCTTGTTGAGCCCACTGAATGTATCGGCCACGATTTGCTGCTTCATATACAGTTATAGCAAGGGTAGGGTTGAAATAGTGGTTTTTGGAATATCCACGTCTTCCTCTGTGTCCCAGAACTCTGTCTCTTCCTCTAATCCCTCTGTTAGGTATAGGTAATTTATGCTCATCAAAATCGAAACTATCGCTGGCATAGGGGTCTGTTAAATGAATCATGTTAACGGATTCGAAGATCAATACTTCATCTGATGAATCAGTTCAGGTTGTTTCATTTGGTGGGTCAGTCCCCGTGCTTTTGAAGTTTATGGCATAAAATCTGACAGAGTCAAAGACAACTTAGGCTTTGACGCGAGCTCATATTCTTCTAACTACTCTTTTTTTTTCTTCAAATTACACCACATCTTTGAGTATTGTCCTTTAATAAAGGTGTTTTTTTTGTGGCAGAAATAATAGAAGATACAATTGGTTGATTCAATTTTGTTCGTAAAATGACACGGGTTCAGTTAATTGTTTTCCTAACCATCCAATCATCTTATTTCTGCGCATTTTTACTTCTGAGCTCATGCCACTCACCTTCTTCCTCTTGATCAATAGCAATAAAACATGCTACATGGGCTGAAGAGCTTTTTAGTTTCACTTTTCTAGAGTCCACCATCTTTTGCAGGAGGTATTTGAAGAAAAAACACTCTTGAATGGGATACCACAACATTTGATAAAATGGGAAATAGTTGGGGAGGTCATCATCTCCTTCCTTGTTCGGACTTTCAGTCATGGGCAACTGAACCAGATTGTTTTCCAGAGCCGAGATAAAGTAACCAGGAACTTGTTCATTTCGGAAAGAATAAACTTTGTTCTTTAACTCCTCAAACTGTTTTCGTCATTGATCTCTTTGATCATCTTGACAAGGTGATCAATTTTTTTGACACTCAAGAGGTGGAACCCTTCAATATGATGAAGGTTTTGAAGTGGAAGAAGATACATGTTCTTTCTTAAATTTAACTATAGTAGCCTCTGCCATCCCTATTCTCCTTCCTAGAGCTAATGGAATTATATGAGACTTTGCTTTTGTTTCTGCCATGGAATTTTCCACTTGTTGGGCAATTGAAGCAAGTTCCCGAAACCCTCCTATGTATTGCACAGGGATCAATGGTGTACACAATTCATTACAAATATTTTCCAAGAAAATGGGTATCAATTATTCTTAAGTGAGTATTAGATTCAAGGAATATGTTAATCCTTTCCACCGAGAAATAATGTCTGAAACTCTTTCATTCTCCCTTTGTTTGCAAATTTTAAGATCAAAAATTGTTGTTTTGTACAGCGTTGAGTTGAAATGAAAAAGTAATTTTTGATGGAGATCTTCCCATCCAATAATTTATTGGGATTGCCAACTCGTATAAAAGACAAACGATGGTCCTTTCAATGACCAGACAAACCACCTGAGTTTTACTACTTCTTGTTGTTGAGGAGTTCCCATCATAAGATCGCAGGAAAAAACAAAATGTGTTAAATGTTGCTCTGAATCTCTTGAAACATTGAAAATGGGGAATGTAACATTTGAAAATTTTGGAGGAGGAGGAATTGGATCTACCCATTCAGGGTAAACCTGTTGGGTCGTAGAGGATGGCAAGAGGGGGGGTGAATTACCTTTACAAAAATAATTAATAATTTAAAACAATTATCAATGCAGCGGAAATAAAAAAAGGCAAGACACACTTTGATAATGAAGTTCGGCTTAATTCCCAAGCCTACGTCTCCGCTCCCAACAAGAACCGTTGAGAGATTTATACGTCAGCTTTCTTTAAAATGGTTGTAGCAAGAAACCCACTAGCCGTTTTAAGGTAGGCTAGAACACCTTCATACAGCTTGCTTTTTTATTATGGTTGTAGCAAGAAACTCAATTGAAAGAAAGAATGTAAATGAGAGGTTTGTTTTTAATCCAAACCTAATGAAGAACTAAAAAAATAAAATAATACAAACACACGGAATCCTTGAGCGCCAAAAGTGTGAGAGCAGCTGATGGAGAGGGAGCTCAAGCTTCAATGATGGCAATGGATCACAAGAGGCCTTGGAGATTTGTCGTTAGAGCATCAAGACATAAAAATATGATTCGGTAGTGTTCCCGGCATCCATGGTTGCTTATTTATAGGAGAAATACCCATAAACACTTCAATATGGCCGTTGGAGGGCTTCCGGAGCCGTTGGGGGTCAAAAGTACAAGTCTGGTCAAAGCCCAACGGCTAGTTTGACTGGGCACACCGGCTGGCCGGTGAGCTAACACCGGCTGACCGGTGGCTCTGGCAGAAAGCAATGCTTCTGTCCAGAGACCACCGGCTAGCCGGTGGGAATCCACCGGTTGGCCGGTGGACTCAGAGAGTCCACTTTCAGCCTTCTTGGGCCAACTCCTGGGCAACCGTTTTCCTAGCATCAAAACACTTGAAAACAAGTTAGAACACGATGAGAGTGATTGTGATCATTAAAATCCAAGAGAGAGGGGTACAACAATCTCCCCCTATTTTGATGATCACAATCACAAAAGAGAAATCTTTAAAAAGGGTATGCCAATTGAAAACTTAAATAAACAATTTTGGACATGAAAATTTATTAGAGATCATTTCAAAAAATGAATTGAAGAATTGAAAATGATCTTAATCTAAAGAGAATGAGTCATTTTGAAATTGTAACCATAGGTCATTTTTTTAAAAAGAAACAAATGAAATCAATAACTTACCGGTTTAAAAAAAAATTAACTTTGTTTTTTTTTAAAGAGAACTTTAATCAATTGAAAAATAAAAATAGTAAATAGAGAAATTTCTCCCCCTTTGGGATTATCAAAATAGGAGGGAAAAAGAAAAAAAAGATAGATAAGACAACTTGAAATTTATAAAAGATGAAACGTTACATAAAGAGTTCAAAACACAAATACAAAGACAAGTCAAAAACAGGAAAGGCTCTATTCACTCCTAGAGGGCCGAGAGTGACGACGACGCCTAAAGGTCGAAGGAGCTGGAGGAGCCTGGACCGCCTTGAAGCGACGATCAAGAGAGTCGATCCGAGAATGGAGCTGATCAAACTGAGAGCTGAAGAAGGAAAACTGCAAGTCGAGCCGGGTCTCAATTTGATCCTGGAAGCGTAGGAATTGATCAGCCATCACCGACAAGCCACCAGCATCAGTGGGAGGGGGCACAGCCTCAGCAGGCTCAGGTGCATCATCATCCGCTCCAGCTTCCTCACCAGCATCAGCCTCAGCATCACTTTCGCTGTCACCACTCCCTTCCTCTTCATCGTCATCACTGTCCTCACTGTCTGAAAGAGGATAAGCAGCGGCAATAGCAGGAGGCATGGCATGGGATGGAGGATGTGAATGAGTCTGAGGAGAGTAAGCCTTGAGAAGGCCATCCTTGTCAGTGATCCACTCCTGACGCCAAGGGTGCCAACGGATGTTCATCCGTTGCACCATCATAAAATTGATGATGCTGTCCTTCTTTGGCTTCTCAAAGGTAGTATCATGGAGAGGAACATCAAGGAGGGTGAAGATTTTGGTCAAAAGGCGACCGAATGGTAGAGTTTTGGGTCGGCGCGGGTGCTCAGCCACATAAGTCATGGCCCGGAACAGGAACCGGACCAAATTGAAATGAATCCCTCTGGTAATATAAGAGAGAAGATAAATATCAATGAATTTCACCGTATCGTGATCACCGATACGGGGCGCAAGAGAGGTCTGAATAAGGCACTCAATGATTTGATGGTTAGGGGTGAGCTGGGAGAGCTTGACAATTGGATTGTTGGGCTGTCCTGTGAGATGCTCAAGAGCGACAGCTAAATCAAAATCAGGGTCCCGAGGAAACTCCCCCTGAGCAAATGCATAAGGCCCGACATGAGGAACTCCTAGCATTCTGGCAACCTCCACAGATGTGAAAGTGATAGGTGGCCCAAGAGCGGTGGTGGAAATGGTATCGGTGTCGTCAGAAACCGACCACGTCAAGTGAGCATAAAACTCTTTGACAAGTAAAGGATAAATAACATCCTTCTCAGGAGGTTCAAAAAAGGAATGCCAGTTTTGATATTCAATAATGGAGAAAAGATCGAGACGAGCAGAAGAAAGCCAAGAATAGTCAATCACTCTACCTGGCAGAATGACCTTGTCATGCCATATGTCCGGAAGTTGAGGAATTGAAGGAGGAGGAGGTGCTTCTTGAGCGATACCCTTTCCTTTGCGAGAAGAGCGAGGACCCATGAAGGAAAAAGGAGATAAAATGAGAGAGATTGAGAGAAGAATGGAGTTTGAGAGGGCAAGAATGAAGAAGGGAGGCTAGGGCTTTGGAGGAGCTGCGGTTTTGGAGGATCCGCACGAGAGAGAGAGAGAAAATGGGAGGGGAAGGGTTTAATTTTAATTTTAACCCTTCCTCCAGCCGGCCCAAAAAAGAAAAGCCCGACACCACCGGTTAACCGGTGATGTAACACCGGTTGACCGGTGGTATTAAAATTCATGAAATAATAAAAAAAATTAAAATAAAATAAAAAAGAGTTTAAAAAACTTAAAAAAAAGCAAGCCAAAAGAGTCAAATATTTAATAGTGCTCATTGAAGAATCATTCCTAACTCCCCCTTAATAAAATCAAAACGTTCAACCGGGAGTGGTTTGGTAAAAATATCAGCTAATTGGAAATCAGTAGAAATGAAGTCCAAAGTGATATCCCCTTTTTGAAAATGGTCACGAAGGAAATGATGCCTTAAGTTTATATGCTTTGTTCTAGAGTGTTGTATTGGATTTTTAGAAATACTAATGGCACTAGTGTTGTCACACCGAATAGGGACATGATCGTAGGAAAGACCATAATCCAAGAGAGTGTGATGCATCCAAATAATTTGGGCACAACAATTCCCAGCGGCTACATACTCGGCCTCGGCAGTAGAAAGAGCAACACAGTTTTGCTTCTTGCTACTCCACAGTACAAGGGACTTGCCTAGAAGATGACAGGTTCCACTAGTACTCTTTCGATCTAATTGACATCCGCCAAAATCAGCATCTGAATATGAAGAAAGTTCGAAAGAAGTATTAGAAGGATAAAATAAACCAATGTTTTTGGATCCTCTTAAATACCTAAAAATCCTTTTGACTGATTTAAAATGAGATTCTTTGGGATTGGCTTGAAAACGATCACAAAGGCAAACACTGAACATGATGTCAGGACGGGTCGCAGTTAGGTAAAGTAGACTCCCGATCATACTCCTATAAAGCTTGTTATCAACCGGTTTCCCGACTTCATCTAATGTAAGCTTACCGGAAGTACTCATGGGGGTACTAATTTCCTTTACTTGATCCATACCAAAACGACTTAAGAGCTCTTTTGTGTATTTTCCTTGGCTTAGAAAAATACCTTTTGAATTTTGAAATATTTGAAAACCGAGAAAAAATTTCAATTCCCCCATAAAGCTCATTTCAAATTCTTTTCTCATTAAATCTGAAAAATCAGTACAAAGAGATTCTTTGGTAGAACCAAAGATAATGTCATCGACGTAGATTTGGACGATTAAAAGATCTTTTGAAGTGTGTTTTAAAAATAGGGTACAATCAGCTTGACCCATTTTAAAATCATTTTCTAAAAGGAATTTTGTTAACCGCTCATACCAAGCCCGAGGGGCTTGCATTAAGCCATATAGAGCCTTGGTTAATTTAAAAACATGATTTGGAAATTTTGGATCTTCAAAACTGGGAGGTTGTTCAACAAATATTTTTTCTGAAATAAAACCATTTAAAAAGGCGCTTTTAACATCCATTTGAAAAAGTTTGAAATTTAAGTGGGCGGCGAAAGCCAACAAGATCCTAATGGATTCCAATATAGCAACGGGCGCAAAGGTTTCACCATAATCAATTCCTTCTTCTTGATTATAGCCCTTAGCTACTAGGCGAGCCTTGTTCCGGGTTATATTTCCTTGATCATCAAGTTTGTTCCTAAAAACCCATTTAGTGCCAATAATTGGATGACCATTGGGTCTTTCAACAAGAGTCCAAACATCATTTCTAGAGAATTGATTTAGTTCATCTTGCATTGCAAGAATACAATTCTCATCATTAATGGCATCATTAATGGTTTGAGGCTCTAGGTGAGAAATGAAGGCTTGATGTTCAACCTCGTTGAGGATTGATCTTCTAGTTTTAGTACCGGCTTGAAGATCACCTATAACATTTTCTAAAGGATGGTCTCTAGAAGGTTTCCAAACCTTAGGCAAGGTGGAAGGCGAAGAAGGTGAAGAAGGTTCATGATCATCATCTTCTTTGAGAGGAGAATAGGAATCATTTAATTCAAGTTTATCAAGCTTATCTTCAACATCTTCAATGACCGGATGGGGTTTTGGAAGATTTTCATCAAACTTGACATGAGATGATTCTTCGATGGTTTTTGAACGTTTGTTGAAGACACGATAGGCTTTGCTTGAGTTGGAGTACCCAAGAAAAATACCTTCATCGGATTTGACATCAAATTTCCCTAGGTTATATTTTGTGTTAAGGATAAAGCATTTACAACCAAACACTTTAAAATAACCAACTTTGGGAAATTTGCCTTTCCAAAGTTCATAGGGGGTTTTCTTAAGAAGGGGTCTTACAAGTACTCTATTGATAGTATAACAAGCAGTGTTAACTGCCTCGGCCCAAAAATATTGAGGGAGGTTGAATTCACTAAGGAGGGTTCGAGCAATTTCTTGGAGAGTTCTATTTCTCCTTTCAACCACTCCATTTTGTTGTGGAGTCCTAGGGGCAGAGAAGGTGTGATTGTATCCTTGAGAGGAACACAATTCATCGAATTCTTTGTTCTCAAATTCACCTCCATGGTCACTACGGAGCGATATAATTTTATATCCTTTTTCATTTTCTACTTTCCTAGAGAATTTCAAAAAGGTTCTACAAGCATAATTTTTATGAGCTAAAAAGAAAACCCAAGTAAAACGAGAAAAGTCATCTACTAGGACAAAGGTATAGGATTTTCCACCTAGACTTGCTACAGGGGTAGGACCAAAAAGATCAAGATGAAGGAGCTCAAGAGATTTTGAAGTGGACACTTCCTTCTTAGATTTGAAAGAAGACTTGTGTTGCTTGCCAAGTTGGCATGGCTCACAAATCAAATCTTTCTTAAACTTAAGTTTAGGAAGGTCACGGATGAGCTTGTTCTTATTAAGCTTTAGAAGTGAATGAGAGCTACAATGCCCCAACCTTCTATGCCAAAGCCAAGACTCATTGTCAAGAGCACTTAAACATTTAACATTTTGGCTAGCTAAAGATTTTAAATCAATAATGTAAACATTTAGAAAAAGGGAAGCAGAAAATATCAATTTGTTTTGAAAATCAAACACATTGCATAAATCATTTTGAAAATTCACCGACAAACCATTATCACAAAGTTGACTAATGCTAATTAGATTATGTTTTAAACCTTTAACAAATAAAACATCTTTAATTAAAGAGGTGCTACCAAATCCAATGGTACCTATTCCGACGATCTTGCTTTTTGAATTGTCACCGAAGGTGACGTATCCTCCATCGAATTATTCAAGGGAGTTGAACTCGGAGGGATCGCCACACATGTGCCTCGAGCATCCGCTGTCGAGATACCACGAGCCTTTCGAAGTCCTACTTCTTTGTCTATTATCCTAAAAAATCAAGAGAGAATAGATTTTGGTACCCATATAAGTTTGGGTCCGGATAGATTAGCTAAAAGAGACTTTTGAACCCATATTTTTCTAGAGGGTTGCCATCTAAAATACTCATCCGAGTAGGTAATGGTTTTGGGGCTTCCATACCTTGCATTTTTACAATCACATTCATAAATCATGTGCCCAGTCTTTTTACAATAATTACAAAATTTATATTGAGAGCTCCCCCTTACAAAAGTAGTGGGTGCTCTAGAAGAAGTGGCTTGTTTGTTAAAGCCAAGTTCATGTGTTGTTCTAGCCGAATGCTAAGAACCTAGTAATTTGGTCAAATTTTGTTCACCTTGGGTGAACTTGGCAAGAGACTCCCTTAGATCTTTAATGTTTGAATTCAAATAATCAACATTTGGAATATCTTGGATCTTAAGGGTAAGTTCCTCATTCTTTTTGAGAAGTTGTTCTTTTTCAGAAATGAGAATTTTCTTTTTCTTTTTCAAAGCCACAAATTTAGAGGTAAGTTCGTGAAAACCTTCCTCTAATTGATCTATCGCATTTTGGAGATCTTCATAGGACATGTCATTATTGAAAGAGGAAGATGAGGAAGAGGAGTCGGAAGAAGATACCTCATCAAATGCCATTAGGCATTTTCCACCTTCATCGCTTGAGTCGCTTGAAGACATGGAGTCATCACTTGCACTCCATGTGGATACTTTGAAAGCCTTCTTATTTTTCTTTTCTTTTACCCTTTTCTTGAAAATGGAGCACTCCGGTTTGATGTGTCCTTTCTTTCCACATTCAAATCATGTAACTTCATTCTCCGCTTTGGGCTCTTCCTTTCGTGCCCTTCGAAGGTTCTTCATTTTCTTCATGAATTTGCTCATTTTTCTTGCTAGTTGAGAAATCTCGGATTCGCTATCAGCAGAGGAGCTTTCTTCCTTTGCTTTGAAAGCAATGTTCTTTTTCTCCATGAAGATTTTACCTTCTTTATCGGCTTGCCTCTTCATGGTGATCTCGTAGGTCATGAGAGATCCAATGAGCTCTTCAACCGGAATTTTCTTGATATCTTTTTCTTCTTGAATTGCGGTCACCTTTGGTGCCCATGAGCTTGGTAGGACCCAAAGAATCTTCTTGACCATCATTTCTGCAGAAACATCATCACCAAGAGATTTTCTTCCATTGCAAACGTCAGTAAAATGAGTAAACATTTCAGTAATTGATTCGTGTGGGTGAATGGTGAAACTTTCAAAATCTTGGCGATACATGTCTAATCTAGTGTCTTTGACTTTGTTAGTGCCCTCATGGGTCACTTATAAAAGTCTCCAAATTTCATAAGAAGAGGAGCAAGTAGAAACACAGTTGAATTCATTACAGTCTATCCCACAATGAAGAGCATTCATGGCTTTTCCATCAAGCTCGAAATTGGAAATGTCTTCGGGGGTCCATTTGGACTCATCCTTGTTAGATAAAGTATAGCCTTGCATTACAATCCTATAGATAGGATAACCAATGCTTCTAAGAAAAGTAATCATGTGAGTTTTCCAATAATTGTAATTGGTTCCATCAAAGAATGGAGCCCGAGTCATAGAATACCCTTCGGGAGCATGCGAGGAATTAGCCATCACTAAGGATCTTAAGTTTGTAACCGGTTAAGGTATTACACAAACTCTTCCTCTGATACCAAGTGTTGGGTCGTAGAGGATGGCAAGAGGGGGGGTGAATTGCCTTTTCAAAAATAATTAATAATTTAAAACAATTATCAATGCAGCGGAAATAAAAAAAGGCAAGACACAATTTGATAACGAAGTTCGGCTTAATTCCCAAGACTACGTCTCCGCTCCCAACAAGAACCGTTGAGAGATTTATACGTCAGCTTGCTTTTTAATGGTTGTATCAAGAAACCCACTAGCCGTTTTAAGGTAGGCTAGAACACCTTCATACAGCTTGCTTTTTTATTATGGTTGTAGCAAGAAACCCAATTGAAAGAAAGAATAGAAATGAGAGGTTTGTTTTTAATCCAAACCCAATGAAGAACTAAACAAATAAAATAATACAAACACACAGAATCCTTGAGCGCCAAAAGTGTGAGAGCAGCTGATGGAGAGGGAGCTCAAGCTTCAAGGATGGCAATAGATCACAAGAGGCCTTGGATATTTGTCGTTAGAGCATCAAGACATCAAAATATGATTCGGTAGTGTTCTCGGCATCCATGGCTGCTTATTTATAGGAGAAATACCCATAAACACTTCAATATGGTCGTTAGAGGGCTTCTGGAGCCGTTGGGGGTCAAAAGTACAAGTCTGGTCAAAGCCCAACGGCTAGTTTGACTGGGCACACCGGCTGGTCGGTGAGCTAACACCGACTGACCGGTGGCTCTGGCAGAAAGCAATGCTTCTGTCCAGAGACCACCGGCTGGCCGGTGGGAATCCACCGGTTGGCCGGTGGACTCAGAGAGTCCACTTTCAGCCTTCTTGGGCCAACTCCTGGGCAACCTTTTTCCTAGCATCAAAACACTTGAAAACAAGTTAGAACACGATGAGAGTGATTGTGATCATTAAAATCCAAGAGAGAGGGGTACAACAAAACCTTCTTCTCTAGTTGCACTAGTGCACGTCATCCTTACATAGCTTCCAACCGAGCTACTAATGACTCAATGGTAGTCATTAGTTTTTGATAAATATCTGGTTGAGCTTGGACCTGAGCAGGTACAACAATTGGAGTTTGGATGGGTGTGGTGGCCGGTACTACCACTGATGGTAGTGTTGCTAGTTTTTGTCACACATAACCCTTAGGATTGGACCTGTGAGGGTGTACTTGTAAAGGGGGGTATTCTTGATCTATCCCAATATCTGCGACAAATTCCCTTGATTTTTTTACTGCAGCATCTTTAGGAGGAAGTCTACTTTGAAGTAGTTATGCATTCAATCTCCTCAACTCCTTTATTTCCTCTTCCTCCTATGAAAATCGCTTCTCCAAAGAGAATTATTGGCATTCTCCAAACGTAGGGTGACTTTTACCCTTTTCCTTGGTATGTACCTTTTTAGAGTATGGAAGGGTATTACCTGAAGAAATGTCTTGCCTCTGGGAAATCTTCTGGCTCCTGGTACGCACACCCCCGTCATTTGTTTCCATGTGTGCAGCCTCTTGAACATGAATTTATTCATCTGATCCATCTGATCGATCCTTATATCTTGGTGGATCAATAACAATGGCATTGATGAAATTTATCGATGCATAACGCATTGCATCCCTTCTGTCATCATTTATGTGATACTGTCTTCATTCATGTCTGTTACAGGACTTTGCCTTTTGTTTGGCTGATCCATCATGAACTTCCTTATGAACCATAATTCAGAGGGAATTTCCTGATAATTTATCTCTGCGTTCATCTTGTGCACTCTTCCCTAATCGAGAGAAGACTAACTTTCGCTGAGGAATAGATTGAGAATTTGAAAAAGTCCCCAGTCTGGTGGACTGGGGTTATTCCTGTTTTTCCTGTTCAACACCTCGAATCCTATCTGTTGACTCTGAGGGTTGGATTGATGGATTCCCCAGTCTGGCAAGCCAAGGTGGCTCTTGAGATACTATAGCGGAAATTTTCTTAATAGCTCTCCTGATTTTGAAGATTTCAGTTTGGGAATTGGCCGGATGTATCATCTAACACTGATGATACACATTCTCTATATGAGAAGCATGTTTGATATTCTCATTTTCTTGATGCAAGAGAAATTCGACAACTTTTTATTTATATGCCTCAATTTGGGAAGAACTAGTTGAGGCATGTTCTTGAGCAAGCCATTGATTACGCACAAAATCAGTTGGCTGCAGTAAACTGTGGGCAATAACATTGCATGAGACCACTTTTGGAGGGTTTTGTTGACTGGAGAGCGCTGTGAAATGCAAAGCTCCATGGCAGTCCCATCCCCTGATATGAATACCAGACAAGGCATTGGTAATTAACTGGTGCACCTTTTTTAATGCGCCAAGACATGTATGCTGAAGGGATATCTGCTGCTTTTCAACCATTTCATGTCGGGAAACTAATAGAGATGCCAAGTCAATTTGGCGTTGCAGCCCTTCTACTACCTTAACATGATTTTGATATTTATCATAAGGTAATATCTTCTCTTTTAAGTGACAAATATTTTTCCATATGTTGAGACGAACATAGTGAATACAGTCTTCTGTCAACATTTCTGGAATATCATACTGAGAGTTAGCCAAAGGCTAAAACATTACTGGTACTTCACCTTTTGTTAGTTGTTTTCTCATATTCAGTACTTCCTCTTTATCATTTGATGAAGATTTCTTTACTTGATTGGACCAAAGTTCGTGCTTCTTTTTTGTTGCATCAGATTCAACAAGATTGGAAGAGGATTCATTTGTCAAATTACAAGATGAATGAACCAAGGGTGGTTTGGAGAATGTCCTATGCCCTGAGCTATCTTATGATTGAGAAATTATTTCACCTGCTAGTGGTAAAGCATCAGACATGACTGGCTTCACATTTTCAAGTTCCACAAGATAAGAGGGCTTTCTTATTACTGCATTTTCCATTGAAACTTTTTCCAGGAAATGTGATTCACTACTGTGGAGAGGAATTTCCCAGCTAAATTCATCATCATGGGGAGGACCACTATGGTGGGTTATAAAAAAAGATGAATCATTTTCCTCCTTGGTCTCACTACTACAAACACGGCCTTTATCAGCGCTAAAAATGGCCTTTATCAGCGCTAGAAAAGCGCTGATAAAGCCAACGTAGATAAAGGGGGGGGGTCCCCTTTATCAGCACTCCGAAAAGCACTGATATAGGACCCCTTTATCAGCGCTCAAAAGAAGCGCTGATAAACGTACCCCTTTATCAGCGCTTTTGTTAGCGCTGATAAAGGGGTCTTATATCAGCGCTTCCTTTATCAGCGCTCTCGTTTTAGTGCTGATAAAGGACCCTTTTATCAGCGCTTTTAAAAAAGCGCTGATAAAAGTTTAAAAAAATTAAAAAAAGTTAAAAAAAAAATTAAAAATACTGCCAATCAGGGGGGGCTTTTATAGCGCTTGAACCCCCCCCCCCCCCCTCTTACAGCGCTTTTCGGCCCCTATTCAACACCCCACGCACCCCACACACCCCCCTCCACCCTTTAACAGCGCTTTCTCCAATATTCCCCATGCGCGCACACCCCTGCCTCCACCAGGATTTGAACTCGAGACCTCCCCCCTGCGCGCCTAAGCCCTTACCACTACTCTATTTTGATTTTCTTTCCAATTCATGATATCTCTATATATATATATATATTTATATATTTAGTTATATTTATTCGTATAGTAATATATATTTATATTAATATATATATAGTTATATTATAATATATATATATATAGTTATATTATAATATATATAGTAATATTAATATATATATATAGTGGTATTAATATATATCTATATCTATATCTATATATATATATATTTAGTTATATTTATTCGTATAGTAATATATATTTATATTAATATATTGTTAGATTAACATATATATAGTTATATTAACATATATATAGTTATATTAACATATATATAGTTATATTAACATATATATAGTTATATTAACATATATATAGTTATATGAATATATATTTATATAGTTATATTAATATATATTTATATAGTTATATTAATATATATATAGTGATATTAATATATATATTTATTGTGATATTAATATATATATTTATATTAATACTAATATATATATATATATATATTTATATTAATATATATATAGTTATTAGATTAATATATATATAGTTAGATTAATTAATATATATATATAGTTAGATTAATATATAGGTATATAAATATTCATATATTGGTATTTTAAATAAAATGGATATTAGTTATTATTTAGATAAAGCTAATATATTTTATATGTAAATATGTTTGATTATTTATTTAAAAAAATTAATTTTTAGGTGCGAATATATAAAAAATATGTACATATAGTTATATATTTGATTATAAATAGCAGTTCATTATAAAAAAGGATGAAATTTCAAAGACATAATATCAATATGAATGTAATACCTTTGAATAAATTTAGTCCCCACTAAGAAAAGCCAATAATACCCCCTTAAACGAGTTTGAAAATCTACAAAATGTTAAAAAATCTGGGTACCCCGACAATAAACTCAGTTTTGGACGCCTTTTGGGCCTCTTTTGGCCTTGAAAAATGCTTGATCTGGGTCCCCCCAAGTCACAGCAACGTAGATCTCGTCGCAGGCTTCGATTTGATATGTAGTAGAGCTCAAACGAACACCTGGATCAAAAGTTATGGCCGTTTGAAGTTTGAGTTGCGTTTTCAACATATTTTGGATCTTTTTTTAATTTTTTAAATTTTTTTAGTCCTCAAATTGTTATTAAATGACTATTAATCCATAATGATTATCAAAATATTAATTAAAAATATTTTTTTAATTTTTTAAGAAGTCATTTTCACTAAATATCTTAAATATTAAGTACAATAAGTGTAAATGTACATTTATACTTATCTAAAATATATTTAAAAATTATATATTATATTTATATAACAATATAACTATATTTATATATTAATATATTTTTAATTTTTTTTGAAGCCGACCCTTTATCGGCGCTAAAAAAAGCGCTGATAAAGGCCCCCCTTTATCAGCGCTACTAAGCAAGCGCTGATAAAGGGGGGCGCTGCGAAAAACTGTTTTTGTGGTAGTGTCTTCTGGCCATGCAGAGGGTTATCACGGCTCTAATCTGAAGATGATACTTTGAGATTGAACGAATTGTCATGAAGAAAGACTTCATGAGGAAGTGTCTGATTAAGACCTCCACATTTATTGTTGTTTCCACAATTTGGAAATGATAGAGTAGAATCTTGAGTCGTAACAGATAATTGTCTGAGGGTTTCAAGAACTCTATCATTGACCAAGGCCTTATTACAGATTGGCTCTTGATTTATCAACTGTTCAAGATGGGTCTTTTTCTTGGATGCCATATTACTCATATTAGAAACCACTTGTTGATGGAAGTGGTTATTATGAGCAGGTATATGTGCCTGCTCTGAAGAAATGTACTGGTTAGGCTCACTATCCTCATTTAAATCGGGTGTATGTGCCCAACTTGGTTGTCTGCATGACATGGAGGAGTATGCCCCATGACTCTCCTAGACTAAAACATAGGTTTGTATCAATTTAGGGGTGAAATGTTGATGAGTCACTACACTTATAGGGATAAGTTTGTGTTTCTTTCCCTGAGATGTTGTTGAAGCTGTTATAATATTCTGACAAGCATCCAGAATATCAGAAAGGATTTTCTTCTGCTCGTTCACCATAGTAAGAATGTGCTTGGTGACTTCAGTCGCTGGAACAAGAATATACATCCATTCCATGTTTGTAGTAGGTGTATGTTCCTACTCATATCCTCTTTTTCCTATAAGTGGATTCTGATAGTACTCATGTGTGGGGGGTAGAAAGTTGTATCTACCTCCTGTTTGTCATTAGAGCTTTCCAATTGACATCTCTAGATGCTACCAAACGAGACTGTTGGTTAGATTGATGAATACTAGCGTGTGTGTGTGCCTACTGATTGTTCTCTACCAAACATGGTTGAAGAACTTCATTCAATACTTGAAGACGAGACTGCTGGCAGAATTGATGAGTTTAAGGAGGTGTATGTGCATGTTTACAGGTTGTCAACACATTTGGTAGGAAGGCTTCTTTAGATATAGTCAGATGAGCTTGCTGACTAGCTGATGACTTATAAATAGGTGTATGTGCCTGCCTATAGTACTCCACCCGAATTGCGTGGCGGGAATGGTGTGTTCCTGACAGACGAGTCTACTAGACAACAAAATTAAGATGGACATGTGTATATACCATCTCATTGTTTTCCATCAAGTTAGGGTGATGGACATCTCCGGAAGGGGTAGAGGTAATCACATGCTCCCTATTGACCGAATTTCGCATCTGACAGTTCGTCTTGCATGGTCGGTTTTGAGGAACCTGAGTCAAACTCCTAGAGGCGACACCCTCATCATGTTAAGGTTACACTACCACATGATTCTAGAGGCGATTGTTGGTGGGAGTCCTCAGGAAGGACTCCTACATCCTTGAATTGATGCCTCAAGCGACCTCTTGATCCACCTCATTGTAGTATGGTAGGGACTAGTTGTTTCAATCTAAGGATAAAGACCTAAAATGGTTTGAGACGGTGGTTTTCACCACCTGTTTCTTGACCACTAGTTGTCATTGTCCGGACAACCATGGTGAGTTGTTAATTGGAGGGCTCATCGAGAAGCCTCTAGAGTCGGGATAGTACCGTGTTGACGGTATTCCCCCACCAATGCATTTGAGACCCATAGTTGAAGATGCTGAGTAGGTGATATCGTCCTCAAATCGAATGAGGATCTAGTATGAGTAGCGACTAAGGCATTCACATGTGTGAACCTTAAAGAATCCATTTGGTGTTGCATAGATATCTTGAAAAAGAGTGTCTTTTTTATATAAAGACACAATCAAGATAATCCTTGTCAGAGCTACATCTTTTGGATGAGCACATATATTATTGAATTCTTTGTTGGCCCTAACATATAGTTTAATAGGGGCCTAAAAATAGGTAAACATCATTTAATTTGGTTAAGGATTTACGTTGAGTTCATCATTTTTTGTTTCATTTTTGGAAATGGGGATGACCTCGCTTGTTTAAAGGTTCAAAATTTCCAATCGGTTTCCAATGGGTTTATTTGTGGAACCAAAAACACCCAATGATTCTATATCCATTTGGACCTACATTCCAAAGGTAGGTGCTCATTAGTTATAAACTTATGAGGCTGAAGAATTTGTATTGCACGATAGGATGGGAGGTCAGGCTCATCACACATTTTTTGGGGAGATTATTGCATACTCCAGGACTCTCTTATATATTTAAGTTATGTTCATGAATCCTAATTAATTCACCAAGAACGAAAATGATCTTTCCTTAAGATTTGACAATCAATAATTGATATTTGTGGGATTTAGAGAAATATTTTCATGTATTTGAGGTTCTTCATCGACAGAGAATCATCCGCGTGTATTGGAGGTTTTTTGTCAATGGTATCCTTTACTAAATTATATAGTGATCTCTTGGTCATTGTGATGACCATACGGGTTTTAAAGATACTCAGTGAAGCACTTGGAGTTTATTGTCATCTAGAAAGACATGAATTATTTAAGAGTTGGGATTGTACCCAAAGATAGGCTACCTAAATATCCTCGTTAAAAAGTAATTAGAACCCATTTAGTTTGGTAACAAGTATATAGTTTGACATTATATGGGATAGATGATAATTAATGGATAATGGGATGGAACCTTAGAAATTCTTCCTACATACTCTACTTTTAAGGTAGAGATCAAATTCCATGTAGTTTGTGTGAATAAGTGTGGGGATTATGTATAGTTAACATCCCATGAAGATATGTCATGGTTACTTTTACACTCTAAGCTCATGCGGGTCATGCTCAGTGTGAGAAACAAGAGGTATCAGTAAACCTGACGATTGTTCCATGAAAGATGTAGTTACAAGGAATGATGTGGGGGTTATGTATGTATAACTTCCCAAGTAGATAAAGTCTATGACTTACTTCAGGGAAGAAGCCTAAGAACAGGGTCCATAATGGTATTTGTGCTTTACATATATTTAGATACATAACTTGGGGCTTAATCCTGAGAAGGATTTCCAAATGAAAGGGACTGGGGTATTACTCTTAAGAAGGATTCCCAAATGAAAGGGACTTGGGGATTACTCCTGAAAAGGATGCACAAATTAAGGGGACTCGGGGATTACTCCTGAGAAGGATGCCCAAATTAAGTGGACTTGGGTCTTACTTTTGAGAAGGATTCCCAAATTAAGGGGAATTGGGTCTTACTCCTGAGAAGGATTCTCGAATTAAGGGTTCTTTGGTCTTACTCCTGAGAAGGATGCCCATGTCCAGGATCCTCTCATCTTAAAGGATGAGGTTGAATGGAAGAAACTCTAACCGTAGTGACATAAAGTAATGTAAGTCATGGGGTTTTGGGAGAAGTTCCATAGAACTCCTTTTAGATAAGGAATCCACCAAAGGAACCATTCCATGAATGGCTTTGAAAAGGGTTTTGAGGGATAATATCTTGAAGAATAGAGGTTAAAAGGCAAAAGGCACATAAGTGAATCTAGGCGTGCAAGTCATTTTGGCGCGCAAGTCCCGGTCGTGCAAGTATTTGCTCGACCTCGGTCCACTTGGGAGACAGAAAGGTAATACTTGGGAGAGACATAACTCAAGCCTTTGGTATTATCCCACGATGATTCCAAAGGTGTGGTGAGCATGTTCTCTTGAAAGGGTTGGGCGGCATGCAAGTTTTTCCATTTTATTAATGTATGGACACTTCGGCGTGCAAGTGTTCATGAATTCTTACACTTAGGTTTTATTCTACTTCTTTAGATCTTCCATTCTAGGTAAAAAGTTACCTTCGAAGTTTTCGGAAGACTTCAAGTGAAGAATAGGGCACCCAGAGCTATTTTCTGACTTCTTGAATTTCTGTCCCTGTAAATGGGGGCCAACAGGGGCGATTTATAGGCCACCTGATCAATGGGTGAAAATCAAGGTACGGTACGCAAGTGAGGAACGCGCTGCACATCTGGCATGAAAGTGACTTGCACGCCCAAAATCTGGCATGCAAGTGACTTGAACGCCCTTCATCAAAATGGCTATGGGATATTGCCTTTGTCAAATTTTTTCTTAAGATATCCCACTTTTTCATTCTTTGGACTTTGTGATGGAACAGAGCGTCAACAACGACCATCAACAACAACCATAGGAAATGATTTTTCCCAACCAGAACAAAAAAATGGGCATATATATTTATTAGTATGGAAGAAATAACAATGTTGAAAAATATGAAAAATATTCCATAACAAAAATGAAACAACAGAAGTGATACTACCCAAAAGTAGCTATGAAAACTCTATGGTATGAGTCCGACAACAAAGGAAAAAACCCAAGTTGAGATATATCTACTCTAAGTTTTAAGAGGACTAAATCCCTCTATCTCATCACCAGTTACTCAACACAACTGATAGAAACCATTCCATCTCACTATGGAACATTTCCCTTCCCTGCATTAAAAGTTGAAACAAGGTCGATAAATCACCAAAGGGGATCATAGTGTGTAAGTGAACAACCTTAGTAGGATCCCACCCAAGTATTCCATAAGAAGTCTGAGTACAATAAAATTAACATGATAAAAATTATAGAAAACAAGGTACAATAAATATATAAAGAGTTATTCTATAAAAACAAGTTAAAACATAAAACTTTGTTCATAGTTTCAAATAATCTTTGTAAAACACTTTCAAAGAATATCACATATATCAAAGAAGTTCAAGGAATGTATCATAAATCATATAAAATCCAAAAATAGTACAACTAAAAGAAAATGTAACATCACACCTAGGATCATACAGGTCAGGCTCTCTAAAACACACATACCCAATCATAGGTAAACAAATGAATGAAGTCTTTAGAAAAATACATCAATTATAAAGAGTAGAGGAATACACCAACAAGTGAACTTCCCAGAGTGCCCAATAAGTCTCTAGAACAATTGTCCTTGGTATAAGAGGAAGACCCAATTAGTGAACCCATGATGGTATCAACCAAAGATGACTGGCATTACACCTCCTACCTAAGTAACCAAGGGTTCCCATGAGCAACATTTTCCAAACCATTTCATAAAACCATTTTTTGAAAACCATTTTTTAATCCCATTTCAAAATTATTTAAAAATAATTTTATTTTAACTAAAAAAGTGGAATTGTTTCTTATAAAAACAATATTTCACACCCACACACATAAAAATCAATAAATAAAAAATTATATTATATTATAATTTTTTTTATAAAACTAGAGCAATCATGGATCATCCATCATGATCTAGAGATGGAACCAGCGATGTCATACTTCAGTCGAACGCACCTGTAAAAAATCCATATACCCTTGAAGGAATGTGGAACATAAAAGGGAGGCCCAACCTATGATTCTAAAACCTAAAAATCATATTCCATAACATCCATGGATAGCTGAGAGGATAGGTTGAACATACATCAGAAAAATCAAAACATCCATATCACGACTAATAATGGTCCGTCCCTTAGTATAAGATCACACATTAAATCTATATAGGATCAAGAAAAACATTTCCTCAAGATAAATTCTTATAAAAATGTAGAGAAACAGAGCTTCTTTGAAAAATTGAAATGAAGAAGTACAAAGGCCACTTACCTAGAGAGATATTGTGCATCCACCATGAATATAAAAAGCCGAATGAAATGATCTAAAAGATTTGGGAGTCTCTAAACTTTCCTAGGAGTTATAATAGGTTTCAATAAATAAGGTCATACATTGAATGAAAATAAAATCATACGTATACCATGGTTAATACCATATTCCCCAAATCATTCATTATATGAGCCCCATTTATGAATTAAATTTTTTGATTCACAAGATACATTGAAAAGGGTGGAACCCTATAATAAAAACACTAATATAAATTTTCATGATGCGAAAATGTTTCATGGATTGTAGTATTTTCATGCTCTAAACTTGTCCATGGAATATTATTAACAACAGTTTCTCATCGCGTGTCCAATTCATTAAATAAAAGTGTCTAGCATACAATTCACTAACTAGATTCTGTAGAGAAATCCCAAACCACCTCTGATTTTTTCCAAACCCAAGGAGAACCCTAGAAAGACTATGATACATTTATATTCAGAATCCATTTATTCAAAAAAAATCACCAAAATTTATTTCACTTTAATTAATAAATTTTCTTTATCCTTGAATGTTATGAAATGAACCCAAAAAAATGATAAAAAAGAGAGATGATAAATTCCTAAATTAAGGTTATAGTAAGTTACAAAAATATCATCATAAGAATTTATATTCATGAGATGTTATGTGGAAGAATGGAGATTCATAAATAGGTGAGGCCACTACACCTTCATAGGCATTTCATACTCCCTTGTATTGTGAGAATATGAACTTTTTCATAATAACAATCTAACAAATAGAATAAACATTCCACACAAGACACTCACTAAAGACTCAGGGATCTCCATTTGCTAATCTAAAATAGAAATATTTATCTCTTACATGATCTCTTTCCAACTCATAACATCATAGTGTTTATGATAATAATTTCTGAGCAATGATATATGGAGAATATCATATATACCAATAAACTAGACCAATAATTCAAACCAATATGGAACCTTCCCATGTAAATTAGCGGCATCAAATGGTCAAACATATCTCAGAGTCAAATTCCCATTTTTACAAGCTGACAGTGTCCTAATCGAGGAGATACATTCAAGAAAACCCAATCACCAAATGAAAAATACAATTGATAATTTTGATGATCCATATATGACTTATGTCAACTTTGAGCGATAACCAAATGTTGACATATATATTGAATCCTCATTAGAGTGTCCTGAATGAGACTCAGTCCTACCAATGAGTCATTTCCCACCTCTTCCCATTAATGATGTGACCTACATGGAGACCATTCAAAGCCTCTAATGGCACTATTCTAAAAAAGACTAATAATTTTTTGAAGAAAACTCAATCATCATCATATGGTTATAAATGATCCACTAAAAACTGAGACAAGAGCACAAAGAATACCCTCCTAGATTTGAATAGCATTCTCTGTCTCTCTATCTGTCGATGGATTTTATGATTTACTCAATATAAACTGAGTCCTCATTTCCTCATATAGAATCTTAGAAAATATCAATGTAAACCGAGGATCCCTATCCAAAATGATGGCATAGGGAACCCCATGTACCCTCAAAATCTCATATACTTAGAGCTTACACAAATCATATATATTACTAGTGTCCCTGGTTGGAATGAAATGATATGGCTTTTTCAAATGATCAACCACCACTTGAAAATAATTTCTCTCACAAGGAGTCCATCGTAATCCAAGAAAAATATTCTATGGACACCTATCCAATTTCCAAAATTGAACCGAGTGATGATGGATAAAACCAAAATGTTTTATATGCTATCCACATATCTGTTGGAATGTGTAAAAATGGGACACATAATCTAAAATGTCACACTTCATACCCAGAAACAGGAATATATATATATCATTTCATGACACATTATCAAATTTCCCGAATGAACATCCCAAGAAGAACTATGATAAGAAAATAAAAATGATATTCACACTAATGTCAGGATGAAAAATAAATCACCTAATGGAGAATACTACATAATGGGAGTGACCAAAATGAAATAATCCCCTAACCATAATGGTTTACTTGAATTTATCTAAACTCAAAATCTCAATATTGACCCAATAGAAAATACTCATTGAGAGAAGATTTAAACTGAAGAATTGTCAGAACTGAGCATGAAACATCCTTTTTAGAATCCAAATGTCACTCAGTAAGTTCCCCAGTTCATGAGATTCTAAAACAAATTGGGATGGTACATTCCTGTTAATAGAATTTCAAACAACATTACCCTTCCGTATGGTGTATACGATGATGAAGTCAAACATATAAAGGTATTCCACCAATTATCATTAAATGATATTCATGTATTTTTTTTGGAAATATATAAATCAAACTCTAATGATTAGAAATGACTATTAATATTTCACAAAAAATATAGTTCCACCAACAATTATGTGCATGCATAACTCTAGAAAGCTCGAAATCATATATGGGGTAATTGAAATGATGAGGCCAAAGTTGAAAAAATCAATGTCCCTAAAAATGGTTATTTTCCAAAAGTACGCAACCCAAACTAGCCCCAAAAGTATCATAGTACACTATATACCTCTTACCAAGATGAGGTAAGATCAAAATAAGTGATGATATCAGAATACATTTAAAATCATCGAAAGAGATTAAGAATTTTCATCCCATATGAATTTCAACCTTCTCCTTGAAATAGTAGTAAAAGGTTACACCAAATTTGATAAATCCTTGACAAACTATCAATAGTGTACTTCAAGAATAAGGAAGCTCTAAATCTCATAGTTGGTCAGTGGCTCCACCCATGAAAATAAATACTTAACCATATCAAGATCAACCAAAATACTACACTAAAAATTCAAGTTCCCTAAGAAAATATTTTCATAGATATAGAAGCTTTATTTCAAAATATTTCCATAAAAATGGGTAATTCATCTGATTTCAACTGAAAAAATCAAATAGTGCTCATGGTCAAACTCAGAACCCAAATAAACAAAAATATCATCAACAAACACTACCCCATATGTTTTGAGATACTTATGTAATATGCAGTTCATAAGAGATATAAAAACTACAGGAAGATTAGTTTTTCCAAAAGGCCACATAAGATATTCAAAATGTCCATAGCTGCTCCTAAAATTTATCTTCATTATATAAGACTCCTAACCTTTGATCTGATTATAACCTGAATGATGATAAATTTTCAAAAACCACTTTTCAACCATTAAATGTTCAAAAGAATATTCCACTCAGAGAAATGTATAGTTATTCTTAATCGTGACCTGACTGAAAGCTTCCATTTTTAATGAAATAAAATCCATAGTACAAAGGAACCACAAAAACACATCAAGGTGGTTGAAAGTAGTGCAAACCCATAGCATCATTGGCCACAAATTTCATCCCCTCCTTAGTAAACGCACCCAAGAAAAAGAAATAAATTGCCCTTTGATCTGAGGAAGCCATGGAAGCCAAATAATCCGCCACCATATTACCCTCCCACCATGTGTGAGACACTATCATATTGTTGGCCCTGAACGTGTTGCATTTTCTAATGGTGTATGAGATATGCCAACGAAAAATTACCCTTTCCAATAATTGCATTATAGAGCAGCAAAGAGTCAGACTCCACCATATAAACCTCGAGCTGTCTTTGACTACACATTTCCAACCTCATGGTCATGGCTAGAGCCTCCTCCTGCAGCACATCACCTCACCCAAAGAAAGTCGTGAACGCTGCAACAACAGAACCCTTATGATCTCTTACAACCCCACCCCCCCACGCATCTCCCCCCCCCCCCAATAAGAGATCCGTCCATGTTGAGTTTCAGACCATGTCGAGGGGGAATCCAACGTACCCAGGTGCCCTGTTCTGCACATATAGACCGAGGAGCAGTTGGAAGAAAAGGAGCAACTGGACTCGCAGACGGTGCATGGTGACAGTCAGGACAGAGGCGAAGCAGATCAAGCAGGGTATTCTTCATATTGAAGTGAATGATTACTTGCGATCCCTATGCACCATTGTGTCACGCCTCATTCCTGGCCTTCCAGAGCATTCAACAGCCTGCAATCAGAAAAATAGATCGGGTCTTCCTCTCCGCACCGTGTGAACCAGCTCCTCTAAACCACGACACCATGAAACCTTCCTGCTCCCCTCTAGATGGAACCCAGCCGAAGGAAGCCCCAAAATATGTCCAGAGTCCGATATCCCATTCACTCTTATAAAAAATATACTCCACTGTGTCTTGGTTCGGGAGCCTGTAGCACCAGCACCTGGAATCCAGATTCATGCCCATCCTCTTCATATTTTCGGCAGTTGGAAGAGCCTTGTTCCTCACTCTCCAAAAAAGGAAGTTGTATTTAGATGAAAGCTCCTTGAACCACAGCTGATCCCCGTACTGATCTTCACCTGATATATCTCTCGTGATGTGCATAAAATCATTAATGGAGAAGATACCTGACATTGAAGCTGTGAAAATAAGTTTATCTGGGACATCGCTGGATACAATGATATTGAAGATGGAAATTTGATCCTCATCAAGAATAGCCTAAATAAATCTGGGATGCCCACTTGCCTCTCTGAAGGACATGTTCAGAGTGGGGAAACCCGGGAAGTATAGTCTCCCTACCCCCCCAATCTTGTTGCCAGAAATTGGCATTCCCTTTACCTACTAGCCACCTTGAATGATGTTGTAGAATCTCCATATAGGGGTGAATCACCTACCAGATCCTAGAGGGTCTCTATTTCTATGCACAGATATCCTTCCCATAAATATCCTGCATAGTCCTGCCCCATAAGGATCTACCTTCCATAGACTCCCATGCTAGCTTGGCATGAAGTCCCTTCATGGTTGAGAAAGCACTCTTCAGATTAATACCCCCTTCAGCAAGAGGCCTTGCAAGACGTTTCCCTGAAGCCTAGTGGTTCTTTCCTTCCATCTGACCATCCCATACAAAGGATATCAAAATCTTATCCAATTTGGAGGTTACACACTTGGGAACCTTCAGGGTGGAAAGAATATGCATTGTAATGGAAACCAGAACGTTGTTAACAAGTGTTATACATCCTCCAAAAGATAAAAACCTGTTCTTCCAGTTGAGAATACGACCCAAAATTTTGTTGATGTGCTTATAAAAATGTTATAACCTTAGGGAAGAAGGACTAACCGGAGCCCCAAGATATTCCATTGGAAATAATCCTCACTCCATATTCAGAATAGACCCTACAGCCCTCACCCTCCTTTCCGACACATTTCTTGATATGTAAAAGGTACTTTTCTCTTTATTGACAACCCACCCACTCCACTTGTAGTATTCCCCTAAAATATCATTCAAACCTTACACTGACCGGTTAATGCCATTAATAAAAATGATGGTGTCATCTGCGAACATCAAATGCGAGATCCCCCTGGTATCCGGCCTATTATGATAATGGAATATTGTCCTTGTGGTAAGACCTTGATTGATAAAGCCGCTGAGCACATTTTGAGAGACAATGAAAAGAGTGGGAGATAAGGGATCGCCTTCCATAAGAACATGGTAAGTTTTGAAAAAACCAAATTGCCTACCCATAAAAGAAGAAGAAATCCAAGCTAAGCTAAAGCACCGGAAGAGTAAGTCAGAATTCCATGTTGAAAACCCCATGCAGTTCAAGACTCTGAGCACAAAACCCCATTCCACTCTATCATAGGCCTTGCACATGTCTAACTTAACCACCACATTGCCCCCGAATGACTTGTTATTAATTCCACTTACCATTTCATGAGCTACTCCAATAGAAACCTAAATAGACCTCCCTTCAATAAACCCATGTTGTTCCAAAGCCATCCAGGAATTCAAATGAGGGGCTAGACGTTTGTTGAGAATGCTAGCCAAATTCTTTTACGGGATGTTACACATGCTAATGGGCTGGTAATGGTTAACAGACTGAGGATTACACATTTTCAGAAGATGAACCATCTTTGTGGCACATGAAATCCGCAGAAAGTTTCCCCCCGAAAGAAGTCTTGGATTGCTCTCACAAGATCCCCTTTAATACAATCCCACGACACCCTGTAAAATGAACCTGGAAAACCATCTGGCCCAGGAGCACTCTCCGGGTTCAAGGACCAAAGTGCCTCACGAATTTCAGCCTCCTCCGGAATCCTCCTCAAATCCTCATCAACGCCCTCTAAAACACATCTATGAATCCCTCCAAAAATATCAGAGTCTCCTCACGGGTACCCCCCTTCCATATTTAGATTGGGGTCAGCCAGTAAGGATCTGATAGCCCCACTGATCAGGCCCCCTACCTCATCACAGTCTCTAGAGTAAGACCCATATTCTCTCATGAGGTTTGGCCGATGGACCCTGCGTCGTTCTCTGATGCAAGCATGAAAGTACACAGAGTTCTGATCCCCCTCACGAAGCCATCTGATTCTAGCTCCCTCCCTAGCCAGCCTTTCTTGAGGTAAGAGACTATCCGTAAGCCTATCATTTTTGATCCTAAGATCATTAAACAGATCATCATCCCACTCTAATTCCAGTCACTTCTCCATGGTTTCCACCTCTTTACTTATTTCACTCAAAGCCTGATCACGAGCAGGGATCTTCCTTACCCAGGGTTGGAGAAGATATTTAAGTCATCTTAGCTTGTTATGTAGAGTAACCCGTGTATTTCCTCGGTGCTGTAAATCCCATGCTTCCCTAACCACATCAAGAAAGTCAGGTTCCTCCATCCATATTTTGGAAAATGACACGGTCTCCACACTTGACATCCCTGTTCCCAAAGAAACACGAAGTGGCGAGTGATCATAAAGGCAATGAACTAGGTGAGTAACTTTGGAGTCTGGGAACATTGTTATTGCAGCCACATTCATTAGGCACCGATCAAGCCGACTGTACTTTATTCTATCTCCTCGCTGATTATTGCACCATGTGAAGCTAATGCCCTCATAACCCACATCCATCAAGCCATTCCTGGCCATGAAAGAACTAAAAGAAAGACTGGAATTCCTTGGGAAGACGCCCCCCCTCCTCTTCCGAGCAACCAATGATGTTAAAATCGCCCCCAAAAATCCAGGGGACATTCTCTAGATTAGTAGAATCTAACTCACTCCAAAGAACCTCACGATCCAGGGCATTTCATTTGGCATAAATGAAAGAAAACAGAAACACATGACTCCCTACTAAGATTTTTGTAGTCAAGAATTGATCAGATGTCCTTTGGAGATCAACAGACAAAACATCCTTCCAAAACAGCCTGATATATGAGTTAGGAGGGTCCCCATGTATGAAACCAGTGTCCTTGAGCCTCTGAGAATACTCACTGATCTTACTTGAAGCCTGTTTTGGCTCCATAATAGCCACCAAAGCTACTTGATTACTCCTAAACTCATTGACGATGAAATCAGTCTTCGCCCGGGTCCCAAGGCCTCGTGCATTCCATATTAGGACTTTAGACATTAAAACGGCCACGTCTGGCTTTAGTCCCAAACTCCTAGCTCTTAGCATGAGGAGATACCGTTACACCTGCTTGCACACCATATTTTGATTGAGATTGAGTTCTCATACCTAGGCTCACCTACGAGGAACCTGCCCCTAGAGAAACCAAACAGTTCAAACGAACCTTGCATGAAGCTTGTGGATATTTAATGGAACGCCCATCCAACCTGCTGTGATCCAACTCCAACACCAGTGTAGGAGAGCATGGAGGAGAAGGAGGAGCGGGGGGATCTCGAGATGGTGAAGGTAGAGGGGATGATACAACTGGGAAAAAATACAGAGCCATGGAGGCGGGATCACTGGATTCTTCACGCGCAGGCCCTGGCTCCAGCAAAGTGATCTCAGAGATGATGATGGAGTGAAGAATCTAGTCTACAACAGACAAAGAATGCCTCCAAACTCCATTACTGAGAGACACCCCCATGGATGACAGACCAACCTCTGGAACGGCCATTGAACCCCACCCGGGGCTCTATGAACTAGAACTAAGGCACGAGAGGAGGTCGCATCACTAACTACAACAGCATCTTGCATGGAAGAGGAAGCCTCTGACAATTGGATGAAAGGAACCACCGCAAGCCCTTTCCCATGACCACCTCCCACTGGGACTGAAGGAACCCGAGCGCTAGAATGCAGAGGGATAGACCTCCGGACTTCATTTGGACAAGCAGCTTCCCTCCAAGCTTTGCGACATACCTGAAAGGAGTGGACAGAGATGAGGCAGTGGTTATAATACCCGAGGTAGGCCAGGTAAACCAGAGGATGGTGGTGGTCTGGAAACCCTTCAATCCTGATCAACATATGATCCTGCAGAGGCCGAGAGACATCCAATTCTACACAAATCCTTGCGACCGAGGCTTCCACCAACCGCGAAGTTCTCTCATCAGTGCACAAAAAGCATCCCAGAGAATCCCTGATGGCCTTAAGAAAGGACCCATTCATGAGAGGGAGGGGAAACCCTAGAAGCGAAGTCCAGACTACTGCCGATGGGCATTCATGACTGAAATGAGCCTCCATCGACCATCTTGTGAGGGAGAAATTCCAATGCCCCACGGAACACGGACTCCTACACCAGCCCTTCACGAAGTCTGCCCTAGAAGCCAAGACGATGTCGAAAGCCTTGCGATCCAGCATAGAAACTGTCGCCGGAAGATCTAAACCCCAGCGTCTGACACAGTCTTGGAACAATGCAAGAGGAGGCTTAACAGCACCAAAACACGCAACCAGAGTCCACTGAAGGTCCGAATCAGCCACAGTGAAGGATGCTGCTGAAACCTCTAGAACTGGGGAACCATCCTCGGAGAAAGAAACCACTGGATCGGTTGATGAGAAGGCCTTATTCAGATCCACCCCTGGAAGAGGACGAAGGAGAACCTCCTTGAAAGAGGGGAGGGGAGGATGACCAGATCCACCACCAGGCACCGAAGAACCAGAAGCACGACCCTCTGGGGGGATTGAGGCAGCGGGCTGGAGGGAAGAAGAAACCACTGGATCAGTTGAAGATTTAAATAGATCCACCCCTGGAAGCGGACGAATAAGCGCCTCCTTGAAACATAGAAGCGGAGATTGACGAGGGACGCCTCCAGGTTCCGGACCTGATTCAAATTATGATAGTAAATGAATAATGAGATTTAATCTTCTACCTTCATGGAAAAGAGTATAGGGGATGCCAAAGGAGAAACATTCGGATGAACAAATCCTTTCTCTATCGGATTATCCAACTGATTAATGTCTCTTTCATCTCGGGTAGTTTCATATTATATGAGGGTATTGAACCTATCTGCATAACTTGAACTAGATCGATCATGAAAACTACCACCCGCACTATATAAAGACTAATTAATTCTTCTGGTGAAACATCCAAAAATCCCCAAACAATAGCGGGAAGATCAATAATATAATAAACATCATCATGCTCAATTGCAATAATAGACAACAAACTCATGTACTCTAGGTGGGAAGATCCTACATGACCACACCTTAGATCATACACTCCTAGAAACATTCGAGATCCCCCAACAACAATGAAGAAAAAGACGTGCTAATGGTAACAATCAATCACATCACATTGAGAAATTAGTTAATCCATCAGAAAGATAATGATTTGTAGATCCGGATGGAGAATGTGGAAATCCCATACTAACTCTACATCAACTATTGATAAAAAATAATAAGGTCATTGAAACCCCTACTCTATATTCATCGCAAGTTGTTTAACCAAATCCATAACAAAAGAAATGATCTCCATTGTATGTTTAATCATATCTATAAAATGGGAACAATTAAATGAATCGGAGGAATTGGTATAAAATAATGTATCTGCTACTCATGTTGAAATAAATATGGTACCTCTAACGTTCACTAGGAATGTGTCAAACTCTGTCAGAAACTCATCTTCAATGTAAAGGTGTTTCACTTATAAGGCCTATTGTTGGAGCCCTGTAGTCTTTGAAGCATCTAAATGTGATGGGTTTTCCTTTAGATCTAATAATTTATGATGATAAATAGGCATAAACATATCCTTAAAGAATCACTATAAATGTTCATATAGGTCACAACAATTACACATCATTGCAATTGTGGGGAAAGAATGTCAGGTGTCTCTGACATTTCCACATTTATAGCAAGTCAACGGGACACTACTAGATGTAACTGATCGTGTGAAGAATATACATTATTGAAAACTACATCAAACACCCATGTGAGGCTAATGAAACTTCCTCTTCCTTCCCTATGCACCACTAGAATTACCACTAGGGGAAGAGAAGGGACAGAGTAACCAAACTTGCCTTCATATCAACCTCTCCCATTATATCCCTTTCAACAATTAGTTCATACGTAGAATTCTTCTATATATATAACTATGATATGATATCCATTTTTAATCCTTTTAGGTACTCTTGATCCTTCATATTATCATTCTTTACTACCTCTGAAGTAAAATTATCCACCTCTATGAACTGAATGGTGTATGCTGAAACTAAACACTCCCCTATCTACAAGGAGAGGAACTCTAGAGGCATCACCATCATCAAGGAAAATGGATAGAACTGCTAGAATATGTTATTATTTAAAACCTTATATTCCAATACAATATTTTTATTTCTTTATTCCATGGAATACCAACATCATATTCTATGACCCACAAGTCTGAACACCATGCACATCACCATAATGTTCATAGGTGTATCCAAGAAGTCTAAGATCTAATAAATCTTGTACATACAATCCTATTTATCACTATATTCATTCATACCTCTAATGGGCATTGGATTCTCCTATAGAATCCCATGATTTCTTTTGTTTTACAACCTATAGGTGACAAGACACTTTCCCATACTCGGATTCCAATACACGAATTCTTCATGTGCATCGAGATTCTCATGTAGGGTGCGATTAATAAAACTGAGTATCACACAACCAATTTATCATTAAAAACTATGCACAGTTATAAGAGGTGTATTTTATGATAATAATTAATATAATGTATATTTTAACTTACATACACTCAATCATAGATCCATTGTTAATTAAAAAATACCACACAAATCATGGATCATACCTTCTTTGGATCCATGTCATAATGATGATCAAATATGACAAAAATGGTTATAATTATCCACAAGCTTGGTGAAATTTCACTCGGTATCCACAAGGTTCTATGAGATAATCATGGTACTCTATATCCATTAGGTAATTTGAGTAATTTCATGTTACTCCTTATCCACATGGTGCATTGAGTAATGGTCATACTATAAGGCCATTATGCTCCATAGTCATCATCTTAGATCACAACACACACTCCCCCACTAATGGGTAATCATACCACACTGGTAACCTATCACATGTACCAATTTTTAAATATCAAAATGATATATAATGAAAAATAAGATAAATAATAATAATCATAAAAAATAACACATCATGAGAAATATGGATGAATCATGGATATCAAGTTAATCAACATTGAACATGGAAATATACTACCATAATAAAACTCATGGATCAATGATCATTTATGGCCGACATGGAAATGCACTCACCCAAAATAAATTACTATCAATTTATAACATAGACTATGAACTAGAATCAAAACATGTAAACATGTGTATAGAGGTTCCCTAAATAGTAATGAAACTACCTACCTTATGGTTTTTGGCATCCACAAACTCATTGGATCAAACTACTCGATAAAGGTTACCAGAACTGATACCAACTATTTTATTTTAAAAATTTAATAAAACACCACATAAAATAATAGTTTCTTCATCTTGGATAATTTAAAATTAACATTCTTTATCTTTCCATGAGCTAACATTTTGTACCTATAGAGAATCATAATTTCAACATGATAATAGTTTTCTACCACTAGAATATTCCTGTATAAACATAAAATAAGAAATCAATATCACTATTTGATAATTTCTATATTATTATCATTTAATAACTCTATATAATTAAATCCATAAGAATAGAAGAACTATATTTAAAATTTTCAAACATAGGATTCCAAAAAAATATCCCCATGAGAAAAATTGCTCTCGAGAATAGAGTATAGAGAGGGAGTTTATCCATGATATATAAATTAGAAGAATGACCTAGTTTGATCAAAGTGGAATTCTCATAAATAAGTTTAAGGGTTTTCATGAATCTTTAATCATGATAAGGGATTAAAAATCTAAATGTAGTAACATATAGATCATTTAGAATATGTATAGCCACATATATTTTCCCACAATTAAGAACCACAGATTAAATTCATCATTTAGTTTTTCATTTAATGATTTCATAATTATGAAGTGTTTATGTTCTCCAATAATATGAGTTACAAATAATAAATCATTCAAAAAATTCATTCCCATAATTTTAGGCATATAAAATCATCAAATACATGTTATTGGTTTGAACTAGGAACAGTGGAAACAGAAGTTTTAAAAAAAATTCAACCAAAAAGGGTGATTCAAGAGGGTTACATGTTTCTACCCTTATGCTACACCTAGAAGTTGCATAATGGTTTTTGGATTCTAGTATGCATCATTTGAAACATAGAAACTACACATACATAGCTCATGCTACTGTTGTATCTCAATTATGTAACTCTTATGTGACCATTGGAAATGCATGTTTACCCTTATGTAGTTCTAGGTATGTACCCATATTAAATATATAATGAAGGATTTTACTTATGAAAGATGGGAATAACCTTATGTGCAGTTTATATTATCCTTATGCGAGGATTAAAACTCATATTTTACCATTACACAACTCTTAAAAACATGTCCTAACAATTATAAAACCCATATATAAAATGGATTACCCTTATGTATCCCATATTAAAAGGGTTTAACTCTTATGAATATAAAATATTTACATTGTAAATTATAGGTAAAACTCACTTACACATTTTAAACCCATAAAATATCAATATTACCATTAAGAATTATATAAATCAAGAGATAATACAACTATAGGGTCTTTAAAAACCTCAATGCCCTTAAATAAGGCATATGTACCATGTAAGGGTATGAATTTAATAGAATTTTTAATTTCTCATATAAATATAATTATATATTAAATAGAAATTATTTTTTAGAATCTTTATAAATTAACAATGTTACAATTGTCATCCCATAATTAATTCACATCCTTGAGAAGTGTCTCTTGTAGTCTTTCTCAAACAAATTTGGCCACTCATCTTGAATATCTGAATCTCACTACCATGTAACCTAATAGATTCATACATACTTCTTTTGGTTAGAAAAATATTTTCTTGTCATCCCACAATGAAGATTCTCAATCTAATCTATAATCTACACTGATCACTCCTTTTATGATTTTTCAGGATCCAACTAAACATCCCTAAAATTAGTAACATGTGCAGTATTGGGTATGTACCACTAGTGCTGAGATACATGAAACACATTGTTAATACCTCAGTAACGTGAATGAAGATGTAGGTGGTATTCCACTATACCAACTCTTTTCGTGATCTCAAAGGGTGTAAAATAACACGAGGGATGATTACCTTTGTTAATCAGACATCGGTGGCCTAACTGAGGACTCACTCTCATGAAAACCTAACCACCCATAGGAAAGTCCAAAGGTATCATACTATGGTTAGTATTAGATCTCATAAAATTCTATGTGGTGATCAACCTGTTCTAAATCAATTACTCTATCTCAAAGATATCTTGACCAAAACTAGGACCCATACCTATTGCCTTACCAGCCTCATGCCAATAGAGTGGTGAATGATAAGGATTCATATAAAGATCCTCATAAAGTTCCCTCTGAATTTAATTATAGTAACCATTTTTGTATGACTAATCAACCAAGTCTATGTAATCATACCAAGATCCACCAAATTCCTGATCACAATCTTGGATTAAATCCTCTAATATTACAATTGTACACTCCAGTTGTCCCTCTGTCTAGGGGTGGTATGATGTGCTCAATCTCAACATAGTCCCTAGGGTCTTCTATAATACCTTCCAAAAGTATGATGTAAAATGTGTTTCCCTATAATAAAAACTCTCAAAATAACTCCATTTATGTGTAATATCTCACAAAAAACATCTTTCCCATCGTGCCTACTGAGTGAGTCTCTCATATCAGAAATACATAATGATCCTTTTCCAGATGATCAAAATTCATCTAGATAGCATCACAGATCCTCATTGTTTTGGGAAACCCATTCAGAAAGTTCATCATGATGTCCTCCCATTTACACATATCCATTTGATGTTTCTATATAAAACTACTAGGATAGTTGTGTTTGGACTTTACCCTCTGGCATGTAAGGCATCGAGAAAAAAATAAGTGATGTAAATTTTCACCTAGGCTACCAGAACATTCATTAGAAGTGGTGGTAAATATTTTCTCCATATGATCTAACTCCCTTATAGAGTAGTGTAAGTGCGTCATTTGATCCTATAAAATGGAGGAAGTTAATGCTACTCACCCATGCACAAGGATCAGATAGTTATCACACAAAGACCTCATGGGTATCAGGTTACCACTAACAAGCTATTCTGGCATCACAACACACTCTAGGTCAGTTTCATGTCCTACCTTTACCTAAACTACCATTGAATATGTGACCACCAAGGGAATACAAGTCATAAATATCTAATCATCAGAATCATCAATACTCTAGTAGTCTAATAAGCTCATTATAAACTACTAGTCCTCTTAAGGCTGCTCACCATGCTCATGCCGAACCTATGTCTTACAAATAAGATAATCTATAGTTTCATTATTTTTCCATGGGGCATAATACTTATAAAAGTGAATATTATGAATATCATATACCTAAAACCTCTTCCTAATGTTTAGGTCATTCTATGTGAATATTTAATAGAGGCTTTTATAGTCAATGTAGAAAAAAACCTCACACTAAAGAGATAGTTTCACCAACACATCAGAACATGGAACACAGATGCCAACTCCAATCCATGAGTGGGTAAGACCCACTCATGTATTAATATCTTATGTGTCCCATAATATACTACCTACTCCTTGTACATTAGTAACACACTACAACAAATTCTTGATAAAGTATAATACACTGTGTATCTAATCCATGGAATGAGGAGTATCTGCAATGGAGTTATAGTAAACCTCATCTTCATATCGAGAAACACCTCTTCACACAGATCTAACCATTAGAACTTTAGTCCAATAAACATAAGTGCATTAATAGGTTCATACATATGAGAAAAGTGCTAGATAAAACAACAGTTGTATCCTTATACTTCTAAGAACCTTATAATCTCAAACACGTTTAGGGGATATGTCCAGGATATCACTACCTCTATATTATTAAATTCCATGACTATAAAATTCTTAAACACAACATAAATTAAGAACATAGCCTCCTAAATCCATAAGATACACCTATATATCATGGAATAAAGAAAAATTTCTTAATGATTACATAAGACTATCTTGAGGTTTCTATCATGCTACTCTAGGACTGGTGAGTAGATAAGAAAGTTATCAAATAACACCAAGAAGAATGATTTTAGGTATGGGTGGATAATCTTTTTCCATAGATCCATGCAAACTATAGGAAAAATTTTCAATCAAATTGGTATCAAAAATTACTTTTGTAGCCCATAACGTCCCTAAAACATCATCTTTTTTATTATCCTCTCTAAATTACATCTAGTGATATCCCACTTTGAGATCAATCATGGAGAACCACTAGGCTTTCTATAACTAATTGAAAAGATCATAAATCATAGGAAAATTATATTCTTTTTCACCATCACCTATTTGAGTTTCTATTAATCAATACATAGTCAAATACTACAATCCAACATTTTAGAAAACAATATAGTTGCGCCCCAGTGTGAAGTGATTTTCTAGATATATCCCTTTTTCTCTGAGTCATAAAGATGAACCTTGACCTAGAATGGTTCATCTTGAAACATACGATAAGGAATTATCAAAATTGTTTTACACCTATCATGATCTCTATATATAATTCAAATCCACTATCAGGTGGAATTTATGTGATGTATTCTATAAATATGTTCTGATAGAGATCTACCTTTAGAGGAAAAGTTGAGGGGGCTTCCACTGATCCTGCTAAAAGATCATATCCCACCATTTGCGTTATGATCATCTCAAGATTATTAACGCATATAAAAACTCTAAATGATCTCTATATCCCATCTCTAGTAATAAATAAACTCTCTACCTTTAGTAAATTAATGAACACTATTCTCTAACAGAAATCGATGTGAGTTCATAAGCTAGTCAGCTAGTCTGTTACAATATTCAAATTAAATCACATCATCTCTAGAATAATGGAGTCTCGTAGATGCCTAGAAATGAATATATGATACCCTAGTAATTGATGAAGATGGTTTAATTTTATGAACAATGGTGTATACGGGGAAAGTAACTCAATGGATAACATGACCACTATGTTAATTCCATAAACGTCTTGTGTAGATATGAAGGAATCACACACACAAGAATCAAACAAGGTACTAGAAAATTTAGTAATGATCAAAACCATACATCATATATTAGATGGTACCCCACCACCAACTATCAAAGTCTAGAGAAATATGTATATATGGCATACCTCTACTTCACGACCCTATCCTTGAGACCCATGACTAGTATAAGACATTTCCCATGTCAAACACTTGAGAAATTATATGGATCCATAAGAAATAGATTGAGTTTGTTTCCCACCTATATGAAAAATGGACCCATATTCAAGGTGAATAAACAACTAGAGATGTCTCATTGTTCCACACTATCGATTAGTGGATTTAGGTGTTGTACAGAACATGAGGTATTGATTGATAATTCCATAGTAAAATCACTTTGGAACTCCTCCTAAGGAGGTTGATGAATCCAAAATATTCTCAGCCAACATACCACTAGCCTACTGCATATCTCTATTCTTCCTCTTCCAAATACCCAACATGGCAATCATCATTGTGGTAGGAGGTCCATCGCTCTATTTAACTAAGAGTGAATTGAAACCAACATCTTAATCCTCTTATAGACCACTCTTTATCATCAGGTCCTTATAGAGAACCCGAGTGTAAGTAGTCAGGTTTATGTTCATGACCTGGAATCTAAACTCTAATTGAATTATAATATCAAAATTAATATCTTTTTTTTCCTCACATCCAAATAAGATATGAATAAAGGAATCAATATATAAAAATAATTTTTTGTAAATACATACAGCCATCACATTCTGAAAAATCTCAATGAACCCTTATGCTCAGTCCATATTCATCATTCCTGAAAGGAAATCCTCCAAGAAGAGTTCATTTTAATTTCCCCCACGTGAGACCATCTCAAATTCTTTTCTAGATCCTTACATCCCACCAATGCCCAAAAACTCCATGCAATATAAATTTCACAATATTCAATATTTAATCATCTTGGTTCTCAAAAATGTAATATATTTTCACAAAAATATGAATCTAATCCTCTATATCAGGAGGGACACAAGTTCCCCATAATGATGGAGGAGGTTAGAGATGAAATTCTTGATCATAGTCAGCCATAATCCTTGTGAATCCCTTACACTGGATGGCTAATATGAAAAAAAATCATAGTAGAATTGGTTCTTGCACCTGATCTATTTGATAGGGTATGAGAGCATGCTTTGTAGAACCCTCTTACACAATATGTGGTCCCACTAGTATTCAGTATAGTGGAATCTCCTCTAACATTAAGTTAAACATTAAGACATAACTTATTATACTCTAAATAGTCAAATGGATTACAAAACGTTTTCCCTTTGACCATAACACACTGTATATCCATCCTACCACTAACCATTCCTCCTTCCCATTTCATGTTATTCACAATCATATATACACAAAGAAAACATAATAGAATGATCAGTTCACCTAAAAATTCTAATGAGGATATATCACAACGGAATTGTAAACCTATATATCACACAACCATATATACAAGCCTATACTAAATGATAGCACACATCAAATAATTGTATTTATGAAATAATATTCATCACAACAACATGTATATATATGGAATGTGAACCTATGCCCCAAATAATTATTCCTAAATGCACCTGAAATATCATAAAAATTGTAACAACAATTTCATTCATCGTAACTCGGTGTTCTCTCACACATGTTCTAGCTATGAACATGGATTATCCTCACCCAAGAACAATACAACTATCTTCTTTCTACCATGACCTAGGTTAGTTCAATAATAAATGTATAAATATACCCTCTCATAAAATTTTTAACACCATGACCACAACCACTTAGTCCGAACCAAAGTTCCACACGACCTCATGTATGCCTCCCCATATGCAATAGGATTATAACTAGTAGCAGGGGTCAAAGGCCATAAATAGATTCTATACCATCAATATTATGTTACAAGACAAAAAATAATTTGATAGAATTTTAATAAATAAATGATCATTGTATACATATAGAATCTATCATAATTTTATATCATTCTTACAAGAAGTAAACCAACTCCCAAAGTGGAATGTATAACCAGAGTATAAATACAATAAATATATGAATAAATAAGTAAATTGTGGTGTATCTTGTACTCTGTCATGTTACCTCCATCATATTCATTATCCAATTCTCAACTATCATTCATTTTCCCCTTTCCCCTACTCTGTTACTTATATATAATGTCTACATGTGCATCATGATTCCTGTGTAGGCTATGGGAAATAAAACCCAGTAATATGCAACCAAAGAGTCCATAACAAGTCTACACTTGTATAAAAGGTGTATTCTATGATAATAATAAATGTGAAGGAAATCATAATAAACACACATTCAAACACCATCAGGTTGTATGTTAACCATTAACCCAAAAACCCATGTTCATACATGTCTTGGATACATGTCATAATAATGATCAATGATATTAGAAATGATCAAAACAAGGTACAAGGATGGAGAAATATAACTCAGTATCCAAAAGGTTAATCAAGATAATCAGGATTCTCATTATACACAAGGTATATATAGTAACAACAAGTTACTTGGTATGAAAAAGTAGCATCAAGTAATGGTCAAAACATATTGCAATCAAGCTACTCAATATCCACATTGTTAATGGAGTAATGGTTGGTCCAAATAGAAAACATGATCCATTGACATCATCTTCACTCATCACACATACTCCCTCTATAAGGATTAATCATTCCATGATAGTCACCTTTCACATGTAATAAGTCCCAAACCACTACAGGAAAGATAATCCATAGTAAACTAAAGCATGTTAAACATACATAATATGGAATAATGAGAAAAATTGTAGCATCATGAATATCATGTGAATTATCATTAAAACCTTCAATAATCTACTCTAATAAAACACATGGATCAATGATCGTATATGGGTGACATTACAACATGCAAACCCCCAAGAAATCACCATCAAAAGATAACATATACCATACTAACACAAGAATAAAATAATGGAAACAAGTTTATACAAGAGCCCAATCTAGTATAGAACTTCCTACCTCAAGGTTTCTTATTTCCATGTTATATTTCATCAAGGAATCATCACCTGAATCATATCAACATACTCATCCACTCAAATAACACACTAAGGATTCATAGAACAGGTACCAACTATATTATTTCCAAAATGATTTTGAATACCACATGAGATAACACTTTCTCCATATTAGATAATTCCATGTTTTCATTTTAAGTTATCTCATGATTTATCCTTTCTTATTTACATAAAATAATAATTTACATATGATAATACATTTTTTATATAAAATAATACCAGATAAAATTTAGATAATAATTATTAATAATTGTCTCATAATTTATTGATTATTATAATTTAATCATTCTTTTTTCTTAGGTAAATAACATAAAATAACTATAATTAAAATTTTCACTAAAAGTATTCCCAAAAAATATCCCTGTTAAAAAATATTCTCTTAATAATATAAGAGATAGAGTTTTAGAAATTCATGGAAATTAGAAAAAAAAACCATGTTCAACCAAAGAGGACTTCTCAAATCTTTGTCTAAGGGTTTTTTGGATGGAAGGAAAAAAATGTGGGATTCAATATATAATGATATTAAGGCATGAATATTTTATAAAAATGTATTAGTGCATAGGTTTTCACCATTATGAACTAGAAATTAAATTCTCCATTGAATATGTTTTTTAATGATTTCTTATTTATGTGGTGTTTATGTTTTCCCACATTTTTATTCATAAAGATTAAAAGAATAAAATAATACATTCCCATAATTTTAGGCATTTAAAAAAGTAAAGAATCTATAACAGTTTCTAACTAGGATGATGGAGAGTAAAATGTTGGATTTGAATAAAATTTTCCCAAAACAGTTATTGTGTAAGAATAATATGGTATTAATATTATAAAGCTCCAAGGCTTCACATAAGGGTATTGGGTTACCATTATGAATATTTTCAATCCAAGGAACCACCCTTACACAGATCTTCCAATATTTACACTAAATCTAGGATACACTTATGTTACCATTGGAAAAGCAAGGTTATCTTTACATAACACCAGTGATGTACCATTATGTGATACAACATGATGGATTAACCTTTATGTGAGCATGTCATACCCACATGTGAGGTTCAAATTACATTTATGAGAGATCTATAATTCATAGATTACCCTTATGAAACTCTTCAAAATATTTCTATACCCTTAAGAAGTGTATATTCACATGGTCCTACCCTTACATATCCCATATAATTGTGGTGTTACCCTTACTCTGGAAGAGTAATACAATTATGAATTGCTCACTAACACTTATTCAATCCGTTTAATTTTATAGTTATCTTGACACAGCTGTTTAAATCTTGATATTAACCTCACACATGATCTTTAAAAATCTACTTACCCATACACAAGAAATTTTGTTCCATAAGTGTAACAATTTACAGGAAAATTTTAAAATTTTCATCAAAAAGACTTATAAATTATATTAGAAAATGTTTTTAATAACATATATAAATTTAGAGTGATACATGTGTGTTTTATACAATCAATGATAGTCAGCAACCCATGAATTTTTTTAGGTGGGACTCAAGGGTCACTCTTATATACACTATAGTACAAGGTATGGTTCTCGGTGGAGGATAGTCATCAAACATGATATAGAGTTTGGATTTTTGTCGTTTTAATTTGAAAAATTCATTTTTAGCATACGAAAATACACTATTATTTTAGACTAAACCATTATTATCCTGATATTTTTTATAAAATTCATATCCATTAATGCCATACCTAGGCCATTTATCACATTTAATCATGGGTCCCCACTAACAATCTTAATGTTGTTGATGCATCTGATATACCATGAATAGTCACTTTGAACAATAGGAAAAATATTTTTTCATTCTTATTCAATATTCCTATTTCTTTTTTATTAGATAATGTAGATTTAATAAATTAATTTGGGATATTAAATTTGGAGAGTGTCATCTATGTTATTTACTATTTATAAATGTTCCTAGTTTATTATTTCACCTATCAATGATTTTATTTTCTATCCATGGATTCCATTTCCCCCAAAACTGACTCATACATGGTGAGATTTTGGAAAACAAATGTGCTCCACTATAGAAAAGTAGTATAATAACTCTTCCATATCATAAAAAATATACTTCTTATTGATGGATGCTTCTAGAAAATATGGATTCATAACAAACCAAATAAATAAATTTATAAAAAATTTATAAGGATACATAAATATATATATATACGAGACTACATAGATTTATTTCTCATACCAAATCAACCCTTAAATATACCATGATGTTTAAAAAAATATGGTGGAATTTAAATTTTAAGTGGAAAATGTACAAAGACTACATCATTATCTAAATTTTTAAATAAATTCAATTATATCAGTTTGTTACAAATGGAATTTAAAATATAACACTTATTGATGATGCTCAACCTAACATAGGTGGGCAATGTTCCATGCAATGAAACTGGTAGGATATGTTACATCATAAAAAGATAATTGTTATATTTTATTTAGATCATAAAATCTTTTAGTGAAAGAATTTTTTTTACAATTTTAGAATAACCCTTTGTTTATTTTATACCATGAAAAAACATAAAAAAATGATTTTCACCCTCATGGATAATTTTTGACAAGTAGTGGGTATGTAAGTTTGTTTTACTTTATGAGTAGAAGAAAAATTTAAAACTATTCTCATTGACAGTGAATCCCATCCTGAATTAAAACCATCTTTATTCTTTACATCATCTTTTAACAATAATATAATATAAACATCATAAATATTCTATTCAATATGAATCACCAATTTCATGTTTTATCTCATGATATCCCCAATATGGAATCTCAAAAAATATTTATTGTTTCTTCCATGTATTTTTTTCATTTAAGTAACTTTGTGTCGTTCTAAATACAACATCAATTTCTCACCCTATAAAAATATTGATCAGCTGACAATGTAATTGGAGAAATATAAACTTAAAATGAGTCACTGATTTCATTTTTAAACATTTGATAAGTTTTCCCTATAAAAAAACATTCAATAAATAGTGTACACTATTTTCTTCCCATGTTATAGTTGAAAAAATGATTTCCCTTCTTCACAAATTGGACAAGAATTGCACCCCCTAACACTATATCCATAAAAACTTCCTCAAGACGAGAAGTAATTTATAGTGAACATAATCATTTCAATCTATTAAAAATAACCCTTTTTAAAATAATTATAAACAATGATACCATCTTCTAATATGTTTTTCAAAACATCAATAAATGATGACAAGTAAAAATCAATATCATTTCCATGTAGTTTTATTCTAGAAATCAACCAACTAAAGATGATATATTTTTACTTAATACAAAATTCCATAGGTAAGTTATAAATTACCAACAAAAATAGACATGAAATATGTTTTCTTATAAGGAGCCTATATGGATTCATTGCATCTATAAATAGCTCAAGTATGATATTTATGGCTTCATTTTTAAAACATATAAATTGCCTATTATTTTTCATCCATTTGTAGACAATAACCAGGATGACATAATCATCCATTAGATGTTCACTCATCTGTCTTTTGTATTAACCTTTTATATCACATGAATTTTAAAATAAATGAATCTGATGAGTAATTATAGAAATAAAACCAATTTCTTTTTTCAGAATTTTGCTTCTTGTAATAATAGATAAATCAACATCTAATTTTTCTTCCAACATATACATTGATATCCTATATTTTAAAAAATCTAAAAGAAATTATTACACCTTCCAATATAACACAAAATCATTGAGGTAGATATTTATCTTATTATACATCAATCTCATCAGGGATATTATTTTTTGAATTATAATTTTAAATTGAAATATTGTTTTATATAGGAAGTATGTATTTAAAAAATTATTATGATTATATACACTCTTGTCACTCCTTCCACTCCTTCCACTCATATATTTAAATTATAACGACCTATACTTTACATACATTGTTAATACTTCAAAATTGAAGCACACTTATTACAATATATGACAAAACCACAAAGGACCGAATAGGTATAGTGTCTTTAGAAACTGGGAAACATAAACAACTGGTTCATAAATCTTCTACAGTGTCTCCCATTTATTTCATCATATCTAAGGTCCCTTTAAGCATATTCTACTTAATATCCATCTTCCTGACCTAGGGAAAAGAAAACATAAAAGGGTGAGCTCAAATGCTCAGCAAGGGCAAATAAAGGAAATAGAAATCATATCATATCTTTTTGAAAATCATAACCTACAAAAGAGATCATAATATCTAAACATGGAATAAATCATAGAAGTGAAAATGAGATCCCCATAATCATAACATAAAACTTGAAACTTTGTGGCATGCACACATAATCATGGAAAATCATTTCTTGTTAGTCATGACTCATTGCCAAGACTATCTTAGCGGACAAAGTCCATTTCTGAACCGAGTTCACTCCTCGTTTCAGTCCTGTATCACTGAACCGAAATAACCTTCCGTTCCAGCCATGTCTATCTCATGAGATATAAAATATTTACCCAATGCATTGGAGGGAGATATAGGTCCCACCCATCTTATAATTAATCCTTTCTTATGTGTGCCACATAATCATAAACCATACATCATGACATAACCCATGTAACAAAAATGGGATTCTTAAACAACATGACATCATAAATCAATTCATATAAGATAAATGAATTCATAAAAATAATTCCATCACAACATGATCAAATCAATGTAATAATAGGGATAAAAACAGAACCCTTTATTATCTTAGATGGAAAATAATTTTTATAAAACACTTGAACTCCATTCTTGAGGAAAATATCCTTTCTTCTTTAAAAATACTTTTCTTTTCTTAATATGTCATACAATTATAAACTAAAAGAAGTTGATTAAAAATAAACTTGAAAACTTGTAAAGGAAGCTTCTTGGAAATAATGTTTTAAAAATCCATTCATGCCGTATAAGTTAAAAAAAACATTCTTCGTACTTTTGTCGGAAAAGTCGAGAAGTACCTCGTACGGAAAAACGACAAAAGATTCCTTTTATATTCTTTACTAAAAACTCACCTAAGGGTAAAATTAGATTTAAACTATTTCAAGTGGATGGAAACAATATTAAATATTGAGGGAACATGGATGTGGATGATAAAATACACCCCAGTAAATACTTACGAATAAACAATCTCGGATAAAAATGAGATTGTGATATTTCCCTTACCTTAGGTCCGATTTGCTTTGTTCGTGTCCGAAGCTCCTGTATAATGGTTTAAATAATGTTATTGACTTATTCCAGAATCATACATATTGATATGATATCATATATGGTCATATTATTAGCTTCTTGTTAGTAATATTTCATTGTTACTTGTTACTCGAGTCTTTATAACTTTTTGTTCTTATGCGTGTTTTGTCGAATAAATTATTATTCTTATCTTTAGGTTATAGATACTTCATTTCCAGAATGGTATTAGTGTATTATATACCATATTCATTCATTCAATTCATTTATATAATCATTATGAAATGAAGATCATGTAGAACGAGTCGCATCACATCGTGGAGACGGTATTCCGTACGTACGCACGAGTGATGATATCGTTCCTATGAACGTGGAATTGCATTGGAGTATATATATATTATTTCAGTATCAATATTACTTCATAATAATCATATATAGTTACTCATTACACCATTATACTCATCCTTGTAAGGTGATGGTGGAAAATTGATTACACCACGGCGTGGAGACGGTATTCTGTACGTACGCACGCACGGTGATTTCATTTTTCCGTAGGATGGATAGAAGGTGAATTAGGGTTGTTTCATATTTATAATAACCTATCAGTATGTAAGTAATACTGATGTTATTACTTTATCATGAAACAACTAAAGAAGAAGAAGTTGAAGAAGAAAGAAATTGAAAAGATCGGTAATGGATATTACCTCTTCTTTGGAACACCTCTTTGAATCCTCCACTTAAGGAACTAAGATTGATCTTTGAAGAAGACCAGAACCTCTAGGATTATTATAGGGAAGTGGAGAAGGGATTTTGGCAGGGTTTGGACGAGCTTGAGTGCTCAAATTGGTGTGAGGAGGAGGGGGAGGAGGTGCCCTTTTATAAGGGAGGAGAGGGGCACCTTAGGAATATCTCAAAATATTATTTTATATTAAAGACAAAATCGGTTTATAATGGTTCCAAAGGGTCTTATTTCGAAGATAATGTGGGGATGGGTCGAAATCCTATCAACCAATAGGATTTAGACATGTTTAGGTTATTATGTTAAACTTATCAATTAGATTTAACTCTAAGTTAAATAATTTATCTTTTACCGTGTCTTTTTGTTTTCTTACATTATATGGTTAATACACTTACTATAACATGCCAACAGAACCCCAAATTGTTTATTATTAATATATATATCCTTATATAAGTCATTTGGACGAACCTTAGATTTTTAGGAATAATATAACAATTAATAATATTTTATTTTATTTAAAAACTATTTTGTGTCAATTTTGACACTATTTGATATCTGATTTTTTTGAAAGTCATAACAGAATTATATGTTCGAACCAAGTTGATTAAATCAACACTAATATATCATAGTAACCTAGAAAATTAGTTTAATTCATAAAAAGTCTCAAATTACATTTATTTTGGTGTTTATAACATCAATTATGTCAATATTTCATTAATAAGATAATTACTTCATCATCATTGTATCATAAATAAATTAAATTATTTAATGTCTAAAAATTACAAATAAAATACCATTATGTAGGAAATAATTTTATCTTTCTAATGAATATTTATAGTCGAATTTATCTTATTCATAACCCCATATTAAAAATTATTTACTTATTAAACTTTGATTTTATCTATTTTAACCCTTCTTTAAATAAATTAATAATAAATGTCCTAATCTAATCCAAGTGGGCCTAAATGGTCATATTTTATTCCTAAGTTTGTTTTTGGTCGAATTACACTTGTCCAATAGAATTAGGACATGTGTTAGGGTAATAGTAATATCATATTTACCCGTAGTTACCCTATTTACTATTAACCGCGGTAAAAAAAGTAAAAAATTACTATTCACCAAAAAATTATTTTTATCTCATTGAACCACATTTTACTTACTGATATCAACCGTGTCTGTCGGATTTTCGAAATTCCATTCACAGAAGAGGTAAAATTATGTTTTATGCAAAAATTCAGTTTTTAACCTACCACTTAGTGGTTTCACTATTCATCAAAAATTGAAAGTTTTCAGAAAAATACCAAAATTTCACCCTAGGCTAATTTCGATATTCCGAATCCAAAAATGAAGTCCATTTTGAAAAATAAAATTTATAAAATTTCAAAAAGTGGTTATTACTGTTCATAACGGCTAGTTTTAATAATATTTTAATAGCATATCATTGTTTAGTGAAACTCGGTATTGCGTACGACGCAAGCTATCGAGGAAGGTCGTGATTGCGTGTAAAGTAAGCCAAGTAAGTGTGTAGTGAATGATTCCTTTGATGATATAAAAAAAATATTACTCATAAAAATCTCAGGTGTTACATTCTACCCCCCATAAAAAGAATTTCGCCCTCGAAATTTGTCACTTTGTAACAAACAGATGAGGATACTTCTCCCTCATCATATCCTCAAGCTCCCATGTAGCTTCTTCAAGTTGGTGGTTCCTCCATAAAACTTTCACCAAGCGAGTGGTCTTGTTTCGTAGGACTTTTTCTCTACGATCCAAAATCTCTATCGGCTGTTCTTCATAAGAAAGATCTTGCTCCAACGGTACAACTTCTGATCTGAGTACATGTGAAGGATCTGGTATGTACTTTCTCAGGAGAGATACATGGAACACATCATGAACTTGAGAGAGATTCGGTGGAAGCGCCAATCGGCAAGCTACCTTCCCAACATGATCCAGTATTTCGAAAGGACCGATATATCTAGGGCTCAAATTCCCCTTCTTTCCAAATCTCATAACCCTCTTCCAGGGAGATATTCGTAAGAACACTTTATCACCCACTTCAAACTCTAGGTCTTTTCTTCGGTTGTCGGCATAACTTTTCTGTCGACTCTGAGCTGCTCTTATATGTTGTTGAATAGATCTGACCTTCTCTGCCATTTCATCAACGAGATCAGGTCCTAATAGAATTCTTTCCCCAACTTCATCCCAGCAAGTTGGAGTCCTGCATTTCTTTCCATAGAGAGCTTCATAAGGAGCCATATGAATACTGGAGTGAAAGCTATTATTATAAGAAAATTCCACCCAAGGTAGGTGTTGATCCCAACCTACTTTGAAATCCATAGAGCAAGCTCTCAACATATCTTCTAGGGTTTGAATTGTTCTCTCAGACTGACCGTCTGTCTGAGGATGATAAGCAGTGCTGAAACTAAACTCTTTATCCAGAGTATGCTGAAGACTTCGCCAGAACTTCGAGGTAAATCTCGGATCCCGATCAGATATAATAGAAAGTGGTACTCCATGCAATCTTACCACTTCCTTTACATATATCCTGGCAAGCTGATCTAGAGAGAAATCCTCTCTAATAGCAATGAAGTGTGCAGACTTTGTAAGACGATCAACTATGACCCAGATAGCATTATTGCCTTTGGATGTTTAAGGAAGTCCTGTGAAAAAGTCCATAGTGATGTTTTTCCATTTCCATTCGGGTATGGGTAATGGTTGTAACATCCCTTTAGACTTCTGTCTCTCAGCTTTAACTTGTTGAAAAACCAAGCATCGAGAGACATATTCAGCAACATCTCTTTTCATGCCACCCCACCAGAAGTACTCTTTCAGGTCCCTATACATCTTCGTGCTTCCAGGATGAATAGAGAATGAAGAACTATGAGCCTCATCCAGCAGCTCCATCTTTAATTCGGGGATGGGAGGAACACAAATACGATTCCTGAACTTTATTATCCCATCACAATCAAGGTTGAATTCAGGAACATTTCTCTCCTTCTTTTGTAACTCGACATCTTCTTTATGTGCCTCTTTAATCTTCACATGTATAGATGGTTGAACATTCATTTGAGAAAGATAAGATTTTTCCCCTTCCATTATAATTCCAAGATCCATCCTTTGTAAATCCAAAAATATTGGATCTTGTGTTATCCTCATCATGGATAAACTAGCATGGTCTTGTCGACTTAATACATCTTCCACCTTGTTTGCTTTCCCAGGGTGGTAATGGATTGAGCAGTCATAATCCTTAATCAGCTCCAACCATCTTCTTTGACGCATATTCAGCTCCTTTTGTGTGAAAATATACTTTAAACTTTTATGATCAGTATAGATATCACACCTTTCACCATAAAGGTAATGCCTCCAAATCTTTAATGCAAAGATTACCGCAGCCAACTCCAAATCATGTGTTGGGTAATTTTGTTCATGGATTTTCAACTGTCGTGAGGCATAAGCTATCACCATATCATTTTGCATAAGAACACACCCCAATCCCTTCTTGGATGCGTCACTATAGATCACAAACCTTTCTCCACTACAAGGCAGTGTGAGCACAGGTGCATTGGATAACCTTCTTTTCAACTCATTGAAATTCTCTTCACATTCCTCTATCCAAACAAACTTAACTCCTTTCCGAGTCAACTTGGTGAGTGGATTAGATAATCGTGAAAAATCCTTTACAAAACGTCGATAATATCCAGCCAAACCAAGAAAACTTCGGATCTCAGTTACTGTTGTTGGTCTCGGCCATCTTTCGATAACCTCTGTTTTTGCTGGATCCACGGATATCCCCTCTTTTGAGATTATGTGACCCTAAAATGCAACTTTTTGAAGCCAAAATTCACACTTGGTAAATTTGGCATAAAGATTCTCCTTTATCAGGGTCTTCAATATAATTCTCAAGTGATCTTCATGCTCTTCCTTGCTCTTTGAATAGACAAGAATATCGTCTATAAAGACTACCACAAATTGATCAAGATAGTCTCTAAAGACTCTATTCATTAGATCCATGAAGATAGCAGGGGAATTAGTAAGACCAAATGGCATCACTATAAATTCATAGTGTCCATACCTTGTACGGAAATCCGTCTTTGGTATATCCTCCCTTTTGACCCTTAATTGATGATACCCTGAACGAAGGTCAATCTTGGAAAAGTATTGAGCTCCGCGTAGTTGGTCAAACAAGTCATCAATGCGTGGGAGAGGATATTTGTTATTGATAGTGATCTTGTTAAGTTCTCGATAATCAATGCAGAGTCTCATTGATCCATCTTTCTTCTTAAAAAATAGAACAGGTGCTCCCCAAGGTGACGCACTAGGGCGTATGAATCCCTTATCAAGATTCTCTTGGAGTTGCTTCTTCAATTCCTGCAACTGAATTGGGGCCATTCTATAAGGTGTCTTTGAAATAGGCAAAGCACCTGGTACGAGTTCTATTGAAAACTCAACTTCATGATTTGGTGGAAGACCCGGTAATTCCTCCGGAAATACATCATCAAACTCCCGTACAATGGGCATATTCTTAATCGTGAGTTTCTCACCAACCATTTGAGATAAATAACCTTCATTTAGCGGAATCAAGACCCATAAGATGGAAGGAATTTCCACTGGAAGGTTATATTCATCCTTGCATCGATAAACGATCGTAGATTGATCTGGAATATGAAATGTGACTTCCCTTCTTTGGCAATTGATATGAGCTCCATGTAGAGAAAGCCAATCTATGCCAAGAATCACATCAAATTCCACTAAAGGAAGGATCATAAGATTTTCAGGAAGCACTTTCCCACAAACTTCGATCAGAGAAGAATTATAAACTTTTGATGCGACTGTTGTGCCATTAGGTGTTGTCACAGATAACTCAACATCTAATTGTTGAGGTAATACGGTGATACCCTTAGAAAATTCTTTAGAAATAAAAGAGTGGGTGGATCCAGAATCAAATAAAACATTTTCTACTTTAGAGTGGATGGTAAGTGTACCTTTCACCACTTCGTTATCGTACTCCACATCGCTGATAGAAATTGCATGTGACTTTCCTTTGTCTTTAGCCTTAAGATTTTGTTGACGTCGACCATCATCATCAACCCTTGGATTTGGGCATTGATTGGCATAATGCCCCATCTCCTTGCACTTGAAACATTGAAGTGTAGTAGGATCATTCTGCGTATCCCTTCCTTTGTTTGAATCATTAGACATCTTCTTCCCATTATCACGGCATTCAAATGCCCGATGAACTTCCTTTCCACATTTAAAACATTTACTTGTCCCTTTAAGACAACTCCCTCCATGTTTCTTTCCACACTTTGAGCATAAGGGAAAGCTCATCTTCTTTTCAGTTTGCTCATTAGATTTTCCTTTGAATTCCATCTTCCTCTTCTTATCAAACCCATGTGACTGATGGGTTACTCCAATCTCCATCTCGACTTTGAGAGCACATCGAATGATTTCCTCGTAGCTATTGAAGTCCCTTATGGCTAACTCCCTTCGAATACTTGGTTTTATGCCACTAAAGAATCGATCGATCTTACTCTCAGGTTGGATAATAATACCAGAAGCGTACCTTGCAAGTCTTGTAAAATTTGCTTCATAGGTACCAACAGATTCATCATCCCTTTGCTTCAGTTCAAGAAACTCTTTCTCCATCTTTGTTCGGAGAATACGAGGGAAGTACTTATTGAAAAATAAGTTCTTGAACTCGTCCCATTCCATAGACTCAATTTCATCCCTTTGCCTCGTATTCTTAATAAGATTCCACCATTGATCAGCATCTCCTTCCAAACGATACACTGCTAGAATGACTTTATCATGTTCAGAACATTGAAGAACTGAAAATATCTTTTCAGTAGTACTAATCCATTGTTCAGCAACTAATGGATCAGTAGACCCGCTGAAAGAAGGTGGACGCTGCCTCATGAAGGATTCAACAGAATGTTGCTCCCTCCTTTGCTCGTTTGGAAATCCTGCATGATTCATAGCTTGAGAAAGTTGTGTGATCATGGCTACAAGATTTTTCATTCCAGCTCCCATATCGTTTGGTTTCTCAGGGGGACAATCATTGCATTGCCCATCACATTCCGTATTAACACGGTTCCTTCGGGTTCCAGCCATTGACTAAAACCAAGAAGAATAGTGTGAGCAACACTAATTATAATAGGAAACTACATAATTCAAGAATAAAATTTTCATGCTTAAGGTCTTATCCTAGGTTATTCATGGCCATTTCTAAAACACTAAGATTGTGTTTCATGCTTAGACTTATCCTTAGGGTTCTTACTAAGGATTTCACATCCTAGTTTCCAAAGGTTGACTATACCTTTCCTCTGATACCAACTATAATGACCCATACTTTACATACATTGTTAACACTTCAAAATTGAAGCACACTTATTACAATATATGACAAAACCACAAAGGACCGAATAGGTATAGTGTCTTTAGAAACTGGGAAACATAAACAACTGGTTCATAAATCTTCTACAGTGTCTCCCATTTATTTCATCATATCTAGGGTCTCTTTTAGCATATTCTACTTAATATCCGTCTTCCTGACCTGGGGAAAAGAAAACATAAAAGGGTGAGCTCAAATTCTCAGCAAGGGCAAATAAAGGAAATAGAAATCATATCATATCTTTTTGAAAATCATAACCTACAAAAGAGATCATAATATCTTAACATGGAATAAATCATAGAAGTGAAAATGAGATCCCCATAATCATAACATAAAACTTGAAACTTTGTGGCATGCACACATAATCATGGAAAATCATTTCTTGTTAGTCATGACTCATTGCCAAGACTATCTTAGTGGACAAAGTCCATTTCTGAACCGAGTTCACTCCTCGTTTCAGTCCTGTATCACTGAACCGAAATAACCTTCCGTTCCAGCCATGTCTATCTCATGAGATATAAAATCTTTACCCAATGCATTGGAGGGAGATATAGGTCCCACCCATCTTATAATGAATCCTTTCTTATGTGTGCCACATAATCATAAACCATACATCATGACATAACCCATGTAATAAAAATGGGATTCTTAAACAACATGACATCATAAATCAATTCATATAAGATAAAGGAATTCATAAAAATAATTCCATCACAACATGATCAAATCAATGTAATAATAGGGATAAAAACAGAACCCTTTATTATCTTAGATGGAAAATAATTTTGATAAAACACTTGAACTCCATTCTTGAGGAAAATATCCTTTCTTCTTTAAAAATACTTTTCTTTTCTTAACATGTCATATAATTATAAACTAAAAGAAGTTGATTAAAAATAAACTTTAAAACTTGTAAAGGAAGATTCTTGGAAATAATGTTTTAAAAATCCATTCATGTCGTATAAGTTAAAAAAAACATTCTTCGTACTTTTGTCGGAAAAGTCGAGAAGTACCTCGTACGGAAAAATGACAAAAGATTCCTTTTATATTCTTTACTAAAAACTCACCAAAGGGTAAAATTGGATTTAAACTATTTAAAGTGGATGAAAACAATATTACATATTTAGGGAACATGGATGTGGATGATAAAATACACCCCATTAAATACTTACGAATAAACAATCTCGGATAAAAATGAGATTGTGATATTTCCCTTACCTTAGGTCCGATTTGCTTTGTTCGTGTCCGAAGCTCCTGTATAATGGTTTAAATAATGTTATTGACTTATTCCAGAATCATACATATTGATATGATATCATATATGGTCATATTATTAGCTTCTTGTTAGTAATATTTCATTGTTACTTGTTACTCGGGTCTTTATAACTTTTTGTTCTTATGCGTGTTTTGTCGAATAAATTATTATTCTTATCTTTAGGTTATAGATACTTCATTTCCAGAATGGTATTAGTGTATTATATACCATATTCATTCATTCAATTCATTTATATAATCATTATGAAATGAAGATCATGTAGAACGAGTCGCATCACATCGTGGAGACGGTATTCCGTACGTACGCATGAGTGATGATATCGTTCCTATGATCGTGGAATTGTATTGGAGTATATATATATTATTTCAGTATCAATATTACTTCATAATAATCATATATAGTTACTCATTACACCATTATACCCATCCTTGTAAGGTGATGGTGGAAAATAGATTACACCACGGCGTGGAGACGGTATTCTGTACGTACGCACGCGCGGTGATTTCATTTTTCCGTAGGATGGATAGAAGGTGAATTAGGGTTGTTTCATATTTATAATAACATATCAGTATGTAAGTAATACTGATTTTATTACTTTATCATGAAACAACTAAAGAAGAAGAAGTTGAAGAAGAAAGAAATTGAAAAGATCAGTAATGGATATTACCTCTTCTTTGGAACACCTCTTTGAATCCTCCACTTAAGGAACTAAGATTGATCTTTGAAGAAGACCAGAACCTCTAGGATTATTCTAGGGAAGTGGAGAAGGGATTTTGGCAGGGGTTGGCCGAGCTTGAGTGCTCAAATTGGTGTGAGGAGGAGGGGGAGGAGGTGCCCTTTTATAAGGGAGGAGAGGGGCACCTTAGGAATATCTCAAAATATTATTTTATATTAAAGTCAAAATCGGTTTATAATGGTTCCAAAGGGTATTATTTCGAAGATAATGTGGGGATGGGTCGAAATCCTATCAACCAATAGGATTTAGACATGTTTAGGTTATTATTTTAACCTTATCAATTAGATTTAACTCTAAGTTAAATAATTTAACTTTTACCGTGTCTTTTTGTTTTCTTACATTATATGGTTAATACACTTACTATAACATGCCAAAAGAACCCCAAATTGTTTATTATTAATATATATATCCTTATCTAAGTCATTTGGCCGAACCTTAGATTTTTAGGAATAATATAAAAATTAATAATATTTTATTTTATTTAAAAACTATTTTGTGTCAATTTTGACACTATTTGATATATGATTTTTTTGAAAGTCATAACAGAATTATATGTTCGAACCAAGTTGATTAAATCAACACTAATATATCATATTAACCTATAAAATTAGTGTAATTCATAAAAAGTCTCAAATTACATTTATTTTGGTGTTTATAACATCAATTATGTCAATATTTCATTAATAAGATAATTACTTCATCATCATTGTGTCATAAATAAATTAAATTATTTAATGTCTAAAAATTACAAATAAAATACCATTATGTAGGAAATATTTTTATCTTTATAATGAATATTTATAGTCGAATTTATCTTATGCATAACCCCATATTAAAAATGATTTACTTATTAAACTTTGATTTTATCTATTTTAACCCTTCTTTAAATAAATTAATAATAAATGTCCTAATCTAATCCAAGTGGGCCTAAATGGTCATATTTTATTCCTAAGACTGTTTTTGGTCGAATTACACTTGTCCAATAGAATTATGACATGTGTTAGGGTAATAGTAATATCATTTTTACCCTTTGTTACCCTATTTACTATTAACCGCGGTAAAAAAAGTAAAAAGTTACTATTCACCAAAAAATTATTTTTATCTCATTGAACCACATTTTACTTACTGATATCAACAGTGTCTGTCGGATTTTCGAAATTCCATTCACAGAAGCGGTAAAATTATGTTTTATGCAAAAATTCAGTTTTTAAACTACCACTTAGTGGTTTCACTATTCATCAAAAATTGAAAGTTTTCAGAAAAATACCAAAATTTCACCCTAGGCTAATTTCGATATTCCGAATCCAAAAATGAAGTCCATTTTGAAAAATAAAATTTATAAAATTTCAAAAAGTGGTTATTACTATTCATAACGGCTAGTTTTAATAATATTTTAATAGCATATCATTGTTTAGTGAAACTCGGTATTGCGTATGACGCAAACTATCGAGGAAGGTCGTGATTGCGTGTAAAGTAAGCCAAGTAAGTGTGTAGTGAAAGATTCCTTTGATGATATAAAAAAAATATTACTCATAAAAATCTCGGGTGTTACATTCTACCCCCCCTAAAAAGAATTTCGCCCTCGAAATTCGTCACTTTGTAACAAATAGATGAGGATACTTCTCCCTCATCATATCCTCAAGCTCCCATGTAGCTTCTTCAAGTTGGTGGTTCCTCCATAAAACTTTCACCAAGCGAGTGGTCTTGTTTCGTAGGACTTTTTCGCTACGATCCAAAATCTCTATCGGCTGTTCTTCATAAGAAAGATCTTGCTCCAGTGGTACAACTTCTGAGCTGAGTACATGTGAAGGATCTGGTATGTACTTTCTCAGGAGAGATACATGGAACACATCATGAACTTGAGAGAGATTCGGTGGAAGCGCCAATCGGTAAGCTACCTTCCCAACACGATCCAGTATTTCGAAAGGACCGATATATCTAGGGCTCAACTTCCCCTTCTTTCCAAATCTCATAACCCTCTTCCAGGGAGATATTCGTAAGAACACTTTATCACCCACTCCAAACTCTAGGTCTTTTCTTCGGTTGTCGGCATAACTTTTCTGTCGACTCTGAGCTGCTCTTATATGTTGTTGAATAGATCTGACCTTCTCTGCCATTTCATCAACGAGATCAGGTCCTAATAGCTTTCTTTCCCCAACTTCATCCCAGCAAGTTGGAGTCTTTCATTTCTTTCCATAGAGAGCTTCATAAGGAGCCATCTGAATACTGGAGTGAAAGCTATTATTATAAGAAAATTCCACCAAAGGTAGGTGTTGATCCCAACCTCCTTTGAAATCCATAGAGCAAGCTCTCAACATATCTTCTAGGGTTTGAATTGTTCTCTCAGACTGACCGTCTGTCTGAGGATGATAAGCAGTGCTGAAACTCAACTCTGTATCCAGAGTATGCTGAAGACTTCGCCAGAACTTCGAGGTAAATCTCAGATCCCGATCAGATATAATAGAAAGTGGTACTCCATGCAATCTTACCACTTCCTTTACATATATCCTGGCAAGCTGATCTAGAGAGAAATCCTCTCTAATAGCAATGAAGTGTGCAGACTTTGTAAGACGATCAACTATGACCCAGATAGCATTATTGCCTTTAGATGTTTTAGGAAGTCCTGTGAAAAAGTCCATAGCGATGTTTTCCCATTTCCATTCGGGTATGGGTAATGGTTGTAACATCCCTTTAGACTTCTGTCTCTCAGCTTTAACTTGTTGACAAACCAAGCATCGAGAGACATATTCAGCAACATCTCTTTTCATGCCATCCCACCAGAAGTACTCTTTCAGGTCCCTATACATCTTCGTGCTTCCAGGATGAATAGAGAATGAAGAACTATGAGCCTCATCCAGTAGATCCATCTTTAATTCGGGGATGGGAGGAACACAAACCTGATTCCTGAACTTTATTATCCCATCACAATCAAGGTTGAATTCAGGAACATTTCTCACCTTCTTTTGTAACTCGACATCTTCTTTCTGTGCCTCTTTAATCTTCACATGTATAGATGGTTGAACATTCATTTGAGAAAGATAAGATTTTTCCCCTTCCATTATAATTCCAAGATCCATCCTTTGTAAATCCATAAATATTGGATCTTGTGTGATCCTCATCATGGATAAACTAGCATGGTCTTGTCGACTTAATGCATCTGCCACCTTGTTTGCTTTCCCAGGGTGGTAATGGATTGAGCAGTCATAATCCTTAATCAGCTCCAACCATCTTCTTTGATGCATATTCAGCTCCTTTTGTGTGAAAATATACTTTAAACTTTTATGATCAGTATAGATATCACACCTTTCACCATAAAGGTAATGCCTCCAAATCTTTAATGAAAAGATTACCGCAGCCAACTCCAAATCATGTGTTGGGTAATTTTGTTCATGGATTTTCAACTGTCGTGAGGCATAAGCTATCACCATATCATTTTGCATAAGAACACACCCCAATCCCTTCTTGGATGCATCACTATAGATCACAAACCTTTCTCCACTACAAGGCAGTGTGAGCACAGGTGCATTGGATAACCTTCTTTTCAACTCCTTGAAATTCTCTTCACATTCCTCTGTCCTAACAAACTTAACTCCTTTCCGAGTCAACTTGGTGAGTGGATTAGATAATCGTGAAAAATCCTTTACAAAACGTCGATAATATCCAGCCAAACCAAGAAAACTTCGGATCTCAGTTACTGTTGTTGGTCTCAACCATCTTTCGATAACCTCTGTTTTTGCTGGATCCACGGATATCCCCTCTTTTGAGATTATGTGACCCAAAAATGAAACTTTTTGAAGCCAAAATTCACACTTGGTAAATTTGGCATAAAGCTTCTCCTTTCTCAGGGTCTTCAATATAATTATCCAGTGATCTTCATGCTCTTCCTTGCTCTTTGAATAGACAAGAATATCATCTATAAAGACTACCACAAATTGATCAAGATAGTCTCTAAAGACTCTATTCATTAGATCCATGAAGATAGCAGGGGCATTAGTAAGACCAAATGGAATCACTATAAATTCATAGTGTCCATACCTTGTACGGAAATCCGTCTTTAGTATATCCTCCCTTTTGACCCTTAATTGATGATACCCTGAACGAAGGTCAATCTTGGAAAAGTATTGAGCTCCGCGTAGTTGGTCAAATAAGTCATCAATGCGTGGGAGAGGATATTTGTTCTTGATAGTGATCTTGTTAAGTTCTCGATAATCAATGCAGAGTCTCATTGATCCATCTTTCTTCTTAACAAATAGAACAGGTGCTCCCCAAGGTGACGCACTAGGGCGTATGAATCCCTTATCAATATTCTCTTGGAGTTGCTTCTTCAATTCCTGCAACTCAATTGGGGCCATTCTATAAGGTGTCTTTGAAATAGGCAAAGCACCTGGTACAAGTTCTATTGAAAACTCAACTTCAAGATTTGGTGGAAGACCCGGTAATTCCTCCGGAAATACATCATCAAACTCCCGTACAATGGGCATATTCTTAATCTTGAGTTTCTCACCAACCATTTGAGATAAATAACCTTCATTTAGCGGAATCAAGACCCATAAGATGGAAGGAATTTCCACTGGAAGGTTATATTCATCCTTGCATCGATAAACGATCGTAGATTGATCTGGAATATGAAATGTGACTTCCCTTCTTTGGCAATTGATATGAGCTCCATGTAGATAAAGCCAATCCATGCCAAGAATCACATCAAATTCCACTAAAGGAAAGATCATAAGATTTGCAGGAAGCACTTTCCCACAAACTTCGATCAGAGAATAATTATAAACTTTTGATGAGACTGTTGTGCCATTAGGTGTTGTCACAGATAACTCAACATCTAATTTTTGAGGTAATACGGTGATACCCTTAGAAAATTCTATATAAATAAAAGAGTGGGTGGATCCAGAATCAAATAAAACATTTGCTACTTTAGAGTGGACGGTAAGTGTACCTTTCACCACTTCGTTATCGTACTCCACATCGCTGATAGAAATTGCATGTGACTTTCCTTTGTCTTTAGCCTTAAGATTTTGTTTACGTCGACCATCATCATCAACCCTTGGATTTGGGCATTGATTGGCATAATTCCCCATCTCCTTGCACTTGAAACATTGAAGTGTAGTAGGATCATTCTGCGTATCCCTTCCTTTGTTTGAATCATTAGACATCTTCTTCCCATTATCACGGTATTCAAATGCCCGATGACCTTCCTTTCCACATTTAAAACATTTACTTGTCCCTTTAAGACAACTCCCTCCATGTTTCTTTCCACACTTTGAGCATAAGGGAAAGCTCGTCTTCTTTTCAGTTTGCTCATTAGATTTTCCTTTGAATTCCATCTTCCTCTTCTTATCAAACCCATGTGACTGATGGGTTACTCCAATCTCCATCTCGACTTTGAGAGCACATCAAACGATTTCCTCGTAGCTATTGAAGTCCCTTATGGATAACGCCCTTCGAAGACTTGCTTTTAAGCCACTAAAGAATCGATCGATCTTACTCTCAGGTTGGATAATAATACCAGAAGCGTACCTTGCAAGTCTTGTAAAATTTGCTTCATAGGTACCAACAGATTCATCATCCCTTTGCTTCAGTTCAAGAAACTCTTTCTCCATATTTGTTCGGAGAATACGAGGGAAGTACTTATTGAAAAATAAGTTCTTGAACTCGTCCCATTCCATAGACTCAATTTCATCCCTTTGCCTCGTATTCTTAATAAGATTCCACCATTGATCACCATCTCCTTCCAAACGATACACTGCTAGAATGACTTTATCATGTTCAGAACATTGAAGAACTGAAAATATATTTTCAGTAGTACCAATCCATTGTTCAGAAACTAATGGATCAGTAGACCCGCTGAAAGAATGTGGACGCTGCCTCATGAAGGATTCAATAGAATGTTGCTCCCTCCTTTGCTCGTTTGGAAATCCTGCATGATTCATAGCTTGAGAAAGTTGTGTGAGCATGGCTACAAGATTTTGCATTCCAGCTCCCATATCGTTTGGTTGCTCAGGGGGACAATCATTGCATTTCCCATCACATTCCGTATTAACACGGTTCCTTCGGGTTCCAGCCATTGACTAAAACCAAGAAGAATAGTGTGAGCAACACTAATTATAATAGGAAACTACATAATTCAAGAATAAAATTTTCATGCTTAAGGTCTTATCCTAGGTTATTCATGGCCATTTCTAAAACACTAAGATTGTGTTCTATGCTTAGACTTATCCTTAGGGTTCTTACTAAGGCTTTCACATCCTAGTTTCCAAAGGTTGACTATACCTTTCCTCTGATACCAACTATAACGACCCATACTTTACATACATTGTTAATACTTCAAAATTTAAGCACACTTATTACAATATATGACAAAACCACAAAGGACCGAATAGGTATAATGTCTTTAGAAACTGGGAAACATAAACAACTAGTTCATAAATATTCTACAGTGTCTCCCATTTATTTCATCATATCTAGGGTCCCTTTTAGCATATTCTACTTAATATCCGTCTTCCTAACCTGGGGAAAAGAAAACATAAAAGGGTGAGCTCAAATGCTCAGCAAGGGCAAATAAAGGAAATAGAAATCATATCATATCTTTTTGAAAATCATAACCTACAAAAGAGATCATAATATCTTAACATGGAATAAATCATAGAAGTGAAATTCAGATCCCCATAATCATAACATAAAACTTGAAACTTTGTGGCAGGCACACATAATCATGGAAAATCATTTCTTGTTAGTCATGACTCATTGCCAAGACTATCTTAGCGGACAAAGTCCATTTCTGAACCGAGTTCACTCCTCGTTTCAGTCCTGTATCACTGAACCGAAATAACCTTCCGTTCCAGCCATGTCTATCTCATGAGATATAAAATCTTTACCCAATGCATTGGAGGGAGATATAGGTCCCACCCATCTTATAATGAATCCTTTCTTATGTGTGCCACATAATCATAAACCATACATCATGACATAACCCATGTAATAAAAATGGGATTCTTAAACAACATGACATCATAAATCAATTCATATAAGATAAAGGAATTCATAAAAATAATTCCATCACAACATGATCAAATCAATGTAATAATAGGGATAAAAACAGAACCCTTTATTATCTTAGATGGAAAATAATTTTGATAAAACACTTGAACTCCATTCTTGAGGAAAATATCCTTTCTTCTTTAAAAATACTTTTCTTTTCTTAACATGTCATACAATTATAAACTAAAAGAATTTGATTAAAAATAAACTTGAAAACTTGTAAAGGAAGCTTCTTGGAAATAATGTTTTAAAAATCCATTCATGCCGTATAAGTTAAAAAAAACATTCTTCGTACTTTTGTCGGAAAAGTCGAGAAGTACCTCGTACGGAAAAACGACAAAAGATTCCTTTTATATTCTTTACTAAAAACTCACCGAAGGGTAAAATTGGATTTAAACTATTTCAAGTGGATGAAAACAATATTAAATATTGAGGGAACATGGATGTGGATGATAAAATACACCCCAGTAAATACTTACGAATAAACAATCTCGGATAAAAATGAGATTGTGATATTTACCTTACCTTAGGTCCGATTTGCTTTGTTTGTGTCCGAAGCTCCTGTATAGTGGTTTAAATAATGTTATTGACTTATTCCAGAATCATACATATTGATATGATATCATATATGGTCATATTATTAGCTTCTTGTTAGTAATATTTCATTGTTACTTGTTACTCGGGTCTTTATAACTTTTTGTTCTTATGAGTGTTTTGTCGAATAAATTCTTATTCTTATCTTTAGGTTATAGATACTTCATTTCCTGAATGGTATTAGTGTATTATATACCATATTCATTCATTCAATTCATTTATATAATCATTATGAAATGAATATCATGTAGAACGAGTCGCATCACATCGTGGAGACGGTATTCCGTACGTACGCACGAGTGATGATATCGTTCCTATGATCGTGGAATTGTATTGGAGTATATATATATTATTTCAGTATCAATATTACTTCATAATAATAATATATAGTTACTCATTACACCATTATACCCATCCTTGTAAGGTGATGGTGGAAAATAGATTACACCACGGCGTGGAGACGGTATTCTGTACGTACGCACGCGCGGTGATTTCATTTTTCCGTAGGATGGATAGAAGGTGAATTAGGGTTGTTTCATATTTATAATAACATATCAGTATGTAATTAATACTGATGTTATTACTTTATCATGAAACAACTAAAGAAGAATAAGTTGAAGAAGAAAGAAATTGAAAAGATCGGTAATGGATATTACCTCTTCTTTGGAACACCTCTTTGAATCCTCCACTTAAGGAACTAAGATTGATCTTTGAAGAAGACCAGAACATCTAGGATTATTCTAGGGAAGTGGAGAAGGGATTTTGGCAGGGGTTGGCCGAGCTTGAGTGCTCAAATTGGTGTGAGGAGGAGGGGGAGGAGGTGCCCTTTTATAAGGGAGGAGAGGGGCACCTTAGGAATATCTCAAAATATTATTTTATATTAAAGTCAAAATCGGTTTATAATGGTTCCAAAGGGTCTTATTTCGAAGATAATGTGGGGATGGGTCAAAAGACTATCAACCAATAGGATTTAGACATGTTTAGGTTATTATTTTAACCTTATCAATTAGATTTAACTCTAAGTTAAATAATTTAACTTTTACCGTGTCTTTTTGTTTTCTTACATTATATGGTTAATACACTTACTATAACATGCCAAAAGAACCCCAAATTGTTTATTATTAATATATATATCCTTATCTAAGTCATTAGGCCGAACCTTAGATTTTTAGGAATAATATAACAATTAATAATATAATATTTTATTTAAAAACTATTTTGTGTCAATTTTGACACTATTTGATATATGATTTTTTTGAAAGTCATAACAGAATTATATTTTCGAACCAAGTTGATTAAATCAAAACTAATATATAATATTAACCTAGAAAATTAGTTTAATTCATAAAAAGTCTCAAATTAAATTTATTTTGGTGTTTATAACATCAATTATGTCAATATTTCATTAATATGATAATTACTGCATCATCATTGTGTCATAAATAAATTAAATCATTTAATGTCTAAAAATTACAAATAAAATACTATTATGTAGGAAATATTTTTAGCTTTATAATGAATATTTATAGTCGAATTTATCTTATGAATAACCCCATATTAAAAATGATTTACTTATTAAACTTTGATTTTATCTATTTTAACCCTTCTTTAAATAAATTAATAATAAATGTCCTAATCTAATCCAAGTGGGCCTAAATGGTCATATTTTATTCCTAAGTTTGTTTTTGGTCGAATTACACTTGTCCAATAGAATTAGGACATGTGTTAGGGTAATAGTAATATCATTTTTACCCTTAGTTACCCTATTTACTATTAACCGCGGTAAAAAAAGTAAAAAGTTACTATTCACCAAAAAATTATTTTTATCTCATTGAACCACATTTTACTTACTGATATCAACCATTTCTGTCGTATTTTCGAAATTCCATTCACAGAAGCGGTAAAATTATGTTTTATGCAAAAATTCAGTTTTTAACCTACCACTTAGTGGTTTCACTATTCATCAAAAATTGAAAGTTTTCAGAAAAATACCAAAATTTCACCCTAGGCTAATTTCGATATTCCGAATCCAAAAATGAAGTCCATTTTGAAAAATAAAATTTATAAAATTTCAAAAAGTGGTTATTACTATTCATAACGGCTAGTTTTAATAATATTTTAATAGCATATCATTGTTTAGTGAAACTCGGTATTGCGTACGACGCAAGATATCGAGGAAGGTCGTGATTGCATGTAAAGTAAGCCAAGTAAGTGTGTAGTGAAAGATTCCTTTGATGATATAAAAAAATATTACTCATAAAAATCTCGGGTGTTACATAAATTTCACCAATCTTACCAATATTGATAAAGCTATGAATTTCATACACCTTATTGTCACTCCTTCCATTCTTGGCATTGAAGTTCTCTAATCACAACACTATTGATTTGGATATGAATTTTGTATAACATAGACACAATGTTTTTTCAGCTTCATGATATAAGTTCTCAATAAATTGTGTTTACTCACCTGTATTCACTTCAATATCATGAATATATTTTTTAATTTTATTTGAAATATCATATTGAAAATCTCCATCAACATTATATCTTTAATTCTACCAAATTTCACCATTCCAAATATAAGGACTATAACCCAGAGTAAAATCATTACAAATTAAATGATATTTAATTTCTCTACTTTTCAACTATCTCATATTTAAACATTTCAATAATTGATATAAATAATACATTTTTGGATCATTTTGTTTGCAAAAATCTCTAAAATAATCAACCTCTTCCACAGATTTATCACTTGTTTATCTTTTCTTAATCCAACAATGATTCATTATCACTGACAAAAAATTTCAAGTATTAAATATGATTTATTTTATTTCATTGTGTAAATTAAAATTAACTTTTATAAATATAAATATAAACATAAAATCCATAATATTCCACAAAAAGAGATATAAAATTTCATGAATAGAAATATTACTTTGGAGTTATTTTATTATCACCCTATGTTTTCTCTACTAAAAATTGTTTTTCTCCCTTTTAGAATAATATTAATATTTATTTTTCCATATATAATTATAAATATTCTATAAAAAAAATTAAATAAATAGATAATGGTATAAAATTACATGCATTATAATTTGTTTTAGGGAGTTTTATCACTAATAAAAACCAATTTTCATTTTATTTTTACAATATAATCTGGTAAATTAAAATATACTCTTTTAATAACATATAAATAAATATTAAAAAATAAATGACCTAATTATTATTTTTTAATGATTTCATTGTTTTTAGTATATATGATAATGAAGTTTTGGGAGCCATGTACTTTATTAAAAACAACACATACTTTTAAGTAATTGATTTTAGTATTTTCAATTACATTAGGATGTCCCCTTTTGGGATAATGTCATTATAATCCTGAAATGATGAGTTTAATTGCTAAATATGTGATGTTTAGAATAATATATAGGTTAAATGGAGTATATCACTTTCTAATAAAACACCATAACACAGAAAACCATAAGACATTGATTAAATAATAAATAAAACATGAAGGAAATCCACAACACTTTGTTCAATTAGTCAATAAAAAATAAAAAATGTTAGACTAAAAATAAATTATAATGGGATTTCATAAATTATGATATATTCATATTAGTAAAAGAGATATAGGGTATACCTATATTTTTTATTATAATAGATCATTATAATAATGAATGATATGGTAGTTGAAATAATCTTTACAATAACATAATATTTTAAATAACAATAAGATAACACAAATAACTAAATATTTAGCATAGTTTTTTTCCAACCATGTCAAGGAAAAAATTAACCATCATGGACATATAAAAAAAAGTAAAAATTTGAAAATTAACATTAGAACTTAAATAAGAAAAAAAATAGATGCAGGATAAAGTGGGGAGAGGCCAATGGTGGAGGTGGAAGATGGTGGTGGTGGATATTAGTGGTTCCTAAGGTGGATGAAGAAGATCAGAGGCCAATGATTTTGAGGGATATGGGATTTGGTTCTTTTCAAGGAATAAATATTAGTGCGACAAAAATAAAAATAAATTTCATACTTGACTTTGGAAGAAAAAAATCAATAATATTTTACATATATTATTTTATAACAAATATTAAAAAAATTGTTTTTTTAATCAATTATAAAAAATCCAATATAAAGAAGTAATTTTTTAAATGTATTAAAAACTTACTGGAATAAAATGACCCATCTAATATTTCTCTTATTTATTTTATAAATGATGGGAAAAAAATTATAACATCATCTATAAATAATTGACATTATATATGTTTTGTTTTAGATAGTTTTAAAACAATTGATGTTCAGAACATATAAGACAAGTGAAAGAAAGTATGTAAGCATCATCTATCTTAATACATAAAATCCTTCTCTATTAATCATGGAAACACCCTTATTGTAGACAGAATTAATGCTCTCTAATGAAAAACTCAATCAAGAGACGTGACCAATATGAAATAGATCATATCCTTAGGAATAAATAAAACCCCTAATATAGACCCAATAGAACGATGGAACCTAAATGGATTCATTTTATTGAATATTTATTAAATATACTAGGTAAAATATTCACAACCATTGATAAGTGGTGAATCTGTTGTCACTAAAATCAATACTTTCTAAATGATTATTCCCAAAATGGTTAATTCATATGATTGAATATCTTATAGAAAAAAATAAAAAAAATATATCGGTGGTAACACATATATATTCACTAGGATAGGGTAAATCATTGAATAATGATATTTTCTGATTAATTATTAATCATGATTCAACACTGGTAAAGCTGATGATAAATAATATGCCTCAAAAATATATCCTTAAATTTTAAACCCATTTTAGTTCAATAAATTTAGATCTGTGATTTCATTTACACATATTCACAACTAATTAAAATAAATTTACTTACATGGAATTCCATTCAAATAGAATTGTAATTTCTAGGGAATAGGATGATATCATTAATTACCACATGATCGAATAAGATCAGTAAAGTAATTAGAACAAGAAGGCAATATCCAATAACTCATGTGTGTACAAATATCTACCAAAAATTATATTTTTATACTATTACAATAAGGATACATAATAATAAGTTTCATTAAGAACCAATAAGAATCTCTAAATCGACTAACAATAGAGAATCACCTCATCTTATTATCATTAATCACTGAAACTGTGAAATTTAGAAACCAAACACTTCTTCTAGACCACACAATATCTTTCTTATTATTCAAATGATATTTCTTTAATTATAGAAAATTTATTAATAAAAAAACAATATAATCTTATAAATATAATGTAAAATTATAATATTCTATCATTATCATCACTGTTTGAGGATTCTTCCTATTAAAACACGTAATAATGAATATCTAGACGACCTATATTTTCCATTTAGGTTTCTTTATTCATTATTCATTATTCTACACCCATATCAATGAAATAGTGCTTCTTCTATATCAATAAAACATTTCCATATCATTAACTGAATTTTTAATTAAAAATTCAAAATCATATAATTTTCAAAAATTCTAACATTCATCTTGTTAATATGAGCATCACTACTAGAAAATATACTTATTGTCATAGATCTATAGCCATGGGTAACCAAAATGATGTTTTAGATTAGTCCATAGCTATAGGACATGATTTCCTATGGGTATATGATATCTATAGTCTTGGTAATCCCTATCCATGGTGATATGGTATAGTGGGAATGACTTTTTTTCATGGGAGAGTTTCATAAAATGAACGTTTTCTACATCGACCCACATATATCCATGGACATCCATGCTCACGAAAATAAGGTAATGATAGATCCCCTATTTTTCATAAGAATGGTATGGAGTTATGTTGAACTACCTATCTCTATGATAATACATGACTATAATAAAAAAATATCTCAAAAAAGTCTTCATATCGTGTGAAAAAAATCCCATGGTAGAATTGTCTCAAAAAATAGCCATATCACCATGGGAAATGAAACCAATTGCTATATGGTCTCTCGAAAAAGGCATACATCCATCTGGGAGGAATTTTTTGGTACTGGAGCATCCATTAGAATCCTACACAACCTTGAGTTTGAGAACCCATTGAAATAGAGCCTCTTGTGACGTAGTTATAGCCATGGTCACTTACGCCTGTGGTAGTTGAATCTCCATGGACATACATACAACCATGGGAATCTGTGCTTGTGACTGAATGGAATCTATTACCATAGGCATGAAAACCCATGGATATAATATGTGGACTAAACAATATTATAATTATTACTATAACAATAATAATATATTTTTAAAAAATTAGTTATGTATATATATGTTTCAATGTATGTGTTTGTGAAATTAATATTAGATAATAAGTAGAGTGCATCATGGTTTACCATTGGGAATCTGGTATGAAACTCAATGATAATTTTTTTGAATTATTGTATGTTACAACCATGGGTATATTTTTTTGGTTATATAATTAGGTACATTATACACAGACAGCTACCCATGGGTGGAATTTTCATTCCAACAGCCCTAAACATATGGCCATGGAAACCACTAGTAGAAATTGACCCTACTTGTAGACGTGTAAGGGTGTGGAAATAGCCACTCCACATCTCCATATTCCCCAATATATGGCCAAATCATGATTTCCCATGGACAATTCCATTTTTATGGAACCAATGGGTGTGGATCTAGTGGTCACAATGTATGGACAAAGGAATTGGGAATATGGAAACAATCATAGCCAATAGTCATGGGGAATTTTTATAGTAGTGACCTTCATATCCAATTAAATTCTCTTAGTCAACCATAATATGATGTGGGGATATAACAATTTTAGTTATAGTAGACCACGTGTCATGTATATGGTGGAATAATTAAAATATCTCAAAAAATGATTTTTAGGCATTCCACAACTTGATAAGTTGTGACCACAATATAGTTTTCATCAATTGTTAATAAAAAACTAAAAATATCATTATCATTAACAAAGGATATGATGGTATGATTATGGAATAATTTCTTTCCCATTTTTCTTCCTCAACCAAAGACCATAACTAGTCCTTGGGTTTTTTATTCAGCCTATAACTAAGACACGAATGTTTCCTTATTCAAGATAAAACCAACTTCACATAACCAAGATATGGTTTGAGTTTCCTATGTGAAAAAATTATTTTTATAGATACTTTGTTTATAAATATTTTCATTTTCTACATTTAAATATATTATTTCTAAATGAGGCATAAAATATTGATGTGTTTTAATTTCAATATAATGTGTTCCTTCACACCAATCATATATTTATTTTATTAAACTCTATAGCATGACCAAAAACCATATGAAAAATAACCAAAGAGGTGTGGGTATCCAGGAAAATAACCCAACAATTCATGGGTTCTAAAAAGTTAATACCTAGATAAAATCCCCTAACTATGTCCACATATGTCATGGGAAGATATCTTTTCCTAGAGAATTAAGTGAAATGTTTAACAAAGGAGGACCATGAAGCATGAAAATCGTCCACCTTGTTCCCCTCATAACTATTGTCCGCAAGATCACATGACTGTTGATGAGGGTCCATCATCTTTGGATAGGGAATGAAATAAACCAATGTGTAGTAAGATGGTCTTTGAGGGAATTATAGATAGTCAAAAAATCTTTTTCAACCACCTCCAACATGATAGTGTTAGAGATAAAAAACTCAATATCCTTAAGCAGGGCCCAACCATCTTCCCGACCATTCCCAAAAGAAGTAGTGAAATAAGAAAACACATTACCTTTGGGATCCGAAACAATACCTTCCCCCACCTCATATCTTCAAGATGCATGAACCTTTGGTATTAATCATTATCCTAGTATCTCTTGGGTTCCAATGAACCCACCATCCATGGGGGATCTTCTTGTGACTATGGATAGAATGATCCTTATGAAACAAAAAAATTCTAATAGAGGGGGCCTCCTTGCATCATCTTAGAAGAGTACTCAGATCAAAAATCACCCACTAGGTTCTGGTAGTGAGATTTATCCCTAAGTAAGAAATTCCCTAAACTTGGGATTTATTCCTAACATCCAGATCACTCAACAATCAGTGGATAAAATAATAGTTTTCTCCTTCTTATCTATGTTATTTATTCCCACACCCAAAAACAATCTCTGGATGATGTTTTCACCTTGTAGAAGTAGAGAAAATATCCTTGTGAACTAGAAAATGGAATACCAAATAGTATTTTCCCAGTCACCTTTGAAGAATAAGTGATCTGTCGACTCAAAATTAGAGATGGGGAAACAGATTTATTCAAGGAAATATTAATACCCATCCATTTCACCTCTACATATTTTGGTAAATCATGTTTCCGTTAGAAACAAATATGATTGTTGAACATCAAAGGGAGTTCTTTTCACTATAAGAGATGACCCCATATATCATTATTTTGAGAATCAAAAATTGCTAATCATTAGGCCTTATCCAAGAAGGAACCTGAAGATAAAATCATTAAAACATACTTTTCCATATCATTAGCTAACTTGATGAGGTGGAAAAAATAATTTTGATCATATTTTATAATATCCAAGTTAAAGGTATGAAAATCATGTTCATACCTAAATTAAAGGTTAGGGGCGGGGAATCTATGAAATCAGATCATTCTTTTAGCCTATTTATCATACCTGAAGCTGATGTATCCCATGTTGATTATCCACCCTAGAAAGCACTTATGTAGATTAATGTGGATTTAAGGAATTTTTTAATGATTGGAAGAGGAAAATATAGTAGAATACAAATTATTGCATACTTCTCCATGATGAATTTTTCTGATAGAGTGAATCATTCGAGTTTCTCCAAAGACAACCATGCATGGAGAAAATGAATTATTTATGAAATTCTACATAAAAAAATATCACCCTCTTCCATCGATGAGTCAATACTCACCAAAGAATCCATGTGGTACCTACATTCTAAGTGGTAGTCTTAGAAAAAAAAGATCATGAGATTCTCGATGTTTTTTGTGACTGTATTTAGAACTTGAAGCATCATGAGGACGTTCATAGGGACAGAGGTAATCAAATTTTTGAAAATCTTGATTCATCCACAATGTTATGGGAACCTATTTTTCAGGTTATTGATGTGTGAAGTGATCCTATGAACCAATTTATCTAGGTTCTAGATTGTAAGCCTCCCAAATAAAATTTCAACTCCTAAGTAGTCCATTTGGAAGATCCTTGTATGTTATCCAATTCTAGATTCATTGTAGTTCACTCACCTCTCCAAGTATCTCCATGAAACATAAATTCTAAATTTTTTGGGATTGTTGTTCACTCAAATCTCCAAGAATATCCAATTTTATGATTTTTTTTAAAACACTATTATCTTAAAAAATTACTCCTTCAGATATAATCACTCGATCATCAGCACTCACAACCTAATTCATATCAACATAACTATATAGACAAATATTTCATCTACAATTATAAAATAAAAGATATATTATAATGAATTTATCATAACTTTGAATCCTTTATTCTACTATGAAATAATATTCCTAAGGTTCACATTTAAATCATGTATATAATTAAATATATATAAAATATATGGTCATAAAGGTCTTAAATAATGAAAAATCTATATAGGTTTTCTAAACACTATTAATCAAAATCCCTTCCATGTTCATCTTTATAAATACTATTTACAATAATAATTGATGCAAAAACTAGATTACCATCATTTATCCATAATTATTTTATAATTATTAGTAAAACATACATTGATAATGAAACTTTTGATCCATATCTTGAGAAAATTGAATTTTAACAATTTAATTTATATTTAATAACATTAACATCTCAAATAAAACCTTCATTTGAGTGGAATAATATGTTAAAAAATATTTTAAATTTATACAATGATATTATCAAAAACCTAGATGATGACTATGCAAGATATATCCTTACATTATTTGATTTGAATTGTTTTGTACACACTTATTATCATAAATTAAAAAACTTAAAAAATAACTTATATTGTATTTTCATCACACTATAAACACATTTCCATCCACTCTATGTATAGATATTCTAGTCTTCTCCATGTACATCTCTTCATCATGTAAATCATTCTGAAAGGTCATTTTAACATCCATTGGGAAAATATTATATCTCATTCGGACAAATGGATCAACAAAAATCATTATTATTTTTATCCTCGAAACTAGAAACAATGCCTCATTAACTACTTTCGGTAACTATATCTCTATTTATCCTTGAATTTTTAACCTTATTTGGCACATGTGGCACCTAACCTATATTTATGTTATCCTTAAATACTTTTTCAATAAAGATCTTAAAATGTAACATGAGTTTTAATTATATTGAACTAATCTCTATCATAATGTTTTAATGATCATAAAAACCCAATTATTAATCTAATGGTTTCATTTATTGATACACATTTATGTCTTATTGGATTTTAATTAATATTTTTAATGGGCCAAATGATCTAATATGATGTATCATTGGTTATACAGGTGAATAATTTAAATCATTATTTAATTTATTAGAAGAGTCTTGATGGTTGTATTGAAGAATTGGAAAAAGTCTATAAAAACAATGATGGACCTTGGCATGATGTAAAGGAGCCACTTCTTGATTCAAGGTGGAATAGGCATCACCGTCAAGCGATAGGAAAATAAATAATGTCCCACCTCCCTAGTCTTTCGTTATCTAGATGGTGGGATATTTCCTATAGTAATTTTTTCTAAGTTGGCCAACAACTTCCTGGTGGAAGCAACCACGTATTTACTCAAATTATGAAAACTTCTCTGGGAGTTAATTGAATGTGGTCTAAAACACTATTTCTCAACTCATTAATTCCCTGGATCAACCTTATAGCTTCAAGAATATTCCTCGTTTTATTGAATATTATAAATAGAGGGTCATGGTTTTTTGGGTCTATACCAACTCAATCCCTTTGATAATTTTTTCTTATAAAACCTCTCTACTTAAATCAAGTTTCCAAAGCCCTTTATTTCTCCAAGATGTCCTTGCAAAGATATATTCCCCATTTCAAAATCAATAGGCTCATATACTTATAACTATCTATTACTTTATTTTTTGTATCTATCCTTAAAAATTTAAAAACAATATTTTTCATGTTGTTTCATTTAAAAAATATAACCTTTCTGAAACCTCTTTATACCATTGGTTCATGGGTTTCCATTAATATCAGGGGAAGTTTTGGTTCTTGGGAATCCATAAAATCCAATAGAATTAGTTTTTGGTTTTATATTAAAACAATGTTATGGGGTCATTATGTTTCTATTAAAACTTATGGATGTAATTTATAAGAAATATATCTCTAATTGAGGGGTAGAGTCATTGGGGATCTTCTAGTTCTATTATTGAGCTTCTTATAAAATCATATTTGTCTTCTAATTTATTTTATTACATTGTATAAATTATCATCTATTAACATACATGTATAAATTTCATTCAATTGTTAACCTAATTAACATTTAATATTAGATTTTTAACTAAGATCTATTTATTCAATTATCACTCAATCGTTTTTCTATTTATTTTATTCATTGTATTGAATTTTTTTTATTTTTATATTTTACATTACGTTACTTTTTAACTTTTAAAAGGAAATTCACCCCCATCAATCAATATTTTTTTATGAAACAACTATTTTTAAAAGGGTAAATTTTATTACCAAAATTTCTCTTGATTTCAAAATTATATTATAAAAATGGGTTTTTTAAATCGTTAATTGAGTTCAAATTTTTTTCTATTCATTATATAATATAATTATTATTATCATGATCTAAATTTTTTTGGTGATGATTATTCCTATTTAAATAAAAATATTTTAACATTTCTTGGTTGTATTAGTTAGCCATTTTAGAAAATAAAAATGTATGCGTATGTTCTCGCTAAAGAATCTAATGAAAAATATACTCCTAATGATGTTAATAATTTCAAAATTAATAGAAAAGCTAAGAATTACTTACATTTTTTTCTTTACCAAAATTAATTTTATCTTGTTTATTCTTGTAAAATAGCATATGTAATATGGAAATTATTAAAATTTACATACAAATTCATGAATAAAATAAAGAAACTAGATTAGATATGTATTATTAGTATTTTGAAATGGGTTTTTATGAATCTTAATGAATATATTACTAGAATATTTTCATGATTTACTAAAATTTGTAGTGTAATAAAATCTATTCGTGATATGTTTCCATCTAAATGAACATGAATAAAATTATATGTGCTTTAACTAGTTCGTGGTGTCCCAAAGTGACAATTATCCATGTAAATATGGACAATATAGATATAGTGATTTAACAACTCCTCATATCTATAATTAATTTTATGTTCACTATATTACTCCAAATGGGAAACGAATCAATATAAGCAAGTAAAATCAAGAAGAATATTTCACTTAAAGAAATCAAAGGTGACGACTCTTATCAAAGTGTCAATGATGATGAAGGTGAACATGAGAACATTGTCAAAATTTTGAACAATCTCTTAAAGAATAATAAATTTTTTCAACATTGAAAAAATAATGATCAAATTTATGTTTAAGAGGTGATGTTCCATTAATGAAACAAAAAGGGTCATATTAGACAAGAATACAAAATCTAAAAAAGTTATTGAAGGAATAAAATAATAGTAACGAAGAATATAATGCTTCAACTTGGAGAGATTTATCCTCATTAAGTGACTCAAGTCTAAAATGTATCATGGTGGAAGTTGAGGTAAGTATAAATTTAAATTATGACCCTTATACCACCTCATTAGCTTTAATTCCTTCTTAATAATGTCCCCTAAGTTACAAAGAACTTGAGTACACTCATGATCAACCTAAAAAATTGTTTTAATCAAATTTTTTATTCATATAAAGATCATGAAAATAAATTAATTGTATCAATAAAAACAAAAAATTAAAAAATATTATGGTGATTTTATTTTAAAATTAAAAAATAAAACGGATGCTGATGTTTTTAAATCTGAAATCAATGATCTCAAAATCTCACTTCGAAAATTCACCCAATGTGAAGATAATATTATGTAGATTTTAGTTCTCCATGTGTTAAAAGGAATATTTAGGGCCTTTATTTTTCTATTGATGAAAGGAATTCAAAAAATAGTACATTTTTAAAAGTTTTTTGACAAAATAAAAATTTCAATTATATTAGAAATTTTGGGCATCATATATTTGAATAAGATTGTAAAAAAGAGATATACGGTAAAACAAATCTATCAATCTGTCACCTTTTTTAAAATTTCATACTAAATAATTTTTATTTCCCAAATATTTTTTATCCAATTTTAGTAGACAAAAAAATAATTTCACCTTCTCAAGCAATATTAGCTCACATTTTTAGACCCTCAAGGGTGCCAAAAGTCACTCGTTTTTTAGATTTTTCAAGACATCCCAACCAGACATCCTCGATCTATCTTTTTATTGGTTATCAATAAAAATGTGACTCAACCCATTTGAAATAATGGTCATCAATTATCCATTTTTGGATAATTATTGGGTTCTCTAAGTGAGGTAGAGCCTATATATTTTCCTTCGTAATGAATTTTGGACATAAACATTGATCTATATAGGAAAATATTTTTCATTCATTTTTTATTTTTTTCTCTCTTGAATATAATTTCTGAATCTATCCATATATCTTATATCAATTTTATATAGGGGGTTTGTTTCAATGGTATTTTCTCTATTGATCCCTTATACAAAAATGACCATTTTTATATTTTAGGAACATTCTAGCTTGAAAATATTTTGATTAAAACCATGTTTTAAGTTTCTGTCTCATGAAATGATCCTCCCTTTTTCGCTCCTTATTTTTCATTATGATATTCAAAATGGGGGAGAAGGGTTAGTTTCTTTTTTTAGAGAAGTTTTGGTTATTTCAATTTTCTTATAATGATGAGATTTAAGAGATTACATTATTGGGTAAAATGGAGGAATTTATATTCAAAGGGGATTTATATCATGGGCATGATTTATAACTTAATAACATCTTATGTATATTTTATAACTTACTTTTCCCTTTAACCTATGGTATATCTCATTTTTATTTTTTTAAAGATGTTTTATGTGTTTCAATTTTCATAGTTTGAGAAGTTTTAGAAAAAAAATTATTTCATCAAAAGTGAAGAATTGTTTTTTTCAAAGGGGATTTATTTCTCGAGAATATTATACATCTCATTTATTTATGGATCATGTATTATTTATAATTATTTATTTATCATACTATATATCTCACTAATTTCTTTAGCATGTTGTGTATCTTATTTAATTCTTTATCATGTTGAAATATCTACTTAAATCATGAAATTCTTGAATATCATTATCATATAAAAATTTATATTGAGTTACCATGATATATCGTTATCTCTATAATTTAATTTAATATATATTTCTATATTATGTGTTTTATATCATTAAAAGGGACGATATTGGTGTACTTCTATCTCATGACATTTTAATGATCCCAAACTCTGAATTTTATTTCTAGTGTTTCTATTGAGTGTTTCTAAATTATACATTATTGGATTAGAATTTATATTTTTAAAGAACCAAATCATTGAATATTAAGGATCATATGTTATTCATATAGAAAAATTGAGTAATTCATGAATATCAATAAAGAGTTTTATTAGTTGTGTTAAAGACTTGGAATAGGTCTAGAAGAACCATGGAGGACCTTGGAATTAAGGGGAGACTCCACATCTTGAATCAAGGTATAGTAGGAAGCACTCTATAGTTAATGGAATAAATGAAACTCATACTCCAAATTACTATTGCCTATATGGTGTAGGATCAACGTCTAGCTGATGAGAGTTTTTATTCAACATTTTCTATAATGTAGCACATCGAAAATACAATGGAAGCTACCAAAAATCTGGTGGTGTCAGGAATGATTCTCTGGGGGTGAATTGAATGTCTCCCAAAATCCAGAAAATAAATAATTATTGTAATATGGGATAAAAATGTAAATATTTGTAACGTCCCGGTTCCGGGTGCCACTCAACGGGTGCCCCAAACCTGGTACTCCACGTGACCTCAAGCGCATTTCCCTAGATGCCAGAGACTGCCAACTAGCAGCGAGGGTCCAGGTCTGATAGTGGGGAAACTATGCCCTCATTTGTCAAAGTGTAGTGCAGCAGAATACAAAATAAAACATACAACGAACAGAGGAAGTAGTAAACCATACATAACTGAAATAAACAACTATAGTGGATACAACCAACAGTATATAAACAATGATGCAACATGTCTCAAGTTCTAAGAAAACAGCCAGATCATGTTATACATCAATTCAGTACAACAAAGAGCAGAGTACAGCAAAACAAAGCAAAACAGCTGGCAGCGGCATTGCGAGCCTAGGCTCGGTCCCATGCCCTCCTACTCCACAGCAACATTCAAGTACCTATATAGGGACTCTTGCCCCTATCCACACCTACTGAAACATAATCTGTTTGGGCCAAAAAGCATGACCCAAATAGGGTGTGAGAAATATATCTCAGTAGGCACCCACCAAAGGCTCGTGCTCAACTGTGTGTAAAAAATGCAACAAGTGTGCAGTAGTAAAATGCAATAAACTAAGAAGTACTCAAAAGTAACTAACTTAATAGTTAAATTTCCATTTTATTATTAATTTAATTCATTTAATTTAGTAACATTTTTGTGGTCAACAGCACCAAGCCCTCATGCCAACCAGTACTATGCCCTCAGGCTAAAATAGTAAACCACACCCTCAGGCTTGCCCTCAGGCTATACAGAATCCAACCCGCAGGTATTTCCCTCAGGCGTAATAGAAATTTCCCTCAGGCATAGGAAGTGTCACCCTTAGGCATAGAATTCAACCCCTCAGGCACGAAAGGTTGCCCTCAGGCAAAATAGAACGTCACCCTTAGGCTAATACAGTCACGCCCCCAGGCTAATCCCAACAATGCCCTCAGGATAAACAGGTAATCGGGCCATGCCCAACATAAAAATATGCAGTAAACAAGAAATTACTCTCGAGTCAATTCTACAAGTAATACTTTAAAGGCATACCCTCGGGTATCCTGGCTAAACGGCTAAACAGTGTAACGCACCCCTAAGGTGGTCTTGGATCCAAGCAATGATCCCAACCAACATTTTATTATCATAATTAATCACCTATTCATTTCTAGGTGTTTAGTATAGAAACGGCCTCAGCCACACGACACCCCAACATGGGTTCGTGGAACAAAAATGCACAGAACACACTACAGTTGGAAAAATTAACACCAAGCCACCTACCTTATACACCAACGAGTGTTATACACGAACACCGATCCAAGAAACACCCAAGAACGGCGTAGATCCGAGGTAAGAAAAACTATCATTCAACCTCAAATAAATCCCTTTAGGGAAAGAATTGGTAAAAGATACTTTAGGAGAAGAGAGGTCTTACCCGCGCGGTTCCAACGAGATCCTCCGAGGTAGAAACGGATTCCAGACGAACACTCAATGGATCTTCAAAGTTTCGGCCTCCTCCTTTGGCTCCAAAACGGGTCAAATGAATCCTCTGCCAAATGAGGAGGCTACTACCTATTTTACGCCGAAAAAACCAAGTACACAGCGTGTAATTCCAAGTACACGGCATGTACTCCCTTCATTTAACTGCTCCTCTGGCGGCACCGCCACACTGTTCATTCATCGACATGAGTACACGACATGTACTCCTGAGTACACGGCGTGTACTGTCGCCCAACTAGCGGCTACTCAACCACCTTACTGTTTAGGCTTTCCGACTGACTACACAGCATGTAAAGGACCACTACACAACCTGTAGTCGGTTCCTACACCCCTCGTTGCCGAAATGGCTACACGCCCCGTGTACCCATCCCACACGGAAAAAAGTACACGGTGTGTGGAAAAGTACACAGTGTGTAGTTCCAAAATTTAGGATTTTTCCCCATTTTCCATATTTTCTCATAAACACTTAAGTAAAAGGAAAAAGAAGAAACCTGTTCCAAAAAAATAAGAACTGGGTTCTTACAAACTTCCACCCTTATAGAAATTCATCCCCGAATTGCCCTTCCAAGGGTGGAGAAGATATAGTTGTGAACAACTCTGGCCGTTGAGCACGCACATCGGTTTCCCGCTCCCAGGTTTCATCCTGCACTCAGCCATGCTGCCATAGCACCCGTATGAGTGGAACTGACCGGCCTCGGAGAACCTTCGTGATCCTGTCAACGATACGAATCAGATTCTCCTCAAAGGACGCATCCATCTGAAGCTCAACCTCCTCTGGATGGAAGGTGTGAGATGGGTTTGAATGATAGCGGTGGAACTGGGATACATGGAAGACGTCGTGCATGGCTCGGTACCGCTATGGTAACTGCAATCGACAGGCAACCAGTCCGACTCTCTCTAGAATCTCAAACGACCCTACATACCTCGATGAATGTTAACCCTATCTCCTAATCCGCCTGTGTCGCAGCCTCGGTGAAACACACAAGAAAACATGATCCCCAACCATGAACTCCAAAGTTCATCTGTGGCGATTAGCATAAGACTTCTGACGAGACTGCGCGGTAGCCATCCTCTTCTGAATCAACTGAACCTGCTCAGAAGTCTCCTGTACGAGACGTGGTCCTAGTAAAGCTGCCTCACCTGCCTCTGAATAGCACAAAGGTGATTGGAATGGCCTACCATATAGAGCCTCGTAACGTGCCATCTCGATAGTTTCTTGAAAAATATTGTTATAGGCAAACTCGACTAGAGGTATATGCTTCTCCCAAGAGCCCCCAATGTCTAGGACGCATGAACGCAGCATGTCCTCTAGAACCTGTATCGTATGCTCTAATTGGCCATCTATCTGAGGGTCGTATGCTGTGCTAAGAAGCACCTGTGTACCCAGTGCCCTCTAAAAACTCTACCAGAAATGAGACGTAAAGTGGGCGTCCCTATCTGAAATGATAGAATGAGGGACCCCATGAAGACGTACGATCTCTTGGATATACAGCCTCCTGAGCTTGTCTACACCGAAGGTCTCTTTAATCGGAAAGAAGTAAGCTACCTTCATGAGTCTGTCCACAATAACCCACACGACGTCATTGCCACGAGGTGACCTCGGCAATCCAGTCACAAAATCCATCGCGACATCATCCCATTTCCACCCGGGAATGGGAAACTGCTGTAACAACCCAGCTGGTCTCTGATGGTCTGCATTCACCTGTTGACTGGTGGAACACCTCGCAACAAAACCAGCTACATCTCTCTTCATACCCGGCCACCAGTACTGATGCCTCAAGTCAAGGTACATCTTGGTAACCCCGGGATGAACTGCCCAAGATGAAGCATGAAACTCCCGTATCAGCTCCTCGTGTGTATCCCATGGAACCCATACTCGTCCATGGAAATGCAGAACCTCGTCATCTCCTACCATCCAACCAGGAGAAGGGTCCCCACTCGCCACCAACTCTTGTAGAACTAGGCCTTTTGGATCTGATAACTGCCTCATCCTCACTCTGTCCGGGAGGGTAGAAGTCACAGCTAAAGATGAAAGATAAGACTACCCCTGACTAGCATGCACCTCCAGATGCATCTCAGAGAGCAAGGCCATAAGCTTCCACTCACCACTGGCCACATGCACTGCCTATATCTGAGTCTTACTTTTCAGTGCATCAGCTACTGCATTACCTTTACCAGGTGTATAGGAAAGCTCAAAATCGAAGGACTGTAGGTACTCGACCAACATCCTCTGCCTCAGATTCAGGTCACACTGAGTAAAGATATACTTGAGGCTTTTGTGGTCAGTGAAAACCAAAAAATGCTCCCCCAATAGATAATGTCTCCAACAGCGCAACACATGCACAACTACAACCAACTCGAGATCATGCGTCAGATAATTCCTCTCATGTGGCCTCAACTTACGAGACCTGTATGCAACAACTCGGTCACCCTGCATCAACACTACTCCCAGCCCAATACCTGATGCATCACAGTAAACTGTATAGCTCTTCCCCTACTCTGGGAGTATCAGGATCGGTGCTGATGTCAACCTTCCCTTCAGGTCCTGAAAGGTTGTCTCGCACGCTTCTGACCAAATGAACTTCACACCCATCTTAGTCAGACCTGTCAATGGCACTGCTAAGTGGGATAAGTCATGTATGAAGCGTCTGTAGTAACCATCCATCCCCAAGAAACTTCGTATCTCGAACATGTTCTTAGGCTGCTCCCAAAAAACTACTGCTCTCACCTTCTCTAGGTCTACTGCAACTCCTGCCTCTAAGATGATATGACTGAGTAAGTGAATCTGGTCCATCCAAAAGTGTCACTTTGAGAGCTTAACATATAGCTGATGCTCTCTCATTGTACTCAGTACGATCTCAAGATGGGTGGCATGGTCGTGTTGAGTGTGAGAGTCCACCAAGATGTCATCCACAAATACTACAACAAAAGAATCAGGATATGGATGGAATACACGATTCATCAGAGGCATGAAAACTGCGGGCGCGTTCGTGAGTCCGAACAGCATAACCAAGTACTCATACAGACTATATCTGCTCCGAAAAGATGTAAGCGGTATATCTGATGGCCTCACGCGCAACTGATGATATCTGGATCTCAATTCAATCTTCGAGAACACTCGTGATCCACGAATCTGATCAAAAAGATCATCTATCCTTAGCAAGGGATATCAGTTCTTAACCGTCAACTGGTTCAGCTTCCGATAATCCACGCAAAGTCTGCGGGTATCGTCCACCTTCTTTGCGAAAAGGACCGGCGAACCCCAAGGAGAAGTACTGAGTCAGATAAAAACCTTTTCCTGTAACTCCTCTAACTACCTCTTGAGCTCCCGTAATTCCTCTGTAGCCATCCTATAAGGAGGTATGGACACCGGTGTTGCGCCTGGAACCAGCTCAATAGATAAAATCCACCTCTCGCACAGGAGGTAGACCTGAAAAGTCATCCGGGAAGACATCCCTAAAATGATCAACAACTGGAGGGAAATTTGTCTGACAAGTCCCCTGATCATCCAGATACAAACTCGCAATATGGGTTGTGACTCCACCTCACCCATGATGATCTGGTCTAGCTCGACTCTCCTGAACATCCCACTCGCCCTTGTATAGAAACTCTCCACCCTCTGGTGATGTGAAACGCACCCTACGACGATAGCAGTCTACAAAGGCTCGATAGGGAACCAACCAGTTCATCCCGAGAATGACATCATAGCTCGTCATCTCTAATACATAGAGGCCCCAATAAAGTGACACCCACCAACCTCAAGGGGTCACTCCTTGCACTGATGCACACCAACCATTCTAGTCCCCAACGGAGTGTCTAGCATCATGATATCAGAAGAAGAAGAAACACCGAGCCCAAGGCTCTCCACAACGGGTACAGATCTGAAACTATGTATAGCACCCGTATCAAAAAGTACTGAAGATAAGACAGAAGCTACTAGAATAGTACCTCTGACTGTAGAAGGTCCAGGATCCTGCTCCTATTGGGTTTGCTGCACTGCATATGCCTGCACAGTGCCACGGCCTTGCGACACAACCTGGCTACCCTGAGCTATCCAGGCATGCTGCCTCTGAGATCCTGGTATCTGGCTACCACGGCCACGACCACCATCTTTTCCCGCACACCCTAACGTACCCCAGTTTCCCAACTGGTAAGAAGCCACTAGTCATACTCCTACATGCGGAGTCTCCACAGAACCCCTATCACTAGCCACAGGTAAAAACGCCCTGCAAAAGCGCTGCAGATGACCCATCTTGCTGAAATATCGGCACTCCACTAGGTCACGTGGACACTGAGGTCTCTTGTTCCCCTCTGTACCACACTGGTAGCACCTGATCGGGCCACCTGAAGAAGCTACCTGGCTGGTACTCCCACCCTGAGAGAAGTCCATATGTCTCTTCCTCTTGCCAACAGAAATAGTACCAGTAACTGATGTTGAACCGCCCTGGCCCACACCACTAGCTTCCCACAGGTTCTTCTCTATAATCAGTGCCTGATTCACAATAGTATGTACTGAAGGAAAATTGAAAACATTCACCAGCGCTTGGATGTCATAACGAAGACCATCCTCAAAACGTCTAGCCCTTAACGTCTCATCACCTACCAGCACGGGTGCAAAACGCTGAAACTCTGTAAGATGAGCAGACTAGTCCATCACTGACATAGCGCCCTGTTGTAGATTCATGAACTCCCGATCTCTATCTGCCCTCAGCGTCTTTGGGAATAAAAAGACATAAGAGACTATCACGAACCGAATCTAGTCACTGCCAAAACCAGCACCCGACCCGACCTGTGGAGAGTGCCGAAAGGCGTTCCCAATCCCCACGGGCTGGCACAAGTGCCCGGATATCAAAAACTGAAAATTGGGAACGATTTACCCAAATTTTTATACTTAAAACAACAAATTAATCCAAGAAATCAAATCTGGATTTCTCAAACCAAAACATCTTTTACTAAAATTAAGAACTGAATTACACAATTTTAAATAATGTTTGAACACTATTACAAAGGTACAAACCCAAGAAAATACAGCCCAAGAACCTCCACATGGAAAGAGGCACCACCCTCAAGCCATTTCCACGACACTGCATGACGATGGACCGCTAAAAACCCAAACCAAAGGCATAAAACCTGTACCCAAACCTGTGACATAAAATAAGCAAGTATACTTACACCCAAAGGTGTAAGTAGGGTATGAGCGAAAGCCCGGTAGGATACCACCACTAAGAGATTCCATGTGATAAACATTTCATGACAAATAGCATTGAAATTTTTGTAAATAAGAAATGCTTGTTACAATTTTCTAAAGGATGCAATAATAAATGAAAACAGTTTTCATGTGGTCTAATTTTAAAGGACCAACAATTTTAAAATAAATAAAAAAGCTACTGAATTTTCCAGCCAACAATACCATATACCTATGGAAATTACAAAGGATCTAATGAGCACAAGTAATAGGAAATAACTCCTAGGCACTAGCTAGTTGTGGGTCCCAGGTACCTCGTATCTCGGTGAGAGTAACCACAAAAACAATATTCGTTCTCATGCATGATCCACTAGTAGGGATCATACCCATAACCTAGTGGTCCCCAATCATCATAATAATAATTTAGTTAGAGTTGTAAGCATCAATCTTGCTAAGTGAAACTGAGGCCAAACCCCATGGATTCACTAGAATACTAGTACACGTCCACCCACCTAGATACTCAGGTTTTCCCTCTGTGCTCAAACAAGTTCAACAATCCAAGAAATATAGTTTTCATATGAAAATATCACTTCCACATCACACATTAACTAAACAGCCCCATGTACATCACACAAGTCACAAATCCCACTTTTCATTCAAATGTATTTTGAAATCAAACTTTCACCAAAATTGCCTACAACAATTTTCACATTTCTTTAACACTTCCACAAATACTTTAAATAATTTTATAAAACTATTATAAGATATTAAACTCACATAACAGCCCACACACATGTCACATAACACCCTTCTCACCTTCATAATTCATTTTATCAATAAACTAAAATGAAACATCCCACACCCGTGTTTTTCACACAAAACACAATTTAGTAAAACATTTCATCAATTTATAAAACATTCTAAAAATGTTTGACATCTCAAATCGCCATTTTACCATTCAAAAACCCACATTAGGTGAAAAGAATCACCCAAACAGTACATATACACCCTTACCCAACTTTGTTTAACCAAATAAAACATTTGAAATTTTTATAAAACAAACCCAAGAGGTATAATCGTTGTTTGCACACTAAACCCATTTCAAAACCCTCATTAAAAACCAAAATCATACCAATACCAATCAAAAACAGAACTTTCAGACCTAAAACAATTATTAAACCACCCCCATGTGTTATACAAATACATCAAATAATACCACAAAGATACACATGAAAAACACACATTTTCATAAATCACCTTCAAGAAGTACAACACGGTTTTACACCTCAAACTCATTCAAAAACCTCCTTTCAACTTCAACATGAAAATAATTAATTAACAAACTAGAATTGGAATCCCCTTTAAAAACTAATAAATCACCTTCATATGTTATAAACTAAACCCAAACATTACCCCAATAGTCACACATGACAAGTTCCCAATTTCAAACTAAAATACAACTAAAAATTAAATGTTTAACCAAATCCATCAAAAACAGATTTCAAACCAAAAAAAAGGTTATAAATATTATTAATTAATAAACCAAGCAGTCTAACTCATCACAAAATGGTTACACATGGAATCACCTACCTTTTGAGTCGAAACCCTCAAAACTTGGTGCGAAAACTTAAGCGCACCACCGCCGCACCACAAGGAATATAAATTCAGACCTAGACCACCAAAAATTGACCCAAAAGATACCAAATCAGACCTTAGGATCGAACCCCAACTTCTGGACATGAGGAACTTCAAGAAGGAGGAAATAAAACTAAAATAGGATGGAAGGAACCAAGAAGGAATTCCCTTACTTGAAATATCTTGAAGAAATCGGCCCCAATCCACCAAATTATGAATCTCAAAGTACCCAAAACTGGTACGGAGGTTCGAAGGAGTCATATTAGGTCATGTGGGAACTGAAATGGGGGAAAATGATGAAAATTGAAGGAGTTATTAAATATTCATTTTACCTCATCAAATCTGGTTGATTTGAGAAAGTGTATGAAATATTTCCCTACTTAGCAGCTCACCTGAGCTCCAAAATTGCGAAACCGATAATGGGGGAGATCCTCCGGCTATTGGATTTGAGAGGGAGGAGGAATCACTAGAAAACAGTACGAAATGAATGAGATATGCATAAATTACAAAAAATATTTAAAGTAGGAAATGGGTCTACGGGTAGGCCCATTACCTAAATCAAAAACCCAAATCCATCATGATTTTGGATTTATATGTGGTTCAAAGGGATATGGTGGTTTTAATATATCAGTTTATGCCAATTGGGAAGTGGAATGGGTTTAAAATAGTAAAAATGGAAGGGTTTATAGAAGAAACAAAATTAGTTTTCAAATCTCGAATTGGGCTCGCGGTTTGACCCAAATTTTCAAAACCCACCATTTTCACCAAAATGAGTGGTAAACCCCCCCCCCCCCCAAAAAAAATCATGAATGGAAATTAAATGAAATATTAATATATAAAAAATTCACATGTGTGACAATTCTCCCCACCATAAAACTTTCCGCCCTTAGAAAGTCACATCAAGGACAAAGAGAAAACACCAAACCCAACCGAAAGGCAGAAATGGACTCATTTGCTAAGTTTTTCCCCCAAAGGCCAAAACACCTCCAGTTATCAATTAAGGAAGGAATAATTCAAAACCAAAACATACACCTCTTTATTGAAATGATCAATAACATTTAGATTTATCCTAAAAGAAAACCCTTCAAACACTATCTGAACAAGGATCAAGAAATTTACCTAAACAAACAAGAACATCGAATAAGGTTACACATACCTTGATATAACTAAACAATTGGGAACTCTCCAATCCCGATGTTTACCCAAGGAAGATGTAGGTGGTTATGTAGCTCTGAACAAGACCACCTACTTCCAAGACAATACCAAGTACAAAAGTGTGTTACTAGTACAAGGATACCTAAATGGGCTCCCCATCATAAGAACCAACTATCTTAACAGACCAATATGGGCCGACACAGAAATTCCCCAAAACTTAAAGAGTTGGGACAACCGCACGATTAGCCTGCGCAGTTTGTAAACTGTTCTCTAACCATGTGGATCCTTATACCTACATGGTTTTCTGGTGAATGGTTACTACTAAATGTTCACTCAACATATCTAGAAAAATCAAAAACCTTTCCCCCAAACCCAAAGGAAACCAAAGGGGAAAAGAAATTCATTGGTAGATAACATGGGGATGAGGCCCTCCACCTCTTTCCACCGAACGGGAACAAAAGAAGAAAGATGAAAACACCAAATGGTTAAACTATTCCCATCTCTCATATTGAGAATAGTTCTTTGTAAAAGGTTAAAAACTACACTGGGATTTCCTTTTTACTACGTGCCAGCTTCTCTCCAGGACCTATGGCTGGAGCTGGAATGATTGAAGCATCTTCGGCCTCGCAGTTAGGATTTGGAAACCCCTGAATATAATTTCTTCTTCCGATGCTACAAACAACTACACGCAATCCTAGATAGGTTTACCAAGACATAACACACTCCAGAACTCACTTTACCCGAACTTGGAAATTTACTGAAATAATGGTTTAGAGGATGCACTCACATCACACCTTGTTTCTTCGGGTGACAAACAACAGAAATAAAGGACACATATAAACACCTTTCTCTAAAATAGATGATGTCAAGATCTCCCAAAAGGAGAAACACTTCTAAAAAAAATATAGACTCACAAAATATTGTACAACTTTACCTTTACAATCAAATGAACACGCGACATCACATCGCGTCACCGAACATGACCAAAGTGACTGATAGAAATAATACAAGGAGGGGGCCTTACACAACACCCCCAAACATCACAACATTCCAGAAAGTGTCTATAAGAGCCTCTCGTGGCCAGATTTACCACAATGGTGGTTTAACATAAACCCCTTCTTCGAAGAGAGTGCGAAGGACTTAGAGGCCCTCTTAAACACTATCCATACTGACAACCCTAGACAACTTTTACCTTCGATGAATCAGGTAGCTTAAGAAACTAAGGTCTCTTTCAACCATCCACGAGCACTCTTCTGCAACAAGAGGATCCAAAAAAACCATGAAAGTAAATCGTGTAGACTCATTCTACAAAGCTCAAGAAAATATTCCTTACATTGATCAACTAGAGGATTTTCCAATGGCAAAAAAAAATCAGGGTTGCACTTCAATTATGCACTAAACCTTAATGGGGGCGTACCTTATCCAACGAGAGAACCCAAGGACCCAACAGAGCTGGTCCATTGGTAAAAACATGCCACAAACCAGATCCAAACTCATTAATGGAACCACCTTAAAGGTGTCCCAAAACATTTATCATAGGAGACTACTAACCAGACCTTCTACCCAGCTTACCGACCAAACACAAACCCAAAACTCAATTCAAATAGGAGGGGTTATTGGACTCAAAACATCCCACAACATCAACATTTTCCAAAAACACATAATATACACCATCCCAAACAATTCATCAAGACATCATGTTTTTCTTTAAAAACATTTCTTTGAAAACCAATGGTTCAGTAGTTAGCGTATCCGCCAATGGTACCCCATGGGCCTCACACATGCATGTTTCTGTGCCAAACTAGGAACCCTCCTCATATTCATCCCAACACTCATCCATTAATTCCATCAACCATCCATCATCCCATATAACCCAATGCATGTGGTCGCTCATGTAAATTCCAATGTTTAAAATGAAAATTCTTTCCACTTTTCAAAAACAAAATGGTCAACCAACCCATCCTTTTTCTTAAAACTGTTAAAAATGAGATCAAAATATCAATTCACATCTTACAAAACTATTCATAAGGACACAACTATTTATAAAAGAACTCACTTTCATGTTAGTCATATCAATTTGAAAACATATCATCCCATTTAAACACCCTATAATTTTTTAGAAAACTGTATTGGAAACACTTTTGAAAACCAACTTCAATATGGTTCTTGATTTCAAAAGAGGCGTAAGCACACTATTTTCCATTTCAAAGTAATTCAAAAAATTCAGTTCCACCGTTTCATAAATCTAATCATTCCCTCTTTATTTGAAAATTATTTCACAAAAACTTTATGCTTCGTAAAACCAAGTCACTTTAAAACCAAAGTTCCATGATTTCAAAACTAAAGCAGAAAACAATGCGATAGGAAACTAGTTTCAGTGGGTGACTTGGAAATATGGTTGGCAGCCATATTCCATTCACTTCACCATCACAAAGAGTGTTCTAGGTAATATCCCCGACTTCACATGGCTTTCCAAACCCTGCGAGCTCACTGAGACCATTAACCCAAATCTCTTTTCATTTCCCCTAATCATCATCAGACCAAGAAAACCAAAAGACATAGATAAATCTCAACTTCCCCTGGTGACTTGAATCCCGACATGAGGTGTGGTGATCAACCACACTACCCATAATTGGAATTTCATGTCTTGAAAATCTTAACTCCAGACTATCCCGAATATTTCCCAAATAACATGACTCAAAAAGAGCGAACCTCCTCTGATACCATTTTGTCACAAACCGAATTTGGTCGCCGCCAAAACTGGCACCCGACCCGACCCGTGGAAAGTCCCGAAGGGCGTTCCCAATCCCCACAGGCTAGCACAAGTGCCCGGGTATCAAAAACTGAAAATTGGGAATGATTTACCCAAATTTTTATACTTAAAACAACAAATGAATCCAAGAAATCAAATCTGGATTTCCCAAACCAAAACATCTTTTACTAAAATTCAGAACTGAATTACACAATTTTAAATAATGTTTGAACACTATTACAAAGGTAAAAACCCAAGAAAATACAGCCCAAGAACCTCCACATGGAAAGAGGCACCGCCCTCAAGCCATTTCCACGACACTACATGATGATGGACCGCTAAAAACCTGAACCAAAGGCATAAAACCTGTACCCAAACCTGTGACATAAAATAATAAAGTCTACTTACACCCAAAGGTGTAAGTAGGGTGTGAGAGAAATCCCAGTATGATACCACCACTAAGAGATTCCATGTGATAAACATTTCATGACAAAAAGCATTGCAAGTTTTGTAAATAAGAAATGCTTGTTACAATTTTCTAAAGGATGCAATAATAAATGAAAACAGTTTTCATGTGGTATAATTTTAAAGGACCAAAAATTTTAAAATAAATAACAAATCTACTGAATTTTCTAGACAACAATACCGTATACCAACGGTAAGTACCAAGGATCTAATGAGCACAAGTAATAGGAAATGACCCCTAGGCACTAGCTAGCTGTGGGTCCCAGGTACCTCGTATCTCGGTGAGAGTAACCACAAAAACAATATTCATTCTCGTGCACGATTCACTAGTAGGGATCATACCCATTACCTAGTGGTCCCCAATCATCATCATCATAATTTAGTTAGAGTTGTAAGCATCAATCTTGCTAAGTGAAACTGAGGCCAAACCCCACGGATTCACTAGCATACTAGTACACGTCCACCCACCTAGATACCCGGGTTTTCCCTTTGTGCTCAAACTAGTTCAACCATCCAAGAAATATAGTTTTCACATGAAAATATCACTTCCACATCACAAATTAACTAAACAGACCCATGTACATCACACAAGTCACAAATCCCACTTTTCATTCAAAATCATTTTGAAATCAAACTTACACCAAAATTGTCTACAACAATTTTCACATTTCTTTAACACTTCCACAAATAATTTAAACAATTTTATAAAACCATTATAAGATATTCAACTCACATAACAGCCCACACACATGTCACATAATACCCTTCTCACCTTCATAATTCATTTTATCAATAAACTCACACGAAACATCACACACACGTGTTTCGCACACAAAACACAATTTAGTAAAACATTTCGGCAATTTATAAAACATTATAAAAATGTTTCACATCTCAAATCACCACTTTACCATTCAAAAACCCACATTAGGTGAACACAATCACCCAAACAGTACATATACACCCTTACCCAACTTTGTTTAACCAAATAGAACATTTGAAATTTTTATAAAACAAACCCAAGAGGTATAACCGTTGTTTGCACACTAAACCCATTTCAAAACCCTCATTAAAAACCAAAATCATACCAATAACAATCAAAAACAGAACTTTCAGACCTAAAACAATTATTAAACAACCCCCAAGTGTTATAAAAATACATCAAATAATACCACAAAGATACACATGAAAAACACACATTTTCATAAATCACCTTCAAGAAGTACAACACAGTTTTACACCTTAAACTCATTCAAAAACCTCTTTTCAAGGCCAACATGAAAATAATTAATTAACAAACTAGAATTGGCAGCCCCTTTAAAAACTAATAAATCACCTTCATATGTTATAAACTAAACCCAAACATTACCCCAATAGTCACACATGAAAAGTACCCAATTTCAAGCAAAAATACAACTAAAAATTAAATGTTTAACCAAATCCATCAAAAACAGATTTCAAACAAAAAAAAGGTCATAAACGTACTTAATTAATAAACCAAGCAATCTAACTCATTTCAAAATGGTTACACATGGAATCACCTACCTTTTGAGTCGAAACCCTCAAAACTTGGTGTGAAACCTTAAGCGCACAACCGCCGCACCACAAGGAATATAAATTCAGACCTAGACCACCAAAAATTGACCCAAAAGATACCAAGTCATACTTTAGGATCTAACCCCAACTTATAGAAATGAGGAACTTCAAGAAAGAGGAAATAAAACTAAAAGAGGATGGAAGGAACCAAGAAATAATTCCCTTACTTGAAATATCTTGAAGAAATCGGCCCCAATCCACCAAATTATGAATCTCCAAGTACCCAAAACTGGTATGAAGGTTCGAAGGAGTCATATTAGGTCATGCGGGAACTGAAATGGGGGAATAATTATGAAAATTGAAGGAGTTATGAAAGATTCATTTTACCTCATCAAATCTGGTTGATTTGAGAAAGAGTATGAAAGATTTCCCTACTTCGCACCTCACCTGAGGTCCAAAATTTCAAAACCTATAATGGGGGAGATCCTCGGGCTATTGGATTTGAGAGGGAGGTGGAATCACAGGAAAAAAGTAAAAAATGAATGAGATATGGGGAAATTACAAACAATATTTAAAGTAAGAAATGGGTCTACAGGCAGGCCCATTACCTAAATCAAAAACCCAAATCCATCATGATTTTGGATTTATATGTGGTCCAAAGGGATATGGTGCTTTTAATATATCAGGTTATTCCAATTGGGAAGTTGAATGGGTTTAAAATAGTAAAAATTGAAGGATTTATAGAAGAAACAAAATTATTTTTTAAATCTGGAATTGGGCTCGCGGTTTGACCCAAATTTTCAAAACCCACCATTTTCACCAAAATGAGTGGTAAACCCCCCCCCCCCAAAAAAAATCATGAATGGAATTTAAATGAAATATTAATATATAAAAAAGTCACCTGTGTGACAGAGACCACATGAAATTCTTCCCACGCCATGTCCTTATGATGCTCTGACTGGGTGATAACATCCCACCACCTCTTGGTGGAATCACGCAGCATATACGTCGCGAGCTTGACCCTCTGCCCTGGAGGCATCCCAAGATGCTCGAAAATAGTCTGCATCGATCCCAGCCAAGACTCTGCAGCCTGTGGTCCGCCATCCTCTAAAAACATATGTAGACGCTACTGCTGGAAGATACGTGTCAGCTCGGCCATAGATGTGGCACCCTGCGGTGCTCCCTGAAAGGTATGTATGAACCACAAAAACCCCTCACGAAATAGCACCTCTGCGCCTATGTCTTGTATAGCAGCTGGTGCCGCATTTGGCTCTACTGGTGGATCAACTGGTATCCCATGTCCCACCATCTCCGGAGTATAGTCGTCGCCGATCTCCTGGGAAACAACGCGCGGTCGTCTAGGTGGCATGGCACTACAAGGTCAAAACACGCCTTTAGAACAAGATTATCAAAGACCGAAAGCGAAGGAACCACAAAGGGAACAAGAGGAAGATGAAATTTCAAGACTTTAAAAACAAGACTACACGGCGTGTACAATGACTACACGGGGTGTACTTGACTTCACCTTCCCCTACCCGAGACCTTCTACATGGCTAAGCCACATGACTCCAGTTGAACAAAAACTACAAGGTGTGTATAATATCTACACGGCGTGTATGGTGTTATTTTCAAACTTCCCGTGTCGTTTGTGACACGGCCGACTACTCAGCTTAAAACTACACGGCGTGTTACACCCGAACACGGCGTGTACACCACCCCTTTTCCCCGCCACACGGCTAACACCACACGGTCTGTCCTCGGAAAATACTACACGGCGTGTTCCAGGAGGGGTGTCACTGACCTGTTTTGTTAGGTACATGGATGAGTCCCCATGACACACTACATGGTGTGTATATCTGGTACACGGCATGTTTTACCCAATCTCTTCCCTACCCCGTGTCGCCTCCCACACGGTTTGTGACACGGGAAGAGACTACACGGTGTGTACTTAGGATACACGGCGTGTACTCAAAAAGTTCATTTTTCTTCCCGAACAGAAGAACATACACGACGTGTATAAGAATACTACACAGCGTGTATACTGGGTTTCCGAACAGTATGCCTCAGAAACTTCTCCGAAACCCAAAAAATACCAAAAAACAACACCTAAGTGTCAAATTCAGACCTGTGAGGGCCCATACTACCCACGAATCAAAGTTTGACATCTTATCTGTGTTATGACTAATAAAAAGCTAATGATCCACCAAATTCTAGTCAATGGGGGCCCATACTCCCCAAAAACCAAATTTTGGAATCCATTCTTTAAACATGCTCACAGAAGAAAATGCTCTATCACAAATCAGGTATTTATCAAGAAACTATCACAACATCATGATTTTCTAACACATCAACTATGACAACAACATGAAAAATTATAATGCACCTGCATGGCATGGAAACTATGCATGGCATGTGATATCTAGTATGTGTCTATATGATTCATGAGACGACATACCCTCATCTAATAGGGTTTCAACTAAATAGAACCCACAAATCAGGTATAAACAGCACAATCTCAAGTGTGTCACCCAACGGTGAAAACAAATCAACTGTAAATTGAAAAATCAATAAAATTGAAACATGAGGTAATTTGGATTTTTCCTGTACACGGGTTAGCTATGCCTGGGAATAGCTTATTACCAACTACCGGTCTATCCTATCCCTGACTAAGGCTCCAAATCGTAAGTCAAAGAAAAGAACTCCTTTGATACCACTTTGTAACGTCCCGGTTCTGGGTGCCACTCAACGGGTGCCCCGAACCCGGTTCGCCACATGACCTCAAACTCATTTCCCCAGACTCTAGAGGCTACCGATTAGTAGTGAGGACCCAGGTCCGATAGTGGGGAAACTATGCCCTCATTTTTCAAAGTGTAGTGCAGCGGAATAGAAAATAAAACATACAATGAACAACGGAAGCAGTAAACCATATATAAATGAAATAAACAACTACAGTGGATACAACCAACAATATATAAACCATGATGCAATATATCTCAAGTTCTATGAAAATAGCCAGAACGTGTTATACATCAATATAGTACAACAAAGAACATAGTACAACAAAACAAAGAAAAATAGTTGGCAGCGGCATCGCGAGCTTAGGCTTAGTCCCATACCCTCCTACTCCATAGCAACAGTCAAGTACCTGTATAGGGACTCTTTCCCATATCCACACCTGTAGAAACGTAATCTGTTTGGGCTGAAAAGCATGACCCAAATAGGGTGTGAGAAATATATCTCAGTAGGCACCCACCAAAGTAACGTGCTCAACTGTGTGTAAAACATGAAACAGGTGTGCAGTAGTAAAATGCAATAAACTAAACAGTACTCAAAAGTAACTAACTTAAGAGTTAAATTTCCATTTTATTATTCATTTAATTCATTTAATTTAGTAACATTTTTGTGCTCAACAACACCAATCCCTCAGGCCAACCAATACCGTGCCCTCAGGATAAAATAGTAAACCACACCCTCAGGTTTTCCCTCAGTCTATACAGAATCCAACCCACAGGTATTGCCCTTAGGCGTAACAAAAATTTCCCTCAGGAATAGGAAGTGTCACCCTCAGGCACAGAAGTCAAGCCCTCAGGCACGAAAGGTTTCCCTCAGGCGAAATAAAATGTCGCCCTCAGGCTAATATAGTCATGCCCTAAGGCTAATCACAACAATGCCCTCAGGCTAAACAGGTAACCGGGCCATGCCCAACATGAAAATATGTAGTAAACAAGCAATTCCTCTCGAGGAAATTCTACAAGTACTACATTAAAGGCATACCCTCGGGTATCCTGACCAAACGACTAAACAGTGGAACGCACCTCTGGGGGGGTCCTGGATCTAAGCAATGATCCCAACCAGCATTTTATTATCATAATTAATCACCTATTCAATTCTACGTGTTTAGTATAGCAATGTCCTCAGCCACACAACACCTCAACATGGGTTCATGGCACAAAAACTCACAAAACACACGATAGTTGGAAAAATTAACACCAATACACCTACATTATACGCCAATGAGCGTTATACACAAATGTCGATCCAAGAAACGCCTAAGAACGGCGTAGATCTGAGGTAAGAAAAACTATCATTCAACCTCAAATAACTCATGTTAGGGAAAGAATTGGTAAGAGATAATCTAGGAGAAGAGAGGGCTTACCCGAGTGGTTCCAATGAGATCGTCCGAGGTGGAAACGGCTTCTAGATGAACACTCTGCAGATCTTCAAATGTTCGGCCTCCTTCTTTGGATCCAAAATGGGTCAAATGCCTCCTCTTCCAAATGAGGAGGCTACTGCCTGTTTTAAGCCGAAAAAACAAAGTACACGGCATGTACTTCCAAGTACACGATGTGTACTCCCTTCATTTAACTGCTCCTCTGGCGGCACCACCACACTGTTCATCCGTCGACATGAGTACACGACATGTACTCTCGAGTACATGGTGTGTATTGTCACCCAGCTGGCGACTACTCCACCGCCTTACTGTTTAGGCATGCCGACTGACTACACGGCGTGTAGTCAGTTCCTACACCCCTCATTGCCGACATGGCTACACGCCCTGTGTACCCATCCCACACGGCCAAAAGTACACGGTGTGTGGAAAAGTACACGGTTTGTAGTTCCAAAATTTAGGATTTTTTCCATTTTCCATATTTTCTCAAAAACACTTAAGAAAAATGAAAAATAAGAAACTCGTACCTCAAAAATAAGAACTGGGTTCTTACAACATTAATTTTAAATTCACATAAAAAATCTAATATTTATTAATAAAAAATTATTTATTTATTAAATTTTTAATATTGGTGATCACTAAAACATGAAAAATAATATTCTTCTTTCAAGAGAATAATAATTAATCTAATATATAAATTCTAATAGAATTTAATAAATATCACAAAAAATATATAGTGTTTAACCCTCTTGGATTCATTCTTATTAGCATTGGGTGGGCCTTTTTAATTTCCAAGCATACTTCTTAAAAATGGTTCAAGGAACCGAAGAGAAAAAACATAATGTTGCAATGATGAAAAAAAGATACAATTGGAAACATTGTAATAAAATACCCTTATGTCAATATCTCATCAAGTAGGTTTCACATCGAGGTCATCAACATAATTTATCGATACATGTTTCATTGACTATCTGAAATAAATTTCATTACACCATAGTAATGGAATTTATGCGATAGTTATATTTAAATCAAAGTGGAAATATACCAACATCCATATATATGGATGGAAAAAATCCTTTATATACATGTCTATTAATAACATTTCATTTTTAATTTACCCATGATAACTTTCTTCCCACAAAAAATATGGAATGATAGTTTTCATCATAAAATTTAAGTTCAAAAGTCATTACAAGAATTAATGATAATCTCAAAGACTATTGACCATTGCACAGACTCACATATAAAAAATATCCAATGAAACTAAAAAATTTGTATCTCCCACTGGAATTCCTATTAATATAGTCTCACATCTTAGAGATTTCCAAATTCAAACATCATGAGATAAATTCACATATGATTTTCTGTAGTCAAACCTGATATTCTATATACTATGTTCCACATCGTAATATGTTTTCCAATCATAGAAATATATTTTATGAATATATTCATGGAAATTCAATGTACTCTTTATATAAGAGAACATTAAACCCTCGTATCATCAATTCCTTGATTTGCTTAGATTTTTATTTTGGTTCTTAGTTTTCTATTAGTTTATGGGTGTTTCAGAATTAGATTTAGTGTCTCGAGTGTTCTTGATCAAAGTCATTAGTATGGGATTTCATGGATGGTTTTTACCTTTTCTTGTTTTAAATGGAAGTTATAAGAATGATATGGCTTGGAATTGAATTTGTTACACTTCTAGTGGGACATTTTGTGGGGTATGTTTATTGGGGTGGCTTCTTCAAGATTTAGGAGAAACCGCGAGCCCATTTCTATATTTAAAAACAAAATTTGTTTCATTTATAAATCCTTCATTTTTCAGAATTTTTCACACATTCTAATTCCCACATGGACTTCCCTGACCTATGAAATCCACAATATCCATTTGGACCCCTTAGGAACTCATAATCATGTTGGAGTTGGGTGATTTATTCAGTTATTGGGCCAACTCAGGAGCCCATTTTCAGATTTAAGGAAGTAATTTATATCTTTTATATCACATTCTTGTTTTTAAATTTTTGATCAATACACCTCTCAATCTAGACCATGAATCCTAGGAGCACCCCATGTTCCATTGCCCCACTTTGGAGCTCATATACATCATGTATTTGGGAAACTTTTCAGAAGGTTTCTCAAATCATGCAGATTTACAAAGGGAAGTTGTTTATTCATAAATCATTTATTTTTACCCCTTTCCCCCCCATTTCAGTACCCACTCAACCTCCTATTCCTTATTTGAACCTCCCTCCCATATTTGGATTCTTGGAGATTCATCTGTTGGTTTGTTTGGGGATATTTATTCAATGTTTCTCAAGTAAGTGAATTCCCCTCTTATTCCTTTCATTTCCTTAGGATTTCTCCCCTCATTCATGAAGTTCCAAATGTACAGTAACTAGGGTTTCATTCCTGGGGTTTGATTTTTGGTTTCTTACTCCAAATTTCTGGATTTAGGTGTATTTTAACTCCCTTGTGGTGTGGCGGTGGTGTAGTTGAAGTTTCACCCAATGATTTTGGGGTTTCAACAAAAAATATAAGTGATTACATGTGTAATAATTATGTGATGAGTTATATTTCTTGACATTCTTGTTTAGAATATTCCTCATATGTTTGGGGTGGTGTGAAATCTTTTTTTGATGGAATTGGTCGAGCATTTAATTTTTAAGTTGCATTTTTGTTTGAAATAGGATGTTTTTTGTGTAAGTCTTGTGGTATCATTTAGGGAAATTTTATAACATATTCAAATGGTCTATTAAATGTGTCTTGGGCTTCCATATCTATTTGGTAGGGTTTTGGTGTGGTTTTGGCCTTGAAAGAGGGTTTGTGAATGGGTTTTATGTGGAAAACATTGTTATAATTGTTGGATGTGTTTTATGAAATTGTTAAATGGTTTATTATGTTTTACCAAGTGTTCAAAGGATGTTTACGTACTGTTTTGGTGGGTTTATTCTATTAAAATGAGTTTTTAAAAAATAAAATGATGATTGGTGATGTCAAAAAATTTGAGACCATTTTATGAATTTTCGAAATGTTTTATTAAATTGTACGAAGGCTGTGAAACATGATTATGGGAAGTATTGTGTGAGTATGATGTTAAAATGAATTTGAATGTGAATATAATGTTACGCGACATGCTTGTGGCCTGTTTTGTTTGTGTGTGTTTTGGATATGGAATTTTCATGTGCAAATGTTATTTTATGAGATATGGATCTTGATTGAGCACATGGAGGGAAACCCGAGTATTTAGGTGGGCAGATGTGAACTAGTATGCTAGTGATCTAGATTGGTTTCATTCCTATTTAAAATAGAGAGTATGATGGTGACAACACTATCTAAACTATTATGATAATTCTGGGGTCCACTAGGTTTTGGGTATGTTCCCTACTAGTGGATTGTGTATGAGAATGAATATTTTTTATGGTTACCTTTCACCGAGATATGAGGTACCTAGGGCCCACATCTAGCTAGTGCGTAGGGGTGTCCCTGTGACTAGTGCTCATTGACTATATGATACTCACCATCTTTATATTATTTGTTTGGATGAAAAAATTTAGTATCTTGTGAATTTTATTTAAAAGGTTTCATTCCTTAAAATAGCCATCTTGAAAACTGTTTTCATATAAACTAGCATCCTTTAGAAAATTGTTTCTACCTTTTATTATTTATGGAAACTTGAAATATTTTTATCTTATAATGTTTATCAAATGTAATCTTTTGAGTGGAATTATATTGGGATCAGGCTCACACCCTATGTACATTATTGGGTGTAAGTAGATTTGGTAATCTTTGTTGCAGGTATGTACAATGCTTTTAGTGCCTATTGTTCGGGTTGTTAGCTTCCATTTTTGGTTTGGTGTTGTGAAGAAGGTTTGGGGATGCTGGACCATTGTTGTGTGGTGTACATTGAGTCCTTTTTTCTATTACCTTTTAGTTTTGGGCCACTTTGGCTTTGTCTACAACAATGTATTTCAGTTCTGAATTTTTTATAGGCCTATTTGGATTAAATTTTCAGATTAAATTTAGTTATTGTTTTTGGTTGTTTAATACTTATAAATTTAGATAAATCATTTCCAATCAGTTTTTTTATAATACATGGGAACTTGTGGTAGCCTTTGGGGATTGAGAATGGCACTCGGGGCTTTCCACGGACCGGGTCAGGCATCATTTTTGATGGGGACCAGATCTGCTTCGGGATTAGATTTGGTGTCACAGGTGTTCTTGATCTAAGTCATTATTCATGGAATTCATGGGTGGTTTTTGGAATTTTCATTTTTTTAACAGGAATATATAAGGATGATGTGTCTTGGAATTGAATTTTTGACACTCCTAGTGGACCTTTTGTGTGGTATGTTTATTGGGGAGGTTTCTTCAATATTTGTGCCATACCATGAGCCCATTTATAGATTTAAAAATAAAATTTCATTCTTTTATAACTCCATAGTTTTACAACATTTTTCACCCATTAAAATTCCCACTTGTCCTCACCTAACCTATGAAAACCACCATATCCATTTGGAACCCTTATGAACTCATAACCACTATTGATTTGGGTGATTTTTTCAAGCACTAGGCTAACTCGTGATCCCATTTCCAGATTTAAGGAAATAATTTATTCCTTTTATATCTCATTAATTATTTTTAAATTTTTTTATATTCCACCTCTCAGTCAATCCCACAAACCATAGGTGCAACCATATGTTCCATTTTCCCTCTTTCTACATCATCTTTATACTGGATTAGGGAGAATTTCTTCAAGGGTTCTCAAATCATACCGATTTGCAAAGGGAATTTGTTTCATTCATAACTCATTCATTTCATACTCTTATTCCACCACTTTATTCCCCACATGATCTTATCAGCCTTACTCAAACCTCCCACCCAATTTGGGCTGCTTGGAGATCCAACTATTTGTGTATTTGGGGGGATTTCTTCAAAGTTTATCAAGTATGTGAATTCCTCTCTTGTTCCTTCCATTCCCTTAGGGTTTCTCCCCTCCTTCTTGAAGTTCCAAATGTCCAGCAACTAGGGTTTCATACTTAGGGTTTGATTTTGGGTTTCTTAGTCCAATTTTGTGGATTGAGGTTCATTTTCACTCCCTTGTGGTGCGATGGTGTTGTGGTTGATGTTTCAAACAAATATTTGGGGGTTTTGGAACAAAAGGAATGTGATTCAATGTGTAAGAATTATTTGATGAGTTATCTTGCTTAACATACTTATTAATCACGTTCCTCATATTTTTTGTGTGGTGTGAAATCTTCTTTTGATGGAATTGGTTGAGCATTTAATTTTAAAGTATCATTTTTTCTTGAAATGGTCTGTTTTCCTTGTGTAACTCTTGTGGTATCATTTTGGGGTCATTTTATAACATATGCAAATGGTTTGTTAAATGTGGTTTCAGATTCCAAATATGGGTTGGTAGGGTTTTGGTGTGCTTTTTTCCATGAAAGAGGGGTTTTGAATGGGTGTTAGGTGAAAAACATTTTTATACTTCTTGGAAGTGTTTTATGAAAATTGTAATTGGTTTATTGAGCTATACAAAAAATGGAAGGGATGTTTATGTACTGTTTTGGTCAGTTTATGATATTAAAATGGGTTTTTGAAAAGGAAAATGATTATTGCTGATGTAAAATGTTTTTATAATATTTTATGAATAATTGAAATGTTTTATTAAATTTTAAGAATGGTGTGAAAAATGTTACTGGCTATTTTGTGTGAGTATGAGTTTAAAATAAATTTGAATGTGAATAGAGTGTTATTTGACATGCTTCTAGGTTTTTTAGTGTTCCTGTGTTCTGGAAATGGAATTTTCATAAAAAAATGGTATTTTATAAGATATGGAACTAGATTGAGAACAAAGAGGGAAACCTGGTAATCTAGGTGGGCAGGTGTGTACTACTATGCTAGTGATCTGGAGTGGTTTCATCCCTGTTTCATGTAGAAACTTTGACGATGAAAACTGTAAGTAAACTATTATGATTATTTTGGGGACCATGAGGTTATGGGTAGGTTCCCTACTAGTGTCTTCGGACCATGAACGTATATTTATTATGGTCTCTTTTTACCAAGATACGAGGTACCTGGGGCCCACTTCTAGAAAGTTCCTTGGGGTGTTCCCGTGACTATTTCTCCTTGATTATATGGTACTCACGATCAGTATACAGCGTGTTTGTCTGAAAAAAATTTAAAATCATGTGCATTTTATTTTATAGTTTTCTATATTTAAAATATCCCCCTTGAACACTATTTTCATTTAAATTTTTATCCTTCCAAAAATATTTGCTGCCTTTTATGTTTATGAAAACATGAAAACTTTTTCTCTTATAATGTTTATCACATGAAATATTTTGGGTGGAATCTTATTCAGCTTAGGCTGACACCCTACTTACACCCCTGAGTGTAAGTAGACTTGGTAATATTTTTTTCTCATATGGACAAAGCTTTTAGTGTCGGTGGTTCAGGCTTGTTAGCTTCTATTCATGGTGTGGTGTTTTGGAGAAGGCTTGGGGAAGACGGACCCTTGTCGAGTGGTGGACCTTGAGTTTTTTTGCTGTGACATTTGAGCTGTGGACCTCTTGGGCTTTGTCTAAAACCATGTATTTCAGTTCGAAATTTTATTCAAGTTGTGTGTGAATTGAATTTTCAGAATCACTTTATTTATTATGTTTGATTTTTTAATGCATCTAAATTCGAGTAAATCATTCCCAATTTTTTCTATATTACTTTGGCACTTATAACAGCTCGTGGGGACCAAGAACGCTTATTGGGGCTTTCCATGGACTGGGTCGAGAGACCATTTGGTCTTCCCTTATGGGTGTCCCGGTTCTATCCTGGGAATTTATGTTGGATCTTATGGTGGGGAGTCCATTCGGGTCTCCCTATATCAGTAATTCAGTTGTGTTCCTAGTGTTGGCATGGCGGTAGGTAGTCACGTTCAGAGATGTCTATCCACCGATTTCTTCCATGGGTAAGCATGGGATTAGATCACACCCAATGGAATGTGATTTTAATATGTTTTTTCATTCCAGGTTGTGGGATAAATTTTGGTTGGTGATAGTATCCCTTCCTTTGATTGATCTACAATAGGTGTTTTTCCCTTATGGGGGCAGTGGACATGGCACGGGAGTCCATATTAGACTATCGGTTGGGTTTTTTTCATCTTCATTGTTGTGAATTTCCGGGGGTGGAAAGCGTCATGGGTGGGAGAATTGTAACACCTAGATCATCAATTAATTTCTTTGTTTTGAATATAATTTTGGTGCTTAGTTTTCTCTTGGTTCCTGAGTGTTCCGAGATTAGATTTTGTTTCTTGGGTATTCTTCATCAAAGTCATTAGTCTTGGAAGTCATGGATGTTTTTTCCTTATAATTTTATAAAGTTAAGGAATAAGGATTCGGGGGATTTAAATTGAATTTGTGACACTGATAGTGTCACCTATTGTGGGGTATGCTTATTGGGGTGGTTTCTTTAAGATTTGGTCCAAACCGTGATCCCATTTCCAGATTTAAAAAACAAAATTTGTTTCCTTTATAACTCCTTAATTTTTAATTTTTTTTACCCATTCAACTTCGCACTTGGCCCCCCTGACCTAGTCAAACCACAATATCTATTTGGGCCATTTAAGAACTCATAATCATGGTGGATTTGGGTGATTTATTCAGGGATTAGGCCAACTCGTGAGCCCATTTCATGATTTATGGAAATAAATTATTTCTTTTTATATCATTAGTTTTTAACATTTTTCAGTAATTCCACCCTTCACTCGGGACCAAAAAGCCTAGGAGCACCCCCCCATGTTCTATTTTCCCTTGTTGGAGCTCATCATCATCATGGATTAGGGAGAATTTCTTTATGTTTTCTGATATAGTCCATATTTTCAAATGTAATTTGTTTCTATCATAAATCGTTGATTTTTAACTCTGTTTCCCCCATTTTAGGACCCACTCAACCTCCTTAGCCTTATTCAAACCTACCTTTCAATTTTGGCTGCCTGGAGATTCAACTATTGGGGTATTTAGACCAATTTCTTAAATGATTCTCAAGTAAGTGAATTCCTCTCTTATTCCATCCATTACCTTAGGGTTTCTCCCATCCTTATTGAAGTTCCAAATTTCCAATAAATAGGGTTTGATTTTAGGTTTCATTGTCCAATATTGTAGATTTAGGTTTGTTTTCACTCCCTTGTGGTGTGGCAGTGGTGCAGTTGAAGTATCGCACCAAGATTTGGGGGTTTTGACAAAAAAGGTAGGTGATTCGATGTGTAAGAATTGTATGATGAGTTAGATTTCTTGAAATACTTATTCATCACATTCTTCATATGTTTTTTTGTGGTGTGAAATCAATTTCTGATGTAATTTCTTGAGTATTTAATTTTAATGTAGCATTTTTTCTTGAAATGGTGTGTTTTTCTAGTGCAACTCTTGTTTTATCATTTGGGGTTATTTTATAACAAATTAAAATGTTTAAATAAATGTGTCTTGGGCTGACAAACTGGTTTGATAGTGTTTTGGTGCCTTTTTGTCCTTGAAAGAGAGTTTTCTAATGGGGTTTATGTTCAAAACATTATTATACTTCTTAGATGTGTTTTATGAAAATTGTAAATGATTTATTGAGTTATATAATGTGTGCAAAGGATGTTTATTCACTATTTTGGTAGGAATATTCTATTAAAAAAATTTATGAAATAGAAAATTGTGATTGGTAATGTCAAATGTTTTTAGAACATTTTATAAATATTTGAAATGTTTTATTAAATAGTAAGAAGGGTGTGAAACATGTTTATGGGCTGTTTTGTGTTAGTATGATGTTAAAATGAATTTGATTGTGAATGGAGTATTTTGTGACATTCTTGTGGTATTTTTGGTGTGCATGTGTTTTGGAAATGGTTTTTTCATGTGAAAATGGTATTTCTTGAGATGTAGAACTTGATTGTGCACAAAGAGGAAAACGTGGGTATCTAGGTGGGCAGACATGTACTAGTATTCTAGTGATCCAATGTGCTTTCAACCCTATTTCACATAAAATGTTTGACAATGAAAAAATTAACTAAAATATTATGATGATGTTGGGTACTACTAGATTATGGGTATGTTTACTACTATTGGGTCATACATGAGAACATATATTGTCTATGTTTACTATTCATTGAGATATGAGGTACCTAGGGCCCACGACTATCTAGTGCCTAGGGGTATTCCCATGACTAGTGATCATTGACTATATTATACTCACCGTTGTTATATAGTGTGTTTCTCTAGAGAAATTTAGTATCCTCTTCATTTTATTTAAACTTTTTTCTTCCTTAAAATATCCCCCTTAAAAATTGTTTTCATTTAAATTTGTATTCTTTAAAAAATTGTTGCTACCTTTTCTTGTTTATAAAAACTTGAATTATTTTTATCTTATAATTTTTATCACATGGAATAATTTTGGGGGCATATTATTGAGCTTAGGCACACACCCTACATAAATCCCCGAGTGTATGTAGACTTGGGAATCTTTGTCACAGGTACGAACAAAGCTTTTAGTGCTTGTGGTTCAGGATGTTAGCTTCCATTTTTGGTGTGGTGTTGTGGAGATGGATTGGGGATGATGGAACCTTATCGTGTGGGGGGACCTGATTTCTTATTGATGATAATATTGAGTTGTGTCCCACTTAGTCTTTTTCTAAAACCATGTATTTCATTTCTGAATTTTATTAATGGTTGGTTTGGATTAAATTTTCAGATTCACATTATTTATTGTTTTTTTGGTTTAATGATTCTAAATTCAGGTAAATCATTCCATAACACATTTTTTATATTTTCTGGGAACCTATGCTAACCCATGGGGATCGGGAATTCCCCTTGGGCCCTTCCACATACCGGGTCGGGCATTAGATTTAATGGAGACAAGATCTGGTTTGTGACAGAACTAGTATGGCCTTATCAATACGATATATACTCTAGGACATTATCTCATCAATGTTCTAAAGATGAAAAATCAATAAAAGATAAGTTATTTAAATTAATATTCACCTATTTGAATAAACATATATCCTAAACTACAATGTAGTTTGTTGTGGGGTAGAAAATCAATCATAAATATACAACCAAATAGCATAAATAACATACATGTTAATAAATGATTTAGTTTCAATGGTTATCTCATGTACCTCAGCTTATATCACCAAATTTTAACAAAAATATTCTAAAATTTTACTTCCTATTAAATATAGGGGTTTTATATACCTTAAACACATAACAAGTTATCCAAATTATCATTAACCACCTCAAAATCCCATTATATAAAACCTCAAATGAGGTTTCAAAGACGTTGAACATATGATCAATAATAGTCTTATAACTCCATGATGATATCCATAACACATAAGATAACCTCATATAAAAATATTCTAATCCCCAAAGACATCTAAACCCTCCTCTAATACCAACTATAATAGCCAAAAATCCACACTCCTAGATCCCCTTCTACAGATATAATCATTAAATTTATAATCTGGAACTGATAAATCCTACCTAATTTTTGTCATCCAAAACATATAATAATAAAAGGAAAAATTAGATACTAACATACCAAATGAAATTTTAGGGTTAATGTTTTATAGAATTAGTAAAGGATCTTATATAAACAATACCTATGAGATCACGAGTCTATCATTCCCATTATACCCAACTTTTAATCTTTCATATTATGGCATCAATAACTCTCATAAAATTTATCACATTTAAAACAATTCTAAAATAGTCATTTAACATAATTATTTGTACCATACGGCATATAAAAAATATGAAATGGTGAGATCAAATTTTTAGTATGTGTAATCATAAGTATTAATAATAGAATTTCAATAGTTACAATAAGATGAGCATAAGGGAATGTTCTCAAGTTCAATTTGCATGACCAAAACATAATTTAATTCATACCTAACAATACTTCTATTAACCATCATGAAATATTTAATAATAATTAAAAATGTAAATAATCATAATAATCATTAATCATGGGCCATGTGATATTTATCCTGATCAAAATGATCATTAACAATACATATAAAGAATTAATAAAATGTATTGGTATCTTGGTAAAAACATTTCATAGTACCATTACAAAACCCTTATAGAACCCTAACCAAATGGAATATCAATATTGTCAACTTTCAATATATTTCTATCCCAATGAACTAGGGAACATTCTGGGTACACCCATCATATAACTGATATCGATATCACCATTATCGTAAAAAATTTACATGAAACATAACGTGAATAATGTACATAGAGATTCCTTTTCATCGTAACACACCATAAAAACCATTATTCTTTTTGTAACATTATTATCATGTGAAAGGGAAATGGGTTACATGAAAATCTCATAGAAATAATCATAATCCATTCATAGAATGAATGAAGATGGTATAATTAAAAAACATCTCTGATGGAGTGTAGGTATCATCAAGGGTCGTTGACATTGATGATTAGAAAAGTAATAAATGATTAATAATTTTTTTATGTAAATAACATTTTAACATTAAAAAGAAAATTTACAAACTAAAATTAAAAAAAACGAAAACAATTTCTTCCAAAAGTAACATTATAAACATTTTAATGATGATTCAAATTGAATTATTTTTTTGATGATGGAAAAAATACATTCATTTTTTAAATATAAAAAATAAATAATTTTCAATCATTTTGTTAATGGAATTTGATGTAATACATCTGTAAAACATTATTACTTTTTATTTAAAATGATTTTTTAAAAAAAAATCATGTAAAAAATCATTAAGAAATCATTTTGGATAATCAAAAACATTTTTGATGATATTTTAGAAAACATGGATTTGGAAGAGAAATATTACCATAGTAAAAAAGATAGAAAATAAATATCACCTTCAAAAGACTTCCATGATATTTATTTAATAAATAAAGAAGAAAATGGAAATTTGAAATGTAAACAACATTCATTACTATAAGAAAATATAAAATTTACGGTTTAAGAAAATAATAATAGTAATTTCCCTCCAAAGAGTCCATGAACATGAACAATATTGATATGAAAGGACATTATAACATGAAACCATTGCCTCATTGGTAATTTAGTACCCAATGATTCAAGTAACTAACCCTTAATTTATTATTTCTATTTATATAAACTTTTTGGGTGAATATTGGGATGGTTTGAATGACATTTGAATTGTTTTTGTATATTTTATAAGGGGTTCATGGGTGGTGCACAGATTGTGGAAAACAAGCAACACATGTAGGAAATAATGCACATAGAGGCAATGGATAAGTGGATGTTACAAGGGTAGGTGCATAGTTTGTTCAAACCATGCTGCTTCTTAAGAGAAATATGTAATGTATGATAGTGGTGTTTTCCATGGTCGACTCTTGGTTTCATTAACCATTCTGGCCTACCATGTGAGGTCCCCCCTTAATCCAATGGACGAAACACATTTTGGGAATATTTTTCCTAACTATGTGAATAATCATGCACAGTTGAAAAACAAGATCCATAAAAAGTGGTTCTAGGTTGGGATTATGAATTATCCTTTTTTTTCAAATGGACCTAACTCAAGATTTTTTCTTTACAAAGGTATTAAAGGCTTATACCATAAATTTTAAGGTAATTTGAAGGATTATCTTGGTGCATTGCAGCCAGATTCTAATGGTAAGACAATATTCTTGATAGTTATTCATGGGTTTCCTTATATTTTCATCTCTATCTCTCTCAGTTTCATAGTTATACTTCCTCTATTGGAAAATCTAATGGTGTTGATGTGAAATATGATTATATTTTCCCTTTTTGATTATATAGGGATATATTTAAGGTGGGTTTTTGGACATTCAACCCCGTTTCATTGATTTTTTCATGTTGTTCTTTATTTTCATCATAAATCCTGCGGTACGTGGCTTCTCCCTCAACTCTAATATTTATAATCTGAAGTGATGATTTGAAATTGTTCATTTTTATTGAAATTTCTTATTCTATTTATGTGAATTTCATGTTAGAAAACATGCTTTTGCGGTAGTTAATTGAATTGTGGGAATTGTTCATTTTTTAGAATGGGAAATTTTTAACTTGATTTTTAAATGATGATTTGAAAATTATTTTTCTGTTTTATTTCATGGAAAAATATTTTCAATAAATTGATGTTTTATTTTGAATGGTTTGATCAAAAGAGTTTTCAATAAATTTAATGATTTGTTAAAATGGTTGAAATGGGTTTTTTGGCATTGGTTATTTTAATAATGGTTTTGTGTATTCATGTTAATTCAGGATGGATAAGGGGAAGAAGCCCTCCCATCATTAGTGGTTTCGATAGGGGTCTGGTATTTCCCCATCAAATGGTTCATTATTTGATATCTTAGTAAACAGAAGTCTAACTAATCACGAGTATAGGTAGTTTAGGTTGCATGCATGGTTGGTTGTGGGGATATGTGGAACGTAATGTATTATTCTAAAATTGAACTTTTTAAATGGTTTTAAATCATTGTATTTTAACTATTCTTGGAAAATGATGATGTATTGAGAAAATTATTTCTCTATAGAAATTTTTTATATTCCTATGTAAACTATTTTATAAATTGTTTTATATAAATTTTTTGATATAAATGTTCTAACATGTTCTATCATTTTTGTGTGAATAGGAAAGTAATTTTGAGAAAGCCTATTGTGTTTTGTTACTCTACCCTGCATTTTCACTTTTGTGATTTCGTAGAAATTGTTTATTATGACATGGGAAAAGGTAAAGTATCACACTTCTCTAGTGTTTCATAGAGATACATGGGTTATTCATGGAGTCGGAGCATGGTGAATTTTGGAGCATTGGAGTTATGAGGTTGTTAAAGAGTTTTGTTGGTTTTATCTTCTATTTCAGTCATGGTTCTTTAATAGTCTTCCTTTTTGGTAATAATTGTATTTTGTTTTGATATTAATGGTATTAATTTGGGTTATCTTACAGTTGTATCTTGCAACATTTTGAGGTTGTTTTTCTATTATGTGTTTTTTGGGTTTTTTAAATGTCAACGGGAAAATCCTCCCCCAAATATATTAAGTCCCTTGGCATTTATTTCTAGACTTTGGAACCCTGGTGATATCACTTATGGCCAAGTAGTTCCCTTCCTCCTTCTCTAGCTAATGATGAGGGGTGGGATGTTACCAGTGATATAATTCATGGTCAGTGCAAATAACCTTTTGAGACAAGTGTTATCAGCATGTTCGGTCCGTGACTTACAATTGAAATCATTCTTGTTTAGTAAAAAAATCTATTTGAGAAATATGGTATCCACTTATTATAATTTGTGATGATCATAAAGTTGAATACTGTTGTTTTTAATTCCTTATAATAGGATTATAGAAATGATTTGATCATAATAATATGAAATTTTGAGGATATAAAGATGTAGCTAACCTTTTTATGTTGAACATCAAGTTACCAGGTAATTGAGTACTTATGTATTTTGGATAATCATATAGGAATTGAAATATCATGGTCATTGGGTTTATCCATTGAGATGAGAATGTAATGCATTAGAGGAATGTATTCCTACTAGTAGTATATATTTCATTTTTATTAATGATAAATGAATTGGTTTAATGTGTTGATTTTTGAAAAATGAAGAAATTATATTCAAACGAAAGATATTGAAAAAGGGAATGGTTGTGGTATTTTGGGAATAGTATGATTTTTAGAATCATGTTCAAAATTTTAAAAATGTTAGAATACAAAACTTTTGAATTTTGGAAAGAAATGATTTGATAGTATGATGTTGTAGAATTTGAAATCATTATGGATTCAGTTTCTAGATTGTGAGACTTATGAAAATTGTTTTATATGTAGAAAATGATGTTTCCCAGTTAGGAATCAAGTATCAATGAGATGGGGAGGGGAGAATCAGTGATATCTTTTTCATTTATGCTTCCATGCTTATGAAACAACCTTCTAATCCATTTAATGATTTCTATCCCTGGTGAAAATAATTCGAACACACTTCCACATGAACACATGAATTTAGAATGTTCATAACTCAACAATAGTAGCTACATCCTTAGTATAGTTTATAAACAATCAAATACTAGAAAATATACTATAAGACAATCCATTTATGTGGAATACAATGAGAAGGATATTCCTATAAACTCATGTAGAACTTTGAAAACAATTGAATAGTGTGTGTGACTCTTGTAGAACAAATGATGTAATATATTTATAGTGCTTCTTGATCAACATTAACATATATGATATTTCAAAATAATTCTTCACTTTTTAGCCATTTTCTTATAAGAACTTCGTAATAATCTCAATGATATTCCACGTACTATTATTTTGTGTAAATCACTTTCATAAACTATTTTATTCTATTTTCAAACTTCATTGTTCTCACCATGAACTATCATGTTTCCTCGGTGAACTCCCTTCAACCATGTGGTGTGAGTGCTTTGTCAATTACATTCACTCTACAGGCTGACTTCGATCCATGGGCTTCCATTTCTTGGTGGACCCTTTTACTTTGCGATCTATCTATCCCCACAAACTACTTTCGCATACTATTCCCATGAACTATCTCCATCACAAAAATGATACCCACACAATATTGTCCTTCATGGAGTTCAACTTCAAAAACTTCATTTGACATACCCAAATTCTTCCTGTAGCAATGCTTTTCTCTAATTAAAGTATCCCACTCTAATGATGGGATTATGGTTCTTTAAATAGGATAAATAATCATTAAATTTTTTTAATCCCAATTACCCAAAAATTCGATTCATTGCAGCCTTTACCATGAATTGTGATATATAGTCTACATAGAAACTTTCTAGTATAGAGGCAGTTGTCTTTCAGAAATGAAAACCCTTGTAGAATCTTAATTATCTTATTCTTAGCCGAAAAAATGCCTCTCATGAACTTACCTCACAACATTTCAAATCACCACCCTCATCTGCAAAACATCAATCTCCCCGCAGACTTATTTTGTGTTCGGTGAAGTATCCTTTGTGGTAGGTATAGAGTTGTTATGCGTAAATATTCCTTTTCCAATTTTCCTTCACCTTTCCACATACCTCTTATACGGTCTAAGAACTATGATTTGATGTCCAAGAACTCTTTTCCTGAAATACTTCCTTTTCCCTAAAAGATATTCTTGATTTTGATGCCCAAAAATATGGAAAACACTGGGAAATTGTGCCACCTTAAATTCTTCTTTGGAAAAACCAAGAAGGCTTATTTATAGTCATTAAGAAATATATTTCCTTCAAATCTATCTAGAAAATTATAGGCATAACCTTTTCTCTCCATTATACTCACAAGTCTTTCACCACAAGTTCTCCAAAAATCTTTTGATATTTGTGAAATACAAATCATCAAATCATCATCTAATTTATATCAAATATTGGTTGAATACAAATTTAAATTTTTAACAATTCTATAGATTTATTATCTTTGACAATAAAAGACAACACACCTATGGGAAAAACTTCTCGAATCTTCCAAAAAACTTATCCAGTCATCTTGACCCAAAAATAAAAAGGGACCCATCCTGCATCGTAGAAACCAATCAGAGGAATTTGGTGAGAATGGGGTTGCTCCTAAGCCACATGTAAACCAATATATTATTTAGAGTATTTTAAAATAGTTTCAAGTTGTGGATAGAGAGAACCAAAGGGATAAACCAAGGAAAGTGGACCATTCTATTCAGTTCTTCATGTAGAATTCACTAATCTTTCTGGGTGATTTAGAACCAAAAATGGAAGAGGTGCGGCTGAACTAGATCAATCAAATATTCAATTTACATGGCACAATAGTAGACTTTAAAGTCAATCTATGAACATATATACTGGAGGATCTTGGATTCCAATGGTGGGATTTAGAAGATTAGTCTTAATTAGACCAAGGCCTTTCATGGGGGAATTTTGAAGAATTATTTAACATACAATTCTATCCTCATACGTTATGAATTTTTAAAATGATAGACTTTTTCAGTTTTAAGAAAAAGAACCTCTTAGTGACTGATTATGTGTCTAAATTTATAAATTTAGTCTACTTTTCAACTAATGCTGCAACTAGTGCGTCCTTGAAGGTATGTATTTTTTATTCGGATCTAAGGCATGATATTTTCTCAAACATTGTCATGTTATGTATGGATTATACAGAGATGGTAAATAGAGAAAAAGTTAATGAATGTGACATATCAAGAGTTATGGGAAGAGGAAGCATGTTGATATTATGGGAAATAGTGGGAACTCTAATGCTGGAGGAAAGAAGAAGAGGGACACTTATATCCAATGTGGTAGTATGGCTCAAAATCCAACGACTGGATCAGTGAATCTTCCTCTAAAACCAAATATCCAGCATGGATGTTTTCAATATGGATTATTTGACCACATGATGAAAAAGTTTATGAAACCACATAGATCATGCCACAATTGCATTAAGATGGGGCATCTTTAGAGCTATTGGAGTAGTGCTATGAGGATGGCTATTCAGAACACTTATAAGGTGTTTCTTGCATCATATGATTTGATGGGAGAAGGAAAGTAGAATTAGTATCATTGGAAGAATAGAACTAGCCATTGTGATTACAGAAATACCATGATTTTTCTGTAAGGGAAATCTCAATAGAGAGATAAGGAACAATGTGTCCCAAGAAATAAATTATATAGAGCTGAAAATGATATTTTGGATGATCATTCTGGACCATCGATGGATAGAGGTATGTTTATTTTGATTTCTACCATTGTGAATGCTTTATTTGATATAGGTTCTTCCCATTACTTTATTAAGTCTAATGTAGTTGATTTTATGGATGTAAATATTGAGATTATACCTTCATTTTTGAAACATGAAACTCCTCTTGGTAAAAGAGGATGTCAAGCATGTACTGCGTGTTCTATAATTGTTGATAAAGGTGATCTGATATAAGTATTTTCTATGATAGAAATAGAGTTCCATGACATAATCCTAGCTATGGATTGGTTGAAAAAGTTCAAATTTCACATAGACTGCTATAATATAAGGGTCAGTTTTAGGATTAATGAAGGCAGTAAGTATCTCTTTAGAGGGGACCAAAATATAAAGTTATGGGAAACATGCTTTTTGGGAACAGCAGTTGGATCGATATTGAACAAATTATTAGTGATGACTTTGGAATTGGTGCAATATATCAGGAATAACATTTTTCTAATAGTTTTTGACCAGTTTCAAGATGTGTTTTATGAAAATATCTCAGAGTCTCCACCTATGTGACAAGTGGAGTTTATGATTGATATCCTCCTAAGGACCAATCCAATTTCCATTCTATATTATCAGAAGGAAATAGAAAATTTAGGGAAATTGAATGTGTAGTTATAAGAGCTATAAATAAAAGGTTTTATTCGACCTAGAACATCTTTGTGGGACGCACCGGTCTTGTTTGTCAAAATGGTAGATGAAAATCTTTGGCTATGCATGGATTATTATAAGATTAAATCGGTTATGATAAATAATTTCTATCCAAAATAGCTTTTAGAAGTCGATGTTACCATTATAAATATGTGGTAATGACTTTTTGTAATATTAATGTGCCAAAGGTATTAATGAAATTGATGAAATAGATATTTCAGAGATAACTAGATTCCCTTGTGGTGCTGTTTGTGGACTATATATGGGTGTATTCAAGGAAAAGTGTTGAGCATGAGAAACCTGTGGCGACAATGTTGGGAATATTTGGATATCATTGTTTGAATGAAAACTTAATAGAGTATTTTTTTTATATAAGAGGTGTGTTTTCTTAACCATTTTTTTTTGAAAGTGGTGTTTATGTTGATCCAGAAAAAATATAGGTCAATATCTCTTTGAAACATCCAAAGAAGGTCTTCAAGATAAGTAGATTTCATGGACAATCTATTTATTAAAAACATTTTGTTAATTATTTTTCATGATTAGATTCACCAATGACTGCTTTTACAAATAATAATGCCTCATTCCAATGGGATGAGGAATGTTAGATGTTTTTTCAATATCTGAATGTTCTTTTTATATAAGCATGAATCATGATTTTTCTGAACCATGACTAGGATATGCGGTGTGTTGTGATGATCCAAGAATTCAGTTTGGATATATTCTCATGTAGTGAGATCATGATGATACTTTTGGCTTAATAAAATTACAGTTACATGTGAAAAACTACCCAACACATGATTTGGAGTTATCTGTCATTGATAATGGTTTGAAGACATGGAATGATTACATACTTTGTGAGAAATTTATAATGTTTACGGATCATAAGAGATTAATAAATTTTTCCTCACAAAGGTATTTTAGCCATATATAAATATTATTGATGAAATATCTCCAAATGATTGACTTTTACTTGATGTATACTAATTGTAAGGGAAATTCGGTGGAAGATACATTAAAAGGAAATTTGTATGTGCAGTTTGAAAAAGAGGCTTCAAATTAATGGTAGTTGATGTTATTGATATTATACATGAACATGGAATGTAAAGACAATGGTGATGTTGTGGTTTTATTTCTAGTTTTTTCTAAACTTGATATTGTGGATATAGTTAAATACACATATACATCTGATGTAGAATGTGAGGCTATGGGGTAAAAACTCAATGGTGTAGAAACCATCAAGGGCTAGATACTGGATGGAAGTTCATAAATTTAATGTTCATATCTATAACATGTCAAGAAAAACTAATTTATTCTTACCAACATTTGAGATGATCTTATCAATCAAGAATACAAAAGATGTATATGGTGTGGAAATAACAGTTTTATTGGTTTGACATGAAAAAAAGGTGGATGAGTTTTTTCATGATGCATAACTTTTTTAGAAATTTAATGCAGAGAATTAAATACCAATATGTATTTTTCAATAATTACCTAATCCAGTTTGGAAATTGGAACATATGGTTATGAAATTGGTAACATGTCTCCAAAGGATGGTTTAGAAACACAATTCCATATGGGTGATAATTGATCGGCTTATAGTGTTGGCTCATTGTATCCCTAATTTTGAATCTCATATGGTGGAGGACTTCTCAAAATTCTATATCTGAGAAGTGGTAAAGATTCATAGGGAACCAGTACCCATAGTCTCAGATAGAGATTCGAGATTTATGTCTTGTTTCTTGAAATCCTTACAGAAATCCCTTGGGACTTAGTTGATAATGAGTATGTCATATCATCCTTAAATGGATGGATAATCTTAAAGGATTATACAAACATTGGAAAACATGTTGTAGGGTTGTGTAATGGATTTTGGTGGCTCATGGGAATAGCACATTCCATTAGTGGAGTTATCATATAACAACCGTTATTAGGCCTTGATACATATGGCTCCCCTTGAAGCATTGTATGGGAATTCATGTCATTCTCCACTTTGTTAGGTGGAAGTTGGTGAGACATAACTAGTTGGGCCCAATCTTTTCTATGAGACAATGAAGAAGATTTATTTGATCAGAAAATGAATGGAGACATATTAGAGACATACAATATCATATGTAGATAATCATTAATATCTATTATCCTTCATGGTGAGTAACTATGTTCTTTTTGAGAATACCACAAAGGCTTGGGCATCATTGTTTTACAAAATAATCCAGGTCATATCCTCGATAACTAGGACCTTTTGAGATACATGAATAGGTTGGTGAGGTGGCATATTGGTTGGGTTTACCACCACTATTCTGTGTGGTCCATAATGTGTGTCATGTATTTCAGTTGAAAAAGTATCAGACTGATCATGACCCTATGATTCAATGAGATCTTGTTGAACTAGAGAAAAATTCTCCATTGGTTCCCAAGAAATTATAGATTTTGGATCGATAAGAGAAATTCATATATGTAAATATTATTGTTCAAGTTCAGGTTTTGTGGAAACATGGTCTGATTCAATAAGTGGCATTGGAACACGAGAGTGAAATTATTGAGAAAAGTCTTGAACTATTTTGGGGAACTGGTGGTTTTTAACATTATAGGGATGAAGTGGATAATGATTTAGAGAATTTATCACCTCCTACCTCAATTATGTAACCCTTTTATTTATTATTTTTATGTATATAATGTGCTTGGGTGAAGTTTGGGAGGGTTTAGAAGAAGTTTGAAGTGTTTTTAGGCTTTTCTATGGGTTCATAGGTGGTGCAAAATTCATGGAAACTGTGGATCACTTGAAAAAAATGTACACAATTAGACAGGGGTAAGAGGATGTCACTTGGTGAGGCACATGGTTTCTCAAAACAGTGTAACTTCCTAGCAAAAACCATAAAAAGTGGGACAATGTCCCTTTGCACAGTTGGATAACAGTTTGTATAACTATGTGGGCCGACTGTGTTAGGTCCCCCAGTAAGGCAGTGGAAAATGCACAATTAGTGCTCGGTTATCTTAACCCTATGACTAATAATGCACATATTAAATACAAGATCCACAAAAAGCTATTATAGGTCGGGTTTAAGAATTAACACCACATTATTGCCCCAAAATTACCCTAAATAGAGATTTTCTCCTCTAAAAGGTAGTAGAGGATTCTCCCATTTATATGGAGTTGATACATAGGCTTTTCTTGGTATGTTGATACTGGATTCGTGGGGTATATCATCATTCTCAGTAGTTTTTTTCGTATATCTACTTCTCTCTCTCTCTCTCTTGGTTTCTTAGATCTACTCCCACTACGGATAAATCTAAGGATGATTCCCAAATATGATTATATTCTTCCTTTTTGATATTAAGGGATGAGATATAATGTGTGTTTTTGGAGTTTCAACATAGTCTCATTGACGTTTTCGAGTCTTTATTTTTTTTCATCATAAATCTCGAGTTTGGTGGATTTAATCTGGACTCCACTATTTAGAACATGAAGGATTTATTTCAATCAAATTGGTTTTAAAATTGATGTTAATTTCCTGTTGAAAAACATCATTAGTGATAGTTTAATGATTTTTTTTTAATTTTGCATTTTTGTGGATAGGGAAATTTATACATTGATTTTAAAACTATGGTTTTAAAATTATTATTTGGTTTTGTTGCAAGGAAAAGTTTTTTTAATAAAAGAAATGTTTTATTACATTTTTTTTTTTCGAATGGTATTCAATATATATATTATTTTATTGAAATGGTTGAAATGGTTATATTGACAATGGTTTTGGCATAATGGTTGGGTGTGTATATGTGAATTCGATTAAGATAAGGGTAATAAGTCATCCCAATCATTAGTGGGATGGATAAGGGTCGGGGATATACCGAATCAAATGGTTCATTAATTAATAGCTTAGTTAATTGATGACTCACCACTCGTGATTATATGGAGGTCTAGGTTTCATGCATGTTTGGATGTGTGGATATGTTAAATTAGATGGATTTTTCCAAAATAGAAATTGTGAAATGGTTTTAATGCTTTCTTTAGCTTCTTTCCTTGGAACATGATGTTGTATTGTGAAAATAGTTTTTTATCAAACATGATTATATTCTGATATAAATTTTTTTAGAAATTTATTTATATAAACAATTTTATATATATGTGCTAGCATGTAATATCCTAGTGGCGTGAGTATGGAAGTCATTTGGGGAAAGCATACTGAGTTTTACTACTCACCCCTGCTTTTGTACTTTCATGCTTTTGAAGACATTGTTTTTTAGGACATGAGAATAGTTAAAGTATTAGACTTCTCTAGTGGTTCTTAGTGATAGTTGGGAAATTTTTGAGTTGGAGCATGGATCATGTTGGGGCTTTTCATTTATGTGGTCGTCATTGGGTTTTGTTGGTTTTATCATCTGCTATGTACTTGGTTTTTTTGTAGTCCTCCACTATGGTACTCTTTGTAGTTTATTTTGATATTAATGGTATTACTTTTAGGCCTATCACATAGTTATCATGCATCATTTAGATGTTATTATTTTATAATGTTTTTGGTTGGTTTGTTTTATTTTCAAAGGTAAAATCATCAATCGATTGTTATGAAGCCCTTGGAATTTATTTCTAGACTTTGGTTCCATGGGGATGCGTATTAAGTAAAAGTAATGTACTTAAGCCTTCTCATGCCAATGAATAGGGTTGGGATGTTACATGAAACATTTGGAACAATGGTCATTGAATGTTTGAATGTGATATTGAATGATAAATCCCAGTGGACTCTGAGATAGAGGGACCCTAATCTTTATTTTAGTTAGCCTATGGAAGTACTGCTATAGAGGTAGATACTCGTGAGGAAGTAGGGGAATCTAGTAATGTTTTATCAGATGGTATTTTTCTTGAATATGTAGTTCACTCATACACTGTTGACATAGGAATTATGGTAGGTTCTGGTTCTCAATAGGATATCTTCCTTCCAAACTTGAAACAATAAAAAGCTAGGTATGAAGTGGTGAGTGGTTTGGGTTCCTTGGATCCAAGAACATTCATCACAGAGGCCAAATCCAACATTAAGGTTGTGAACCCTAGAATGAAGGCCACTATTGAGGTTAATGAGGGAAGGTTTAAGTCCACAAGTAGGCCAAACCTCATCATGGAAGCCCCGATGCAAAATTTTGGATACCGATTTGAAGGGTTGAACGTCCGAGAACCAGTCTAGGCTCAAGATGAGGTACAATTTGGTGAAGATAGTTATATTCAATATTCAATGGACAGTTTTCAAGGAATTCAAGGGAAAGTTATCCACATCCAAAGAAGAAATAAATGGAAAAAGTTGAATCGAGACTCTGGTAGATAAATTGTGGCTAATGGGAAAAAAACAAAAGGACGTAAAGTCTATTCACATTATCCCAAACTGATTGAAAAAAGGTCGGCCAAGAAGGGTGTATGAAAGGAAACCCAGACCCTTAAAAATGGGAAAAATTAAGATTAGAACAAGTCCAAAATAATATGGAGGATATAGTGGAATGGAAAAAAGAGGAAGGTGATAAAGATAGAGAAGGTAAGCATTTCTCTCTTATTATTCATTCAAATGAAGAACTACCCATTGAACCTCTCCCACTCAAGGTCCTAGATGAAAATATGGATATAATCTTGGAAATACTCCCACAGGTTAAAGAAAATGAGTAAAAAGAGGCTTTGATCAAAAAATAATATAAAATAATGGTACATGTTTTAAATGAGTGGAATATTAATGTTGAAGAGTACTATCAAACATAGGACAAGCTGGTGAATCACTTTTAAGATCTCTTCCAAAAGTATCTGAACATGAAGGCACATTCTCTTTTCTAGATGAGATACAAGGTACGAAAATCCAACAACATCATCCATAATTTTAATTATATTGTAATATCTTACACTATTTAACATTATTTGTAGAGCTTTTTGATTTTAAATTTTTCCTAAAAAGTGACTTTTGGAATAAAACCTTTCATTTCATAAAATGATAAATCCCATGAATTTAATCATGTTATAAGTAAAAATTCATTCATAAGTTAATATTTATATCATAAAAAGAATATCATGGTTCACTTCATGAAATTTTTTTATTAAAATTATATTTAGAAAATGAAACCCCTATAAAGTTCATAACATTGAATTGAGTATAAATTAATTAAATGATTATGTGTTCCAAATATAAATCCTCAAAAAAAAACATGTGGAAATACAAAGAAAAATAATTTATTGTTCAATTTAGGAATAATTATGGAATAAAAAATTCAATGAGGAATATTTTTTTCCTAATGAAAGAAAATTTATTTAAGAAACCCATTACCACTTAGTAACATTAATTTCAGCTTTTCTTGGATAAAATAATTCATGTTGAAACACAAACTAATTTGATGTATGAAGGATTCAAGATATTACATGTAAATGGGTTAGTATATACCCATATAAAGGACATTATATTCCTAAAAATCAAATAACATGTAAACAAATAAGTATATAAACAATATAAATAATGTTAGGTGCATAAAAATCAAATACTCCTCAATTAAATGGAAATTAAGATGACATCCCTTAGATCATGTCTCAACATGCTATATTTGTCCTTTAACACAAATATAATAAAATAATATAAAATATTTGATTTATTATGAAAAATATATATCATTATTCTATTTCAAATGATCTATTTATTTCATTTTTTAATGAAATATATAATTACATTATCTGTAATGCCCACGTCGTGCATTCTGAGGATGTCAGGTTCATAATTTTTAAAGAATCCTAAGGTTGATGATCATGGTAAAAGGGGTCATTATTAAATACATCAACAGAATAATAACAATGAATACTAATCCTATTTATATATTAATTTTACTTTTAAAACCAATCTTGATTGATGGATATGTAAAATAAACTATGTCACAATCATGCGGATGGTATGATGTATGTATGCATGATTAACTTTTGATATTTTTAATAAAAATCACAAAAAGAAGGTATATATTATTATATATATCTAGAATTATCATAATATCAAAAATACCTTGCTATTTGTTTATATAAACACATATATTTCATTCATGTGATGTGGTGATGAAAGATGAATCACATTGCTTCCTAGGTGTGGTAGTAGACATATACGCATTAACGACATTATCATTTTCTAGTGTGTAGAATTTTAAGAAACAATATGATATATTATGTTTTAATAATGATACATATTTAATTATTGTCTTATATAAATAGTAATTCCATTATTATAACAATAAATTAGTGGTGGTGATGCAAAAAAAAAATCGGTTCATGATGCGGTAATATACGGTGTGCACGAGTGATATATTCATTTTAAATTTGATAGTAAGGAACATAAATATAGGTTATGATACTAAAATAACAATATCACATTAAATTTAATATATAGGAATTATTGTTTTAGATTGTTTCAAGTATGTTTTAAGGATGTAGGAGAAGAAATAAATCAAATATACTCGATTATGATCTATACCAATTCATCAGATAACCTAATTTTATTTACACCTTAAAACATCTATGGTTGTAATTATACACAAGATAAGTCCTATAGAATGTAGATAGAGATATTAGGGTTGTATTTTTGATTTTTTGTTTCTTGAAGAAAAATAATTTTTATGTGTTACGAAAAGAGGAACGATGGTTCCCTTTTATAAGAGAGGGGTGGGGCACTTTTGGAATTGCATAAAATATAAAAAAAATTATAAATTAATTTTCATATTAAAATGGTTCCAATATGATAAGAATAAATTATATAATGATTATGGTTTGTAATTGTATCATTAAATATAATTTGGTTATGTTTAGACAAGGTTTCAACTCTTAGGGGTCAATAAAGCTAGTATAAAAGGGCGATTGGCTCATAAATAGACCACATATGATATGTTAAACCTCATTTGGTCCACTTTTAAAATCATATAATTTTAATTATTTTTAATTAATTTAATAAAATATTACTTATTATAAATTTAACAACCCATACACTTGTATCCTGGATCTAGTGCCATAATTTTATATATTAGCATTTCTCTTCCACTACGTTTTTGAAATAAATTCCAAGGATGCATTAGCATTTCAAAATTAAAGGAAAAAAATTTAGATTAATACATGGCTTTCACAAAGATGGAGTATACATGAAATAACTAAAATGGAAATCATATCACAAGAACCATGGGAAATCCCTAAGAAGATGGTGTTATTGGGGACCTAGAATCATCATACCCTAGTGAAATGTGGTATAGAAACCACACCCCACATTGTTCTTGTGCACGAGCCACTTGGAAGGGAAAATCCCATGGGCCTAGTGGTCTCCAGTCATCACGATTGTTTAGTTAGTGTTGTAGCATCAATAATGCTAGAGGATTCTAGGATGAACCAATTCTGACTCATCTAGTGTACTAGTCTTACTCTTCCCACAAAGGTACATGATGTTACCCTTGTGCTCTATTCTATGTGGTGGTGAAAATTTATCCTGCAAACACACATGAATTATCAACATATTTACCCCCAAAACCAATTCAACCACACACAACTGGTCTCCCTCCATAATCTCATCCCCCGCCTTCGTCACACAATAATACACATGACTCATTACTAGGAACATGTCACAATTAACTCATTTAAAATACACATTATTTCTCTAAAACAAGTGTTCATGCCTAAAGAGGGGTTTTCAATTTTCATAAAACACTCTTAATGTTCTAAACAGGCCTAATTACTTGCAAGGAATACTTTTCATTTTAGTACACATAATCATCCAACACTCTTAAGTTCCAAAACTATTTAAGAGATCAATTACACAACCAAGGTACTACAAATTTAAAAAAAAATGAACCCATGATTACAGCAAGAAATCCCTTTTATGATGGTCAAATCACCATTTAACCACATATTCACAACTTAACCCATTTTGGAAATCACATAGGATAATAAAAAATTTCATTACACATTTATAATAAAGCCGTCTGAAAGGACAAATGTATTTGTAGATACCCATCAATCATTCAATGCCATTTAGGAATCCACTTTTCAAGAAAAGTCATTAAATACAAATTGAGCATTAGAAATACAGTTCACATTCAAAGACAATGGTGGAAGAATACATATATTACATAAACATATTTTTTTAAATGCGCAAGCCATTATGGGATTCAAATTTATGGCATGGTCATAGGGAACCTACATCGAAACACATAGTTATTTATGATGGCAGCCCAAAACCACTTCACCATACACACATATACATTTTCACAAACACAGATATATATATATAACTTATGACCCAAAGTACATATTCCACTCATAATGAGGGAATATGAACAAGGAGGATATATATATATATATATACATGACTACCCATATATATACATGCATGCCTTTTGTGTCGATGAATCAAACCCACACTGCGATGACCAAAAGATACTATAATGATAAAAAAATAATCTAATAATCCCCAATCACTACAAATAAAACTAAATTATTCAAGGAAACAAGACAAACCTCACCTCAATTGGTGACCAGAAAACCGAGATGGAACAAATCCACTTTCCTATGATTGAAGATGTCAAAACATGATGTATGGAGACCCGAGAGATCTGTTGTGATCCCTAGAAATGAAAAAATCATAAAAAAGTTTCCAATATGGAACCTTAGGGTTTAGCCAAACCAAGGAGGGGTGGTGGGAAGGAGAAAATTAGTGTAAGGATAAAGGAGGGAATAAAGGGGCTTACCTCTATGAGACTACCAAAAAATCGAAGTAAATCTAGTGGTTTCACCAAAGAAAGAGAGGTCTGAGAGTGAGGGGAGGCATGCAGGTGAAGAGGAAAGGGAGGAGGGGATCACGTGACACATAGGGAGATAAATGGGGTAAAGGGAGAAAATTAAATAAGATATAAAGAAAATAAAAATATAATACAAACCCAAAATTTTAAAACCTGGCAACCCGCATGGTTTGGCAGTATGGTTTTCCAAACTGTGCTCCAACCATGCACGTTCTACTGCATAAGCCAGGCATCCCCGCACGGGTACACAGAGAAGGCTGAACAGTTTAGAAAACTATGTGTATTCCATGTGGAAGGGATCTGTCAAGTGACAGAGCCCAGTCACATGTGCACCGTATGGTTAGGGTAACTATGTGGGCCAACCATGCGACACCAAAAAGTCCATCAAAAACTGAAAATTTCATCCTTCAAACCTCCAAGACTCAAGCCTGCTCAAATATAGAATAAAATAAGAACAACGATGAAATAAATAATTAAAATAAAAGTTTAGTGTTGGTTTAGGGTGTGATAGTGTAACAATAAAATACGCTTAATGTCAATTTTGAGAATAATCATTTAATTTTACTATATAAAATCAATTGAGATTTGAATTATAAAAAAATCACTTAAACCATTTCTAATAAGTTAATTATCTAATAAATCCTTTGAAAATAATAATTGTTTAGAATTAAATTACATTTAATATTTTTAAAAGAATTTATTTTATTTTTAAATTAAATGAATAAATATCGTGTTGTTGCTGCATAACCGTTTAATGTAATTATATTTTCCATAAAAACCAAAACTAAATTTCCATGATAAAAACAAATCATTTATCTTTCACATTAATATTTATAACTAAACATGAATTCTTTGTATCCCTATACCAAATATTAAAGGATAATAAGACAAAGAGAATTATATTTTTAACTTTTCATTCCATAAAATATTAAAATTGAAAAAAAAATAAAAATGGAAAACATGACATATATATATGAATCTAGGATGATTTTTGAGAAAATAGACTCATCTAAAAAAACTATAGCAATTGTTAGAGTCATTTTCTAGTCTATATTAGATTATTTTTAACAATGCATAACTGATTTACACTTTACCGTGGTCACAAAAATTACTATGACAACTTTTCATAATTTTCTAAAAAAATTATATATTTTATAAATTTTAACATACTAATTACTAATGTGAAATTGATTTTTCAAAATTTATTATACATTAGTGAAAAAATAAATTTATGATTAAAATGTAAAAAAAAATAAAAATTGTTTTTAAAAATATGCCTAATTTTTTTATAAAAATGATTTCATACCAAATTAATGAATAAAAATGATTCCAGTTACCTTAATTCAATTATTAAAAAAATTAGTGAAAATAATTTATGTTTATTCATTTTTAAAGAAAATATACATTATAAATGATTGGAATAGAAATATTGTTTTCAATGAGAATTAGTATTTTAATTATTCACTTGGAAATAATTCCATTCAATAAAAAGAAGAAAATATTAGTCTATAATAATTTTGAAAAAATGGTTCATGAATTATTTTCATTTTATAAAAGAAAATTTCCAAATATTTCCCTAATTAATTATATTATTGTCTCATAAAAAGTGATAAAAACCATTTCTGAAGAAAATATATTTTTAATGAATAAAATGGATTGACTAAATATTGAATTCTTATTTATTAGGACTATATTTTTTAATTTTTATTGATTAGATATATATATATATATATATGTATTTCATAATAAAATTCTTCTAATTTATAATCACCAATTCAATGTCTAGGTTATAACCATCATATTTAGATAATAATATTCTATGGTTAATTTATGTTCGGTGTTGGGTATCATGTATTCTATCTAATATAATCTTCATTTAAAATCATTATATAATACATAAAGAATATTCTATATGTAAACCCCCAAATTAGGTTAACGATGCAATTATATTGATACTTGTTCTAGAGAATAAATAAAAATATTTTATAAGTATGTTAAACATAAATATCTAATCACATGAGAATATTTGAGAGAGGTTCATCTTATGAAAATCTTGTGGCATAAATTACTCATATATATTTGATATTATAATGAAAGAATGACATGATCACCAATAATAATAATAATAAATTTTATAATATTTTTGGACAAAAATCAGAAAACATTGTATAAGTTGTTTGGATAGGGATAGAATCCCAAAAAATGGGCAAGAGAGATTCCCGTTTACTATAGGATTAATTTAATTTTTTCATATTTAAACCTTATTTATAAAAAACTAATGTCTATTAAAACATGAATCATGATGTCTATTACAATTATTTTAGTTTATCATGATCAATTGTAATGGTTAGAATTTATTCATTATTTATTTTTATATTTATTAAATAGTAGATGACTCGATTCATTAAATTATCCTTTATAGATTCAGTTTTATGGTTTTGATATATTTTAATATAAAAATTATTAAAATTACCTATTTTTTTTTAAATTATGGATAAATTATGTTTAACATCCATTATTCTGGTGAAATGTAATGAAATTACAACATCATCATAGGAAGTTAAACATCCACTAACAAGACACTTAAAAAGAGGGAATGAGATGAAATATATATATATATATGGGTTTTTATGCATCATAATTACCGTATATTAGTTATATGTTAGTGTAATTGTATTTATTAGCATGTAATATAGACATACCATCCATATAATTGGTGATACATATTGAGTTAAAATAGTCATTATGGGTGATAATCTGACCTGTATCAAGACTTGGGAAAAAAGAGGGAGTGAGATAATATATTTATTATAAATAAATAATAATTAGTATCCAGTATAATAATAAATTTATATAACTATCATACAGTAATTATTTAATTTAGAAATGATTAATTTTTTTGAATGAGGAGTGGATGAATTATATAATGGAGAAATAAGAGTGATATGAAAAAGTGATAGGGGTTATGTCGTCTTTAAAGACTCTCCTTTTCCTTAGTCATGCTGTCTTGAAGGCATGGATTTTTATGGACCGTAAGAGTACCTATGGATATAATATAACATAATAGGGGTTTAATTGGTCATATATCTAAGATAAATGATTGAGAAGTGACATTCCAGAGGAATAGGGTGGGTGTACTTATACACGAGTATAGGTGTTTGTTTTTTGTAAAACATTTGAATATGTTTTTATTTTTAATATAAAACATTAAATAGTTATATTTTTTGAAGTATTAACATTATTTGATTAAAAATATATGATTTTGTGAATACAAAATCATTTAAAAACTGAATTTATTTGTTTATACAAATTAGTGGTGGATAAAATTTAATTCTTTATAATTCAATCCTTTAATATTTTAGACATTGGAAGTAGATATTTTGGATTTTAATTTGAATATATTGATTTTAAATTTATTACTTAAACATTAAATAAATTTTTGGGTTTATCATCACATTCATGATTGCATTAATTCATTATGATGTTATTAAAATATATCATTTTACGTAAATACTACATTTTTTACTATTCAATTAAAAATTTAGATTTTTAGAATAATTTCATAAAATTCACCCATAGATAATATTGATGTTATTATTTAAAAAGTGAAATTAGTTTAATCAAAATAATTTTTTTGTCATTGTTATGTTATATATTTGTTGTAATAATTAATTTTTTACATAGTATATTGAAAACACATTATAAAAAAATATTTATATATTCTTTTGTGATTAATAATTTTAATGGAATTATAATATTTATATTTATGGACATTATTAAAACAAAAAATTATTTAATTTCCATTTCTCTATTCCAATGGTTATTTTACTATACTATTGTTACAAATCCTAATACTTTAGTTAGTATTCCTAAAAGTTATATTACAATTCATTAATTTTAAGTAACTATTATTATAGTCATGTTGGGTTTTTACTTCATATAAATACATTATATTTATTTTAATCATTATTAAATTCAATTATATTTTGGTTATATATTCTTCATTTTAAAAATAATTATTACATTGTAAATGTTTTATTTTTGATTTACTGTTTTGTTCACATGTATAAATAATCCAGGAAACCAAAATAATCAAAATATTTATATTTAAATTATTTTATTTTATTTTATTATTTTCCCATTGTAGTAAAATATATTACATTTTTTATATTTATTCTCCAAATATAATTTTTTTTTATTTTTGAAATAATGTGTTTTAGTTTTCATTATAATTCATGTTTTTTATATCATATAGTGTTACAAAAATTGAGTCCCTTGTATTTTTAAAAGGACATTTCCATCTATCAAATTTTAGGTTGTTACATTATTTTAATGTTATATAATTAAGAACCAAAATAATTTTTTTTGGTTTGCAGAGTGTACTATTTAATGATGATATATCCTTATACCTTGTATTCATTCTATCTATGTAAACATGTTCTTAATCATGAAATAGAAAATTATTTTGGATTAATAATATGTGTATATTTGATTTACATCATCGAATGAAAATAGAATAACATAAATTAAAAAACCAACTGAAGGGAGAAATTTTATAAAAACTGTTATCCAAAATTATAGGTTGTTATTTTCTACCCTAAAAAGAAATTTTATCCTCATAATTTTTTTAGATGATAAATAGCCATTAATATTTTCATATATTTTATCATTCTATACACATAACGATTAATAGTAACTATAAAATTAACTATTATATCATATTAATATGAGTAAAAATTAACACATTAAAAATCTTAACTATATATGGTTATATTATTTATAGTTCAACTGGTTCTCTAAAAGTAAGGATGTCCACCAAGGATTTAAAATCAAATATTTTTAATCCTAATTACCAAAATTAACAAAAAAAATGACTACAATACCAACTGAGGCACCCCAAGAACCACAATATTTGATCTAGTGAAATAACTACACACATTACAGAACTAAAATGAATATTCATTATGTCCAACAATTCCCAAACACCTAATTTTAATGTCTCTGGGAAATAGGAACATATTATATCATCAATGTATATAATACCATAATAATGTATTGATATCATTCATTATATACCTCTTATATGTTGACAAAACCCTTTGTAATACTTGAGACCACATTGGTGAATGACCTAAGTATCAGTAAGCTAAAAACCCAGTATGTAGAAAGAAGAAGAAGCATAATTAATATGATATGACAATATGTCTATAAGTAAGCACCGGAATTATAGCATTAGAAAACCATAATAAATTATTTAGAATGTAAATGAGGAATACCCCTAGGGAAAAAATATAAACATAGGATCATAAGAAAGACATGTTTAATAATAATAGAAAATTGGAATACTTATATTTCAATCATAGGTATTTTTTCTTAGACAAAATATTATAACATCATAAAAGTGGGTAAAAACATGTACAAACTATTTAAAAAAAATCTAGAATCACAATAATTTATGGTCTTAAAGGTTCTAGTAAATGAAGAAACACACACACTCCTAGTCTCATAAGGATATGCCAAACCCCCTAAAATGGTTATATTACTCTAAAACTCGCCAATTATAATTTTTAAATCATAAATTCCTACACTTTGATGACTCAAATTCCTCTTTATCATAGTATAATGCCCACTTCAAAAATCATGTGTTTCACATGCAAGTACCTTGGTATTAACCCCATCCTACATCACTATTTACATCATTAAACATAAATTTAATATAAATACACCCTACAAAGGAGGCTCATCTGATTATTACCATGTTGATATGAATAACTACGAGGTGACTCTACCATAAAGGGAACCCCCCCCCAACTAAATATCTTGAATCACATTTAAGCATAATTCATATAAAAACAAAATGTCCAAAAAATGATAATAAAGATAGATTTATGGTCAAGAAAAACATAATCTCAATAGATAAAACACATTTCCCAATTTATTAAATGGATATATAATTCCATTATAACCCAACTCACAATAAAATTCTCATAATCATGTATTTCACATATAAAGTATTCTTTTTTAAATTATAAACATGAAATAAACCTATGAGAACATAAAAGGATTATAATAGTTCTATAATGGAAAATATAATTTAAAAAAAATATAGAGATTCCCAAAAATATAATGGGAATATATAATTTTGGTCATTAAATGGTAGTATTAATAAAGCTAATACCACAGTTTATTAAATAGAGAATAGTAAACCTATGTAAAATCATGAAGTCATTTAGAATAAATTTTTTAGCATTAACCAAATGGTGTCCTAGAATTCATCCTAATGATGTAAGAATATGTATATCCCCTATATTAAAAATTTTAAATTTAAATGGATTTCATTGTGAATGGGAATTAATATTTTCAGTATAAAATCATATAAGAAAGGATTATATACCTAAAAGAAAGATTTGGTTTTTAGAGTCTAATTATAAAATATTATAATGATTAAATTTAGAATAAAATGTTCTATAAATCCATATTATGTTTTGGTAAAAAAATAAACTTTTGAATTGGGATATAAAATACATACAAATCTTTTGAATGAAAAATAAAAATATAGATAATACCCTTAGAATGATTTAGAGTGACTCCCCTTAAGAATATTTTATGATATAAAACTATCATTTAGATTTTTATTCACAATGGATTTTCAAATCCTTAGAAATAATAATAATGAAATGAATAAAGTGTTTAGAGAGAAAATAAAAATATTGTATGTTGAAATATTTTTACATAAACAGAAATATTCCTAGAAAAAAAGGTCAAGAGTGAATCCCATGACCAGAGGTTGTATTTTTATTTATTCATGTTCAACCATATTTTAAAACAAATAAGGTATATTAAAACATGCTTATATTTGAATATGACCATAATATATATTACTGTTAATCAATTATATTTTTTATAATCTAATTATTAATTATTTTGTAAATGATTAGGTATTCAATGAAAATTTTCATTATATAATCTTGTTTTTCTTCAATTATATTGTTTTGATTTGTTTTTATATTAGTCCTTAGTAAATGTACATCTATATTCTTACGAAAAAGGTCCCGGATCATGGAATACCTGTCATAAAATTTATTAATAAAAATTAAACAAAGTTGAGATGTCATAAGATATTTTATGAAGGTGAGTGTGAACCACCCCACACAGATCAACATCCACCAATGATGTCCAATAATCGAGGGATCTATAGGACCACATAGATCTCATTTCCATGTTCTCATATTCAAAAATTAATTGACCATCTGGTTTTCTTCTATATTAGAAGGTGAAAAAATTATATTGAGATGGTCATTATGATTAAGACCTCCAAACCAATATGGGATAAATTTTAATGGGAAATTCCTGGTTCTAACCTTCAGAGCTTGGATACTGACTACCAAGTCAGATTAAATCAAAAATTAATTTCATTATAGATGAATAGTATGGTTTATATCTATAATCATCACACATAATTCTACTTCATAGGCAGTGCTAATTCTAATATAATGATAAAATCAACCTTTCACAAAACCAAGGTGGGTTAAAAAAATACTTCCACATCCCGATGGCCCATGAATACTAGAGTCCATACAATCAACATTGTCCTTCATCTAGGAATTTATCAGAGGGATCCATTTTATATATTTAAGGACCATAGGGTTATTGGATCTTGTAATAACTTTCGGCCTCCGTATGATTTTTAGATCTGTGCCGATGTTATTCATTGACCCTAGCTTCACCACATAAGTAGCATATGCTTCACCGTGTAAGTATATTCTTCCTACATGAATGGATTTCTTTTGGCTATCAAATATCATTTCATTTCTTTCTTTCCAAATTGAGTCATTGTTGGATGCAACTTCTTATATAAAGAGGTGCTGCACTTGATCAGAATATTGTCTAGCTCTGCAATTGGTGATCACGAGATACTACAATTCTACACTAGCAGTAATCATGAAATCAAATATGTGGCCAACATATGGATATATCTCCAATGAATTCTCAAAACTAATGAAGTGGTGTTGTGAACTTTTTCATCCTTGAAGGGAAAATGGAAACCAGAAACAATGTGCTACCCAGCCCTCTTGAGTTGATCATGGGTGGGAAGCATGTTCTTCAAAATTAACTAGAGCAGATTAAATCACTATGGTTGAATGAAATGCACCTTAAAGTTTGAATTCCATGTCGGTATCCTAGTGGAGTTCCCACTTTTCTACTTTTAGTATTGATTGGTAGTGAATTTCCAATTAATGTTAGGCCTCCAAACGAATGTGTCAATATCCATGAAATAATATTTTTGGATCTCCAATACAACCTACGGAGGAATAAAAAAAATGTTGTTATATTGTGTCATGAGATCAACTATGGTGGTATTCATTCAATCTGTAGCAATTCTCATGTTATCCATAAAAGTATTATCAAGGCTCAACATGTCCAAATAGTTGAGAGTTAATTGTTTGGTAACCAAAAGTGTTGTATTCTTGTTGATATCATTTAATGATAGTTTGATCGAGGGAAAAAGTGGTGGTGAAAGGTAAAATAGACACCCATCCAGTAGTCTTCTTATAAACCTGCATAAAAAACACTAGAGGGATCATTAGTGGTTAGTAGGTTCCATGTGAACATCCCAACAGGCCACCATTGAATATTTTGAGATATTTCACACAAGGCCCCTACATTTTAATTGGATTGATGCAATTTCCCATGAGACATATAATGTCCCGATCTGGTTTACCATCCAACACAGTAGCCAGACTGGTCGCCACATGGCGTGAAGTGCATCTCCCCAAATGCTAGAAGTTGCCGACTAGCTACGAGGGCCTAGGTGAGTCATTGGGGAGACTATGCTTTCATTACCAGAGTATCATAGCAGAGTCAAACATACAATAGTGGAAGAAAGTAAACCAGCAGATAACAGATAGACAACAGAAATAGATAACCAATCCAGAAGCGTCACATATATATAATGATGTAGATGATACAGAATCTATAAAACAGCCAGAACAAATACAAGTAGTACAATATAGTACAAGTGTCCAATCGCCAAAAAGAAACCCAAAAGTATCTCCAGCTACATTGCAAGCCTCAGCATGGTCTCATGCTCTCCTTATCTAACCATAGCAGTCAACAACCTATACTAGGGAGCTTGCCCTTAGGATCACCTGAAACCATATATTCTGTTTGGGTCCCCAAGGAGGCCCAAACAGGGTGGGAAAGGAAACCTGATTAGGTTTCCACCAATAGTTCTATACAATTCTACATCAAGTACAAAGTGCTAAATAGGTATATACAATAAAAAGAAACTATTAGTCCCCAAAGAACGTATCCACTACAAGTGTAAAACTAGCCTCTCAAGGATCCGTACAAAACAAGTGTTAGGTCCTAACAAGGCAGCTATATAAAAAGTAAAGAAGAAAGATGGCCTTAACATTCATTCAAACATCCCTGTAGGTAGTTGTGGTCCACAATGGTCAGATCCAAGGTGTGGTGAACCAAGGTACCACTATAAGTGTGTAGATCCCAATGGTCGAACCCAAGGTGTAACGAACCAAGGCATCCCTGTAAGTGTGTAGACTGTCACAACCCGTCCCCCGGGTCCCGCGTCGTGACTACCCCAACCCGCCTTCCATAGGTCAGGGGCTGGCGACTAACAGCTAAGAAGGCTTATCCCTGAAGGGGGAGGCATTTCCTTTAAACCTGTACACACAAACTAGGAAAAGAGTAAACACTCAGTAAACCCAAAAACCCCCAAAGTACCATCACATAGAGTATAAGTGAACTGAAATGTAAAGGGGCCGGAATAAAAGCCCAAAACTCACAAACTGCAGACACGACAACTGAAGACTCCACTGCTGAGGACTTTTCTAGAAGATTATACGTAGGATGAGGTCCAAAGCTGTGAAAGAGGTACCCCGTCTGCTCCCGCATCTCCCCGCTCTACCAGGTCCCGGACCACTGAGTTCGGTATCACTGAGCTCCTCCATTTCCTGGACCACCAAGGTCGGTGTCGTAGTGACGACCGTCTACACAAGACACAACACGTGCGGGCATAGCCCGTGCAGGGGTGAGTATAAAAATACTCAGTTGGTACCCCGAGACCCCTGAACACTACGGGAAAAATCACTATTTCTGACAGGAAGAAATCTCGTCGCAAATAACCCGTCCAGGAAGCAATTTGCGATGGGGAAAGTAGCCCATCGTAAATAACCAATTATTTGGGACGAGATTTCATCTCCCGTCGCAAATAGTTTGGCGCGACTTGCGTGCCAAACTGCGCAAATAGTATTTGCAACGAGGAGATGTCTCCCATCGCAAATAGTTTGGCGCAACTTGTGCACAAAAACGCGCGGCTTGCACGCCCAACCGCGCAGGGGCATTTGCGACGAGTCTCGTCGCTAATGCCCGACGGTGGTCAATACCTTTTTGCGACGGGACGACATCCCGTCGCAAAAAGACTGTCTACAGGTACTATTTGGGACGGGACCCGTCGCAAATAACCTTTTAACAGCCGACTGTAACTAATTCGGGCGAGTGTATTTGCGACGGGCCCCGTCGCAAATAATCCCGTCGCAACTAATCTAACCTATATATACCCCATCCGTTTTTTTCCCAAATCATTTAGATCTTGCTCTCTCTCTCTCTCTTCATTGTTCAGTTTCAAAGAGAAATTTTCTTTTTAGTTGAAGTTTTTTATATGAGAGCAATCGGAGGGCGTCAATATATTCATAATATCAAAGATTAAGGTATTTATATTTTATTTTTTTATATTTATTTTATTTTTTTATGTTAATTTTAATTGTTGTTTATTAGTTCTAATTTAATTAGATTTCAATTGATTTTTATTTATATTTATTTTTCTAAGAAATTGATATTGTTGGTTATAATTATAAATAAAATGTTATAATTAATATTAATTAAATATAATTAGGAATAAATAGATATAATTAACAATAAATAGTTTTAATTAGCAATAAAGAGATATAATTAGCAATAAATGGATTTAATTAGCAATAAATAGATACAATTAGCAATAAATACATATAATTACCAATAAATAGATATAATTAGCAATAAATATATATAATTAGCAATAAGTACATATAATTATGAATAAATAGATATAATTAGGAATAAATAGATATAATTAGGAATAAATAGATATAATTATGAATAATTAGATGTAATTAGGAATAATTAGGAATAATTATTAATAATTAGTAATAATTAGGAATAATTAGTAATAATTAAGAATAATTAGTAATATTTAGGAATAATTAGTAATACTTAGATATAATTAGCTATAATTAGGAATAATTAGTAATAATTAGAAATAATTAGTAATAATTAGTAATAATTAGGAATAATTAGGAATAATTACTAATAATTAGTAATAATTAGTAGTAATTAGTAATAATTAGGAATAATTATAAATAATTAGGAATAATTAGTAATAATTAGGAATAATTAGGAAAAATTAGTAATAATTAGGAATAATTAGTAATAATTTGGAATAATTAGTTATAATTAGGAATAATTAGAAATAATTAGTAATAATTAGTAATCATTAGTAATAATTAGTAATGATTAGTAATAATTAGTAATAATTAGTAATAATTAGGAATAATTAGGAATAATTAGTAATAATTAGGAATAATTAGTAATAATTAAGAATAATTAGTAATAATTAGTAATAATTAGTAATGATTAGTAAAAATGAGTAAAAATTAGGAATAATTAGTAAAAATTAGTAATAATTAGTAAAAATGGGGAATAATTAGTAATAATTAGTAATAATTAGGAATAATTAGGAATAATTAGGAATGATTAGGAAAAATTAGTAATAATTAGAAATAACTAGTAATAATTAGCAATAATTAGGAATAATTAGTAACAATTAGGAATAATTAGGAAGAATTAGTAATAATTAGGAAGAATTAGGAATAATTAGGAATAATTAGGAATAATTAGGAATAAATAGCTATAATTAGCTATAATTAGGAATAATTAGCTATAATTATGAATAATTAGCTATAATTAGTGATACTTAGATATAATAAGATATAATTAGTAATAATTACATATAATTAGTAATAATTAGTAATAATTATGAATAATTAGATATAATTAGTAATAATTATATATAATTAGATATAATTAGTTTTAAATAGAAATAATTAGGAATAATTATCAATAATTAGGAATAATTAGAAATAATTAGGAATAATTAGCTATAATTAGCTATAATTAGGAATAAATAGCTATAATTAGGAATAATTTGCTATAAATAGTAATAATTAGCAATAATTAGTAATAATTAGCTATAATCAGTAATAATTAGCTATAATTACTAATAATTAGTAATAATTACTAATAATTAGTAATAATTAGTAATAATTAGGAATAATTAGTAATAATTTGGTATAATTAGTAATAATTAGTATTTTGGAAGCGTTTTCTACAACGGGCTATTTGTGACAGGTCCCTGTCGCTAATGCCTATTTGCGACGATATCCTGTCAAAAAAGTCCATCGTAATTATTAATAATTCCAGTAGTGGAAGGTCTCTCAGAAATCCACAAAGGAAAACACCATAAAGCATGATCTAAAAAATAAATCACAAAGAAACAGACACGTTTAAAACTAGGCATAACTTAAGGTATTGGAGATTAGATGATTAGTCTTAGAGATAGATCATCTTATTCCATTAAGAGGCTCATCCCCACCATCCACCTTGGTCGTTCTGCTGTTGACCACCCGAGGTCGCTCACTTGCTGACTATAGAGGTAGCGCTCCTACTAACCATTGAGGTTGTACTCCCACTGACCACTCGAGGTTGAAATTTCTCTTACCCCCCAAGGTCGCACTCCTGCTGACCACCTGAGGTCGCCCTTCCGCTGACAACCTCAGGTAGCACTCCTGCTGTCCACCTGAGGTCGCCCTTCTGCTGACCACCCCAGGTCGCACTCCTGCTGACCACCTGAGGTCGCCCTTCCACTGACCACCTGATTTCGTACTCCTTTAGACCACTGAGGTCGCTTTATAGTTGACCACTGAGGTCTCTCTTCACATCACAGCCTGCAACTGGATTCCCTCCCTAAGCACAATTGATACTCGGAGTATCTGCTTTTCAATCCATAGTTCGCATATCTACTTCCACTAAGACTCACGTAGATTATACCCAAAGGACCGTCTCATCATAAGGGTTCCAACGCCGTAAACAGATCGTCAATAGGACATCCGGTTTTCAAGATAAGGGTGTTTTAATATCCAGGGGTTAGTTGGATTCGAGTCCGATCCAAACCGGCCATTTTACAAACTTATCCGAAACTCACTTAGAGTATCGCAAAAGGACTGCCTCATCATGAGGGTCCCAGTGCCGTTGACAATCAATCAGACGTGCGTTCTATAAGTTATCCATATTTAAGCGTGAACAGGGTCCGTCCCGTCAGGCCTAGTTGGCTGGTGGGTCGGCCAAGCCCGGCTCGGTGTGTCTGACCATACTAGAGGGTCGGCCCGGCCCAGTGGGGTGAGGCCCACCCACGGACCCGGCCTGCGGATGCGGGCTGGTCCAGTTCACCTGGACGCACAAGGACGCGTCCGGTTCTGCTCGAACGGCGGTGTCACGTGGTGCCACCCGTTCCTCCAGCCCGACAAGCACGCGGCCGGCTGGTTCGTCCAGCCACGCGGACCACGCTGCTGGCCGCTATTCTCTCACGCAGCGCCTTCGTGCACCGCAGCTTCCCAGCAGACTGGCCAGTTGGCCTATCTATCCTCACACGGTCCGAGCGGCCCGGATGCGGGCAGCCGGACCCTCCATGCGGCCCGCGTGCGGCGGTGGCCACCGCCGCCGCCTCTGATCGCTAGTGCCGCCGCCCGGAGACCCTCTTTCTTTGGACCATCGGGTTCGCTCCGGTGGTCGGATTTCAGATCCTTCTGCTCCGGGGTCCTCCCGGGAGGTCGCCCCCAGCACTGGACCCTCTTGATCTCGTTTCCGCCACTTTGGCCCATCGCCCATGAGGAACACATCGAAGAAGATCTGCAGAGGAGGTCGGGCCTTGTTCAGGTTGGCTCACAACCTCTGGGTTCGCAGTTTATAATATATCCACAAAGTATTTCATCACTAAGTTAGATCTATCCAAGATCTAAACCCCGCATATATATACCTTCCCACAAGAATGCTCGAACTGCGGATCAGTCTGTTCATTGGCTCATCCACATTCGTCATTAGGATTTAGAAATGAAAGAATGAATCATAAATCACAAAGAAAGATCATCCCATACCTTTAGTTGGATCTTTCGTCATAGATTGGGACATCGAAGATCAGGACATAGGATATCGGGACGTTGAAGATCGGAACATTGGAGATCGGGACGTTGATTATCAGGATGTCGGAGATCAGGACTTTGAAGATTGGGACATCGATCTGTGATCTGCTGGCGTTCTTCATTCTTCATTGAGAGGAGTGATCGCTGGCATTTCGACCGAGAGTTTTTCCAACCCTCCACTCTTCCTCGTTGGTAGATTATGAAGAGGTGTTTAACATTGCACGTTGCTTCATTAATGAAGTAGCATCGTCGTTACGCCATTAAGGTGTCGTAATGTGTCGGGGAGATACAGGTCATAAAGGATCCCCCCATCATCGCCTCATCGATGCATAGCAGTGACGTTGTCCATTGGACAACGGATATGAAAAATAAAAATAAAAAAACAATTTTTGTTTATTTAACTTTTTCTCAAAAGTCCAAAAACTACCTTTTCCCCTCGTCCTGCGCCGGTCAAAGTTAGGTCCTTCCTAAGCGAATCCCGGCCTTTTGAATCCAACGGTGCCCTTGGATTTTCAATCTGAGCACTAGTTCAAATGTTATAAAATCCCACTCACTTGTCCACTTAAGCATACTTAAGGAAAGGTCATAAGTCCATTCTGGGCTCTCCGAGCCTCGGAATCACGTGTTTCCAACTCCTGTGGTCTTAGAATATTCATAAATAACTGATAATTTTTTTTATTGAAAATTACGAATTATTACATTCACTCCACCTTTGGGATTTGCATCCCTGAAAGCCTAAAAATGGCTAGACAATCAACTGGGGGTACTAGGAATGAATTTGAGCCTCCTTCTCCCATGTGCTCTCCTGGAGGTTCACGTGCTACCATAGAACACGCAGTAGAGGAATCGATCCCCCACGAAGGACTCTCTCTTGTCGATCCTCTATCTCTATCGGGAACTCCGCAAATGTCTCCCCATCGTCAATCTCGAGCTCGCCATGGTTGATGACATGGGAAGGGTCGTGCTCTTATCTCCTCAGCTGAGATACGTGGAAGACGTCATGCAACTTCTCAAGCTGGGGTGGTAGAGCTAAGTGGTATGCCACCTCACCTACTCTCTGCAGTATAAGGAAATGTCTGATGAACCTCGGTGGTATCTTGTCGCCTCGGCCAAATCCCATGATTCCTCGTCGAGGGGAGACCCATAGGAACACATGGTCTGCCTCCTAGAACTCCAAAGGTCTCCTTAGCCTATCTTCATTGGACTTTTGTTGGCTCTGTGCAGTCTTAATCCAGTCATGGATGATATGAACCTTCTATGTCTTAGCCCTGACCTTCTCTAGAACCACTAGGGTTGACACTCCTGGGTTCGTCCAGCATAGAGGTGACCTGCATGGTCACCCGTACAATGCCTCGAAAGGCTCCATACAGATGGTGGAGTGGTAGATATTTTTGTATGCGAACTCTACTAAGATTAGGTGGTCCTCCCAACTGTGACCAAAGTCAAGGACACAAGCACGATGCATGTCCTCCAAGGTTTGAATTGTCCTCTCAGTCTGACCATCGGTCTATGAGTGAAAGGATATTCTCAAGCGTAGTTGAGTCCCAAAATTCTCCTGTAATCCCTTCTACAACCGAGATGTAAAGCAGGCATCACAGTCTGAGACTATCATCGTAGGAACACCGTGAATCTACACAATATCATGAACATAGAGGCATCCCAAGATCTCTATTAAGCCCTACTCTCAAATAGATAGGAAGTGGGACGACTTGGTGAGTTGTTCGACGATCACCCAGATAGTATTGTGTCCTCTAGACCTATGTGGTAATCCCATCATGAAGTCCATGGATTTCCTATCCCACTTCCACTCCTGTATCTCGAGGGTTTCTATCAAACTTGCTGGAACATGATGTTCGGCCTTCACTTGCTGGCAAGTGAGGCATCTAGAGACTTACTCCGCTATTGACTTCTTCATCCCCGACCACCAGTACTGGCATCAGAGGTCCTGGTACATCATTGCCACTCCCCGATGTACTGCCAAAGGGGAGGTATAAAACTCCCTCAATACCTCATCACGCATCACCACTTCCACCACAGTGTTTCCTCAAAAAAGGATGGTGTGCTCACAACCTTTTGAGTATCCATATGAAGCTTGCCCTGTGGATATCTGATCCCATACAGTCTCACAGTTTTTGTCACTGAGTTGCACCTCCCTGACATGCTGAAGGAGTGGAGGGGCAACTACCATCGACTGGATGTATACTGACTCGTCTCTGTCTACAAAGAATATCTGAAGAGAGGCCAACTTCTCTGAGGCCTCACTCAGAAGATGAAAAATTGACCTCTAGCTGAAAGAATATGCCACCATGTTCCCCTTCCTTGGAGTATAGACTATCTCGAAGTCATATTCCTGGAGGAACTCTAGCCAATGGAACTATCTTAGATTCAAATCTTCATGAGTGAAGATATATCTAAGACTCTTGTGATCTGAGTAAACGATGAACTGCTCGCCCATCATATTGTGTCACCACATATTTAGTGCGAAGATTACTACTTCTAACTCCATGCCATGAGTCGCATAATTCTTCTCGTGTGGCCTCAGTTTTCATGAGCCATAAGCAATCACTACATCTCCCTGTATCAGGACACATCCGAGTCTTGTCCTTGATGCATCGTAGTACACCACATAGTTGATGCCCTCATCTGGAAACCTCAGGACAAGAGGGCTCATCAAGCTCTGACTTAGCTGCTAAAAGCTCTACTGGCATTTCTCCGTCCACACGAAGGGTTTTCCCTTCTTTTTCAAAGCCTTCATGGGTGCTTCTACCTTGGATAAGTTGGGTAAAAATCTCTGGTAGTACCCAGCTAACCCAAGGAAACTCCACACCTCGATAACAATCCTAGGTGTCTCCCAAGAAATTAACACATCAATCTTCACTGGATCTACTACAACTCTAGTCTCTGAGATAACGTGTCCCAAGAAGTGGAACTTCTGTATCCATAACTCATACTTCGAGAGCTTCCCGTAGAGTTGGTGCTTTTGGGGTGTATCCAGAACCATCCTCAAGTGTGTAGTGTGATCCTCCTTGGATGTCGAAAACACTAGGATATCATCGATGAAGACTTCCATGAACCGGTCCAAGTATGGCTGGATGATTCAGTTCATGAGTCCCATGAACACTTATAGGGAGTTCGTCATGCCGAACGACATCACTAGGTACTCATAGTGACCGTACCGACATCTGAATGTCATCTTTGGGATGTCCTCATCCCGCACACGAAGCTGGTGATAGCCTGATCCGAGGTCTATCTTTGAGAACCACTTCGCTCCCTTAAGCTAGTCAAAGAGGTCGTCAATCCTCGGTAGAGGATACTATTTCTTCACAATCACCTAGTTTAGGTGCTGGAAGTCTACGCACAACCTCAGGATTCTGTTTGCCTTCTTGAAAAACAACATTGGGGCTTCCCATGGTGAAACACTGGTCCTTACGAACCCCTTTCTCTGCAGGTCCTCTAATTGTACCCTCAACTCCCGGAGCTCTGCAGGTGCCATTCTATATGTAGGTATAGATATGGGTGCCACTCCCAGGTAAAAGTCAATACAGAATTCTACCACTCTACGAGGAGGTAGTCCTAGAAAATTTTCTAGAAAGATGTTATTGTACTCATCCTCCACTGCGGGAAACTGTGAACTCATCACGTCCTCCGCTTTGAGGGTCATGCTCTATAATTGGTGAGTAATCGGTGGCACCCTCCGATGTGCGAGTCCATCTCTTACTGCCTTATTTTCCTTGTTTCCCACAAATGAAAATGGGGTCCCATCTCCGTAGATACACCGCACCGTATGTCTCAAATAGTCAATATGATCATGGACCGTGGATAGCCATTACATACCCAGTATGACATCATAGATCCTCAACGCTACTACCAGGAGGTCCCATCTGAAGCTCTCTCCTCCAAGAGTTAGGTCACACCGTCGAAACCAGTGCGTGACCGCTGAATCTCATCCTGAGGGAGTCTCTAACCTCAAAGGTCTAGCCAAACGCTCGGTCAGGATTTTAGAGCTCCGAACAAGGTCCGCAGCCACAAAGTAATTACTGGAACATGTGTTTATAAGTAATGCATCTAATGTAGAGGAGACGAAAATCATACCTCGTATCATCTCGGGGACGTCTGGTTCATAGGCCTACCCTACATCGAGCTGAGCCTGCCCTTGTCCATCCCCTCCCGGAGCTCGTGGTGGACCACCTGGGGGTGGTGGTGGTAATGACTCATACCTGTGTCCACCTCCTACTGCTCACCCTGTCCCTCTGCCACGTCGGACACTCGCCTGACCACCTGCCTGGCCACGTTGTTCCTACCTCTGGCACTGCCTCAGTGGTCCATCGACCACCTACCAATCATTCATATGGGGAGTCAGACAGTCACGAGCGATATGTCAGTGTCCCCTGGAGGAGTAACAGGTCCTGCTCTGCTGATGGTTCCCCCTGCCTTGGGAGTCTCGTACCACTGAGCTTGAATCCTGGGGTCGTCCCCCTAAAGGATTGGCCCGCTTGGGCCTCTGTGTCATCTGTCTACTTCTAACTGCAGATGACTCGGCCACTTTCGACCCTTTGGTAGCTCCCACTACTGGTGCCCGCTTAGCTAAAAAGCTCTCTACTAGTAGAGCTCACTTAAGTACTCCAGCCTGGTTCGGGATGCTGAGTGAGATCATCGTCTCCCTGATCTCCCGTCGAAGTCCCTGCTCAAAGGTCCAGGCCCTGAAGAAAGGGTCTTGTACCATGTCGGTGGAGTAGAGGGAGAAGTCGGTGAACCTCACTGAGTATTGAGTTATTGTCATGTTGCCCTGCTGTAGGTTTAGTAGCTCCTGATTGTGCATAGAGCGCAAGGTCGTTGGAACGAACTCTTCCCTGAAGAGGGTCTCAAAGTCCGACCATGTATGGGTCATCTCCACCTGAGTCTAGAGCGTCAAGCTCCACCATCTTCCTGTTGTGCCCTGATGAAGGCTGGCATCTAGCACTGTCATCTGATCCTTCGTCGTCCTCACTAAGCATAACACCCTCGTTACGGCCTCCGGCTAATCCTCAGCTACCTGAGGATCAGTATCACCTTGAAACCTGGGAGGTCTCTTCCTCTGACACTCGTACAATGCTCCAAGTCGGTGTGCATCATCCTCTGGTAGGGATGGTAGAAAGTGCTACTCCATGGGTGGTGGTGCTAATGGTACACCACCTAGAGGTGCTAACCCTAAAATTGGTCCCTGTACCGATGCCTCACCACTTGGTGGGCTGTCGTAAACCCTCTCTGGAATCCTAGTTGGCTCTATTTGTGAAGTTATCCTGTAAGTAGACAAGATACACCACGGTCAATAAGTTATACATGGTTAGCAGACTCAAAATACATAAATTGAAAAAAAACATTTTCAAAAACACATGCAACTAGTGTTTTCATGTATCGGGCCGGGAAACAGAAACCAAGGTCCTGGTGTATGGATATGTTGGCTGCCGCACCAAAACTGGACTCCCTGGCTTGAAACCTGAACCCAAAACTCTTAACACTATTTCTCCATAAAAACATTACAGACTCTTTGTTCTTAATGTAGAACCGACCTCCCTTTGATACAACTTTGTCACGACCCATCCCTCGGGGCCCGCACCGTGACTACCCCAAGCCAGCCTTCCATAGGCTAGGGGATAGCGACTAGCACCTAAGAAGGCTTATCCCTGAAAGGGAGGGCATTTTCTTTAAACCTGTACACACGCAATCACGCAGACTAAGAAAAGAGTAAACACTCAGTAAACCCACAAACCCCCAAAGTACCACCACACAGAGTACAAGTGAACTGACAAGTAAAGGGGCCGGAATACAAGCCCAAAACTCACAAACTGCAGACACGACAACTGAAGGATCCAGTGATGAGGACTCTACCTGAAGGGTAGACGTAGGATGAGGTCTGAAGCTGTGGAAGAGTTACCCCGTCTGCTCCCGCGTCTCCCCGCTCTACCAGGTCCTGGACCACTGAGGTCGGTATCACTGAGCTCCTCCAAGTCCTGGACCACCAAGGTCAGTGTCGTAGTGAAAATCATTTGCACAAGACACAACACGAGCAGGCGAAGCCCATGCAGGGGTGAGTATAAAAATACTCATTAGGGACCGCGAGACCCTCGAAGTTCTCTCAGAAATCCACAAAGGAAAACACCACAAAGCATGATCTCAAAAGTAAAGCACATAGCAATAGACACAACTCAAACCAGGTATAACTTAAGGTATGAGAGATAATATGATTAGTCTTAGAGCTAGATCATCTTTTTCCATTAAGAGGCTCATCCCCACCGACCACCAAGGTCGTTCTCCTAATGACCACCTGATGTCGCTCATGTGCTGACCACCGAGGTTGCGCTCCTGCTGACCACCAAGGTTGCCCTCCTGCTGACCACCCGAGGTCTCCCTTCCGCTGACCACCCGAGGTCGCACACCTACTGACCACCTGAGGTCTCCCTTATAATGACCACCTGAGGTCACACTCCTGATGACCACCTGAGTTTTCCATTCCACTGACCACCTGAGGTCACACCCCTTCGGACCACCGAGGTCACTTTATAGCTGACCACTGAGGTCGCTCTTCACGTCATAGCCAGCAACTGGATTCCCTCACTAAGCACACCTGATTCTCAGAGTGTCTCCTCCTCAAGACATAATTTTCATCTATACTTCCTCAAAGACTCACCTAGAGTATACCCAATGGACTGTCTCATCGTAAGGGTTCCAACGCCACAAATGGCTCGTCAATCGGACGTTCGATTTGCAAGATATGGGCATTATAATATCCAGGGGCCCGGTTGGATTTGAGTCCGATCCAACCCGTCCATTTTCTAAACTTATCCAAAACTCACATAGAGTATCAAAAAAGGACCGGATCTTCTTGAGGGTCCCAGTTCCATAGACGGCGCGTCAATCGGACGCACGGTCTAGGAGTTATCCGTGTTTAAGCGCGAACAGGGTCCGACTCGTCAGGCCCTGTGGGCTAGCGGGTCGGCCCGACCCCGGCTCAGCGGGTCCAGCCCAGCTGGCGGGTCAACCTGGACTAGTGGGTCTCATCCCACCCACTGACCTGGCCCGTTCACGCAGGCCAGTCCAGTTCTCCCGGACGCGCGAGGGCGCGTTCGGTTCTGCTGGCCCGGTGGCGCCACGCGACAAAGCCCGTTGCTCCAGTCCGACTGTCACACGGCCGGCTGGTTCATCCAGCAAAATGGCCTGCACTATGGGTCCTGGTTCTCCCACACTGTGGCTCTGTGTGCCATGGCTTCCCAACATACCGGCCGGTTGGCCGGTCTGTCCTTACGCGATCCGTGTGGCCCGGACGCAAGCCGCCAGACCCTCGAAGTGGCCAGCGCGTCGCCGCAACCGTCGTCGCCTCCAGTTGCCGGCAGCGTTGCCCGATGACCCTCCTTATGCGGATCACCGGGTTCACTCCAGTGGTCGTATTTCGGATCCATCTACGCCAGGGGTCCTCCCGGGATGCTTCCCTCAGCGCTGGACACTCCGGATCTCGTTGCCGCCACTTTGGCCTATCGCCCGCGAGGAACACATCAAAGCAGATCTACAGAGGGGTTCTAAAGTTGTTTTATTTGGCCCACGCCCTCCGCGTTATTAGTTTATAACAGATCCACAAAGGATTGAATCACTAAGTTAGATCTATCACGGATCTAAACCACTCATATATATCCCTTCCCACAAGAACGCTCGAACCGTGGATCAGCCAGTTCATTGGGTGGTCTGTATTTGTCGTTAGGATTTAGAAACGAAGGAATGAATCATAAATCACAAAGAAAGATAAACCCCTACCTTTGGTTGGATCGTTCGTTGTAGATCGGGAAATTGAAGATCGGGACGTCAGAGATCGGGACATCGAAGATCGGGATGTCGCAGATCAGTACGTCGCAGATCAGGATGTCTGAGATCAGGACGTCGAAGATTAGGACTTCAATCTATGATCTTCTGGCGTTCTTCATTCTTTATTGAGAGGAGAGATCATCGGCATTTCGGTCGAGAGTTTTTTCAACCCCACACTCTTCATCGTTGGTAGATTTTGAAGAGGTATTTAACGTTGCACGCTGCTTCATTAATGAAGCAACGTTGTCATTACACCGTTAAGGTGTCGTAACATGTCAGGGGGGTACGGGTCATAAATGATCCCCCCCTCCCCCCGTCGTCACCTCGTCATTGCGTCGCAGTGATGTTTTTCGTTGGACAACGTATATGAAAATTAAAAATAAACAAACAATTTATTTATTTTTACTTTTTCTCAAAAGTCCAAAAACTAACTTTTCCCATCAGCCTGCACCTGTAAAAGTTACGTCCTTCCTAAGAGAATCTCATCCTTCTGAATCCAACTGTGCCCTCATATTTTCAATTCAAACACTGGTTCAAAAGTTAGGAAATCCTGCTCACTTGTCCACTTAAGCGTACTTAAGGAAAGTTCGTAAGTCCATTCCGGGATCTCCGGGTATCGGAATCACGTGTTGTCAACTCCTGTGGTCTTAGAATATTCTTAAATAACCGCAAAAAAAATTATTGAAAATTTTGGGTTATTACATAGACCCCAATCGTCAGACCCATTGTGTGATGAACCAAGACATCCTCGTATAGCGCATAGACCCAAATAGATTGTAGACACTAATGGCATGATACAAGGACTACATAAAAGGCATCATGTATAGTGCGTAGACCCCAATATCCTGATCCAAGGAGTGTATCCAAAGCATCTTGTATACCGCGTAGACCCCAATGGCCTGTAAGCCCCAATGGCCTGATCCAAGGATCATATCCACAGAATTCTATAAAGCATGTAGACCCCAATGTTCTAGTCCAAGGTATAGATAACCAAGGCATCCCTGTATAGTTTTTCGACCACAATGGTCAGACCCATGGTGTAGCGAAAGATGGCATCCCTATAAGTTAATCGAAAACAATGGTCAGACCCAAGGTGTAGTGAACCAAGGCATCCCATTCAAACACATGAGTATACCCACTCATATAATCACAAGCATACATGCTAAATGGGAAATGAGTATACCCACTCATGCAAAACATTTATCAACACAAGCATATGGGCCTACCCTCCCATAATAATCATTTAACATGTCCCTAGCATTCCATATAGGTATACCCACCCATGTAACCATTACATCAAATCCAAACTATCAACATAGTAATGGAATCACAAGATAATAATAAGCAAGGAGGCAGAAAATCTCCTATGAAAGCTATACAAAGCAATATGGCACTAACAACCTTTCTCTAACTAGGCAAGCACAAACACACACCCCATGGGTGGGTAAACATGGAATAAACAAGATATATCCATAATGCGCACCCCCGGGGTGACCTTGAATCAATAAACGGGTGTTAACATACCTAAATGGATCCTATAGGCATCCTCAATAGGTCCGACATAGTCTATGATAAGCAACTCGCTCATGAACGAAGCCTCAGCGAAACGTCTGACGGGAGGCTAAATGGCCAAACACCTGAAAAACACCAGAAAAGTCGTAAGAAAGTATAGAACACCTACCTCAGCTCTGTAGTAGACTTCTTGTCTAGTATCAGACTCTGACTCATCCCAGTATAGGAGAAATATTAAGAATAGATGAAGAACGAGAAATTAGGGCATATGTGCTTAAATCCAATATGTGTTCGTTATAACCAGAAGAATCAAATAAGATTTAGAAGGAATCAATGTCTTACCATTACAGTTAAAAGGAGTAAAACCATGATTTAATTAGACTATGGAAATTTGAAAGACTGTAAAATCATTCTAAGAGGGTTTGGGTTCTACAAAAGGAGGGAAAATAGTGTTTTAGAAAAGTAGGATGCTGCAACCACTTTAAAAAAACATGGCTAGGTCCATGTCGTATACTGCCCATTCACGGCATGGGTCACCCTACAAAATAACCCTTCATGATGTGAACCCCCTGGTCACGACGTGTAGGCTTATGTCGTGAATCTCTTGTTCACGACGTGAAGGAACCATGCGACTGCACGTTTTTCCCATTTTTTTCAAAAACGGCCCAACTGGCACACGACCTGACATGGGGACATGCCAAAAAGGAATGTAAACAACTTTTAACTCAAAAAAATGGTTCATACCTAATTAAAAACCTAGGATCTTACAATCTTCCCCCTTATATCAATTCATCCCTAAATTGCTCTTTGAAGGGTGGTCAAGATCCACCTGCAAACAACTCTAGCCACTGGGCATGTCCGCCGGACTCCCGCTCCCAAGTCTCATCCTATAAATGGTTTTGCTTCCATACCACCCATACTAGAGTAAATGAACAGCTTCAGAGAACCTTCAGGATCCTGTCAATAATACGAACCAGATGCTCCTCAAAGGATGAATCTACCTGAAGCTTTACCTCCTCAGGATGAATGATATGAGACAGGTCTAAATAATAACAGCATAGTTGAGAAACATGGAACAAGTTATGCATGGATTGGTACCTCTGAGGTAACTGAAACCAATAGGATACTGGCCCAACCCTCTTCATAATCTCAAACGGCCCATCATGTCTCTGTGATAGCTTACCATGTCTCCTGATCTGCCTATGTCCCAGCCTCGATGAAACACGCAAGAAAACCTGATCCCCAACCTCGAACTCTAGAGGTCATCTTTGGTGATCATCATATGACTTATGATGATACTGTGTGGTAGCCATCCACTTTTGATTCAACTAGACCTTCTCAAAAGTCTCATGCATGAGACGTGGTCCCAGTAAAGCTGCCTCACCTTCCTCTAACCATCATAGGGGTGATCGGAATGACCTACCATATAAAGGCTCTTATGGTTTCATCTGTATCATCACTTAATAACTGTTGTTATAGAAAAATTCAACTAAGGGAATATGCCTCTCCCAAGAGACCCAAAAATCCAGGATGCATGCTCGGAGCATGTCCTCTATCACCTGTATCATACGCTCTGACTGGCCATCAGTTAGAGGGTGGTATGTTGTGCTTAGAAGCACCAATGTACCAAGATCCCTTTGAAAACGCTGTCAGAAATGAGATATAAAGAGAGCATCCATATTTGAAATGATAGTGTGTAGTACCCAATGTAGTCGTACTATCTTTCAGATATACAACCTTCACAACTTTTTCACACTGAAGGTCTCCTTATTCGAAAATAAGTGAGGTACATTTGTGAGTCCATCAACTACAACCCACACATCATCGTTACCAAGAGGCGACCTCGACAAACCAGTCACAAAGTCCACCATGACATCATCCCATTTTTTCTCTGGAATAGGTAACTATCGTAAAAGCCCAGCTGGCCGCTGATGTTTTTCCTTAACCTGGTAACAGGTGGAACACCCCGTAACAAATCTAGCTACCTCTCTATTCATACCCAACCACCAGTACTGTCGACACAAGTCATGGTACATTTACAAACATCCAACGCACCAACAAACATCAATTTAAGCATACGGAATTAATCCATCAACACTCGGGACCATGCTCTTTTCCTAACCAAACACCAAGATGACTCTTACACGAGTATGTCATACCAGAGACACAAACTCCTCATTGTCTCATCGAGAAACTGGCCAAACGTACTTCCCACCTTAGGCTTTAACGTTAAATGGTCAAAACCAAACCGCAACATCATCTTTTGATATTCCTATCAAAAACACACTCCAATCATTCCAATTACAAACCTAGAATGATTTGAACCATTAAAATGGTCAATTCCCTAACAAACTCAAAGCCCAAGTCCAACTGGTTTTTTATAAACAACCCCGACCGACACAAACCGCACTTGTCTTTACCTGATGAGGTTCCATAAATGGTCCTTTACCAACTACATTCATTAATCAAGATAGGAAAGGATTCAATCCATGTCGGCTGACTATTCAAGAAGATGCACAGCTTAGATGGCTGACACTTTATAAGCTGAACCATGATACCTCTTCGAAACACATCTCACATTCACCAAGAGGACACCCACCAAAGCTTATACCTAATGTTCGGTGATATTTCTAAGATTAAACCATGAACGAACCACGCATCCCACGTGAAACGCCAAAAGAGAACCACCCAAATAAGATCAAAATATTTAAAAGTTTTAGCACGACGTAAGACCAACACTCACTTTGCATATATGGTATAAAGACAATATAAGGGACATGCTCATCTTTTAACAGAGTAAACTAGGATGATTGAAACTGATTCATGTTTTTCATACCCAAAAACATGAAAGAAACAGTCGAACCACCACTAGTAAACTCAAAAGAAGAAACTCGGCTTCACCTACTGACACATCAAGATTTCAAACCAATCATAATTCCCTTTCCACCTAAGGCATCTGATGATCATTAATGATTTACCACAAAAGTCCTCAATGACCAACAGTGTTTCTAAAATGGTGTTTCATACACAAAAAACCAGATTAAAGTCGTGCTTTGGAGAAAGCACCGACATCCAACCACATCAGCAAGCCTCAAATGCATTCATGCAAGCCTGTCCATTCCTAAATAGTCCATTTTAGAATGTTCCTTCTACCTAGAAAGACACACTTTACTACTCCAGCATGACGCTTCCCAGCATAGAAGTTTCGTTGTCACCGAAAGAAGAAAAGACTAGCTACTCATAAGCAAACTGTTTCATAACCACTTAATCCAACACGTGATGCTCTTCCGAGCCATGATCACAATGTCAAAACATTCAAAGAATCCAAAATAGAAAGACTGTCTTGTCAAAACACCTGAATCTCTTGAAAATTATCCAAATCATTAGGATGAAGAGACCCTCAAACACTCAGGTCACTCTACCTCAAAGATTACCCAAGACCATATACATTAGCATAAGATATTTAGACATAATTCATATTGCCCCACACGCCCATTAACATGGATGAAAATATACTAAGTCTCTATCGCTGAGTAAGAAGAAAGGGTCAACCAACCAATAAGGAAAATGACCGTGCCCAAGGCATGTCTAACCAGCTAATATAGAGCATTACCCGATGCTCAAGACCATAACAATGTCAAGAAAAACATGACCACCTTCCTGAACAAGGGTTTCCTTGGAAACTGAACGTCATACATGGGACAACAACACCCTAACGGTACAAATCGTCTGAAATCTCACCGTAAAAGTAAGGCTCTAAGCTTTAAGGGTGTTACCTACCATGTGCTAGACCCTCATGAAGCATACACGATGACCCTATTCCTAGGTCACACAATCATAATTCCCTAGTCTCAAGGGCCCCTTTTATTCCAGACACAACTAACAGAACCAACCTATGGATAAATGATAACATCTCCCTTCAAAGGCATATCACAAAAAACTTTCAAAACTACCCCTCTACTAGGGTTCAAACAATGGACACCATGTCGGGTTCCAATTAAATAAATTGATTATTCCTTACACATTCACAGACATTTCACCATAACTAGGAAATTTAGCATCTAAATTCATTTTAACCAAAAAGGAAACCTCTGAGGGTCTCATTTATTCATCCCAAGTGATTCAAAAAGCAACCCCACAACTAATCATTTCATTTAAACATGCTCTAAATGACCAACTTGGGTCCAGTTGAACCTTTTGAAAATTAACCATACCATTTCAAGTAAAAACTCAATCATTTCACTTTTATAAACATTCCCAACACACAGTGGTCATACAAAGGCCCAGTCACATGTGTGGCCACCTAACAATCGTTTAGGCACCCATAAACCCTACCGATGGCTTTTGGATCCCATTAATCAAAACATCACATTTATGTTCAAGACTCAAATAGCCTTCACATTACATCATTCAAACACTTCATGCCTTTACATTCATTATGGGTTTCCATTTCCCAACTCACGAAGTGCCCATACACTCCCTAGGATGAAAATTGTCTCCCATTAGACAAAACAAATTACATTTCATAATTTAACATGCTCGAAAGCATAGGACATGTCAATCCTTTGTAAAACCAAGTCAACCCACAACCTTCTCCTAAATCCAAGACTATAGAAGGAATAGTAAATAAACCACTAATGTCACTACCTCTTGCCCACTTAGAAACCAGGTGTAGGTCAGGCTCTATTTACAACTTTCATTAATTTAACATACATTTGTTCAAATTTTTTAACCAATGGATCACTAAATTCCGATCCCTGAGGGCCCATAACACATCATTAACCAAAATGTGATTCCCATATACATACATGCAATTAAAATTCATTTAGAACTTACATTCAACTGGTGCGTCATTTCCCAATCCATAAGGGCTCATACATTGTATGAATTGAAAGATTATGTCACTTTTCATTCATTACACCCAAACTACACAACAGCGGGAACAACTATCACATCACTATCAAAACAACATCTGATATATATTACAATACCTATCATGACTGTATGCAATATATAATGCATCCTAGATGGAATGTAATAATGCAAGGCATGTGACCTCTAACAATGTGCCTATATGATGCATGAGATGGCAGACCCTCATATCATCGGGTTGCAACAGAAATAAAACCCACAATGATATCAACAGTATCAGCATAAACCATGTGAGTCACCCAACAGTGAAACCAAATCAACCGTAATAATCAAAATCATTAAAATAACAATTCCATTCAAGGAAATTTTGATTTCCCTATGTAAGGGGTGTCCAATCTCAGATATAGCTTATTACAAAATTATGTTACCTTTCTATCCTAGTCTATTGTCTCAAAATACTACAAAAATCCATAAAAATAAAAATCCCTCTGATACCACTTTGTAACGTCTGGTCCCAGTTTACCATCCAACCTAGTAGCCAAACTGGTCACCACATGGACTCAAGCGCATCTCCCAAAATTCCAGAGGCTATTGACTAGTAGCGAGGGCCTAAGTGAGTCATTGGGGAGACTATGCCCTTATTACCAGAGTATCACAGTGGAGTCAAACATACAACAACTGAAGAAAGTAAACCAGCAGACAACATATAGACAACAAAAATAGATAACCAATGCAGAAGAGTCACATATATATAATGATGCAGATGATACATGTATCTAAAAAATAGTCATAAAAAATACAAGAAGTACAATACAATACAAGTTTCTAAACAAAAAAAAAACAAAAAGTATCTCCAGTAGCATCACAATCCTCAGCTTGGTTCTGTGCTCTCCTGCTCTAATCACAGTATTCAACAACCTGTACTAGGGTGCTTTCACTTAGGATCACCTGCAACCATATAATCTATTTGCATCCCCAAGGAGGCCCAAATAGGGTGTGAGATAACATCCCAGTAGGTTTCCACCAAAAGTTCTATACAGTTCTATAACTGATACAAATTTCTAAATAGGTATATATAATAGAAAGAAATTTTAAGTGACCATGGAACGTATCCACTAAAAGTGTACAACTAACCTCTCAAGGATTCCTGCAAAACAAGTGTCATCTCTTAAAAATGCAGCTATATAAAAAGTAATGAAGAAACATGGCCTTTCTGTTCTTTCAAACATCACTATAGATAGTTGTGGTTCACAATGGTCAGATCCAAGGTGTGGCAAATCAAGGCACCCAGGTACGTGTATAGACCCCAATGGTCGGACCCAAGGTGTGACGAACCAAGACATCCATGTAAGTGAGTATACCCCAATGGTCAGACCCAAGGTGTGGCATACCAAGGAATCCCTGTATAGCATGTAGACACCAATTGCCTACTCCAAAGAGAATATTTAAGGCATCCTATATAGCACATAGACCCCAATGGCCTGTAGACCCCAATGGCCTAATCTAAGAGTGTATCCAAGGAATCATGTATAGTGCGTTGACCTGAATGTCCTGTAAGCCCCAATGGACTTATACCAGGAGTGTAACCAAGGAATCCTATATAGCGCGTGGACCCTAATGGTCTGGTCCATGGTATAGCGTACCAAGGCACCCCTGTATAGTATGTTAATCACAACGATCGAACCCAAGGTGTAGCAAACCAAGGCATCCCTGTAAGTGTATTGACCACAATGGTCGGACCCACGGTGTAGCGAACCAAGGCATCCCATTCAAACACATGAGTCTACCAACTCATTTTATCACAAGCATACAAGATGAACGAGAAATGTGTATACCCACTCATGAAAAACATTTATCAACACAAGCATATGTGCCTACTATCCCATAATAATCATTTAACATGTCACTATCATTCCATAAAAGTATACCCACCCATATAACCATTACATCTAATCCAAACTATCAACATAGGCATGGAATCACAAGATAATAATAATCAAGGAGGAATCACGTCTCTTAAGCAAGCTATACAAAGAAACAAGACATTAACATGATTCCTCTAACTAAGAAACCACAAGAACACACCCCATGGGTGGTTAAACATGGAATAAACAAGACATTTCCCTAAGGAGCACCCATAGAGGGATATTGAATCATGAAACGGGTGTTAACATTCCTAAAAGGAACTGATGATCATCCTCAATAGGTCCGACATAGTCTGCAGCAAGAAACTCACTCAAGCACGAAGCCTCACCGAAAAGTCTGACGGCCAGCTGAAAGGCCAAACACCTGAAAAATATCCGAATATTCGGAATAATGTATAAAACATCTACCACATATCTATAGTAGAATTCTCTTCCATTATCAGACTTTTACTCGTCCCAGTTTTGGAGAAATCTAAATAACAAACAAAGAACAAGAAATTAGGTAATATTAGCCTAAATCCTATCTGTGTTCGTTATAACTAGAAGAATAAAATAAGGTTTAAAATGAATCAAATACTTACCATTGGGGTTACAAGGAGTCAAAACATTCTTGAATCAGACTCCAGACGGTCAAAACACCTTAAAATCGGTCCAAGAGGGTTTGGATTCTCAAAAATGAGAGAAAATAGTGTTTTAGAAAAGGGGGAGGCTATTGCCTTTATTAAAAAAAATTGGCCAGGTTCACATCGTGTACTGCCCGGTCACGACCTAAGCCACCCTGTGATCTCGCCCATCATGACGTGAACCCCCTGGTCACAACTTGTAGGCTTACGTCATGAACCACTAGTTTACAATATGAAGGCACCCTGCAACTACACGTTTTTCCCATTTTTTAAAAAAATGGCCCAACCAGCCCACACCTAACTTGGGGACATGCCAAAAAGAAAAGTAAACAACTTTTAACTCAAAAGAAAATGTTTGTAACTGAAGAAATACATGGGATCTTACAAGATAGTTATCTATTTTGTTTCATTCATTGACCTAGTCCAAATAATTTTTCTGAATATGCATTGATGCTCTTTTATGAGACTTAGTAGCCATCAGTAAAGAGAGAAGGAGTATAAATTTTTTTATGAGATCACTCAGTTGAAAATGAACTCCCTCCAATCATGAGACATGGATTTACATTTCCAATGTGCCATTCTATTGGTGATTATAGCACATATTTCTCTATTAATGTTTCTATTTACTTTTCAACAAATTAAGGGAACAACACAGTAGTTGAATAGATGTTATCCCTTTTTTACTCCAAGACTTTAATTTATAATATTTTGTTTTCTAATGATGATTCCATCAGCAAATACAATATAATATTTTCCATAGCTGATATCCTATGAAGACAGCTCATCTTAATGCCTAAACAAATCCTTGATAGAAAATATGATTTTCTTTGAGACATTCCCAAGTAAAAGAATGTCATATGCGTATAACAAGTGTGATGGAACAAACACCTCTCTCCCAAGTTCAATTCATGTATACATACCAAAAAAGGAAATATAATTAATTTATCTAATTAGATAGTCTCAACAATTCCAATTAGAAGCCCTGGGAGTGTATCCTCAAACCTGATACCTATGGTGAATGGGAAATACACTACGGTGGACCCATTCATGAGGATAATTATCCCTATGGATGATATAATCATTTATATTTATCAAATGAAAATGTTGAAGAATCCATATCATCTCAATATATTGTACAGAAAAAATATATTTAGAGTGTCAAAGGCCATGGGGATATCAATTTTAATAAAAAAGTTTCCCTTTTTCAACATCCCCTTCACAATAGTATCACTTTTGATGGATGTTAATAAAAATTTCTGAATGAATCTACCAAGAACAAATCCAAACTGATTTGAGTTGATGTGATCCTTCAAAATTACCCCCATCCAGGAAATCATAATTTTACTAATGACTTTATGAATTGTATTCCAAACATCGACCATATTGATGTCCTTAATATCTGTTTCAATTTCCTTTTTAGGGATAAAGGAAATAAAGATTGAATTAATTACACTGGGCCTGGAGGCATGTGTGAATAATTCATTTACAGAACCCACCAAATCATATTATATATTTTACCAATAAAATATAAAATTGTTATTGTTGAATCCATATTTTCTATCCCCACTCTCCATATTAAGAGAAAAAACAACTTTCATGACATCATATCTATGAGGTAACATGATAAGAGACTGGTTGTGATTATCTTCAATAATGGGAGGGATATTATCAATCATATTTGATGTATTTTAAAGCTCAAAATCATCATACAACCATTAAAAATAATCTACCACTAACTTTGAGATTTCATTTTCAGAGGTGTGTAAATTTCCATTAATGATGATAATAATATTTCCTACCTTTATCATATTCTCCATGTGTATTATATAGATGAATTTGGAGTTAATATACCCTAATTTATTCTATTTCACATTGAGGTGATTCCTATCAAATCATTATGTGAATGTTATAAGTTCATTTAACATATAATAGGATTGAAATTCCTCTCTAGTGGGAGTGTCCTTATTTTGCTTTCTGGTTTGGCAATAAGCTATGTGATGATCAGAAACCTTACTTTTGAAATTCAAGGTTTGAAAAAGCGTTCATAATCCATTAGTATTTCTTTAGTGGGTTTTAATTTTCCAGAATGAATCCGTAGATGGATTCCCATTAACTAAAGCTTGCAAGTCTCTGAAGTAATCCATCTACATCACAATTTGACAACCCATCCATTGTTGAAATGAAATGGAAGATGGGATAACTTTGATGTGTTGATGATCTCCACAAATATGGGATTGTGTTCAAAATGGAAACTGGGAAGTATTAACTAGATACTCAATTTTCCACACTCTTATCATCTATTTGTAAAATGAAACCATCTTGATTTCTTGCCTACTTCCCATTTAAATTGAACCAAGTCCAAGTAAAATTATCTACAGTGTTGGTAACCACCACAAGGATTCACTTTTCAATTAAAGAAACTAATTCAAGAGCTGATTTCCTATTGAAGAAATAACCATCCTTTTCTTCTGGTGAAAAATAGAGTTGAAATCCCCAATGTTCACCCATTTCTGAGCCACATTCTAAACAGTTGACACAAGGTCTCTCTATAATTATTTTCTCCAAATTTATGATCTATATTCAAAGACGAATGTAACAAGAGTTGTGAGACCTAATATGTCAAAAAATAAATTAGTGATTTTATCTTGTTCAGTTCATGTTACTATATATATGATTTCATGCTTAAGATTACATATGTGTTCCATGCAGATATGGTTTTGGTTCTAAGAAACAAATTTGATTCCAATGGAATTCCATTTGATGATCGTCCACCTCTAACTTACAATAAAAAAGTTCTTCCACCTCTCAATTATCATATTTAGTTCTTCAATTCAAATGAACATCAGTTTTTTTCACATCATAAAATACCTAAGGGGTCTGGCCATTTGGAGATTCGATATACCTTGGTAATTCCAATTTAAGAGATTCATTTGAGAGTTGTTTTCACCTAGTCAAAGGTCCCCCTTCTAATGACATAATACTATGAAATTTCTTAAATCTTCATTTACCTTTCTTCTTTTCATAATTACGATAAACCTCCTATTTTTCTTCTTCTATGTTCTCATTTTCTTCTATATTTATCTAGCCATTGATATCCTAGAATTTCCCCTTTATCCCAGATTGTAGAAGGGGATGTGAATTATAAGCCTCTTTAGACCAAAAGAATACACAAAGGGGAGTGAGAATATTTTTGGATGACATAGGTTCGGGGGAATGAGTCATAGATGCATTTATTATGTCAGTCTTATTAGATATTAATTGTGAAAAGGATCCCAACATGTTATCATCATCAAGGTCATGGGTAAGATGATTCCCATGCTGTCAATTACTATTGAGTAAAACCGTTGAGTGCTTCTGTACGCTTCCTGCTTACATGATGTGTGCACTAAACCATTAAAATCTTCCTGTTGTGGAGGTCCCCCTTCAGTCAGAATCATAGGATTTTTGGTAAGAGATATTCCTCCATCCATATCTCCATTAGATATTATTCCTAAAGTGGTTTAATGTGAATTACCATCAGGGTATTTCCATCCCACTCCATCATTGGCGTAATGGTGATCACATGTCTCCCTATCTTATTTTGTATTTCGAGCACTCATTGAGAATCTCTATGTGTTATCTTCTGGTGTGTTCCATAATGCACTATCATTTAGTGGATGTTCTTGTGAAGCCACTTCCTCAAGTCCCTAGGGGTTCCATTAGGGTGAATACATGAAACGAGTTTCCCGTGGGCATACTGTGCGTCAATCTATGAGGTAACTTGCTTGTTGACCTCTTCAGCTTAAATAGGAGTGACATCTATACAGTCCACATGAGATTTTGGATCCTTCCACTTTTGAATTCGCTGCATGATATGTGCAGACTGAAACTATTAGGCTTCAACTACATCAACATCCTCAGTGCTACTAGTGGGGGGGGGGTACTCAGATAAAGCTTAGACCCTAATATTATATTAATTTCTCTACACTTCTTGGTTTAAAATAATAACTTCCCCTACCTTGTATGTATTGTGGGTACTAGAAGAGGTGTTTTCATTAATTTTTGTAGATATTATTTCATCCTTTCCTTTCCTCCTATAATTGGAACTATCATTCCTTTTCATGTTATATAAATTGAATTATATGTCTCTATTACATTTAGATATGATATGTCCAAGAAATTAAAATTCATAGATTCCATTGTATTCCATTCATATTTAATCACAAGGTTTATGTTATCATCTCTGCTAGTTATAAAACCATCCTCCACTATAGTAGAAGACGTGTCAATTTCCACCATGTAAGGACCTGACACTAGTTTCCTGGAGCCGGTTCCTTATTTCACTACATTGGCATGAACACAAGAATTTCGTATCCTGAAGAAAAAAATAGTTTAGTACTTTTGGAAAACCAGATACATACATAAGTTCAACATTACCACTTGAAAAGAAATACAATATTAAAATTTCTTTGGAAACATCATCAAATCCTAGATTGTCCCTGAAGATCACTCACAATACACATAATCACATCCTGGGGAAAATAAAATGTACGAAAGGGGTGATATTCGGAACTCAGTAAGGGTAAGCAATAAAAAAGAAGCATAATATACAATAAGGCATGATGAATTAAAAAAACACATTCCTGTAAAAGTAAACATGAGAATAACATTGCATGAATAAAATATGATCAAAGAATGCAATAATAAATCATAACCATGGATATAATACTAGTCGAATAATCCCATAGACTATCAATTTCTAATATCATAGTGAGGGAATGCGTAATTATGAAAATTCTAAAACATATTGTCAAGGCCTTGGCCAAGATGACTGAAAATACTTCGGTAAGGCCTCGACCAAAACCCAATTTCTCTTTTCCTTATGAGACCATCTGATGCATCGAGGGGCTATACCAGGCCTCATCTACCCCTTGATAACTCCAATACATTCCTAACATGAATGTGGTTAAACATTAACATCATATAACTATACAATTTAAAGAACACTCCCTAATCTATAAACATAATCCCTAACCATTCGGAGTACTATGACGAATGGTATCAAGCTAGCACATCCACACTCAAACTCATCATAAACCCTTTATTAAATTATGTTAGATGATAATAAAAAAAATCTCAATTAAAAATAAAATTTAATATAAACATACAAAAATATGGAAATACTCTATAAAAATCATCGAGGAACCCTTGAGAAAAATACCGCGTTTACTTTTCAAAGAAGAGTAATTATGGAAAAATCATATTTATTAGTCATAATTGATTGTATAAAACCAATAATGAAACAATATAGTTTTTTCTTGAAAATTGTTGTGATTTTATAAAAATAATTTCATCTGAGAACATATTATGGATGGTACTTTAATATGGGTATGAAATCGAGACGTTCCATTTGAACGAGTTTGGGTATGAAGAAGGTTTTTGAAAGGGGACTTGTAAAACATGTATTTTCAAAAAAAGAAAGATAAAACGAATATAATGTATTATTTTGAGGAATGTATTAAAAATTTAAAAGATTTATATAATTTAAATAAAGTGTTATAATGGATTATAGATATAGGAATCACAACCCAAATGAAAATAGATGTTCAGGAAGAAAACCCTTACCTTTTGCCCAAAAGCGTTCTGCACATCACATTAAATTACTGGATTATAAAATTAGAAATATTAATTAACAATAATAGAACCCCTTATACATGAATTTTATTAATTATAACTTTATTAAGTTCATTTATGGTCTTTTTAAGGGTTAAGAGATTAAATATCATCATTCATGAGTCTCTTTTTATTAGTTTTCATGATTGGATCGCTTGTATTGAAGTTAATGTAAAATGAGAATTGAAGTACAAAATTCAATTTATATGTTATTTATGATAATTAAAAAATTTATATTATCATATAAATCAATTTTTTATTTTGGTAGTGGATGAATCATTAGATATAATTTTAATGATAATCTCTATGATTAAATTGGTGGTGTTTTGATCACAACAAAGTCATTATGTTTTATAAATTAATATCATGTGTACAAAATGATTTCAGAAAATTACATAGGATATATTACATATATTATAACCTGGATCACAAATAAATATTGTTTCATAACCAGACTAGAAAATAGTTATATAATTTGGAAACCCATCATCATTGAATGCGATAATTTAACACATCTCAGATGGTGTTTTTTCTTTTTGTATAAGAGGATGGGGGAAAGAGATGATGATGAAATATTAAATTATCATAATATAATTCTAATAAAATTATAGTACTAGAGTCATCATATAATTTTGATGAGTGGAGGTGAGTAAATAATAAAATATTAAAGGATCATGAATGGAAATTAAATAGAAAATCAAGATGATTTTTCCTCTTGAGTAATCCTCCTTGAGATCCTCATTAAGGGAAGGGGTCATGGTATTTTGGTAAGACTAATAGCTCTTGGAATTTGTGAGAGACTAGGGAAGATGATTTGGATTGATTTTGGACATGATTCAAGTCTTCTATGAGTGATAATAAGAGGGGGTTGAGGTGGTTTTTATAGTGGAGGAGAGGGGTCAATTTCGAATATATTATTCATTTTTTTATTTTATCAAGTCAAGCAATAGTTTTAATTTTTGTGACCCAAAATTGTAATATGATCATGTGAGATTGAATCAAGTTTTCTTACATCATCCATACATCACTTATGACTCAATAAATCATGTATTTAGCATTTATCATAAATTATTGTATCTTACTATTCACCAAAAATTAAAGTATTTTAGAAAAATCCAAAAAAATCATCCTAACTATTTTTAGTTGTGTAGAATTAAAAAATGGAATCCATTTTATCAAAATTAGTTTCTAAATTTTTTAATTTTAATTTCTAAATAAAATCATTATTTACTTCAAAAATAATGATTTAAAATTTAAAACTTATTTTGAAACACTTTAAAAAATTAACAAAGGTCTAATAATATTATCCTAAAATCATAAGAAAAAAATTTCGATTTATAAATATATTTTATGATAATTATTTATCTTTAAAATAATTTTATTAATTAAAAATTTTAATTAAATATTTATAAATTATAAAAATACCAACACTTTTATATCAATTCTTAAAACATTCACATACTTTTATTATGATATAAGTATATTATAATTCTACTTATGAGATGCACAAATTTCATTTGTACTTTCATGGTTGTGGTTACTATTCATTAGGCCGATTTACTATTCACATTGTTTGTAATACTATTCTTAAGGTAATGTTTCTATTTCATCGGTATAGGTTTCTTAACATCCAGAAATACCTCTTATTTAATTCATTATTCATTTATTATTTTTTCATTGTAATCTACAAGTGATTTTATATGATTTTTAATATATGAATTAAACATAAGAAGGTAAAGTTCATTGATAGTGTTCTTGGTCATTTCATTCTCCCAACCTACAAAAATTTCATCCACAAAATTTCTGAATTGTTACCTCATAAAGAGATTGGGGTAGTTCTTCATCATATGTTCCTTAGGCTCCCACGTTTCCTCTTCAATTTTATGATTTTCCAAAGTACCTTTAACAGCTGATTCCTTTAATTACTTAATACTTGTTCTTTAGTGTCCATAATATAGACAAGCTCATCACAGTATAATAAGTCCGGTTCCAAATAAATACCTTGAGTAGTTAGTACATGTGTTGGGTCTGGCATGTAATTTCTCAATAATGAGACATGGAATACATTGTATACTTTAGAAACTCCTGGGGAAATTACCAAATGATAAGCCATAACAAAAATTATCTCTAGAATTTCAAAAGGTCCAGTATACCTGGGGCTCAATTTTATTTTCTTCCCAAATCATATAACACCCTTCAATGGAGATACTTTCAAGAAAACATGACTACAACTTGAAATTCCTAAATACTTACTTTTTTTATTAGCATTTCTCTTTTTAAAACATTGAGCTACATTTATTTGGGTTTGAATAGTCTTTAGATTTGTGGTTGATTCTTCCACTTTCTCTGGGCCTACATGCTTCCTTTCACCAACTTTTTTCCAACATATTGGTGTATGAAATCTCTTTCTATACAATGTTTCATATGGTGTTTTTTGAATACTAGAATGGAAAAAGTTTTTGTAGTAAAACTAAACTAAAGGTAAATAATGATCCCACATACCTTAAGAATTATGTCAACATGATCTTAACATGTATTCTATAGGTTGTATCATCCTTTCTGAATGCCCGTCAGTTTGAGGGTGATAAGATGTACTCAAACGAAACTCACTATCCATGGATCTCGGAAGACATTTCCTGAATTTTGATGTTAATTGGGGATCACAATTAGGCACTATTGAAATATGTGCTCCATGAAGTCTTACAAAATCATTAATGTAGAGCCACACAAGGCCCTCCAATTGAAAATCCTCTTGTGTAGCGGGGAAATGTGAATATTTGATAATTCGATACATAATTACCAATTTGCCATCACTCTTTCATGGAGTTTTTATTAATACATGTGAAAAAACATAGTGATTTCATCCCATTTCCATGTCGGAATAATACGTGGTTACAATATTCTTCTAGGATATTGTCTTTCAGCATTAAACTGTTGACAGACTAAACATATTAATGCATATTCAGCGATTTCCCATTATAAGTTGTCCCACTAGAAATGTTCCCTAAAATCCCTAAACATCATTGTGCTACCATGGTGTTTATAGGAATATGAACTGTGGGATCATCCAATAATTACATTGTTAACTCGAGCATAGAGGTAACACATAGCCTCCTCCCAAATATCAGAATTCCATCTTCACATGTGATGTCTGATGACTTCCCATCATTAACATCTTTAATTTTCTTTTGAATATTCTCAACATTAGATTGAGAACTTTTAATTAATTAAAACAATGATGGTTTTGAAACTATTTGAAAAGTTATTGATGTCTTCCCTCCCTTGATAATTTTGATATCCATCTTTACTAGACCTGTGTACACTGGATCCTTTTCAATCCTTATTTTGTTAAGAACCAGATGATTCATCCTGCTCAATGAATTTACTACTTTATATGCCTTCCCAAGGTCGTAGTGTATTGATAAATCATAATCCTTGAGAAGATTGATCCACCACCTTTGCCTAATGTCAAGTTCATTCTATGAGAATATATATATCAAACTCTTTTGATCCATATATATATCACATTATTCCCCACATAGATAGTTTCTCCATATTTTTAGAAAAATGATTACAACAGCTTACTCAAGATCATTAGTTGTATAGGTTAGTTGAAGTGTCTTTAATAGCCTTAATGCATAGGCAATAACATTACCATTATGCATATGAAAACAACCAATTCCTTTCTTTGATGAATCACTATAAATAACAAATCCACCATTTCTTAATAGTTGATTTAAGATCGTAGAATTTATTAATATCCTCTTTAATTCTTCACAAAGTTATTCACATTCTTTTTTTCAAACAATCATAACCCCTGTATGAGTAAGATTGGTTAACGAGTTGGATTATTTTGTGAAGTTCTGAATGAAACGCCTATAATAACCAGAAAACCCAATATAAATACAGAGCTCAGATATGTTCATTAGAATAGGTTATTCCTGAACTACCTTTATCTTTTTAGGATCAACTATGATTCCATAGATAGAGAAAATATGGAATATAATTTAAACTATTTTAATACATAATTAACACATGCTAAACTTCCTATATAACTCATTTCATATAAGAGTTTTCAAAATAATTTGCAGTTGATTCTCATGATCTTCATAGCTTTTGGAGTATACAAGAATGTCATCAATAAAAACAACCACAAATTTATAAAGATATTTGTTTAAAACTCTTTTCATTAGATCCATCAAATCATAGGGTGCATTAGTCATTACAAAAGGCATTACTGTGAACTCGTAATGCCCATACCTAGTTTGAAATACTGTCTTTGAAATATCTTCCTTACTCACATGCAATTTATGATATCAATATCAATGGTAAATCTTTAAAAAAACATTGGGTTCTATGAAGTTGAAAAAAGTAAATCATCAATTCCAGGAAGATGATAATTGTTCTTTATCATAATAAACTTTATCTCCCTATATTCAATGAACAACCTCATAGATCCATCTTTTTTCTTAACGGAATGAATAGGAGCACCACATGGAGAATCAATAGGGGTGAAAACCCCCTTACTACTCAAATATTTTAGTTGATTATTTGGATCCAATAATTCCACTAGGAAATCCTATAAGGAGTCTTTGATATAGGCCTTGGACCAAGAATTAAATCAATAGAGAACTCAACTTCCTGATCTGGAGGATGTCTAGGTAAATCCTCTAAAAATACATCATTATATGCTTAAAAAATAGGTACATCTTAAATTTGAATATTTCTTTTATCATTCATAAGTTTTGAGTTATCATCATCCACAATAATTGATTTCAATTGAGCTACTATGGGAGGATCTAGATAAGAACTAAACGATGATGTTTCTGCTCTAATGAAAAGAGCTTCTACAATATTCTAAAAAATTGTAACTTCCTTCTTCATGAAATATATTTTCACATTATAAATTGAAATCCAATTCATACCGAGAATTATATCAATGTCAATCATGGTTATGCTAATAAGGTTAGAAAATAAAGCATATTTATTTGTCATTGGGGGGACTGATCGATACATCTTTGTTGCAATGATACCTCCCTTAAGAATTTTGACTAAGAACTGCTTTATTAAATCAAATTGTAAATTTCTAATTTTTTTCCAAACTAAGAAGATATGAAAGAATGAAATGTTCAAAAATCAAATAAAGCATTGGCTATGTTTGAGGAAAGGATTAATGTACCTACCACCACATCATTAGGGACTTCAACCTTAGTAGTTGTGATCATATATGTTTGGCTTTGCTCCCATGGCCTTATTTGGGGATTGTTTCCATGCTGATCAGGACAATAATTTTCATAATTTCCTATATATTTGTTATAGTATAATTTAACATTGGTATCTTCTTTATTTCCCCTGAAATGATAACATGGGTAGCCTCTGTCTCCACATTTTTATCCTAATCCATCACCTTTTAAGCATACTATGGGTTGTTTATTTATAAAAGTATCACATGTTGGAAAATCCATTTTTCATTATTCCCTTTATCTATTATATCCTCTTCCATCCTATTATTCTCTTTGTTTCCCTTAATGTCATAAGACATAGAAAATTCTTTATTTGTTTTGATAGCCCAAGAGATAATATCTTCATATAATGATAAAAATTGAGAGATTAGTTCCCATGGGAGGAGTGGTTTTAAACCATTATTGAATCAATCAATCATCCTCCTTGGATTATGTATATATTCTGAAACATGTCTTAATAGACATTGAAATTTGGATTCATACATAGAAAAAAATTCATCCTATTTTGTTCTGAGACTCAAGACTTTCCACTCCATATCCGCACATTTTTTATAAGGAAATTTTTTTCTAAGAAAATTTCCGTAAAATACCTCCATTCAATATTATCAATCTCTTCCTCCTACTTTTTTATTTCAATCAACGACCACTATTCATTTGAATCTCCCAATAAGTGATAAACTTCCATGACATCTTCTCCCATTCATTACTTCCCAAAGTGAGAAATATCATCTCTATGGAACTTATCCACTTCTCAACTATGAATGGATTTGTAGTCCCATTGAATGGTGGATGTTTTTGTCTCATAAAGTGGTCTAATATTTCTCCTCCACATTGGGGATCTTTATGCTCCATATAGTTAAGGTTATTGTTCCTAACCTGAGTCTTCTATCCCAATATAGTTATAAGTTGCTCAACAATAGTCACAGCTCCATAACAGACATCATTATATTTCATAAGAGAAAAAACTCTAGATGGAATACTTGTGTTCATGAAGTTTTCATTGCTTTGACTAGGTATCATTTCTAAATAATGGCATACACCAGATTAGGTTAGGAATAATAATGTATAATCTCAACTAGAAAAATCCATAAAATTAATTGTAATATTTTCATATGTAATCTCATAAACATGGAATCATTGAGAAAAAATTAATTTAAATAATTAGTAATGGATTGTAAATAACATTTTAATTATCTTAAGAATATCCCCCATGAGTGTAGAACTAGGTGCATAGTAAGGCCCATTGTCATGTACCAGGTTACCCTGAGGCGGGGTCAAAAAACCTAGTCAGAGTTTTAACTCCTAGGTACATCTGTGACAGAACCACATCCACTTGAAATATCAAGATAGAGATTTATTTCTAGGAAGATCCACATAATCACTACCTTACCATAATTCTAGGATGTTCATGTGTGATTTTCCTTAATGTGTAACTTAGGGTTTTGTTCCGTAATCTATATTTTCTAAATTGAGTTTCTATGGTTTTGACTAAATTCCTTCTAATAAAAAATTTAACGACCCAACCCCAGTTGCCCAGAGTCGGTGCCTTATTTAACTACATTTTCATTATTACAATAATTTTATTTCTATATGGATCAAATAGTTAAGTGCTTTTTGGAAACAAGGTATATACATAAGTTTAACATTACAACTTGAAATGGAATACTATATAGTGATTCCTTTAGAATCATGAAAAACTCCTAGATTATGCCTCAAGAGCAACATAATACACATCTTCACATCCTGGGGAAAAATATAACAAAATAATGGGGTGAGCTCAGATGCTCAGTAAGGGTAAGAAATATTGCAGATTCGTAATAACAAATAAGTCATGGTGAATGACTGAACAGAATCCATTAAAAATAAACTTGAGCTTAATATGGCATGAATAAAATCTGATTAAATAATGCCATAATTAATCTTAACCATGGATATTGTTCTAGTTGAATAATCTGATGGAATATCAATTTCTATTATCATATTGAGGGAATGAATATTTCCGGACATTCTGAAACATATCATCAAGGCCTCGACCAAGACATCTGAAAATTCAATGGTACGACGTCGACCAAAGCCCAATTTTGTCTTGTCTCGTTAGATCTGTCAATGCATCAAGGGGATATAGTGGGCCCTTCCAATCACTTTTTAAGTGAAATTCATTCTTCATATGAATGGGGTTAATCATAAACATTATATACATATTCAATATAAATAACATTCCCCAATCTGTAAACATAATCACCAACCATTCTGAGTAGTATGGTGAATGGTATCAAGCCAGCATATCCACAGTCAGACTGATGATAAAACATTTATGAAATTATTATAAATGATAATAATAAGATTTAAATATCAATTAATAATATAATTCAACATAGGAATACCAAAAGTTTAAAATACTCTAGTAAAATCATCGATAAACCCTTGAGAAAAATACCCCTTTTACTTTGCAATAAAGAGCTATTTTGGAAAAAAAATATTTTCCTTAATTGTTTGTATAAAACAAGTATTGAAAAAATATATTTTTTCATAAAAAAATATTGTTCTTTTATAAAAACAATTGTGTCTAAAAACAAATTATGGATGATATATGAAATTTAGTTAGAAGTCGAGACATTCCCTTTAATTGGGCTTGTGTATGGGGAATGATTAAGAAGAGGACCTTGTAGAACATGTATTTTACAAAAAAGAGAAAATAATGAGAATATATAGGTGTGATATATATAATCTTAATTTATAAGAGTTATAAAATTGAACTGTAGAATTATATGGGATTATAGAGAATGGAAGCACAACTGAAATGAAAGTGGACATTCGGGAAGAAAACCCTTACCTTATGTGGGAACGCATTCTGCACATGCCCATAATGTCATGGATATTAAAATTAAATTAAATTAAATTAACTAGTCCAGAACCCTTTATACATGATTTTGATTTATTATATCATTTTTATGTTTGTTTATGGCCTTTTTTATTGGTTAATATATTCAATATCATCATTCATGAGTTCTCATTTTATTATTTTTCATGATCAGTTTGCTTGTATGGATGTTAATGTGAAATGGGAATTGAAGTCCAGAATTGAATTTATATGTTATTAATGATCATATAAATTATTTAATGATCATATAAATCATATAGTGATTTTGGGAGACGATGAATCATTTGATATGATTTTAATGATAATCAGTTGGATTAATTTGGATGTTTATCGATCACAATGAAGCCATATTGTTTTATAAATTAATATCACATGTAAAAATAGATTAAATAAAATTAAATAATATATTTTACATATTTTATAATCTGGTTCAACCATAAATATGGTTTCATGACCAGAAATAAATATGGTAATAGAAATTGAAAACCTATTGTCCTTAAATGTGATAAATTAACACATCTTAGACAGTGTTTTCTCTTTTAGTATAAGAAGAAGGGGAAAAAGAGATGAGGATGAAATATCCAATTGGAAAAATAAAATACTAGTATATTAATGGTACTAGAGTTATCATATAATTTTTATGTGTGGAGGTGAGGAAATTATTATAAAAGAAAAGATGATGAAATGAAATTATGTGTAAAGTGAAGAGGATTTTACCTCTTGAGTACTCATCCTAGAGATCCTCATTAAGGGAAGGGGTTTTTGGTCATTTCATAAGCCCAAGATCTCATAGAAATGAGGAGAGACTAGGAAAGAGGATTTGGGTAGAACATTTACAAGCTTCACAGCATAAAGGAGTAAGGACAAGAGTGGGTTTAGGGTGGTTTTTGTAGTGGAGGAGGGGTAAATTTTCAATATCTTATTCATTATTTTATTATTTTTTTCAAGATGACCAAATTGTAGATTTGTGTGACCAAAAATATTAATACATGCATATGAGTTCAAACCAATTTTCCTTACATCATCCATACATCACTCATGAATCAATAAACCATATATTTAGCATTTATCATAAATTATCTTATTTTATTATTTAAAAAAAATCATGTATTTTAGAAAAATTCCAAAACTTCACCCTAACCATATTTGGATATATAAAATTCAATAATGTACTCCATTATATCAAATTAATTTTATAAATATTTGAAATTAAATTTTTCAATAAAAACATTAGTTACATGAAAAATACTGATTTTAAATTTAAAACTGATTTAATAATAGTTAAAAAAAATTACCTAAGGTCTCATAAAATTATCCTAAAATTATAAGACAACAATATATTGATTTATGAATCTATTTTATTATTATTAATTTTCTTTTAAATAATTTTATTAATTATAAAGCTATAATTAAATATTTATGACTTATAACAATACCAACAATTAATATTAATTTTAAAATATTCTCTTAAATTTATTATGATATGATTATATCACACATTCAAATATAAGATAACCAAATTTTATTTATACATCTACAGTTGAGGTTACTATTCATTAGCCCAATTTACTATTCATAAGGGTCATATTACAATTCTCAAGGGCAAGTTACTATTTCATCAGTATAGGTTCCTAAACTTATAAAAATACCTCTTATTTCATTCATTCATCACTTATGATGTTTTATTATGTTCTATAAGTGATTTGATATGATTTACACTATATGAATTAAAAATAATAAATGAAATTTTATTGATAGAGTTCTAGGTCATTACACACCACGATCCTAGAATAGTTGTCATACCTTGGATTCACAGTTTTCTTTTCCATCCCAATGGGATTCCCCAAGGAAGAAACTAGGTCCCAAAGAAATCAAGGAATCTAATAATGACAATTAAACTTTAACATGCAAATCAGAAATTGTGTTTGGGTATTCCTTACAATATCCAGGTCAATGTTCTTGTCCTACTCCAGAATTTGAACGAAACTGTGCCTTATGAAGATTGATCCAATGCTCCTTAGTTATCGATTGTATTCATCTAAGTGGAATACCATATTGTAGTATCCACATCCCATAATTCCATCTTCTTATAACTAAAAATCCAAATCATTGAAATCCTTTGAGTAAGATCATTTAATTTTTATATCCCCACACCCTTCTAAACCAATACACTCACAATAATGGAGTATCTACAATTATTAACCCTATCCTCAATGAACTATTGATTTTCTAAGACATAAGCTATCTTAACACTATTAATAACTATTCTGGGAGTAGGTAGTTTGATGTCCAAGAAAGAAGCATTTAAAGAAAGTTTAACTGCCTCTGTAAATTTTTTCATTAAAGACAGCTACAACCACAGGTCCTTAACCTTGTTCCTTTGACTTACCTATTTTGATATGAATTATTTATTTATAGAGAACATTATCCACAAGTGATGAATATCTTTCATTTTCTACAGAATTCAACTTCTCATGACTATCAATAGATTTAGGGTTTTCTCCATTTTCCCACTACTCCAATATCAAGTGGATTACTATAAAAAATAAATAATAAAAATAATCAATATTCATAATCTTATATATATATATATTTTTTATAGATAAGATATAAATCATCCATAATGGTGGATATATGTAAAGAATTTTCAATATCCTAATAGGTGGTTAACATACCATTGATGGGGAATGTTAAAATAGGGAATGAAAATATAAAAATAAATATATTTTATAATTATATCATTATAGGTATATAGTAGAAAAATTGTATTCATTTATATAAAATCTATACTTACTAGACTTAGGGGTTGTGATAGATAATTAATTAATGATTTTCCACATATGTTGTATTTTGATGATTAAAAATGCATTTTTGTAAAATGGGTGATATAATATACATATTATAAATATACTATATAAGTATCCAGTAGCATAATAACATTTTTATATTGTCTATATAGCTATTAACAAAATTAGAAATGATATTTTTACAAGGATTATTTGAATAATTTATTAATAGAATAATTGGATTTAAATAATAAAGTTATTAGGTATTCCACATCTTTGAATATTAATCATTTCATTGGAATTATTCACCTAGAGGATTTTAGTATCATGGGACCAGAATATCCCCAGTGCATTAATAATACTTCAATGGTGAGAATAGAGCTTATTCAGTTGAACCAACTATAATATAGAACTTTATATAACATCATTTTAAATTAATTTTCATTACATCTCACCATAAATCACACCCTAGGATGAATTGTTTTAGTTTATGTGTAGATTGTTTCCAAAACCAATAAAATATTGGGAAATTATTAAAAATCTATGAAAATTAATCATCATATGTTAATTTATTCTATACAAACCTTATATAATACACTTGCTCGTTACCCAATGAATGGAATGATAAGAATTGGTGAGATGAGTTAATCAGTAATGGGTGAACATAAGAGGTATCAATAGAAGACAGTATGTGAGTTTAAGATGAACATGTGAGTATGAGAACATAATTAGTCTATATGAAAAAAACATATGGAAATAAGAACCAATATAACATGAATAATAAATAATGAATCCAGAAATAAGGCTTTCAATATAACAGGTGAACTGAGTCATGGGAATGTGGAATCAAGAGGTAATTATCATAACATATGGAGAGATAACATAAAAATATAACATAATAGAAAAATGTATCTTTATAACATGTCATATACATAGGAATATAAAATCATTTTACTACCTATAACTTCAAAAAATATTGGATAGAGTCCCAAAGAGGATTTGGTTCACTCCAAATTCCTATAATCAAAATTTATAAATTCCCATTTTTGATTTATTCCACTCACCAATCCCATTAAAATTGTGTAAAGAGTCCCAAAATATATTAGGATCACACTGTGATACCTTAAATGTCATATCATTATATATAAAGATTAAATCAGTTTATTGGAGTTTTATATTGGACCAAAATAAAGCATTATTATTATCCCTATGAATTTGTGGAATATAAAAATGAATAAATTTAAAATTACATAATATCTTAACAAAATATTAAATAAAAAATGGATTTTATGAAAATTTCCACAAAACATGATCATTATTCATCCAAAGAAAAATGGTTGAAATATCAGTTAAGAATATATCTAGTGAAGCATAAGAAAAATGAATATATAATTACATAAAGAAAAACACTGTATAATAGTATTAGAAAATTACAATGAATATTATTAAGAAAAAACGTTTTTGTTATGATAACTTTATTTTAAAATAAAATAAATCATAAAATAAAATTTTTATTAAATGATTCAAAATGTAAATAAAAATTACCTCTTAGAAAGTAAATAAAAACATGTGAATGTATCTTAAAATGGGAAAAAATGATGATATATATAGAATGTAACCATGCAAAAAATATAAAAAAATAATCCTTCAATACTTTTTAAATGAAATTACAAATAGGTTAAAAATTATACATTGAAATTAAATTTATAGGGATAATGATGTATAGAAGGTCATATAAAATCCTTAGACATGTTGGATACTATTTATTAATTGAATGGAATAGATATGGTATGTTCCAATTCCAATTATTCATTTGGATAAATTATGAACATAATGGAGGTGAAATGGTAATGAAAAATTTAACACTAAAAAGACAATAGGATTACATAGTATACTGGATATTATATAAAATGAATGTACAGTTTATGAGGATAAAAATTTAGTCATAAATAATTTTGATTTAAAATTGAGATTGGAAAAGAAACTCTCATGTTTACTCTATATATTTATAAAACATCATTGACCATTTATATAATAAAGATTACCTCCTTAATAAAAAATCTCAATTTTTTTAATAAATAATACAATTTTGACTATTCAATTATTTTTACCTTTTTTGTATACATTTTTTATAGTTTATTTCTATTCTCTAGTTGTTTAAGGTATGGTTTTCTCACATAATTTCAAGAATGGTGATGTTGATCCTTGTTCTTTTATAAGACGTTCCTCATTACCATATAATAAAATTTAGTGAAATCATTATGTTTTAATTATTTATGTGGTTCCATGTTCATTTTATAGAATTTATGGTTATGGGTTGTGATAATAAAATTTATTATCTATGAGATTCATATAATTTACCAATAAAAAAAGCTATATTATAATGAACATTATTTTTTATATCACCCATTTTAAACCATATTTTCATCTTAAATTAAAATTTACATGCATGTATTACTAGTATTTATTTCTTTATATTCATTAATGATGAAAATAATGGAGTTAGTAGGACAATGCTCATGCATGTGGTAGAAGATACCCAAAAAATAACATATTATACTGATGATTGAATAATTATATACAACTATATTATAGTTATATCATTTTTATATAATGATAATGATGTTAAAAGAAGAATATTAAAATTTTGGATTATATTTATACAAATTTGATTTTATATGGTAATTGAAAAAGATGGTGATAAACAAGATACATAAAAAATAGCTCTATCTTGAAATGTGTAAATTTGAAATGACTGATTTATCTGACTTTATTGGAATGGGAGGATACCAAACATTTAATAAACATTTATTATAGGTGAATTTTTCCATTATTAAATAGTTAATCAATGGAAAAGAGATATTTTTTAGGGTTTTGTGAAGGATCATTTTATAGGTGAGTTTTAAAAGGAATTTCTATGAATACTAATTCCATAATGTGTAACGATTCCATTTTACATGGAAAGTGGTGAAAAAGTGGAAAATACTGGATACAGATCACTAATAAAGAAATAAAGTTTTTAATATATTCATTGATATATTTTAGTCCTTTGACAAATACTTTAATTTTTTTATTTTTTTCATTCCAATTGTAACTCTATTTTTACCATGATAACTTTTTTTATCAAAATGAAATTGAAATTATTTCATAAGTTAGATGTGATGATTCTAAATTAGGTCTATATTTAATCAAATAAAATTAATAAATATGATTAATTTAACTTTTAAATGAAAACATAAAATATATAGAAAAAATAATTTTATAGAAGAAGTTATTTTTAAAACAATAAGTATTCCTAATATTATTTTATATAAAATAATAAATATATTATTGTTATTATATTTTTTAAAAATTTTATCATTAAATTTTTAAAATTGTATCAATTAAAAGTGATCAATTTAATTTATTTATATAACAATACTCCACACATAAAAAAATAATTCTTTGAAAAAGGTTCGTTTGTATGATTAAATGATTTTAATCACATCTTAATAATAATTTATTAAATAACCATTAACTTTTATCAATAAAATGGTATTAGAATCCATATTTAATTTTTAAAAATAAAAAAAAATCATTCTTTAATATTAATATAAATATATAACGAATAAAACATTTATTATTATAATAACATATTTAAATATATTATTATATTGATATTAAAATATTGAATTATTTTTTATATGTGTGTTATATTATTTTCAATTATTCAATAATACTTGCACAATAACAAGAAACCTATTAGATGGAAGTATATCCAATGACCAAATACCAAATGGTCATATATCCAGTTGCTATATATTTGATGACCATTTGTTCAACGACTAGATAACCAATGTCGAATCATATTATAATCCTATATATACACAGATTAAATTATTTATCCAATTATAAAAATTCATTTTCAAGATATTTAAAATATATTTAATTATTTTATGGGTATCATTCGAAGTTTGTTCTTCATGGAGGATTGTGTTGATGAGAATTTTAACCTTGTAGTATTTTAATTTACTTCAAGTTTCATACTTTTTTAATCTACTCAAATTTGTTTCATTTATTTATCTTTTCATTTATGTCAATTTGTATGGTATTACTCTTCCATTATGATATAAGGAATTGGAGTTTTTAGTTTGGTGTGTCATGTATCACAAGAAATGGAGAAAGAAAGATTTATGTATAGTTAAGTATATAGTAAAATTATAGGGTGTTATATTCTACCCCATTTAAAAGAAACTAACCATTGAAATCTCATTACAATAATAATAAAATGAAGTTACTTTTCCCATTTAATTTTATGGTTCCCACATTACTTTCTAAAACATAGAAGTCCTCAAGAAAACATTAAATAGTTGAGTTGTCATTTTTTGAAGTAATTTATCAATTAGATATATTATATCTTGTATTTGTTCCTTATAAGAGTGATATTGTTCCAATTATACAACATAATGTTTTGTAGCATACATAGAATTACTAAGTACATCATCATAAGCCATAAATAAAAACTATCACACACTTTTGATAGGTTCAGTATGGGTGTAATGTGATAAAATACAATCCCCACATGATCATGGATTTTAAAGTGGTTAATGTATATTGGGCTAAACTTCCCCATCTTCCAAATTCTCGTAACTCTATTCCATGGTGATATTTAAATGAACACCACATTTCAAAATTTAAACTCATATTATCATAAAATGTTTTTAGCAATACTCTTCTATATTTATTTCTTAATGTGAAATTTAATGGATTGAATATTCTTTAACATTTCTTCAGACATATTCTATATGAATATATTACAATCTCAAACATCATACACAAATGATGGAGTTATACACCTCTTCTTATATAAATCCTCATATATATCTCATTGAGTGCTGGAATAAAATCCTCTATGATATGACCACAACCTACATTGAAATTTAAAAAGCATGATCATATAACATCACCCACAGTTTGAATGTTTGTTTAACATTATCCATTATCTAAGCATAAATAGTTGTACAATAGCTCACATAAGAATGAAATTCATATAACAGAATTCTCTAATTTATCCTGGTAAATCATAGATCATTCATAATTACTATTGAGTGGTGTACATATTAGATCCTTACAAAAATAGTTTTTATAAATCTTTTAATATTGATAATGTGAGAAATCCACTATTATAAAAACAAAATGCGATGAAATTGGTAGGTGATTAAATTCTATCCAAATATAAGTATGGACTATAGAAGTATTTGGAAGCCCTGTCAAGAAATCCTTAGTGTTTTTATTTCATTTCTATACAGAAATTAGTAGTAGTTGGATCATCCCATTAATCAACAAACATTTAACCATAACTTATTGTAATACCATGAATCATGATATATACTCAACAATCTCCATCTTCATTTTTTCCCACTATATATGCTTCTTGAGATCTCTAAGAATCTTGGACTTCAATGATAGATATTGAATGATAAGATATGTGAATCATCCAACTGTACATTGTTCAATTCCATTTTTGATATGGAATTTGTATTTTTTGGGATATTATAAATTAATCACTCTAAAGGCATAATTTTGTAATATTACATACATTATTATAAAGATCCGTTTCCACCTTATAAGCTTCCTTGATCTTCACATGGGTGGATGGTTAAGAAGTAACACTGGAATAATTCAATATCTCACCTTATATTGTGATATCAAGGTATATCCTTTGTATATCCATCAGTATGGGGTCCCTTTAATTCCTCATCCAAGATAATGTTACATGTTTCTTCATACATTGAGCATCAAACATCCTTTTTTACCTTCTCGATGTGGTACCGTATTGAGAAGTCATAGTTGTTAAGAAATATATACTCTCTCATTTAAAAATGGTTCAAATCCTACTATGTGAATATATACATTATGATATTTTTATAAGTATATATTTTACACTTATAATCATAGAGATTAATTATCTTTATCTATAACATAAATATTACCTTTTCTAGTCCCAAATTATGTATTGAGAAATTTTCAATATGAACTTCTAAATGAAATAAGACATAATCTACTACCATACCATATTAAATAAGTTCACCTCCAAATCATATTTTGTTGAATCAATATATATCATTAACTTCTTATATAATGTAAGGTTTTATGAGTTTTTTTGAAATTATCCACCTTCTCTTAAACTAATTGAAATTATCTTTACATTCATTGAACGAGAGGATATTGAGTCCCTTTTGAGTTATCAACGTTTTTTGATTTTAATGTTATTAGATGGTTCTCACAATGCTTTGCATGTATCAAATCAATCCGGGAAAACTATAGATCTCTATTATTGTGGTTGGTCTAGGCTATTAATCAATCACCAATATAATTGATGTATCCATTGATATACCATCATATGTGATTACATGACCTTAGAATGATATTTTTTTCTAGAATCAATAGTTTCATAATTTATACTATATTTTATCTTTTCTCATTGTCATAAGAATAATCCTTAGATTATCTTTATACTATTCGTTTCACATAGACATTATGATCATATTATCTATATGGAAAATCAAAAATTTATTTAGGCGGTCTCTTAAGACCCTATTCATCAAATCCATAAATGTAGAAGGAGAATATATATGTCCAAAGCTTATAATTATGAATTAGTAGTGTCTATATTCTGTATAAAAGGATACCCTAGGTATATCCTCCCTTTTTCACATAATTTATGACATCATGATCATAGGTCAATCATAGTGATGTATTAATCCCGTTTTAGATGATCGAATAGTTAATTGATATTGGGTAGAGGATACTAGTTCTTGATAATGATTTTATTATGATCGTTATAGAAAATGTAGTGATGCATTGATCCACCTTTCTTCTTCACAAAGTGGAATGATGTAACACATGTTGGAACACTTGTGTGTAAAAAAAAATATTATCTATATTTTATTTGACTTGTTTATTTATCCCCTTGATTTAAATTTTTTCATTCAATAAGAATTATTTTCTATTGGTATTTCACCAGTTATGAGTTTAATTAAAAACTCAACCTCATGACCTACAAGAAGACATGTTAATTATTTTAGAAAAACATTTATGTATTCAATAAAAATCATCATATATTCAATACTGAGTTTCTCCTATAACCATATGAGAAACATACACCCTATGATTGGGTATTCATACCCATATATGTTATTTAATTCCCATATCTCATTATTAGATAGCATTACAGTGATAGATGATCATACATTTATTTGGGATAAAGAATTTTATTTCAATATAATTGATATTAATATGGGATCTATGTATACAGAGAAAATCAATGATCATAATTTCATCAATTTAAATTAAATGAGGTATAATAAAATTTTGAGGAAACACATACCAACAGAATTTTATAAAGTGGAGTTATAGAGATGGGATACAATCATCATATCACATTGAGTTATCACCAAAAATTTAAAATATAATCATTAATGATATAAATTAAGGAATTATATACTTTTTATATAATAAGTACTTCATAGAATTGGGATCAAATATAGTGTCTTCAATAATGATTTCACATGTCACAACACCAATATTATGATTTATTCTTCAATATCATAATAAAAAAAGGAATAGTGTCACGAACCAGATCGAGTTGACCCCGAACTGGTCACCCAGACTAGCCCACGAAAAGTTCAGAGAGGCGTTCATGATAGTCCTTTGATGGTGACAACCGTTAGGCATTATTAGAGTAGACAAGGGAATGATTTCTCCCAAATATAACAATAAAACAAATAGCGGAAATAAATGTACATCCCAATACAAATTTATAAAAAAAATTGAATTGATCATCATTTATACAACAAATATGGAAGTACAACTGAATGATACAACTAAACTGACCAGAACTGATGACCAACTAACTCCATATAACCCAGCAGGTCACTCGCCAACAAAACGATCACACGTCGCTCAAGGAGATTGAACTCAAGATGAAACATGCACAAGGGATAAAAAAATAAAAGAACAATAGGAATGAATATTAAAACTCGGTAGGCTAGCTTTATAATATATTCCTAATGCACATCCATTAAAATAAAATAAAAGTCAATTTCAAGTTTGAACTAAAATATATTAAAGTAAGGTTTTCTACATGTTTACTCAAAACAATGTACGAACCATTTCCCTTATTCATTTCTAAAACTATATTCATTTCACAGGTGTGCCGTTAACATTTTTAAGGGGAAAGTTATGCTTAAATTTTTCAGATTTTCTCAAGGAGGATAAAACACTTTCATTTAAAAACCATTTTCATAAACCTTATTAAAACCATCCAACCACTTTCCAACAAATTCAACAAACAAGAAGGCATGATTGTAATCACACAACAAGGGCAATTTAACTATACATACAAGCATCATATTCATCACTGCAAGCAACTAAAGGCCAATAGGCATGGGTGAACCTAGGAGATCAAGAATAAACTATAATGTACAAATATATGATACCCATCCCCGTTAGCATGCTACACATAATTAAAGTCAAAATTACTAAACACCCTGTCATCCTAACTCAGGACGACCGAGGGACCCAATCCCCATACTAATAAACCCAAAATATATCAACCTATTATGGGAAACTGGTCAGTCCATCCCTTACCAGTGTAGCATCATTGTAGAAAATTCTTTCAATATGTCAGATTCACATGTCTCATGTATTGAAAGGGGGTTATCTAACCAATTCCAATCTTACATCCAATAAATGATATATATATATATATATATAATGATAATTCACAACAGACATCACCCTGAGTCACTCCAGGGACCGATCTGATACCATTAATCAAAAGAACATAAAGAGTCCACCTCGAGGCACACTCATAATGGATCACAAGGATTCCTCTGTAAGGACATCCCAACCATTATATACATATAACCATGGTATGAGAAACATCCATAGGATGTTTTCATAACAAACAATTTCACCATATTTCAATTAGTAGCCAAACATTCCCTTAAGCATTTCTCGAAACTATCATTTTCCACATGGAAAAATTTCATATTTAATAAAGAGGTGTATAAACACTATTTATATTAGAAAACCACTTTCATAAATTCCTTAAAACACTGTGGTTACATATTCAAAACACATCCATTTTCATTAGGATACCAAACTGGCTTTTTTCCAGTGACATAGGACAAAACATGTTAAAAACCAAAACCCATTTATTTATAAAACCATAGCCACATTGGACATCCATAGAGTACCAAAAAATAACATTTATCATGCTGCTAATTAATTTATGAATCCAAAAAAATCACTTTAATTCACACATTACACATAAAATCCAACCGATAAATTTACCGAACACATGACATGCATTTTTTAATAAAAAAATTTATTTTAAGCACTTACCAAGGAATAAGACAACAATTTCATGCCATAAATTTATTCAAGATATATAACCTTGTTCAAAATACCATAAACCAGGTGCAAACGCTCATGGAACAATTTATTAAACAAGAGAAGTGAACTTTTATAAGATATTAACTCTATTTAAAAAAAAGGCATACACCATCGTTTTCATAGAAAACAATTAATCCCAAGGTTTCACAACAGCACACAACATATAAATAAGGATATTTTATCATGATAATTTTGAAACATAAATGATAAAGGCACTTGCAAGGGATATCCTACCTCAAATGCATGGAAGAATCTAAACACACACTCAAAAACACATGCCGCGGTTTCTGAAACCATAGATCTACGAATACCATCCCTAAAAGAAAAAAATACCCCATCAAAAATCTTAATATAAAATATACCTAGTTCCAAAATTACAAGGGGAGAAGATAAAGCCTATAAATATTGGAGAATAAGGAAGAGGGAAGAGGATGGACAAAGATTTGATCAAGAAATTAATAAAAAACACTAACCATTGGTGAGAAATCAGCCACAACATGGACCAAAACGAGGTGGAATGAAATAGGAGGAACCTATGGTAAATATCCTATAGCTAGAGATCCGTTTTGGAGGTGGAATCGTCAAAAAAGGATAAACAATGAATATGATATAAAATAAACAAAATATTTTTTCAAAACTGGAAATGTGCTTACGGGTTGGCCCAATACCTGAATACATAACCTAAATTCCCCGTTATTATGAATTTTTATGTGGTCCAAAAGGATGTGGTGGTTTGCATAGGCTAGGGGAGGAATAGTGGGTTATGGAATGGGTGAACAATATTAAAAAATTAAGGATTTATTAAAGAAACAAAATTTGTTTTTAAATATGGAAATGTGCTCACAGTTGGCCCAAATCCTGACGTAACCACTCTTTTCTCCAAAAACACCCAAAAAAAACATGGGTGACCTTTTGTAGGATGATTAAAAATAGATGGAAGTTCAAAACTCATCATTCATCACACCCAAAACCAATGAAAAGGATAAGGACTTCCATCAAACCAGATCAAAACCAATACATGAAAAATCGTGTGTGACAATTCTCCCCACCATTAAAGCTTTTCATCCCTAGAAAGCAATATCACTTGGTAGCTGAAAGATCAAAATCTAAGGATTAATTATCAACATGGTCTAGCATCTCACGCAATGTATATATCATCCAACATCTATAGTTTTTAAGCCTCTTTCCAAGAAAAAACACCAACTCACAACCACTTCCTAGGAATCAACAGAATGATCAAGCCACCACCTCCACAGCCATGAGAAGAACCATATTGTTGGGCCTTCTCCCAATGAACCTAATGATAACCCAAAACAAAGTGCACTCAGAAAATCAAATTACATGGTGGGGGAGGCTATAATGGGATCCCCACCTTTAAGTCACAACTAACTTCTGATAAATCCTTAATAGAATGATCTTCGAGACACATAGTGGGTCTCCCCACCATTAGAGACCAACTAGAAACAAACAAAAAAGAATTCAACATGAACTAGAATCAGGACTCACCCACACATTCCCACCAAAACTCTCCCACAACAACCTAAAAACCCCTGTTAAGAGGGTTACACCATGAACAATTAAACCACCCACTCCTGAACGGAGGGGGGGGGACAAGAACTGGTCCAACACATTCACTACAGATCAAAACCCCCACCACTCAGGGTGGGGAGGGAAGGGGACCCAATCGTTGGGCCACTAAAACCCTAAAAAACAGAGGAAATACCCATCACACTCCACCTAAGAATAGGTAAAACCAAGACTGTATCTGATTCACAATAGTCGTCCACACATGGAAATTGATCAGAAATCCACATCCAATAAGGCATAACCATAGACATTGCGTGAGAGGTAATTCCACCACGCTCTTTGCAAGAAAAATTTCACAATGACAAGAAACCATACTAAAAACATAGAAAATTCCTTACCACAATGGTGAAGGAATGCGCTTAGTCGAGCTCTTGACACCTCTAGTAATTTCTTGACTATGTGATAAGCTTCACTCCAAGCCCTATGGCTGGAACCCAGATGTTTGAAGCATCTATTGCACTGCAACCAAGAGCTAAGGATCACAACACCACATGAAAATTACTTTCTCAACAACACACCTTCATCTAAATAAGAACTCATAGATGTATTGCAACATTCTATCTCACTCTGAACAAGGAGAAAAATGGACAAGGAATAATACTAAACACATCAATATCATCGAACAAAACTACTCTATCCAAAAGAATTATCACAATAGGGAAACACATTAAATCAAGACCAAACAGCTCTCTATTTTAATAAACAGACTGAGGAATCATTATAAGATGTGTATTTAGCATTTTAAACGAATCCTTAGCTTGATCAACTAGAAATCCTTCCAACGGAGAACTATCTGTGGCCACATCATAGCATCTAACACAACTTTAGAATCCCAATGGACTTTACCCCAAAACTGATCCACCAACCAGATCCCATCTCAAGAAACAAAAATCGTACAACACTTAGGTCACAAGGAATCATACTGAATACACAATGCTTCTAAGACATAGGAAAAACCATCCACATACCATTGGTTTATAAAATGCACCACAACTTGTTTTAGCTCAAAACACTTTTGAAAAAGAAACTATATTGGAGGATTTTCACATTCACCCACGGTGTTTCATCAAGTCTCACTCACATGAACCTTTCTATGCCACCCTAGGAACCCAACCACCATGGCATAACAACCAACCATCCATATATCCACAAAACCTTTCTTGTTAGGACCCATGAAAACAACAAAGGAAAATACAAAACAACGCCATTCCAAAATTCATGTACCTTACAATGGCACACTAATCACCAAGTCAAGAACTATTTTCAGATTTCACAAAACAACCCACAAATAATAAAGGTCCATTTGATTAAAACCCAATCCAATTCAATTAATATAATATTCAAAACAAACATTCCATTCCACACAACCCTTTCCCATTTTAAAAAAATCAGCAAGGTCTCTTTTCTTAATCTGATTGCCACAAAGGCCAAAACCCTTTCTAGTAAAACACCAACCACTCAAAACCAATTTCCCAAACCAATTCATCAGATTCAAAAACATTTCAACCACCCAAAACAACCCATTTAAAACAATGTCATGAACCACTTTAAAATAATCAAATCTTTCGAAACATTTCATTTCAATAAACCATATGTTTTAATTAAGGAAATTCAATCCCATTAAATCATTTCCTATTTATCCCCATGATTTGTTTCATAAAACCCATCATTCAAAAACCATTATCATATTAAATTTTAAAAACACATTTCCCACTTTTCAACAACCATCCATACCTTTAAATCCCATTTTCACAATTTATACACAATGATTTTCAAAACAAAATTCTGAATTAAAGAAAAGTCCAAGAGACCACAAAATAAAACAACTGTCGATGGGTGACTTGACCATTTGGTTGGCGTAAATATGTCATACACACCACAAACACAGAGAGACTTCTTATAACCATGCCCCAACTCCACATGGATTGACAGGCCCTGCGAGCTCATAGAGACCATTAGTCCAACTCCCCTTGTTGTATCCCAACACCAAACAATCAGCAAGGACCAAAGACACTAATAAAACCTTACTTCCCATGGACACACAAGGATCAGAACGAGAAAGAGTTCATAAAGCTCTTCTTGAACCTACCCCTAAAGTCCTAAAAATACTACTCCATTTATCTTGACATCATCAAATAACAAAGGGCGCTCTAAAAATAAAGGTCTGCTAGGGGACAATCTCTTTTGATACCATTTTGTCTAGAACCATCCCAGGTTGACCCTAATTGGTCACCCAGGCCAACCCGCGACAAGTCCCGAGAGGCGTTCCCGATCCTCCCGAGATGGACACATGTTTCAAGAATCATTAGAGTATAAAGGGGGATGATTTCTATGAAATATAACAATAAAAAATAGTGGAAATAAACGGAAATCCCCATACACATTTTTAAAAAAACTGAAATGATCATCACTTATACAACAAATATGGAAGTACAATTGAACGATACAACTAAACCGACCAGACATGATGACCAACTAACTCCATGTGACACCGCTGATCACTCTTCATAAAAAATGATCACATGTCACTCATGGCAATTGAAATATAGCTAAAACCTACACATAGACTAAAAAAATGAACTATAGGAATGAGTATTAAAACTGAGTTGGCTAGCCCGATAGTCTATTCCCAATTCACATCCTTTAAAATAAAAGGAACATCAATTTAAAGTTTAAACTAAAATATACAAAGGTATGTTTTTCTACTTTCTTACTCAAAACAATGTACAAGAAATTTCCCTTAATCATTTCCAAAACTAGATTCCTTTCACTAGTGTGTCATTTTCATTTTCATGGGGAATGTGATGCTTACAATTTTCAAAACATTTTAATGAGGATAAAAATCTTTCATTTAAAAAAAATTTTCATAAAACTTATTAGAACCATCCCACCAATTTCCATGAAAATAAACACAGAAGAAGGAACGATAGTAATCACATAATAATGGCAATTTAACAATACAAACATGCATCATATTAATCACTGCATGAAACTGAAGGCCAATAGACATGGGTGAACCTAAGAGATCAAGAATAAACTAGAATATACTAATACATGAGAATCATTCCTGTTATCATGCTACATATTATGAAAGTCAAAATGCCCAAACACATGGTCATCCAAACTTAGGCAGATCGAGGGGCCCAATCCCCATAGTAATAAACCCAAAATATATCCACATACTATGGGACATTGGTCAGTCCCTCCACTAAAACTATAGTGTCATTATAGAAAATTATCTCAATATGTCAGGTTCTCATGTATCATGTATGAAAAGGGGGTGATACAACCAATTCCAATCAAGCATCCAATCACATGATATATATATATAATGATAATTCACAATAGACATCACTCCAAGCCACTCTAGGAACTGATTTCAAACCATTTATCAAAAGAACATAAAGAGTCCATCTCAAGGCACTCTCATAATAGATCAAAAGGATTTATCAATAAGTATATTCAATCTATTATAAACATATAATCATGGAATGAGAAAAATCCACAAGGTGTTTTCATAATAAGAAATTTCACCATATTTCATTAAGTAGCCAAACTGGCCCTTAGGAATTTCTCAAAACAAAGGATTTCCAAAGGTAAAATTTTCACATTTAATAAATAGGTGTATAAAAACCATTTAAAGAAGAAAACCACTTTCATAAGTTCCTTTAAACACTCAGGTTAAATATTCAAAACACAACCATTTTCATAAGGATTCCAAACATGAAATTTTCCAGCGACTCGGGCTAAAACATGTTATTAACCCAAACCAATTTATTTGTAAAACCAAATACACATTAAAAATCCATAGAGGGACCCAAAAATACAATTTTTTATGATTCTAATTCATTTATAAACCCAAAAAAATCACATTAAATCACACTTAACCCATAAAATCCGACCAAGCAATTTATTGAACACATGGCATGTGCTTTATAACAAAAACATTTCTTTTAAGAACATGAAAATTAATAAGACACAAATTTCAGGCCATAAATTTATTCAATATATATAACAATGTTCAAAATACCATAAATAATGTTTGAAATCTCATAGAACAATTTATCATACAAGAGGAGTGCACATTTAAAACCAAACAACAATATTTTCATCAAAATGAGACATAAACCATCATTTGCAAACAAAACAATTAAACCCAAGGTTTCACAACAGCACATAGAATATAAATAAGGTTATAAAAGAATGATAATTATTAAACATAAATGATAAAGTAATTTTCATGGGATATCCTACCTCCAATCAATGGCGTAAAGGAAACATACACTCGAAAACACCTGCCGCAGTTTCTAAAACCCAAAATCTATAAAGACTAGACCTAAAAGGAAACATCCCCCATAAAAAATCATGTTATATTTAACCATAGGTATAGAATGACTTGGGGGGAGGATAAAACCTAGAAAAATTGGAAAATAAGGACGAGGGAAGAGGAAAGAGAAAGATTTGATGAAGAAATTAGGATGAATCACTAACCTTTAGTAAACACTCGGCCACACATTGGCCCAAAATGAGGTGAAACGAAGGGGGATCCACCACTGGTTCATATACAATAGTTAGGGATCAGTTTGAGTTGTGGGATCACTGATAAATTATAAATAATTAATAAGATAAAAAATACAAAATAATTTTTTAAAACTGGAAATGTGCATACAAGTTGGCCCAATACCTGAACAAATAACGAAAATTCACCAGTATTATGAAATATTAATGGTCCAAAAGAATATGGTTCCTTGAATATTTCAGAGGAGTCCAATTGAGAAGTGGAATGGGTGAAAAATATTAAAACATTAAGGAGTTATAAAAGAAAAAAAAAATTGTTTTTAAATATGGAAATGGGCTCACGGTTGGCCCAAATCAGAATGTAACCACCCTTTTCTCCAAAAACTCACAAACAAGATATGGGAGACCCATTGTAGGATGAATATAAATAGATTTAAATTCAAAACTAAACATTAATCTCACCCAAAACCAATGAAAAGGATCAGGATTTCAATCAAACCAGATAAAAACCAATACATGAAAAACCGAGTGTGACAATTAGTGTGATTATTAAATAGTAATATTCATAGTAAAAAATCGTATGAAAATTAAATTCAATCCTATGATATCTCCAATTATGAAATTTCAACTTATAACATACTAGGTACAGCTTAGGACACTCATATTTTATCAAATATTACATTTGGACTAACATTTGTTGATTTTTTATTCCTCAATTAATCAAAAAAATAAATCATACCCCAATCTAAAAAAATAGAGATAACCCATCAACAATATACAAAAAATTTAAGTCATATTACATGAAAATTGATCAAATATCATAAAAAACCACACACTATAACCTATATGATTAATATCTTTTGTTATTAGATCCAGAATAAAATTATTTTACAAACATTCTATATCATCTCCAATAAACAATATTCACACATGATACCCTTCCATACATATTATACATAATATCTTTATTCATTACCTAGGGAAATAAAGCATAAGAAATATTTATCTCAAATTCTAAATAAGGGGTGAACATCAGATATTTTATTTGAGGATCACATGGTAGAATAAGATGAACATGTAGCTACAGAATAATAATCAAGGTACATGAACATAACATAAGGAAATCATACTATGTAAATCATGTGTAATGAATTTTGATTTAAGGAATTCAACATAATACTTGTGTTGAGGTATAGGATCATGGAATAATGAGGAAATTATCATAATCCTTGATAAAAATATCATAGTAATGTAGAATAATCAAAAAAATATGGAATACTAATGTAATGAAAACATAATCATGGAATATTAATTCTTTTTTATAGGATCTATGCCAAGAAATTCCCATATAGATGAAAGGGAACCATAGAATATTTGGTTCACACCCCATTCCAAGAAGTAATCTGTACAATGTCTTATAGGGGATTAGGTTCACTCCCCAATTCCATAAACATAGTGAACATAAGCCCTTAGTGGAATTTCAAATTACTCAATCCCTTAAATGTCATTTCATTAGATATAATGATTTAGCTATTGCATTTTGGGATATACCAGATTCACAAAAGACATATTGACAAGCTATATATATATTTGTGTGTGTCTGTGTGTGTGTGTTCCAATATAAATTATAACATTATAATTCAATTAATAATTAATTATCATATGAGAAGGAAGTTTGGTCTCCCTATAAAATTACAAATGACATGATCTTAATCTATCTTGAAAATGAAGGTAGATGGTATCATAAGAGAATATCCCTAGTAATGTATATGAAACATTAATGTATATTGTCAAAGATCAGAAAATTTTATTTCATAATTATAATGTTTTCTTTGAAAATAATAATTAATTATCCATTACATTTTTTAAAATTTTTATTTTAGAAGGAGATAGTTTTTTAAAGAAAAGTATTATAAAAATATTTATGTAGTATATATGAATTTCATTGGATAATAATGAAAACATAAAAATGAAGCTTTGAAATACCAAACTGAAGAGCATTGTGTTAGAATGTGTCTATATAGAAAATCATAAAAAAAATTCCTTTATTGTTTAGAAAAGTATATATCAATATAAAATGAAAATAATAAATAATATGAGGATTAATAAGATTATATATGAAAATATATAAAATAGAAGGTTATCAAAGGGAAATATTCTCGATCAAAAAAAGTGGTATGTTCAGCTTTACTTACATGTATTTTTTTCTTGAGTTCTGATACAAATGGAGGTCAAGTGGTAAGGATACATGAAAAAAATGAAATTTAAAAAATATCAAAAAATATATTACTTTTTAAAGTAAAATATAACTTTATCTTTTGTAAACATAGTTTAAAAAACTTTGATCTCAATGTTTGATTGAAAAAACGTGTGCCTTTACTAATGGAATCCTTAGTATCCACTAAAATATTGTATAATAATTTTTAATATATTTTTCACTTATTGTGGGAACATATTTATATATATAACCATTAATATGATTCAATTATGTTAATTTATTAAATATATAAATTTATAATATTTTATTTTAATTATCTTATCTTAGTCATTTTGATAATCTTGCACAAGTTCTTGTAAAGAGATGTCAATCATTTTTATATGATTAAAATTTAATCATTCAATTATTATTAATAGTATAGGAATAATTTTGTTTTATATAGATATATTCCCACATTCATTTAATGGATATTATGAGTATTTTTTCAGAGAAGAAGTTTTTTTAAAAGGATGTTTCGGGTAATGTCTAGATAATATAAGGTTACACTATAATGACCATTCATTTTTCTGTTACCCTTATAGAAACATATTAATATGTGAAATTACTCATTTATAAAATTTATTATAATATTTAATGAATTAATTTTTCTCCATGATTAAAATGAATATGATTGTATGACATCTTTTATATCTGAGATTGAACTGACCCAATCATGAGCATGATATACTATGGAATTATTTTGAGTATATAGTTACATTACAAAAATATCAGTTTCGAAAAATCATAATTTTTTAATTTATTATAATTATTATGATATATGATATTTATATAGATTTTATATGATAATATAATTGAATAATAAAGGGAAAAAAGATAAATAATTTGATGAATTTTCTCTATTATGGATTTTTAAATGGATTTGGGAATGTATTAAGAAATAAAAAGAGTAGTTTGGAAGGAGTAGAGGATGGTTCATTTTATAATTTATTTTTGAGTGAATAGTCAACAAATAATCATTCCCTATGGTTGAGGTTTATCATTTTACATTGAATATGGATTTAAATATTGAAAATAATTGTAATGGGATGTGAATCCCCTTATATAAATAATTTATAGATAATTGTTTTTGTAGTTTATTACTTTAAGATGACAACATATTCCTTAAATAACCCATAATTATAGGTTAATAGAAGTAATTGCATATTAATATACCCGGATGAAATATTAGGTTTAGATATTTAGAGTTTCAGGAAAAAACAATTACATTATATAGGTAATACTAGCACAAAGTGTCCATTTTTTCCATAAAAATAGCATTTTAAAACTTGCATTATAGTTTCCTAAAATATTATTGGTCTCCTTTTATGAATAGTCATAATTTTTTAAATATTTTACATACTATTGTTTCTATAAATATATCGATCCTTTAAAAATTAATTGAAAACATGAGATAAGAAAAATGTCTTATAAAGGAATAAAATAAAGAATACATTTTATTCGAGTAAAAAAATAAAAAACCTAGAATATGCTTACCCATTTTCCATATATATCTTTAAATAATAAAAAATAACATATTATGATATAAAAATAAAACATTTCTTATTGTAAATAATCTTAATCCATAGAAAATGTCATGAGGGAGAAAATAACTCATGAATTCATTTATTTAAAAAAAAATTATTCACTAAGTTTTTATAAAATGTTATCCTCATGGAATAATGAAATTTTCATAAAACCATCATTATTCATAAAAAATGTATCTTAGAACATTATCATTATCTTTAATGTTCAAAAAATTTTAAACAATATCAAAAAATAATGATAACTATCTATTTTAATAAGATTAACCTAGAGGATTTTCACCCTCATTTTCTATTTTAATGAGTAAATCATTCCATAATCCAATGGTGAGCTATATACTGCTCAAACCATCGTTATAATCTTTATCAAGCTCACACATCATAATAAAAAATTTAAAATAACCATATATAGAATCAATATAATATATATTTATCTTTTACCTTTAAATGTTTTTCAATTTTATTTCAAACTCAAAAAATCAATCGCTTCTGACTATGTCATTGAAATGATAAATAATATCCTTTTATATTTAATACTTTTATAAAATTATGATTCTAAGACCAGTGTGAATAAATTTTTATTTTAAAAGACATAAAAACGTTTATTAGAAATCAAATGTTTCATAATAATGGATTGTGGGATGATTATCACCAACTAATAATGTTAAAATATATACTTTTTGTATGTTTTCACAATGTTACAATATTAATCATTAGGAAAATATTAAAAAATTACATTTTATTTCACTATAATGATTATAAAAAATATCAAAAAATTAATTTTTAAAATAATTTTTGAATAAGTATGAACATTATCTAATCATTAAAAAGTTCAATTAAAGAGAAAAGTTGAATAAAATATTTTAAAACACTAAAAAATTATATTTTAATGGAAAATAACTTACCTTGAGTATTAACTTTTTAGTTATGTAGGTCTACCCTCCCAGGTAATAAAATCTATCAAAATTTTTATTTCTTCGTTACCATTTTCATTTTAATTATTATTATTTTTTATTTTCATTCATTACCATGTTATATTTAGTTAAAAAACATGTTAAAGTTTCATCATATGTCTTGAGGTCATTCAGTTCATAATTTACAATAATTATTCTATATATTTACTATGGTAAATGGGATCATGGTTCCATGATTTTCAAAATACTAATCATGTAACAAATTTTATAATTTTAAATAAAATATAGTATTAAAACTATCCATTTTATGTGGTTATGAAAAATGATATACTATATCTCATGGAGTTGGTAGACCTAATTTACACAAGACCAACATTTCTATTTTTTATTGGATGAAAAAGAAATCTCAAAAATAATATTTTAATTTTCATGTATTGTATATATATTATAAATGTCCAACATATTATTTAAATTCTTTATTATGACTTTTTATGTAGAGGTTAATGAAAAATGAATCCCATCTCATTATAGAGGGAGTAATCCAGACACATGATGGAGTAAAATTATCATTTCCCAATAGATGTAATGTTAAAGAGGTTTATAGTATATTATTTTTAAAAATTAATAGCGAAGCCATAAATAAGATATATATTCATTTAATCCATAATTTTATCTATCCATAATAGGTGGTGTTGAAAAACCTAACACTTCACTATGCGGAGACAATTGTGTAAACGTACGCATGAATGATGTCTTCATATTCTATAAGATGTAAGTCATAGAAAAAGGGTTTTACCATCATCATTAAAAAAATTCTCATATTTATGATACTAATGTTATCATATTGGCATGGTTATAGATGATTTGAAGGTGTTGTATGGAAAAATAAATATTAAAACACTTGGTTAAGAGTTATATATATATTTTTTAAAAACATCCATGGTTTTCACTATAATCCCTCTTAGATTGGACTTGTAGAGAGACCATGTTATGTAATACATTATGAGGGATATTTGGAAGTGATTTTTATGGATTTTTTTAGCTTTGTGTTTCAAAGTATGTGAAGAAGTGAGGATATGATGTTCCCTTTTATAGGTGAGGGGAGTGGAACTCTTATAATTATATAGTGTTTGAAATTAAGATTATGTCATTTTCATGAAAAAGTGGCAATAAAAATAAAAATATTTGAAGATAAGATGATATGTATTGAAATCCTCTTTATAATAGGAATTTACAGAATATTTTTGTTATCATGTCACATAGTATATTCCAAAATTAACTATGATTTCCCATTTCCAAAGTGATAAATATTTACCAATGTTACTGTTCATATAGACCCAGAATAAAACTATATCTATTACCAAATATTAATCTCTTAATTAAAAATATGAAATTCACTTTACACGAATCAAAATTTTGAAATTAAAAATATCAATTTTGTGATTAAAAAGTAATATTTATTCAAAAATAGTTTTTAAATAGATTATATTAAAATAAAATTAATAATAAACAATAAAAAATCACCTTAGATAGAATATTGATATGATAAATCCAAAAATGAAGTCCATTTTATCTAATTAATTAACTAATAGGCATAAATGTAAGTTTAAATTAAAAATATTTATTTCATGGAAAAAAATTAGTTTGAGTAAAAGCATTTATTTTCTGGTTGAAAATTATTATACAATCATCACATTATATACAATTATATAAATTATAATTCTGATCATTTATAAGATAAGATACTTATTTTTTTCTATCATTAAATTGGATTTGACATTCTTACACCTTTTTTAATTAATTATTCCCAATTTCATTCATTATAGAATATGTGATATCATTTTTCACTCATATCCATTTCCGATTCCTAAGATGCATACAAAATAATGTGATTTTCTATAAAATCATAAACTATTAAATTACATTATTCCTACAGAATTTCTCTCTAAATTCCAGAATTAGTACTATTTTTTCTTCATAATAAGGATTATCTTCATATTTTTGTACTTTCAGACTCAAAACATGAGTTTCATCCAGTATATATTTTCTTAAAAATGAAACATGAAATGCATCTTATGTCTAAGTTAAACGATGAGGCTAGGAGTATGAAATATATCCCAGTCTCTTAAATATTTTATATGATCTGATAAATTATAGGCTCATCTTTCCTTATTTTCAAAAACATTTCAATCCTTTCCAAGGATATATTTTAGGGAAAATATAGTTGCAAACCATAAAAGAATGATCATTCATTTGGTTATGTATATTACATTTATTCATGATATGTGCTACCATGATTCCCAATTGAATCATATTTACCTATTAAACTATATATTTTATTAGTTCTATTCCTAAAAGTTTCCCCTCAATGAATTTATCCCAACGGGATTGACTCTGAAACTTCTTTTCATAATATTCCCCAAAATGAGCCATATGAATTCTAGATTGAAAACCATTTCTATAAGAAAATTCATCTAAATAGGGATGATTATATGAAATTCCCTTGTAATCTAATAAGAATTATAATAACATTTTCTTCATTACACTAATTTGTTTCTCTAAAAATCCATCAGATTTAGTGTGAAAATACATATTGAAAATTAACTCAATACCCAAAATATACAGAAGGCTCCTTCAAAAAGTTTTTGTTAACTAAGATTATGAGATGATACAATAAATAGTGAGACTTAATGAAACCAGAATATATATTTAATATAATGTGTTGAAGAACAATCTAAATACATATTATATTTAATAGGTAAAAAATTAATAGATTTATTCAGTAGATGAATAATAAAAAAAATTCATTATTACTACAAATTTCCTTGGTAATATTACCATGAAATCAATAGATATATTCTCCCATTTCATTTCAATTACTCATAATAGTTGTTGAATCCTCTTAATTAGTTTCATATCTGATTTTACATATTGAGAATTTAATCATTCCATGTTAAATTTAGAATAATATTTCTTAATTCCAATGCATCAATAATATTCTTGACATCTCTATGCATCATTGAACATCAAGCATGAACATTAAATGTAGAGCTATGATCTTTACTCAACAATTCATTCTTTATATGAGATATATTTGGGAAACATATCATATTTCAATAATTTAATGTCTCTGATTTTTCTATATATTCATTCAAAATATTATTTGTAATTTTTCTATAGCTAATCACTGAGACGATGTGATATTTCGAGGCTCGTTGAGCCCATAATGTTTTTTGAAATATATTTCAATTAGGTGTTTATTTTTGGGAAATTTTGGAGAAATTGTATATTTGTTTTGGATCCTCGTTCATTATTCTAATGGAAATGAATCAAGGCCAACCATAATATAAATTAGGGTCATTCCCCACTTGTGTTTCTCCATTTTATTCCATGTTTCATAATTCATTCATCTGTAGTGTTAATTTTAACTAGTAGTATGATACATAATTGATGAAGAATCATTCCACATCTATTTCATGGAACATCAGATTGATATCAATGATCCAATATTAGATCGTAGTTGAGATCGACATGAGATGATGGTGATGAAGGATTGGAAAAGTGGGTGCTTGTTGTCAGACCATATGATGATAGTATAGTTACGAGAAAATTACCAAAAAATATGGATAACCAAAAATCAAATCACTGATGATGATTGAGCATAGTCAACCTAGATATGAAATCCATAGTAGGGGTTTAGGGTGGACTTGGAAATGTTGACAATTGATATTGAATATGCATGAATTGCATATAGGTTCTATGAAATTCCTCACTACATAGAATGTAATGTATGAACACTCACTATGTATATGGACCTGGTTATGGTTATAGGGTTCCTTATGATGTGAATTATAACATATTCTATGACCCCTATCAAACTACATGTTAATCCAATAACACGACATGTGACTCAATTTGAAAACTCAATGCGTATCAGGGAGGATACACTTTTTTAAATACACAGACAATTCTATCCATAAAAGAACATGAAAAAATGAACACAATCATATTATTTCGTACATGGGGTTGAAAACACCTTATACTCAGACACCAACACAAGAATAGGAAATGAAACTGTTGGGGCCAAAAATATTCGAAGAAAGGAGAGAAGAAAAAGAGGCCCCGCGCCCTGCCTCGCGGAGCCCCGACGCGGAGCCCCCCAAGATCACTGGTCGCCGCGAAGCAAAGGAGGTGGTAGTGCTCCGCGGAACATCCTGACGTTCGCGAACGCACTGCGAAGCAGAGGAGGTGGTACCGCTCCGCAAACGCCCTGACATTCATGAACCCGCCGTGAAGGAGAAGAGGCAGTACCCCTCCGCAAATCTGGTTGACATTCGCGACTCGCCGCGAAGCAACCGAAGCCCCCTTCATGTCGCGTGAGCTCTGCTTCATGGAACCCCTTTCCTATAAATACCGAGATCCCCCTGAGCTCTCTGGACGGACAATCCGACCTTTCAGTTTCTCAGCTCCCAAATCGGAAAGCACTCATCGCTTTGGGAATCATGAGCTTCGTGAGGATTTTTGCTTCGCGAGACGCCTCCGCCTTGTCTCGTTTTGATCCCCTCTTCTGAGAGGGATGCCCTTCGTGAATCCTAATGGCATTCATGAAGGAAGGGGATCCCCAAGGGGACCCGGGTAGTCACGGAGCATTTATGCTTTGTGAAACACCAACCCTGGACACATGATCCACATTCCAAGGCAGGGTCTTTATACTTCGGGAAGCAAACTGCTTCACAGCACCTTGCTTTGTGATGCACCTATGCTTTGCGAGGTAGTGCTCCGTGAACACACTTCCACTTTGTCAAGCACCCCCCACTCACACCTCTACCCCATGCTAAGTCCAAGGAACTCCACTTCGCAAAGCACACCCCTTCGCAATTGCTTTCCACTATGCAAAGCAACCGAGCTCTGTAAGGCCCCTGCCCGTGGACACCTCAGCTTGGAAATTTCTCTTCTCGTGCGACCCTCCAGGTTTCCACGATGTGATTTCAAAATCCCCTGGACGATACCACCCGTATCATTGCTTCGCCTAATGCTTCTTTTCATAGGCATGCTAATGGATATTTCTTCTTCCCATAGCCACGCTAATGTGGACCCCTCGATGGTTCGCTCTACAACCCTCCTTCTATACGGCCTTGCTGATGCCTTCCCTTCCCCAAGGGGTAGAGGGTACCAGTTATGTAAGTCCTAGTGGTTAGGAGTAAATCCACCTTATCCAAGCTGTAGGACATTAAACTTCCAAGCACCTCGTCCTCAACACATGACGTTAAACTGTGACCTGACCCCATGCCTCGCGCGTAGGGTCCCCCCAGCTCGGACATTATTTAGTCCCCCTTCTCCCTACAGGGGATGATATCCTCCTTCTAGGAGTGGAGTTTGTCCACAGGGAAGGGAAACCACCTTGGTGTAAGCCCCCTAGTCCCTCTTGCGGAAGGTAGAACCCATGCACCTTTGTACTTCCTCACCGCTAGGGCCAGCAGAGGGCATGATAGGGAACGAGGCACCTCATTCCTTCGGTCCAAAATCCCTCTCCCTCTGCGCTTTGCCACACTTTGGGCCTCCATCCTGGAGTAAGTCCCTGCACCATGGGCCACCTAATGGGTAAGCCCCTCTTCGCTTCTCACGGACGTACCCTTAGAGACATGATCTCCAGGTCTTTGCTACCTCTTGTTTCTCACACTGAGCACGACTCACGTGGGATTAGAGTAAGCATCGACCATGAGAAGAGAAGAGGGGATTATGCATTAAAGTGTATACCCGAACTACAGGGACTTTGATCCATATCAAGGCATGGTACGTAGGAAGCATCTCCGAGGTTCAAGCCCATCATACCTCAGACCAAGGTCCTTCTTCAGTTCGGTTCGCCGACACTGATATCCAAACCCGAACTATGGGGAATTTGATCCAAGTCAGGGAGTGGTACGTAGGAAGCCTCACAAGGTTCAATCCCTCCACCCGGTTGTTTCTTTACGTCGGGTTCCACCCTTGTCCCGCATGACGTTAAACTACATTTCAGTCCAGCGGTAAGCCGTTGTCACTAACCTGAACTATGTGGTCCTTGATCCATGTCAAGGCATGGTACATAGGAAGCCTTCCTGAGGTTCAATCCCACCATCCACTTGGGCCAAGGTCCTTTTTCACGTCGGTTCTCCGACACTCCCTTGTCCAGCATGTTGTTAAACTGTATTCGTCCAACATGACGTTAAACTGTATGCCCCCATCCAGCATGATGTTAAATTGTATATCCGAACTATGGGGACTTTGAACCATGTCAAGGCATGGTACGTAGGAAGACTCTCTGAGGTTCAAGCCCATCATCCCTCAGACTAAGGTCATTCTCCAGGTCGGTTCTCCGACACCCATATCCATACCCGAACTATGAGGGCTTTGATCCATGTAAATGCATGGTACGTAGGAAGCCACACAAGGTTCAATCCCACCACCCGGGTGTTTTTTTACGTCGGGTTCCACCCTCGTCCCGCATGACGTTAAACTACATTTCAGTCCAGCGGTAAGCTGTTGTTACTAACCAGAACTACATTGTCTTTGATCCATGTCAAGGCATGGTACATAGGAAGCCTTCCTGAGGTTCAATCCCACCATCCACCTAGGCCAAGGTCCTTTTTCACATTGGTTCTTCGACACGCCCTCATCCAACATGACGTTAAACTCTATTCGTCTAGCATGACATTAAATTGTATGCCCCCGTCTAGCATGACGTTATACTATATACCCAAACTAAGGGGACTTTGATCCATGTAAAGTCATGGTATGTAGGAATCCTCTTAGAGGTTCAAGCCCATCATCCCTCGGACCAAGGTCCTTCTTCACGTCGGTTTGCTGACACCCATATCCATACCCAAACTACGGGGACTTTGATCCATGTCAAGGCATGGTACGTAGGAAGCCTCTCTGAGGTTCAATCCCATCATCCCACGGACCAAGGTCATTCTTCACGTCAGTTCATCGACATCCATATACATACCCGAACTACGAGGACTTTTATCCATGTCAAGGCATGGTACATAGGAAGCCTCACAAGGTTCAAGCCCACCGCATGGTTATTTCTTTACGTCGGGTTCCACCCTCACCTCGCATGACGTTAAAATACATTTCAGTCCAGCGATAAGCCGTTGTGACTAACCTGAACTATGTGGTCTTTAATCCAAGTCAAGACATTGTACGTAGGAAGCCTTCCTGAGGCTCAATCCCACCATCCACCTGGGCCAAGGTCCTTTTTCACGTTGGTTCTCTGACACGCCCCTGTCCCGCATGACGTTAAACTGCATCCCAATCCAGCGGTAAGCCATTGTGACCCTGCCATCTATTTGTTCTGACACCCCTTCGTTTCAGCTCAGTAGTCTCTTTTCCCAAACTACATGGACTTTGATCCATGTTAAGGCATGGTACATAGGAAGCCTCTCCGAGGTTCAAGCCCGTCACCCATCGGACCAAGGTACTTCTTCACGTCGATTCTCCGGCATCCAATATGAACTATGTGGTCTTTGATCCATGTTAAGGCATGGTACTTAGGAATCCTCACAAGGTTCAAGCCCAAGACCTGGTCATTCCGACCTCATTCAAGACGGTTCTTCCATCACCTTGGGTAGCCTAGCGTGTAAGCCCCACACATCCATTCTGAACTACGCGGACTTTGATTCCCTGCCACAGGGATACGTAGGAAGTATCTTCGAGACTCAATCCCAACACCATTGTCATCTCCACGATGGCTCTATTTTATTCCTCCCTCCACTTCGTGCAGTTTTCCATCACCCATCTTGATCCTTACTCGGGCTGCCACATCCCGATGAGATCATACCACCCCATTCCACTCCACAGCATTCGGGAAGCCACCCACGGGCTGGCTCCGATATCAGTGTTCCCTCAAGAGGGTTTCCTCAATCTAATCCACTCTAGCTAGTGTTCTGATCATCCCGATTCATCTTCTCTAGATGTTAAAATTGCGGCATACCCTGTGTTAAACATGGGAAGCTGAGGAAAAACTCAGATACATGACTATGGAATATGATTCCCCGTGCTTGATGTGGGATTCCTCGGGCTTCTGTGCCCTCTATAAGCCCTATAATAAGGGAAAAAAGACAAACACGCCAATTACCCAGAATTCAGACATGTTAATGATGCCTCGATGTAACTACTCCCCCAATTGAAGGTTGCTTCCCTGACTGGACCCCTTGGAATGTCCTGAAAAAAGCAATGTAATTAACCGTCGTCCATGGAAACATGGTACTAGGAAGAGTTTCACGAACAACGTATTAAACCGATGAGGGGGACCCAGACTAGGTAACGAGTTCTGAGGAGGAATCCACGGAAGGAAGAACCGACTTACCATCATCCTGTTTCGATCAAGGAGTAGACGTCTTTGAATAAGGAGCGGATGCTACCCGCCTTTGGAAAGTGGGAATGCGGGGTAACAAAAGTCGTTCCTGTCGTGCCCCAAAGCGGATGGATGCGTGTGCCCCGGCAAAAGTGTAGGAAATAGAAATGGTGATCCCGATGTGAAGTTCTTCTCCTCAATATGGAGATTAGTAGCGCTCGAAACATCGGTAGATTGACGTGTCACTGGATCCAGATATCTGGTGCCGGGTCCCGCCAAGAAAATAGTGGGCCTGGCGTGAAGCTCACCAGATGTTGGGGTAGTAGAACGTGGGAAATTCCATTCTGCAACGTTGTTGGCATAGATCTCTCTTACCAGCCATGGAAGACGGAATGACATTGGGGCACTGGTTATCGATTTCTTTTCCTCGCAGTGCTGATGAGTTAATCTCCCTACTTCTCAAGAATCAGGTTGCTTCTACAAGGACATGATCGCCGCCCACCCGCCTACACATGGGCAAAGGAAATACCAGCACAGCCAATCTGTGTGGCTCCACTACTGACACAACGATGTATGCATACACAAACATGGGGTGCCCATGCTCCCTCTCCCCATCGGAAGTCATCCAACGAAGGGTGATTAACGACCTTGTACGTCATTATGAGGAGGGTATAATCCTGACCCAGGATATGGACCACCTAGACCTGGAGGTGTCCAGGCCCTGCCATCAACACCACCCCTGAGGGCCACGTAGGGAGCCCCTGCTCCCCACCCCAACATTCAATCATTTCGGGAGCCTGTCCCTGGAACACCTTGACGACTCCATGTCTTACGCTGATGAGGTGGGTGATGTCTGGCTCAGCCCGGTCAGAGTCTCGATCCAAGGACTCTAAGAAAGGGCCCCCACTAAACTGCGTCAGTGCCGCTGTTCAGCCTTTCCAGAGGAGCAGGTAGGCTATGCCCCTGCACCACCCGCACCGGCTCGCCTGACCCGACGCCAGCGTTGGGCCCGAGATGAGGACACCCGCCAAGGGGAATTAACGTCGATAACTACTATGGCCCGAGCCACCACCGACATATATCATGAAGTCCCTGAACACACTGAGCAGGAAACTCCTACACCCGACCGGGATCGGGGCCCCAACCGCCCCACCGGCAGGCTGGGATGACTCTCCAGGTCGCAGGCCTGAGTGGTGATCGCCACGAACCAGTCCATGGTGATGTCACCCCATACAGAGGCCCTCCCTATACTATCACCACTCCACATAGTGTGGGCCTTCCCTACTCTGAAGTTTGTCATGGAGGTATGCCCTGTGCTACCCCAAACCTGAATGAAGACTTGCCCCATGGCAGTGACACTCGACGCAAAAGTCTCTCCCGTGCCCACCACACCGGGTATGGAGTTCCTCCGGCCCCCGACCGTCGATGTGAAGACATTACCCATCTGGTACCTCTTCAACATGGGGATCCTCCCTACTTCCTCTCTGCAGTTGGTGAAGGTCCTACCCACCCTTCCAACCAGAGGGGTGAAGGCCAACCTCCCTCCACCCGCACCAAGCATGGAGGTCCTCCCCATGCCCCCGCTAGTTTCAACGGTGGTTTTTCCTGCTCAGGTGCTATTCATGGAGTTCCTACCCATGTTCCCTTTGACATTTTCCCTGGTGCCCCTCGCACCCTGGCTGCCTCATGTGGAAGTCCTCTCCGCCCTGGAGTCGTCACGACCCCAAGGCTATATGTCGGGAATCAGCCTTGTCCTGAGGAGCCATCTAGGGGTAGGAGGTCGAGTCACCACAGCCACCAAAAGAATCTTGGGGAGGCCTGGGCGGAGATCAAACCAGCCCACTTATCGGATTCTAAAGCAGAATGTGACTCAGTAGTGGAACCCTCCCCTCATTCATCTGTGTCAAGGACTGGGGTAGGACGAAGGCGTGTCAGCCTCATCCTTCCAGAATGTGAAGTCTATCGGATTCCCTCCTCTCTTAGCAGGTAAATCCAAGAGGAGGAAATTGTGGGAATCTCACAGGTTTTGACCATACAGTCACCACCATCATCACCAGAAGCACCTTCTTCCTCGACCAGAGATCACGGAGAGCTATTTTGGGGACCGATGGCGGTTGAGCAACAACGTGACCCATTGCCAGTAACCGTGATCCCTACACCAAAAGTTGTGGCTATCAGCCCATCATATCGTGACATTGTGGTCAGTTCACCGCACTCTTCGGAGGATGGCCTGGAGTTCGGCGGCCAGTCGGCTGGTTCGCCATATTCTCCACCACCCAGCTTACTATCCCAGCAGTCTGCCTCAGTACCGCTACTGGTTCCTCAGCCACCTCTAGTTGAAAAGTGGGGAAATACGGGGCCAGACCCTGAATCTGAGCCCAGGAGAGTCTGGAAAATTCTTGCGGAAGATCATTTCCCAGAGAAGTTCTGGCCGGCAGAATCATCAAATTTTCATGCACCAGAATCCCTCACCCCGGAGGAAGTCGAGTGCATCTGTCAAACCCTATGGGTGACGCACTTCCATCTTCGTTACGATCAGGCGGTGTACCCCAGGAGCCAAGTGCACTTTGAGGAAATCGGTGAGCAATTTTGTCTGGTTGATTTTACCACACTCCCTGTGGCCCAGCGCTCTGAATCACCAGGTCACCAGAGAACCCTCCAACAAAAATGCATTCAGAGTTTCAAGTTACTCCACAAAATCATCAGGGAAGCTACCCCCCTTGTGCAAGTCCATGGATGGGGATAGTATGTCGCCCTCCTCTTCAGTACTATCTGGCGGTAGCCTGATTCGTTATGCGACATTGAGGACATGCCCCCAAGAAGGGTTGCGGTCCACATGGCTGATATAGTGGACAAGGAGGACGGGTTGTAGTTTCTCGATGGAGACTTACCCCCTGAAGGTGTACCACCGCTGCTGGACCCATCAGGGAGAATTACTCGTCTGCAAAGGAACCTTCTAGGCCTCCCTGCGCCGACCGAGTCACTGGTACTCAGTTGGAATGCCGGTAATGGTAAATAACATGTCGGAACCTTCAAGCACTCTGACCCATCAGCCTCAGTACAGAATACGGATGAAGACCCTGAAAAGGCCGCGTTGTGCCAGCAACTTGCTGAGCAGAAGAGTCTGGTCGATGAACTCCTAGCCGAACACGCTATTGAGAGGCGACCCGAATATGGTGATCCTAAGCTTGGGTAGCAGGGGTAGGAACAATTTCCCCCTGATGAGATGCCTCTAGGAAAACCTGATCATGCTACTCCCACAAATAGGGCAGAAGTCAGAACTCATGGCAAGAGGGCGTGATATATCTCACCAAACCCTCCTAAATGGAGAGGTAATCCGAGGAATCCATCCCGGGTTCCCCCAGCCGCCCCGCGGGCCGTTCTTCCAGTCGCTCCCCGAGTCGTTGAAGCCAAATACCATGTTGAAGAGCCTAGCAACACACTCTTGGTTAGGGATCCCCTTTAAGACAAGGACCCCCACCCAGATGATCCTATAGTGGCACTCATCATCTGTCTCGAGGCGTTGGAAACACAGCAGGTGGCAGTACCATCAGATGGAAAGCCCTGTCCTGTGTGGGTGGATGATATGCCTGCACCTCCGGGTTTTGGGAATCCCACTTTCTCTCCCTTTAATGGGACAGGTGACCCACCGCAGCACTTGGCTCACTTATCCTCCAGGTGTGGCCCCATGTTGGGAACCCCAGCACAGTAGGAAGCTGCCAAGCTCCGATGATTTGTGCAGACGTTGGAGGGCCCTTCATTCGTCTGGTACAGCCAGCTCCCTATCAGATCAGTGACCGGCTAGGAGGATCTCTTCCAGCAATTCCTATAGCAGTTCATCTCCACTACGTAAAAGACCAGCATCACAGACCTCTTCAAGTAAAAACAAAGGCCTGATGAGTGAGTCGTGGACTTTATCGCCCGGTGGAAGTGGCTTACATACTCCCTCAACAAGCCACTGACTCAGGAGCAATTGTTGACGATGTTCATAAGGAATGTAAAAACAGAACTAGTTCCTTCCCTAATCACTTAGAACTACCCCAGGGGGTTCTGGGACTTCTCAGATAAGGCCCACCGCCTCGAGGAAGCTCTGCAAAAGGCTAGTCAGGCACGTCTACTGCCCCCTATGAACACAGCCAGGAGGGCTTCTAGAGCCAAACCCACTACGGTGGCCCATATAGAGGCCCCCAGGCAGCTAGAATTACTGCCAGTGGAACAGGCTCCAAAACCCCACAGAGGCCCTCCACCTCAGGCACAACCTCCTGCCCAACAGCGACCGCCTCAAAACCGATAGGTTCCCCCGCGCAATGCGCCACCACCGCCTAGGCGGGACAATCAGGCTCCGCCTCCTCGGAAGGCCCCTTCGGCCCCTCGTTAGGGCTAGGCTCCTAGAGCCCCCTATTTGGAAAGAAGGCACCAGACTTACTCGTTTAACGAGAATCAGGTCCTCAGTTACTTCCGTAGCGCCCTAGAGCAGGGGATTGTGCGCTTACCCGAGTGCAGAAGGCCGGAAGAGGCTAATCTCACCGATCACCCCAACTACTGCCCCTATCATCAGATCCGGGGGCACACCCTCAAGTAGTGCTATGTGTTTAAAGAATGGATCCAAGACCAGGTCGACAACAACATAGTCAGGTTGGGATCATCCCTGACACAAGTGGCGGGTGTCTTTGTAAGGTCAGAAAGTGGTAGCGATAATGAAGGCTAGTGTCAGCAGGTTCCCAACCATGGGTCCTAGAAGTACGATGACTACATGGCCCATAAAACCGTCTCCCATGCCCATGGTATCATTTGGGCATGTCTGAATCAGCCAAATCCTTTAGAAAATGCGACCAGTACCTATGCGTCGTCGTCTCAGCCGACCTCTTCCTAAAAGGGCAAGTAGCGGCGGCGCAAGAAGAAGCAACGCGCTCCACCACTGTCACCATCATCCCGCACTCTTGGTGACTTCATACCCCCTAATATGGTGATTCCTCCTAGAATCCGCCCAGTGGTGGATGATTCGTCAAGCGACAGTCAGGGGTACGCTTCGGTTAATACCATGGAGCTGGTAAATCCCTATATGACTCTCGATGAGGGGGAATTCCAGGCGAGGCTCCCCAACGTCCCCAGTAGACGTCAACATCAGCGGAACCGCAGCCACGTGGGTCATCAAGGCACGTCAGCGGGAGCTTTCATCCAGGTCGTGCATGCTACTAAAACCAGACAGTAGTCTTAGCGTAGAGCTCAGCACGCGCAACCTCATCTGGTGCCCTTAGATCTACCTCCACTGCCGTTTGTGCTACTAGATCGGGAAGAGTTGTCTCGTCCGTACCACGGCCAGTCTTTCCCTGCTACAAGACAATCTCATTTGTCCAGTCCTCATCCAGCAGCTAATCTCCAGGAATCAACCAGTAGGCAGTGGGATATACCCAGTACCAGCCAGCCGCCGGTCCAGCCGGCAGGGCCCGTCGTGCCTCCAATTGCTGAGCGACCTCTTATAAGCAGAGGCTTGTGTTTGGCACAGAAGTATGATGTTCTTAAGCACCTCATCGGCATTCCAGTGAGGCTTTCAATCCTTGAGGCTCTTCGCCTATCATCTGAAATGCATGAGGCACTTGCCGAGGCCCTAAGGAGCCCCCTCCAGTTTGAGATAGAGGTAGCAGCTGCAGAAGCCTTCCACGCTGAGGAAATTGAGAACGTCGAAATCCAGGCAGTTATCTCATTCTCCGGTGAAGAAGAATACCCTCCTATAAAAGGGAACATTCACCCACTATACATCACTAGCTAGTTCAATGGTGTGGAAGTCCGCTGCTATCTTGTTGACACAGGTTATGGGATTAACGTAATCCTGACTCAGACACTGCGGAAGCTAGGTTTGTCTGAGGATAATTTAACTCCCTCCGACCTCAGAATCCAAGGATATGACAGGACCGAGAAATCCCCGGTCGGCAAGATCCATTTGAAGACCCAGTTCGGTGGCCTAATTTCTAGCACCAAGTTCATGGTTGTCTACCTGGACATCGCATACAACGCATTGATGGGCAGGCCATGGCTCCATCTGCATGCAGCGGTCCCTTCGTCGTATCACCAATGCCTCAAATACTCCCTCAATGGTCGAGTAATCATTCTCCAAGGAGATGCATCTCCTTTTTCCTCTTGTGAAGCCTGATATCTGGACGATGACTATTACAAGAGAAAGGATAAGAAAATCCTGGAAAGTGAGGATGAACCCGCCCTGGTCACAAGTGATCCATGGGCAGGTCTGGAATACACCTACATCTTCCCGATCCATCGTTTGGAGGGCACGACCCCCCGACATGGGGTAGTGTTTTGTTTTTTCGGGTACAAGAGGAAGGCATATTCCCATGTCCAAGTGACGGCAGAAAATCACCTCATATTCCGACACCAACCAGGATCAGGTGATCCCAGAACCTCCTACTCTTCTACGGTATCGGGACATCAGGCCCATGGCAACGATGGTACGCCATACATGTCTCTTACACCTGGCTAAAATCAACTGGCTCAATCCGACGCATCGTTATTGCTTTGATGTCATCAAGCATGGACCCTTGGGCTGAAGGCTAGATGTGATAGGATCGACTACCTTCATCGTCGTGGTCTCAGTGGCATTTGAGTCTCCTGGAGTAATGACCATTGCCGCTCAACCCGACACCATTCCCCCATCAGAGTCTAGTGGCTCAGAAACAACTCCCCTTGAAAAAGATCCCTCCAAAAGTGGATAAGAGGATCTGGAGGATGCTCCCCCTACCTTTGAAGAAGGAATCTCTACCACGGTCGATGAACTGGTATAGATGAACCTCAGAAGCGAGGCCGATCCGCGATCCACATTGATCAGTGCCACCATGTCCCTCAAGGAGCAGCAACAGTACACAGACTTTCTCAAACAGCACCGTGACGTGTTTTCCTGGAGTTATGATGAGATTCCAGGACTAGATCCCTAGGTATTCATCCATTTCCTTGGTCTCCCGACAAACCATCGCGGGTTCAAGAATCCTCCCAAGAAAATGAACCCTTCTCATGGTGCCAGGGTTGAGGCCGAATTTGACAAACTTATAAAATCCAACTTTTCCAAGGAAGTTTAGTACCCCAGGTGGCTTGCCAACATTGTGCTTGTCAGGAAGAAGAACGGGTAGATTAGAGTCTGCATCGACTTCTGCGATCTCAACTTCCATTGTTTGAAGGATGATTTTCCCATTCCAGTGATAGAGTTTTTGATTGATGCCACAACCGGGTTTCAAGCCCTCTCCTTCATGGATGGGTATTCCGGGTACTACCAGATCTGGATAGCCCCCGAAGATGTGGAGTCCACTGCCTTCAGGGCTCCCCAAGGTAGTTTTTGTTAATAGGTTATGCCCTTCGGTCTGGAGAATGTGGGTGCCACCTATCTGCGGGCCATGCATCACATATTCAGGTCGATTCTCGGGACACTGGTGGAATGCTACGTGGATGATCTGGTGGTCAAATATCGCCAGCACTAGGACCATCTCAAGGACCTTGAGAAAGTGTTTGGATTCCACCGTCTCTACCACCTGAAGATGAAACTGCTGAAGTGTGCCTTCGGGGTCACCTCCAGAAAGTTTATTGGCTTTGTTGTCAGGTACCGAGGCATCGAGATCGACCTGGAGAAGATCAAGGCCATAGAACAAATGCCACTCCTGAGCAATATCTGGGAGCTTCGAGTTCTCCAAGGCCACTTAGCATATATACGCCGTTTCATTGAGAATCTGGCTGGAAAGTGTAAGCCATTTTCCCAGATCATAAAGAAAGGTGCCACCTATGAATGGGATGAAGAGTGTCAGACCGCCTTCGAGGAAATCAAGCAGTATCTGCTCCAACCTCCATTCTTGATGTCACCCGTCTTTGAAAATCCGCTGGTCCTTTACGTGACTGCCCTGGAATGGACCCTCGGCGCACTTCTCACCCAGAAGAATAATGAGGGGATGGAGAACAACCTCTACTACCTCAGCTGCATGCTCCTCAATACTGAGACCAGATAATCCCCCATCGAAAAGAGCTGCCTGGTGCTCATGTTTTCCGTACAGAAATTACGGCACTACTTGCAGCACCACGAGGTATAGCTAGTCTCTCGGGTAGACCCGTTGAAGTACATCCTGAATAGACCTATGTTGACTGGCCGACTAGCATGGTGGGAGGTGATCCTCCAGCAGTTCAACATCAGTTTCGTGCCTCAGAAGGCTATCAAAGTACAGGCATTGGCAGACTTCCTAGCTGCCCACCCAACATTCGTAGATCAGTCCCTGGACCTGGATTTTCTTGATGAGGCAATCCTATCAGTCGATCATGTCATCTCATGTTGGAAAATGCACTTTGACAGTGCCTCTTGGAGCCCCACCAGTAGAAGGTTCAATGATCCAATGCTCAACCGAGTAGGTTTGGGTATCGTCTTCATCACCCCGGTACAAGCCGTTTTTCCATACTCATTCTTGTTGTCAGAAGGCTGCACCAACAACGAGGCAGAGTATCAGGCTCTCATCACCAGCCTTGAGCTGGCCCTTGAGATTGACATACCCCACCTACATGTGAAAGGGGATTCCGAACTAGTTATCAAGCAGGTCAATGGAGACTATGTTGTTAGGAAGCCAGAGCTCGTACCATTATTAGAGTGCACCCTCCGTCTACTAGCCTAGTTCCCTTCTCGACCAGAGGTTAACCATGTCCATAGGTCACAGTACAGTCAAGCAGACGCTTTGTCCGGCTTAGCTGCGTCACTCGCAGAACCTGAGCAGGATGATCTGATTATACATGTGGCACACCGGAGATTCGTCACCCCCGTCACCCCAGAGAATGACGACGACCTGTGGGTAAGCCATCTTACCACCAGATCCTCTACGTCAGGGGTCCCAGGTTCTTCAAATGCAATGGTTGAGGCCACTCCTAACTAGAGGGCACCTTTTGTCGAGTACCTCCAAAATGGTTGCCTCCTGGGTGATCGGGCCGAGCGTGAGTGAATCCGACGCCGCACACTGCAATTTACCCTCCAGAGTGGTCCCAATCTTGAGAAGATCCTCTATAAGCGGGGATTCGATGGTGTTATCCACCATTCAATTCAAGGAGTTCAGATTTCTTAGGTCATGAAAGAAGTTCACGCCGGTTCCTACAGTGCCCACCAGGCTGGGCCCAAACTGTCCCATCAGATCTGGAGGTTGGGGCACTTCTATCCCTCTATGATCCATGATTATATTGATTTTTCCAAGAGATTCCACGTGTGCCAAGTTCATTTTAACTTTCTACATCGACCGCCAGAGACTCTTCACTACACCAAGTACTCTTGGCCATTTGTGGTATGGGGAATCGATGTCATGGGACCATATACACCAATGACAGCTCGCTAGTGTAGATTCATCCTGACTGCTACAGATTTCTTCTCCAAGTGGGAGAAGGTAGTTCCACTCAAAGAGGTCAAGTCACGTTCCATTGTTGACTTCATGAGCTCCAATACCGTCCACCGGTTTGGGGTCCCTCACGCTGTCCTCACCGATAACGGCACCAACTTCCAAGCAGCCGAGTTAAAGAAATTGTACTCCAAATACAATATCTGTTTGAACCATACCTCTCACTATCATGCGTAAGAAAATGGACAGATCAAGGCATTCAAAAAAATCCTCTATAACATTATACAGAAGATGGTTGTTCAGAATAAGAAAATTTGGATGGACAAGCTCCCCAACGCCCTCTGGGCATATCGGACGACGACTCGTAATTCCACCCAGGTGACTCCATATTCCCTAGTGTATGGGGCTGAGGCCATCCTTCCCATCAAGATCCATCTTCCATCATTATGCACTACAGTCTATGACTAGAAGGTGCCAGATAAGGTGGCTGAAATCCATCTAGCTGAATTGGAAGCACTGGATGAGAACAGTCTTCGTGCCCTGCACAATCTGGAAAGGCATCAGAATAAGATATCCAGAGTATTCAACAAGAAGGTTTGCCTTCGCTCTTTTCTGCAATGCGAACTGGTGTTGGCCCTCCGAGCGCCAATGATCCCCGGTAGGAAACCACCCAATCTGGAGCCCAAATTGGAAGGACCTTACATCATTCATAAGGTTTACCCAAACAGAGCATACTCCCTGGAGACCATGGACAATGAGCGCATAACTCCTCCCACCAACGCCAAGTTCCTCAAGCAATACTTTTCCTGAGCCCCATGGTCCTGCACGACCTTAAACTATACAGTACCTCATGACCCTAAACTGCACCCTAGTCCTGCATGACTTTAAACTGCAACATCATCTGGCATGATGTTAAAACTACATCATCGTCTGTCATAACATTAAACTACTCAATATCATCCTACATGACAATAAACTGCAAAATGGTCTGAGCTCTATGACCTTAAAATAAGATCTCCTTTGTCCTCACTGTAAGAAGTTAAACTGCAAGCCAGTCAGGCCTTCTTGGCCGAGGCCCAGCCTTAGGCCCCTTGGCCCCCCACGGCTTAGGTTCTCTTGCATTATTGTACAGTGTGGTGTGGGGTTATGTCCTCATTCACATCGGGTTATTCACCGTACCGTACATATACCCATATTAAACTACATCTCGTCCCGCATGACGTTAAAATACGCTTATAAAACTATGTATGGCTTGATTCCCATCCTAATGGGATACATAAGAATGCTCAGACGTCCCGTCTTGAGCCCATCCCGAGCTCTTCTCTTTGACTGTACCCCCTGGGTATGGTTTCTTTGGAGGGTCCTCGCATGATGAGGAGTAGGCTTCCTTAGCCCCACTCATGCAAGGATTATAATGGTCGCACTATGTGCCCACTCCCATTCTTCTATCCTCCCACGTCTTCACTACACGACGTTAAACTTCATGGCCTTCAAGAACTATGTATGGCTTGATTCCCATCCTCATGGGATACATAGGAACGCCCGGACATTTCGTCTGTTGGCCCAGCCCAAAAGCCAAAATCTTCCCCTCGGGTAAATACATATGGAAGGGTGCACACTTTTTCCCCAATTTATGTCGATCAAGCCTCGACCCAGATGTACATTCCCCTGGAGATGTTCGCCACTTTTGTAAATGGGTACAGCTATGTTTCACCCGCTTTTTGACTGGGATTTCATCACTTTTCTCATCCGGAAGGGCCCCTGAATGGTATGGATGCTCGGCCTAAGGGACCTCTTACCATTTGAGGCCAACACCCTCGAGGATGTCGAGCAATAAGCCGATATGAGTCTTGCATTTAGAATACGGTCAGTGGTCGATGCTCATTTGTTTCTCCCATATCAGGTCACCTTAGGGACACTATGTTTCGAACATGGTCCACATTTGTCCTGGATCTTCAGGTCCACCCCAAGATGTCCCAAGCATCGAGTGCAGTGGTTCGTTCTGCCCCATCCCGAAGCAACAAACTTCCCTCCGAGTGGTGCCAAAAGTCGATCCCTTGGCCTCGATTCTCTTATGGGAGTATACGGCGTGGTTACTTGCAATTCCATACACATTCCCTGGCTGAGGCTCCGCCTCGGGCCATTTGGCCTTCTTGGGCCCCTAGCCTAGGTACTCTATGATGGGTTTGTGTCGTGTGGTGTGGGGTTGTGTCCTCATTCACTTCGGGTTACCCGCCATACTGTACGCATCCCAGGAAGAGACACCTCATCCAGCCTCAGGCCCCTTGTCCTCCTCGGGCCCCTAGCCCTTGTCCTTACTGCAAGACGTTAAACTGCAAGCTAGTCAGGACTTCCTAACCAAGGCCCAGCCTCATGCCCCTTATCCATCTCAGGCCCCATGGCCCAAGTCCTTACTCGAAGTGTGTGGTGTGGCATGGGATTATGTCCCCATTCACGTCGGGTTACTCGTCACGTCGTACACCTCCTCTGTACAGGGAGCCCTATTCCCCGACCTTCGTCCTCTCTGTAAGATGTTAAACTACAAGTAGGACAAGCCTTCCTGACCAGAACCCAACTATCAGGCCCCTTGGCCTTTTTGGGCCCCCCTGGCCTAGGTTCTTTCCTACGAGACTATGCAGTGTGGTTTGGGATTACATCCCCATTCACGTTGGGTTACTCATCGCGCCGTACACATCGTCGTTAGGGTATCCATCCCCCTGGGTATCTTCTAGAACTACATGTGGCTTGATTCCTATACTTATGGGATACTTAGGACCAACCAAATGTCTAAGCTTTGGGTCCAACCCCATCTCTCGAAAATCTCCATCCCACCTTGGCCCCTTGGCCTACCTCTCCTGAGCCACTTCGTCGACCCTTTTCGACGGTTCACCAATGTGCCTAAGGGTACTCTAGTTTATGTTACATGGAATTTTGGACTCTACTCGGACACATACACACCCACTTTCCAGGCTTTGTGTTTCCCTTTATTCGGGATGCCATCATCTTTCACACCCGGAGGGACCCCCAAGAACGGCCTGGATACAATGCCCAAGAGCTCTCCTACTGTTACGGGCCAACGCCCCTGAGGGTTTTAGACAACAAATCGATAAAAATCCCGCATTGCAAATATGGTCAGCAGTCTATGCTCATTTTTTGTTCCCACTTCAGGCTAACACGATATGGATACTGCTTTTCCTCCACAGTCATCAGTAATCCTCCATCGCCACGCCAACCTCATTAACCCCAAAATGGCAGTTACACGATTCACATCCTTCTCCATCCTCATCATGTTCAAGTAGAGTTCTTAAACTCTTAGTACTATTCCTTAGTGTGCATTTTCGCGTTAGGGGAACAAATCCACATTAAAGTTGTCCTTCGAGGCCCTGTACCGACTTCCCTTTGATGGAAGTTCTGGGTATTGCAATAAGGATCTTCCTCCCTTGTTTCCCACACTGAGTTTAACTCACGTGGGCTTAGGTATCAGATTGAGGTCTGCGCTTTCTTGGAAAGTTTCCATCCACCCATGGTCCGAGCTCTAAGACCATAAACTAAGATCTCCTCTGAACTGAGTCTGGCTTGATTCCCATCCTCATGGGATACGTAGGAATTCCCAAACCTCCTGTCTTTAGGTCCATCTTGATTTCTGCTAATTCATCTTATCTATCCCACATTTGATACCTTTACTGCGGGACCATGTGGCATGATATGGGATTATTTCCTCATTCATGTCGGGTTCGCAATAGTCGCGCCATGCGCACCCCATTCTAAGAATTAGCCCTCCTATTTCCTTTCCTTCACGACATTAAAAGGAACCCTCCAGAACTATGTGTGGCTTGATTCCCATCCTCATGGTATACATAGGACCACCCTAATGTCTAGAATTTGGGTCCATACCCACCTCCTAGAGATCAACCGATCTCCCCAGTCACCAAGGTCCCTTGGCTTGTCCCTATCCACGAGGGGGATATATAGGTGTGGTATAGGGTTTTTAGCACCATTCCCCCCTTCTCCCAGGAATCATTCATCTCTCGGTTACCCTCAAGTTGAGTCCCTAGACCCCTTGCAGTGGTTCACCTATGTGTTAAGAGTACTCTGGTCCAGGACCAAGAGTGTCAGATTCAACTTGGTCAAGTTCCTTCCACTTGTCAAGCTTTGTGCTCCCCTTCATTCGGGCTACCATCATCTTTCACACCCTGAGGGACCCCCAAGAATGGCTTGGATACCACGCCCAAGGTCTCTCCTACCGTTATGGGCCAACGCCCTTGAGGGCTTCGAACAAAAAATTGATACAAATCACGCATTGAGAACATGGTCAGTGGTCGATGCTCATTTGTTTGTCCCCATTTCAGGCTAATGTGATAGGATGATGTGTTGCGAACATGGTCAACAGTAATCCTTTGTCATCACGCCAACCCATTCAGGCCTTGAATGTTGGTTGCATGATTCATGTTATGTTCCACCCCATCGTGCCCAGGTGGAATCTCAACACTCTTGGCACTATCCCTCAGTCCACCTTTGCACATCAGGGGGATAAAACTGCAATACGGTGTCCTTCGGGGCTCCCAAGGTCCAAGCTCTAAGACAATAATCTAAGATCTTCATTAAAGGCTATGTACGGCTTGATACTCATCCCTAATGGGATACGTAGGGTCACCTGGACGTCTTGTTTTCGGGTCCAACTCAGTTGGGAGCTAGTTTCTCCTGCCCCTTTCCTTCTTACCCCTATTTGGGCCCCTTGGCCCATGGTTATTATCTTGGGACTATGGACGGCGCGATGTGGGATCATGTCCCCATCCACTTCGGTCATGTCTCATGGCACCGTACACATTCCCTGCCTAGAATCGTCTCTGCTACGTCTGCACTGCATGATGTTAAAATGCATGTTTGGTCCTATCACACGACCCTAAACTGTGACATTATTGTCCTGGATGCACGACGAAAAACAGAACTGCATTATAGTGGCCTCATCATAGAGGACATAATGTTGGGTATTGGTCATGTGCCATACTATTTTTCAACTCCTACAACGGCTTGATTCTTATGGCGACACCAGGTATTGCTCCCCTAGGCATGTCGCTTCACAAAAAAACCACCCATTTTAAAGGACAAAAAGATTTATCAAATACCTCTTCTCTTGGTGCGAGGGCTAGACCCACGTGCCTCTTTCATCCTTTTCACTGGCACCTTACTGTGTCGTGCCACCTCCTAAGAACTACGTGTGGCTTGATTCTCATATTTATTAGATATGTAGGAGTGCCCGGGCACTTCCCTGCGGTCCCAGTCTAACTTTCATGTTCGGTCCCTCGACTCAAGCACTTCCCCATATAACACATGGTAAGTAGGGCTTATGTACTCATTCACATCAGGTTTTGTAACCACCTTACCATGTTTCCCCTTCTCTCCTTACCCATACATGGTCTGAGTTCTAAGACCATAAACTAAGATCTCCTAAGAACTGAGTCTGGCTTGATTCCCATCCTCATGGGATATGTAGGAACACCTGTGCATTTTTCTTCAGGCCCAGCTCAACTCTTGTTTTCAGTCCCTTGACCTAAAACCTCTCCCAAGGGGGTTTTGTGGTGTGGTATGGGATTATGTCTTTATCCATGTTGGGTTGTTCATCGCACCGTACACATCCCCGGTTCCCATCCACGCCGGGATTTTGTAATTACCCGCCACGTGCCTCCTGTGTTTCCTTCCATACATGGTCTGAATTCTACAATCCTAAACTAAGATCTCCCTATGGGAAGGGACCCGAATCCGTCTATCTAATACGTATCATTAACATATTTGGATGCATTTTGACAAAAAGCCCGAAGTATGGAATTTTCATGGGGACATCCCCTCGTTCCATGTCCAAGCTTTGTGTGCTCGCTATTTGGATCCTCATCCTCTTCTACATCTGAAAGGACCCTCAGATGACATGAATACTAGGCTTAAGGGCTCTCCATGGATGCTGGGACTAAGGGATCTCCAATCGTTTTGGGCCAATGTCCCTATGGATCTATAACAACATTTGCGAATTGGTCTCGTGTTTCGAATATGGTCAACGGTCGACCCTCATTTGTTTGTCCCCATTCTAGGATAATGTGATACTGATGCTGTGTTTCAGCCACGGTCAACAGTTATCCTCTATCTTCACGCCGCCATAATTGTGATCCAAACCTTGAGCGTCATGATTCACACATTTCCACTTCATCATGTTCAAGTAGAATTCCAACATAATCGGCTCTACCTCTTCATGCATCTAGGTGCGCCACATGGATGTGTTAGTGTCATTGGGCCGGTATTTACCGAGCATCCCTTCACCCTAACCCGCCCCTTCCTGTGTCGGTAAAGTTCCCCATTACTTCTTGTTTACCACATTGAGCACGACTCGTGTGGGCTTAGTAGTTTTGGTGGGATATGTACCGGCACAACCAGGCTTCTCTTCGTCCAGCCCGTGCGGAGCTTCGCGGCGCGTCCGGATCACGCGGCCCCTGGACGCCTCATGTGCCCTCTTCGCGAGTCCTCATTGCGAACCGGCTGATAATTTTGGTGATTTCCCTCAGTCTTCGACCCTTCATCCCTCCACGGATCTAAGTCTGAGGGGGGAATTTGTTGGTGCCAAAAATATTCAAAGAAAGGAGAGAAGAAAAAGAGGCCTTGCGCCCTACCTCGCGAAGCCCCAACGCGGAGCCCCCCATGATCTGCAGCCACCGTGAACAAAAGGAGGTGGTAGCACTCCGCGGAATGCCCTGACATTCGCGAACGTGCCGTGAAGCAGAGGAGGTAGTACCACTCCACGAACTCCTTGACATTCACGAACCCGCTGCGAAGCAGAGGAGGCGATACCCCTCGGCGAATCCAGTTGAAATTCGTGACTCGCCGCGAAGCAACCAAAGCCCCCTTCACGCCGTGTCAGCTCTGCTTCATGGCGCCCCTTGCCTATAAATACCGAGCTCCCCCTGAGCTCTCTGGATGGACAATCTGACCTTTCAGCTTCTCATCTCCCAAATCATGAAGCACTCTTCACTCTGGGAATCATGAGCTCTACGAGGTATTTTTGCTTCACGAGAGGCCTCTGCCTTTTCTCGTTTTGAGCCCTTCCTCCGAGAGGGATTCCCTTCGCGATTCCTAAGGGAATTCACGAAGGAAGGGGATCCCCAAGGGGACCTGGGCAGTCGCAGAGCCTTTATGCTTCGTGAAACACCCACTTTGTACACATGATCCACATGCCAAGGCAGGGTCATTGTACTTCGCAAAGCACACTGCTTTATGACACCTTGCTTCACGATGCACCTATGCTTCACGAGGCAGTGATCCGTGAACACCCTTCTACTTCATGAAGCACCCCCCACTCGCACCTTTGCCCCATGATAAGGCCAAGGCACTCCACTTCGCAAAGCACACCCCTTTGCAAGTGCTTTCCACTACGCAAAGCAACTGATCTTCGCAAGGCCCCTGCCTATGGAACCCTCAGATTGGAAATTACTCTTCCCATGCGATCCTCTAGGTTTGAACGATGTGATTTCAAAATCCCCTGGATGATACCACCCATAGCGTTGCTTCTCCTAATGCTTCTTTGCATAGGCATGCTAAAGGTTATTTCTTCTTTGCATAGCCACGCTAACGTGGACCCCTTGTTGGTTCGCTCTACGACCCCCCTTCTATACGGCCTTGCCAATGCCTTACCTTCCCCAAAGGGAAGAGGGTACCGGTTATGTAAGTCCTAGGGGTATGGAGTAAACCCACCTCATTCGAGCTATAGGATGTTAAACTGCCAAGCACCTTGTCCTCAACACATGACATTAAACTGTGACCTGACCTCGTGCCTCGCGCGCAGGGTCCCCCCAACTCGGACATTCTTTACGCCCCCTGGTCCCTAAAGGGGATTATATCCTCCTTCTGGGAGTGGAGTTTGTCCACAGGGAAGGGAATCCACCTTAGTGTAAGCCCCCTAGTACCTCTTGTGGAAGGTATCACCCATGCACCTTCGTAAATCCTCACCGCCAGGGCCAGGGGAGGGCGTGATAGGGAACGAGGCACCTCCTTCCTTCAGTCCCAAATCCCTCTCCTTCTGTGATTTTCCACACTTTGGGCATCCATCCTGGAGTAAGTCCCAGCACCATGGGCCACCTAATGCATAAGCCCCTCTTCTCTTCTCACGGATGCACCCTTCGCAACATGATCGCCAGGTCTCTACTGCCTCTTGTTTCTCACACCGAGCACGACTTACGTGGGATTAGAGTAAGCATCGACCATGAAAATGCATTCATCCAGCATGACATTAAACTATATTCGTCCAGCATGACGTTAAACTGTATGACCCCATCCAGCATGACGTTAAACTGTGTACCCAAACTATGGGGACATTGATCCATGTCAAAGCATGGTACGTAGGAAACCTCTTTGAGGTTAAATCACATCATCCCTCGGACCAAGGTCCTTCTTCATGTCGGTTTGTCGACACCGATATCCATACCCGAACTACGGGGACTTTGATCCATTTCAAAGTGTGGTACGTAGGAATCCTCACTAGGTTCAAGCCCACCGATCGGTTATTTCTTTACGTCGGGTTCCACCCTCATCCCGCATGATGTTAAACAACATTTCAGTCCAGTGGTAAGCCGTTGTGACTAACCTGAACTACGTAGTCTTTGATCCATGTCAAGGCATGGTATGTAGGAAGCCTTCCTGAGGTTCAAGCCCACCATCCACCTGGGCCAAGGTCCTTTTTCACGTCGGTTCTCTGACACTCACTCGTCCAGCATGACATTAAACTGTATTCTTCCAGCATGACGTTAAACTATATACCCCTGTCCAGCATGACATTAAACTGTATACCTAAACTATGGGTACTTTGATCCATGTCAAGGCATGGTACGTAGGATGCCTCTCCAAGGTTCAAGCCCATCATCCCTTGGACCAAGGTCCTTCTTCACATCGGTTTGCCAATACCCATATCTATACCCAAAATATGGGGACTTTGATCCATGTCAAGGCATGGTACGTAGGAAGCCTCTCCAAGGTTCAATCCCATCATCCCTCGGACCAAGGTCCTTATTCACGTTGGTTTACCAACACCCATATCCATACCCGAACTACAGGGACTTTGATCCATGTCAAGGCGTGGTACGTAGGAAGCCTCAAAAGGTTCAATCCCACCGCCCGGTTGTTTCTTTACATCGGTTTCCACCCTCATCCCGCATGACGTTAAACTACATTTCAGTCCAACGATAAGCCGTTGTGACTAACCTAAACTATGTGGTCTTTGATCCATGTCAAGGCATGGTACGTAGGAAGACTTCCTGAGGTTCAATCCCACCATCCATCTGGGCCAAGATATTTTTTCTCGTCGGTTCTCCAACACGCCCCCGTCCCGCATGACGTTAAACTGCATCCCAATCTAGTAGTAAGTCGTTGTGACCTTGTCATCTAGTTGTTCTGACACCCCTTCGTGTCATCACAAAGGTCCCTTTTCCCGAACTACGTGGACTTTGATCCTTATTAAGGCATGGTACGTAGGAAGCCTCTCCGAGGTTCAATCCCATCACCCATCGGACCAAGGTCCTTCTTCATGTCGATTATCCAGCATCAAATCTAAACTACATGATCTTTGATCCATGTTAAGTCATAGTATGTAGGAAGCCTCACGAGGTTCAATCCCACCACCTGGTTGTCCCGACCTCTTTCACGACGGTTCTTCCATCACCTTGGGCGGCCTAAGGTGTAAGCCCCACACATACATTCGGAACTATGTGGACTTTGATTCCCTTCCATAGGGATATGTAGGAAGACTCTTAGAGACTAAATCCCAACACCACTGTCATCTCCACGATGGATCCATTTCATTCCTCCCTCCACTTCGCACAGTTTTCCATCACCCATCCTGATATTTTCTCGGGATGCCACATCTCGGTGAGATCATGCCACCCCATTCCACTCCACAGCATTCATGAATCCACCCACGGGCTAGCTCCGATATCAGTGTTCCCTCAAGAGGGGTTCCTCAATCTGATCCACTCCAGCTAGTGTTCTGACCATCCCGATCTATCTCCGTTGGACGTTAAACTTGCGGCATACACTGTGTTAAACATGGGAAGCTGAGGAAAACCTCAGATACATGCTTATGGAATATGATTCCATGTGCTCGATGTGGGATGCCTCGGGATTCCACGCCCTCGAGAAGCCTTATAATAAGGGACAAAAGATAGACACACTAATTCCCCAGTGTTCAGACATGTTAATGATGCCTCGACATAACTACTCCCCCAACTGAAGGTTTCTGCCCTGACCGGACCCTTTGTAATGTCCTGAAATAAGAAGTGTAATTAACCGCCATCCATGGAAACATGGAACTGGTAATAGTTTCACAAACAATGTATTAAATCTATGAGGGAGACCCGGACTAGGTAACGAGTTTCGAGGAGGAATCCATGGAATGAAAAATCGACATCCCATCATCCAGTTTCGATCAAGGTGTAGACGTCCCAGAATAAGGAGCAGATGTCGCCCGCATTTGGAAAGTGGGAATGCGGGGTAACAAAATCCACGCATGTCGCGCCCCAAAGCGGTCAGACGCGCGTGCCCCGGTGAAATCATCGGAAACAGATACCCTGGCAGAACTCAATGTCAAAGGGACATGTCATGTGGTTCCATTAAACATTGTCTATTCCTTAATGGATGTATTAAATCTATTTTCATATTTATCTTGGAAAAGATTCATTAGGGAATCTTCCCTTTGTCCATTCCTTGATGGTTTATTATGGAGTTGCGTCTTATGTGTATGATGGTGATCACTTCCTAGGAACATCATTCTAATGTAGAAATGTTGGAATATATCCACGAGTCCTAGATAGAGATCCTCTATCATCAACATTTCCCTTGTTGGTTTCTTGGTAACATCATGACCAATGCTATGCGGTCTTTGATCCCCTACATGGAGGGTTAATTAATTTAATTGTTAGTACACATTTTGATCGTCATATATGTATTGATCGCATCATACTTCTAGTGTGTACTTATGATAGTGAGACATGATGGGTGGGATATTACAGATGGACACCATCTGTGATATCTAACATGTGGAGTGTGTTATCCCAGATGAGTTTGATATGGTACCTTCAAGCTGGAATCCTTGGAAAGCTATATGGTTGTGATATTACCTTGATATTGTGTGTCTTTTATGAGTATATCTAGATATTCATGTTATATATGTCATTGATATATAGCTTTGATGAGATTAATATTACCTTTATTCAATATGATTAGTTATTTTGGGGTGTTCTACTGGGTATTTTTATAATCAACCCTAAATAGGATCTTTCCCACACATTTCATGTATTATATAGATGAATGACCTTTTGAATGAGTCCTAGAGGGACATGAACCAAGAGTATCATTTTTATCTAGACATACTAAGGTGTGTTGAGTTGTTACATTGTCAAAAGTTCACCCATAATTCATAGGATGGACATGTTCATATTTTATTTTTGGGGGATTTAAATTTTACGTTATGTTTCCAATACCTTTTATTGTACTCTGATGGTGGAATTCTACGTATATGCATGCATGGTTATTGGTTGTGTTACATTTCAACATCACAAGGGATTGGGGATGTGTGCATTTACATGTATTTTAGGCTAATGACTTCCATGTGTGTGATATTCATACTTGGCCTTCATCACCAGCCCTTATCATATTATAGGTGGGAATGGGGTAGTCACTGTTTGATCCATGTTTGTCTGATTCATGACAGACTGATATTAAAGAGAGGTTCTACATTAGGACAAGAGTGAGTGACATTACTTCAGGTTTTATGGAAATAGTATTAATTTTTTAGAGATTATCTCTCAATCCAGGGACACCAATTTTTGTATGGATGCTGGAATATCCTTTTAAAAATACTCTAATAACCTATCTTATGGATTGTTACATGTAGACATTGGTTTTAAGTAAAAACATTAGTATATGCATCATATTATAAGGGGTCGTAGTTTTCATTTCCATCTCGATCCATTACTCATATATACTCATTAATTATGGTACATACTGTCAATTTATATATGCCTCGATGAAATTTAAAAAAAGGTTTCAACATCAGGATTGCAAGGATGGCCCCCTCTGTAATGAGGCTTTGATACATGGACCCATTCTAGAGGTGTTATCTGGAGGTGTTTCACCAGTCTCACCAGAATCTATAAAGAAGTAGATGATAACAGTAGTACCAATAAATGTAGTATGATTTCTATGAATGCTTCATGAGTTGTAGTGATAGTGAGCCTGCAGGTTCCAAGGTGACCCCGACCACAAGAGGCCTATTATTGGTAGGAGGAAGTGATGTGAGTCATTCATCTTGTAAGGAAAATTGAAGACTATATGGTTTTCCAATCAGGGATCCATATTCGTTGATCTTTAGGAAAACAGTGGGGCTTAGGAGAGTAGTATTTTCCATCTATGTCATGGGATGTGTACAACTAGGATATTCTATAGCTTCAGTGGGGGATTAAGACTATGGTTCAGTCATCACCAATGTTCACAATCCTCTCACAAAACATAATTGATATGATTCCTGATTAGTTCTTTCAGGCATGGACCTTTGAGTCATGATTATGAAAAGACAGATGATCTTGTTTGATTCCTCACTAAATTCATACATATTATAGGGTGATAGAGTGTTTCATGGTGGTCAGGAGTTTGTTAGCATAGTAGGCACATACAGTTCATGCCAACAGTTGAATCACAAGATTAGAGACTATGGTTACAAAGAGCCAAAAAAAGACACCAGGACCCAGGAATAATTTTTTTAGGAACTGGCCTTAGGAAATAGGGTCTATAGTTCTGGGATCACAGTATAGATCCAGTCAGCTTTAGTATATGTTTTGGTAATCATGTTATGGTTGGGGACATCTTGTGGGAGATTTCTAACCTTCCATACTGTAGATAGAGTGATAGAGGATTGTTTACCTAGGGGGATTGAAATGATGGAGAAGGAAATTTGGAAAGGTGAGAGACATAGAAGAGGTTATAGGAGAGAAGATAAAATTTTCATATTTTAGGACATGTTTCCACCAGGATCGTGAGGGGTCCCCACCTGGCATACGGAGCTGGTGGTCAGGGGAGAGTGTAGCTTTTAGAAGTCAAGGATTATTTCCCAGAAGATCAGGGGATAATACAAGGTATAATATATGACTTCTCTAATTTAGGTGTCATTTTTATAGAAACATCTGAGATAAATATCATTCTTTATAATTATATGGTTCGAGACATAGAAATTCTTATTGGGCATTTGGATCCACCCTTCTCAGAGACTCCTACTAGAGGTGACTAAGTGTTCACACACTACTGCTGACAGTGTGAACAGACTATTGGTGTAACATCCCATGTAATTATAGAATAAAACATTTCCATTTTAATTAATATTTATGACATATATGTTAAGTTTTACATAAAAATGGGGGATGCTATGTCTGATAGTGTCCTGGACACACAACAATGGGTTTCTTTGAAACCATACATTAATATTATCATTTTAAATTGTATTTATGGCCTAGACTTTCTATTGGAGGGGATGAAAAAATTTAACTAAATTATGTTTATATATGTTTAATAAATTTTTTTCTTTCTTCCAATAAATCATATGGACTTAAATTAAGAATAAATCCAATTTAATGACCCGTAAAATTCAAGGAAATGTTTTTCTTAATTTTCTTTGGAATTTTACAAGAATGCAGTTTCTGACGGCACCTGATTCCGAGGTCCGGTGTGCCCAGAATCATTTTCCAAAGTTTGGCTCGGGTACGTTCACTGAATGAACGAGCGGGTTTTTCTAAATTTTGAACCGGTGCTCGGAATCAAATTCTGAGGGCACCAATGGAATCGCAGCGCTGGATTTTCTTAGAAACTCCTTTTCCGGAGTTGCGTTTGCTCGGGTGTGGTTTTTAATTTTTGGGGTTAAGTTAAGAAATAAAATAAAAGTGGTGAGACACTTTATTTTATTTCACTTAAAGTAACTTAAAGCCACTTAAGCCAGGTTAAGAGGATAAGGTGGGACCCACGGTATCCTACCCACTTGGTAGGATATTTGTGAGGTGGGGCCAGCACGAGCTCCACCGTTTCTTCCCCTCTAAGTAACACACCCGCGAAAACCTATTTTAAATAAAGTCAACCGGTGCGTTTACTTAAACTCTAAATGCCCCTATTAATTAGGCAATTAAGTCGTTACAATTAATTCATTGAATTAATTGTTTGTTTTTAACTTTGAATTTCAAATTGTTGGCATGGGAATAAAATAAGACCAACACTTGTCTTTTTGAGGGGTGTCTTGTTGAGAGGATTTGGAGAAAACTCTAAGGCCTGAAGATCTTCATCTTCCTTCGCGAAGAACGCGAAGAACGCCGGCCTTCGACGAAGGGCGACGAAGAACGCCGAACCCTCGGAGATCGACGACGCGATGCCGACGATCCTCTTTCTGCGACGTTTCTTCCGAAACATTCCTTCCCCACGACAATCTTCGATCAAAAACCGACTGAGTTTGACTACGCGACGCCGTGTACCGCGACAACAGCGATGCCCCTTCTGCGACACGACGATCCTCTTCTTCCGCGACGGTCATTCCGCGACGATCTCACGTTCGACGAAAACATTGAGGTAGGGGTTTTTTTTCTTTTAAATCTATGTGATTATATCCGCGGTTTGATTAAATGATTGTTGTGAGACTTTTAAAACCGCTAACGCGGTGGGTGCGGACCAACGAACAAGTCCGAACCCACCGCCCTTTTCGTTCTTGGTGTGCGGAATGGCAGACGACAACAAAACAAGTTGAACGGGTGATGTAAGGTCCTCGCAGTGAAGGAAGGGCCCCGGGAGGGACATTGGCGAAGATGGCACGCAATTCTGACCACCGGAACTCATCCGGTGGTCCGCGGAGCAGCCCGCCGGCGCGCCTCGCCGGCACGATGGCGTCGATGGCAGGTGGAGGTGGTGCTCGGCGCGCTACCGAAAGGAGCCGTCGCGGCTGAAGCCGTGGCGGCAGTGCACGGTCCCGCGACAGTGCAGGACCGGAGGGGGACGGGACGCGTCAGCAGGCCGCGTCCGCTGGCAAGGGCGGCCCCACGCGGGGCCGCGACTCCTTCACGAGGGAGCAGAGCCCCCCCCCCCCCCCCCCCCCCCCCCGCCCCCGCCCCCCGCTTCGCTCGGACGTAACGGCCGAGCCGACCCGCTGGCCACCCGGCCAGGGCCGGCCGGGTCGCGCCCAGGCCAGGCTGGGCCACCCAGGCCGCGCCGGGCCGCGCCGGCCGGGCCGGGCACCCCAAGCCGCACCGGGCCGCGCCGGCCGGGTCAGGCCACCCAGGCCAGGCTGGGCTGCGCCGGCCAGGCCGGGTGGCGCCCCGACGAGTCGGACTCGGACCCGGGTCGGGTCGACCCAGGGGGGTTGGGCCGGGTCGGTCCAGGCCCAGACCCCCTGTTTTTAGACCTCTTTCAGTCTTTTACCCATATCTTGGGCTACAGACCTCTGATCGACGCACCGTCAGCGACGATGCAATCCTTGGATCGAGACGGTCGTTTAGGAATATTACACTCAAGGTTTCAAAATACTTTGGGTTCGGCCGGGTAGGTTCGTACACAAAACCAACCGGGCCCTCGGAGTGGAAACGCTCATAACATGAGCTCCGGACGTTCGATTGACGTGCCGTCGACTTTGATGGATTCCTCTAAGTGAGATAGATCTTTTGGCTTACTCCGCTCAAGGTTTGGACGCAGTTGGAGTAAGTTCGTGTTGGTTTTGACTTAAAAACCAACCAGGCCCCTAGAACGAAAAAGCCAATAACTCTCAGACCGGGTGTCCAATTGACGCCCCGTCTGCGACGTTGAGTTCCTGTTGACGATACGAAAATTTTGGATACATCAACTCCGGACTATGTGTCAGTTGATGTATCATCCTCTCGGCTCATGGAGCGGACCCTCCCGAACGAGCTTGCTGTGTGCGGGAACCCTAGAGCTGGTTGCGACTGCGACGATGACGATGACTGTACAGAAATCCTCAATGGACTCGACGGCGACAACTACGGCACTCAGCGATCCTACGTGGATCAGTGCCACAGATCCTGTGTGGGTCTGATCCTGTGTGGGTCAGCGCTCAGCAGTCCTGTGTGGGCCAGCGCCTACAGATCCTGTGTGGGTCCGATCCTGTGTGGGTCTTTGCGGGGGTTAGTTACCTTTCGATCCTGTGTGGGTCAGATCCTTTGTGGGTCATTGCGGGGGTTAGTACCTATCGATCCTTTGTGGGTCCGACGGCTTAGATGAATCAGTGGATATATCTAATCATCTCTATCATCATACGAAGAAGTATACCTGTGTGAGCTGAGTCCTGTTTTGCTTTCCTTTGTGGATTGTGTTGTGCTATCCTATGTGGATTACGTTTTGCTTTCCTGTGTGGACTGGGTTGTACTTGGGCTGAGATGTTGGAGCCGAACTTGGAATTGATGACTTAGGTATATGTATGGGCATATACCTAAGTAGTGTTAGATGTTACTTCGTGATTGTATCTTTCCTTTGTGGATTATCCTTCATCGATTTTGGGAGACCTTCGGGAGTCTCGGGGTCCCTACTGAGTAGCTTATACTCACCCATGCACGGGCTATGCCCGCACTACGTTGTGTTGGTTGCAGACGATGGACATCGCTGATCATGGTTGAGGCTTGTGGAGCAGGATGGTACCCGGAGGTGGACCACTAGGCGGGACGTACTCAGAGCGGACGATTAGACCCGAAGAGCTGTGGAGTCTATCTATACTCACCCTTCAGGTGGGACTTCCAGTGGGCAGCTCGACGTTGCAGCTTTACTATCAGTTTGGGTTGGTATTCTGGCCCTCTTACTTTTCTGCACTTACTGTTGTACTCAGTTTTTACTTAGTGTTTACTTCTACTGCTTGCTTGCTCTATGGTTGTTGTTTGCTTTACAAAGGCAATGCCTTCCCTTTTTACTGGGATTTACGCCTTGGTGCTAGTCGCCAGCCCCTGGCCTATGGAGGGCGGGCTTGGGGTAGTCATGACACGGGCCCCGAGGACGGGTCATGACATCCAATTTATGCATAACAGCTCTAATATTTTTAAAAGGTATTTTTGATGCCTTTTGATAACAGACCCATTTTAAATCTAATTTTTTGTCAATTATATAGATTAAATTTTAAAAAATAATATTATTCTTTAGAAGAGGGTCAAATTTTTTTACCTTGGATAAATGTTTTGTATTTTTCTGATAATATTCATTTCAATGAATAGTGAAGAATACTGCATTTTATTTCAAAACAACTTTTTCATCTAATTTATTTCTATAGTTCGACTGTCTATTTAATTGTATTTAAAGTTAATTAGATTATGTTTTTAACATTTAATCCATTGTTGGTAATTAGAAGTAATTTTACATTGATATTTGATATAAACACATACCAATCTTTTGATGGTTTTTACTTTTAAAACACCACCTTCTCGTTTTGAAAATGAGAATTAATTTTAAATTCATTTCGACTTATTTTGTGATTTGAATTTGAAAAAATGGGTTCCATATTTGGAATTATATGGTTAAAATTATGTCAATAGCTCCCTTTTATTTTTAGACTATATGAATAGTTAAATGGGTAATTATTTTTATTACAACGGTTAAGGGTAAATCAGGTAACTAAAGGTAGAAAAATAATATTATAATAATATAAAACTACTCATAAACTATTCCTAATATTATTGGATGAGTCATTTTTGACCAATACATCCCTTGGGAAGATGTTGTGTCTTTTAGAAGCGACATGGTGTGATTATGACACTTATAAACAATTAATTTAAAGTAAAGGCATATATGACAAATCCAGGTCTCTTATTACTAAAAAAAAATTAATATGGGGAAATATAAGTGATATATTCAACTATTAATAGTCAGTATAAATCCAAATAGATTTCCTAAATCATTGTAATTTATTTATAATTTTTAGGAATTAAATAATTAAGTTTAATTATGACACAATGATGATGTAGTAATTGCTTCATTAATGAAAGAATCAAATAAATGGTATTATAATTTATTAAATAATTATAAATCTAGATTTTTGATTCCATCAACTAATTTTCTAGATGAAACTAACATGTTTTTATTGTTTCCAATGCTTTGGTTCTCCTCTATCTTGGATATATGATTTATTAAAAAGTCAATAATTAAATAGTGCCTATATTGAAAAAAAAGGATTATTAGAATATAAAATATTTAATTAAATGAAATATACTTTATAAAAATACAAGGTTCATCCAACAATTTTAAATAATTTTACAAAAGTCATTAATAATCATTCATTGGTCAATTTTCATGGTTTGGTCATTATTTGTAACTCTCAAATGTTAAATACTAGATAAAATGAATAATAATTCATTTAGTTATCTATATTACATTTATTCATGATATGTGATACCATAATTCCCCATTTAATAATATTCACCTATTAAACTATATCTTCTTTTAGTTCTAGTCCTAATATTTTCCCCTTAATGAATTTATCCCAACAAGATGTACTCTGAAACGGATTTTCATATTATTCCCCAAAATGATCAATATGAATACTAGAATGTAAACCATTTCTATAAGTCAATTTATCCCTAGGGAGTTGAATATATTAAATTACCAGGTAATCTAATAATAATTATAACAACATGTTCTTGATCACACTAATTTGTTTCCCTAACAATCCATTAGATTGAGTGTGAAAATCTATATTGAAAATTAACTCAATACCCATCAAATACAGAAGGATCCTTTAAATTTTTTTGTTATATTGGTATTATTATATGATAAAATAAAGAGTGATACTCAATGGAACCTTAATATATATTTACTATAATGTGTTTAAGGATAATCTAAATACATATTATCTTGAATAGGAAAAAACTGTATAAATTTATTCAGTAGATCAGTGATAAACTAAATTTCATTATTACCAAGATATTTCACCTGTAATACTACCATGAAACCAATGGATATATTCTCCCATTTAAATTCAACCACTCACAATAGTTGTGGAACCCTCTTAATTAGTTTCATATCTGATATTATATATTAAATATTAAAACATTCCATGTTAAATTTAGAACAAAGTTTCTTAATTCCAATGCTCCAGCAATATTCTTGACATCTCTATACATATTCTCACATCATGTGTGAACATCAAATGGGGAACTATGATATTCACACAATAATTCTTTCTTTATATGAGAATCATTTGGGAAACATATCCTATTTCAAAAATTTAATGTCTCTGATTTTTCTATGTATTAACTTAGAATGTTATATGTATTTTTTCCAAAGCTAATCACTGAGAAAATGTGATATTTCGAGGAACGGTGATCCCATAATGATTTTTGAAATATATTGTAGTTATGTGTTTATTTTGGTAAAATTTGGGAGAAAATGTTTATTTGTTTCGGATCATCATTCATTTTTATAATGCAAACGAATCAAGGGGAACCCTAATATAAATCAGGGTCAATCCTCATTTTTGTTTCTTGGTTTTCTTCCATGGTTCATTGTTTATTCATCTGCAGTGTTAATTTTATACAGTCATGTAAAAAATAATTGATGAAGAATTGTTCCACATCTATTTCATAGAAAAGTAGATTGATATCAAATATCCAGTATTAGATCTTAGTCGAGATTGACATGCGGCGATAGTGATGCTGGATTGGGGAAGTGTGTGCAAGTGGTCAGACCATGCGATGACAGTAGAGTTACGAGGTAATTACCAAAAAACTAGGATATCCAAAAATCAAATCCCTGAGGATGACTGAGCATAGTTAACCTAGATATACAATCCATAATAGAGGTTTAGGGTGGACTTGGAAATGGTGACAATGGAAATTGAATATGCATGATGAACATATGGGTTCTGTGAAATTCCTCACTACATTGAATGAAACGTATGAACACACACTATGTATGTGGCCCTGGTTGTGGTTCTAGGGTTCCTTGTGAAGTTATGTATCACATGATGTGTGACTCTTATCAAACTACATGCGAACCCTATCACATGACATGTGAGTTGACTTGGAGACTCAGTGCATATCAGGGAGGATACACTATTTGAAATATACATAAAAGTCTATCCATAAATGAACATGAAAAAATGAACACAATAATATTATTTAGTACATGGGGTTTAACAAGACATTTACTCAGACACCCAAACAAGAATAGGTCATGATACCCTGGATGAACCCAATTTCAAATGGACATTCCATGTGGTTCTAGTACACACTATACATTATTTAATATAAGAATTAGATCTATTGTACTATTTATCTTGGACAATTTTCATTAGGGTATCATTCTAGTGTCCATTACTTGAAGGTTTTTAATGGAGTAGTGTCCTATGTGTGTGATGGTGATCTCATACAAGGAACATCATTCTAATATAGAATTGTTGGAATGTATCCATGAGTCCTGGATAGAGATCCTTTATTATCAACATTTCCCTTGGTGGGTTACTGGAATCATCATGACCAACAAGATGCAGGCTTCAATCCCATGCTAAGAAGGTTAATTTAGTTTTGGATGTTAGTATACCCCATGGTTATGGGTTTGATCCTCATCTATGTATTCATCACATCAGACTTCTAGTGTGTACTTCTGATGGTGAAACCTGATGGGTAGGATATTACATATGGACACCATCTGTGATGTCTAACATGTGGAGTGTGTTCTCCCAGATGAGTTTGATATGGTACCTTCATGCTGGAATCCTAGGATAGAAATATGGTTGCAATCATACCTTGATATTGTGTGTCTTTTATGAGTATATCAAGATATTCATGTTATATATGTCATTGATATATAGCTGTGATGAGATGAATATTATTATTTATTCTATATGGTTAGTGATTTTGGGGTGTCCTACTGGGTGTTTTTATACTAAACCCTCAATAGAATTTTTCCCACACGTTTCATGCCTTATATCAATGAATGACCTTTTGAAGGAGTCCTAGAGGGACCCGAACCAGGAGGAGAATTGTGATTCAGATAGACCATGGTGTGTTCGAGTGGTTACATTGACAAAAGATCACTCCTACTTCATAGTATGGACTAGATCATATTTTCTTTTGGTGGAATTTAATTTTAACATTAGGTTTCCCATAACATATATCGTACTTTGGTGGTGGGATTCTATATGTATGCAATCAAGGTTATTGGTTGTATCACATTTCATCATCGCAAGGGCTTGGGGATGTGTCCATGTATAGGTATTTTAGGCTAATGACTCTCATGTGTGTGATATTTCTACTTGGCCTTCATCTCCATCCCATAACATATTTTAGGTGATATTGGGGTAGTCATTGTTCAAGTCTTATTGGTATGATTTATGACAGAGTGGTATTGAGGAGAGGTTATACAATATGACTGAAGTATGTGACATTATTTCAGGTTTTATGGAAATAATTATAATTTTTTAGAGATCATCTCTCAATTCAGGGACACCACTATTGGTATAACAACTAACATATCCTCCTACCAAAACTCTAATAACCTATCATATGAATCGTAACATGTAGACATTGGTTGTAAGAGAATATATAAGTTTATGCATCATATTAGAGGGGTAGTGGTTTTAATTTCCATATCGATCTAGTACTCCCTATATACTCATTTATTATGGTACATATTGTCTATTTCAAGATGCCTCAATGTAATTTAACATAAAAGGTTCAATATCATGATCACAAGGATGGTCCTCTCCATGGTGAGTCTTCGATACATGGACCTATTCTAGAGGTGTGACCTCAAGGTGTTGCAAAAGTCTTACCAACATCTGTAAGGAAGAAGATGATAATAATAGTACTAGCAAATGAAGCATGAAGGCTAACAATGCTTCATGAGTTGTAGTCACAGCGATCCCATAGGTTCCAAGGTGAGCCCGACCACTGTAGGCATATGGTTTCCCTGATGAAGTAACGTGATTCGTTCATCTTGTGAGGACAATTGAATACAATATGGTGGTCCTATCAGGAAGCCTTCTTCATTGATCTTTAGAACTACAGTGGGCCTTAGTGACCTAGTCATTTTATGAGGTGACACTTGCATGGTCAGAGTTGAAGTACCTTTTAGGATATTAGTATTTTCCATCATTGTCATGGGATGTGTAAAACTAGTATTTTCTATAGCTGTAGCAGGGGAGTACGACTATGGCTCAATCTTCACCAATGTTCACAAACCTCACTCGAAACACGATTGATATAGTTCTTGCTTAGATATTTCAGGTTTGGACCTTTGAGCTATGATTATGAAACAAAAGATGAGATAGTGTGATACCTCACTGAATTCATACATATTATAGGGTTCTAGAGTGTTTCATGGTGGTTAATAGTTTTTTAGCATAATAGGCGCATAAAGTTTGTGTCGAATGTTCAAACAAAAGATTAGAGACATTGGTTACAAGGAGCCAATGATAGACACTGGGACCCAATAATACAAAATGTTTTAGGAACTAGACCTAGGAAATATGGTGTTTAGTTCTAGGATCATAGTATGGATCCAGCCATCTTCGTTAGATGTTGTTCTAATCATGTGATGGTAGGGGATATCTTGTGTGAGATGTCTAACCTACCATATGGTAGATAGAGTGATATCAGATGGGATACCAAGGTGGATTCAAATGATAGAGAAGGAAATTTGGAAATGTGGGAGACATAGAAGAGTAGCTAGAAGAGAAGATAAAAGTTACATATTTTAGGACATGTTTCCACTAGGATCTCTTGGTGGTCCCCGCATGGCTTACAGAGTTGGTGGTCAAGGGAGAGTGCAACTTTAGGCAGTCAAGGATTATGTCCAAGAAGTTCAGGGGATGATACAAGGTACAATATATGTCTTCTATAAATGATATGTAGTTTCTATAGAAACTTATAAGAGAAATATCTTTCTTTATAATTATATGGTTTGAGACATATATATTCTTATTGATCCTTTGGCTCCACCCTTATTGGAGACTCCTACTAGACGTGACTCAGTGTTCACACAGTAATGTTGATGGTGTGAACAGACAATTGGTGTAACATCTCAGGTAATTATAGAATAATTAATTTTAATATTAATTAATATTTATGAGTTATATATAAATTTTAACTTAAAAAGGGGGATGTTGTGTCTGATAGTTTCCCTGACACACAACAATGGGTTTCTCCGAAACCTTACATTAATAATATTTTTTAAAATGGTACTTATCTCCTAACAGTTATATCGGCAGGGATTAACAGATCTAACTAATTTGAGATTATATATGTTTAATAAATGTTTTAATTTCTTCCAATAAATATTATAGAATTATATTATGAATAAATCCAAATTATGCATAAAAGCTCTAATATTTTTAAAAGGCATTTTTCCGCCTTTTGATAGCAGTCCCATTTTAAATCTAGTTTTTGTCTATTTTATAGATTCAATTTGAAATAATAAACATATTATTTTGAAGAGGGATATAAAATTTTACATTTTATTTTTTTTGGTATTTTTCTAATAATATTCATTTTTAATGAATAATGTAAAATACTGCATTTTAATTCAAACCAGCTTTTTCATTTAATTTCATTCTATAGTTAAATTTTCCATTTAATTGTTTTTAAAGTGTAATTAAATTATTTTTTATCATTTAATCAATTGTTTATCATTAAAAGTAATTTCATATTGAATGTTTATATAAACACATGCCAATATTTTGATGGTTTTTACTTTTAAAACCCCGCCTTCTTGTTTTGAAAATGAGAATTAATTTTTAAATAATTTCTTCCTATTCGGTGATTTTTATTTTGAAAAATTCATTCCATATTTGGAATCCGAAGGATCAAATTATGTAAATATGTCCCTTTTATTTTTGGACTGTATGAATAGTAACTTATGTAATTATTTTTATTACCCCGGTTAAGGGTAAATCAGGTAAGTAAAGGTTAAACAATAATATTATAATAACATATAACTACCCATACACTTGTTCTAATGTTATTTGATGAGTTAGTTTCGGCCAATACATCCCTTGGGCCGACATTGTGTCATTTGGAAGCCACTTGGTGTGATTATGAGACTTATAAACAATTAATTTAATGTAAAGGCATATATGACACAACCATGTCTCTTGTTACATAATAAATTTTAATATAGGTATATATAAGTTATATATTTGACTATTCATGGTCATTAGAAATATAAAGATATTTAACACATCATGGTAATTTATTTATAATTTTTAGAAGTTAAATAATTAAATATAATTATGAAATAATGATGATGCAGTAACTTCTTCATAAATGAATGAATCAAATAAAAGATATTATAAATTTTTAAATAAATATAATTTGAGATATTTTATTCCATCCACTAATTTTTTAGATGACATTAACATGTTGTTAATGTTTCTGAAGTTTTGTTTTGGAATTATCATGAAGATATTATTTTTTTTAAAAAGTTAATAGTTAAATAGTTTCTTAATTGACAAAAAAATTCTTAGAATATAAACTTTTTAATTAAATTTAATATAATTTATAAAAATCCATGTATCTACCAACATGTTTAAATATGTGTATAAAATCCATTAATACTCATTCACCAGTTGTTTAGTATGATTTGGTAATTATTTATAATTCTCAAATGTTAAATACTAGATAAAATGGTATGAGTTAAAATGGGTTAAAAAAGAAAAGGATTAATAAATATTCAACACTTGTCTAAAAATTATTGGATAAAATAAACAAGTGTCTAATGATGAATTAAAATGATGGGAAACATCCAGACCACAAGAAAAAATGTGCGGTGAAATCCTTTCCAACCACATCAGTAGATAATGGTGCATCAAATGTGGTGGTATCAAGAGCATTGTAAGTTTATTCAGATTATGCCAATGTGTTGGTTAATTCAGGCTCTAAAAATTATTTAATTTCTGAGAAATATGTTGGAAATTTTGAAATTCAACCTCAAGAAATGATTCTAGAAATTATGGTAGAAACACCTAGGAGAAATTTTGAGGACATAAAATATTATAAGAATATTAATATCCTTATATATGGAATGAATCTACCTGCAAACCTTGATGTTCTTCCTCTAGGAGAGTTTGATATTATTATGGGTATGGATTGGATTTCTATTTACCATGCTAAGAATGATTGTAGAGCTAAAGTTGTTTATCTTCATAAATACATTCATTTTATGTATAAGAATGAACCCCTACCATTGATAACATATCAAGAGGCTTGGAAAATATTAAAAGATGTTAATGAATGTTAGCATACAAAAATTGTTGAAAATAAAGGAACTATAAAAATTAATGATGTGCTAGTGGTAAATGAGTATATTGATGTATTTCATGATGTGTTGTCTGGAATAATACCTGATCGAGAAGTTGAATGTACTGTTGACTTAGTTCTCGATGCTAATCCAATTTCAAAACCCCCTTATCGAATGGCTCAAATTGAACTTTTATATTTGAAGAATAAATTAGAAGATTTATAAGAGAAAGGTTTCATTCGATCTAGAGCATAACCATGGGGTGCTCCAGTCTTGTTTCTTAAAAATATATATGGTTCAATAAGACTTTGCATTGATTATAGAGCCTTGAATAACATGACTGTAAAGATCATGTATCCATTACCTCATATCGATGAATTGGTTGATCACATCCAAGGAGCACAATTTTTTTGAAGGTTGACTTGAGGTTGGGGTACAATCAGTTGAAAGTAAAGGAAGTATACATTCTAAAGACTATGTTTCATACTAGATATGTCCATTATAAATTTGCAGTTATGTCGTTTGGGTTAACTAGTGCACCTGATTTATTCATGAATCTGATGAATAGAATATTCCATGAGTTCATGGATAGTTATGTGGTTGTGTTCATTGATGATATTTTTCTATATTCTAAAATTAAATACGAACATGAAATCCATTTACAGTTTTTTTACAATTTTTTTTTTAAAATATATATACAGGAAATTTTGTATATAACGACCCACACTCTACATACATTGTTACTACTTCAAAATTGAAGCACACTTATTACAACATATGACAAAACCACAAAGGACCGTATAGGTATAGTGTCTTTAGAAACTGGGAAACATAAACAACTGGTTCATAATTCTTCTACAGTGTCTCCCATTTATTTCATCATATCTAGGGTCCCTTTTAGCATATTCTACTTAATATCCATCTTCCTGACCTGGGGAAAAGAAAACATAAAAGGGTGAGCTCAAATGCTCAGCAAAGGAAAATTAAGGAAATAAAAGTCATATCATATCTTTTTGAAAATCAAAACCTGCAAAAGAGATCATACTATATTAACATGGAATAAATCATAGAAGTGAAAATGAGATCCCCATAATCATAACATAAAACTTGAAACTTTGTGGCATGCACACATAATCATGGAAAATCATTTCTTGTTAGTCATGACTCATTGCCAAGACTATCTTAGTGGACAAAGTCCCTTTCTGAACCGAGTTCACTCCTCGTTTCAGCCCTGTATCACTAAACCGAAATAACCTTCCTTTCCAGCCATGTCTATCTCATTAGATATGAAATCTTTACCCAATGCATTGGAGGGAGGTATAGGTCCCACCCATCTCATAATGAATCCTTTCTTATGTGTGCCACATAATCATAAACCATATATCATAGCGTAACCCATGTAATAAAAATGGAATTCTTAAACAACATGACATCATAAAACAATTCATATAAGATATAGGAATTCATAAAAATATTTCCATCACAACATAATCAAATCCATGTAATAATAGGGATAGAAACAGAACCCTTTATTATCTTAAATGGAAAATAATTTTGATAAAACACTTGAACTTCATTCTTGAGGAAAATATCCTTTCTTTTTCAAAAACATTTTTCATTTCTTAACATGTCATACAACTTTAAACTAAAAGAAGTTGATTAAAAATAAACTTGAAAACTTGTAAAGTAAGCTTCTTGGAAATAATGTTTTAAAAATCCATTCTTGTCGTATAAGTTAAAAAAAACATTCTTCGTACTTTTGTCGGAAAAGTCAAAAAAGTACCTCGTATGGAAAAACGACAAAAGATTCCTTTCATATTCTTTACTAAAAACTCACCTAAGGGTAAAATTGGATTTAAACTATTGCAAGTGGATGGAAACAATATTACATATTGAGGGAACATGGATGTGGATGATAAAATACACCCCAGTAAATACTTACGAATAAACAATCTCGGATAAAAATGAGATTGTGATATTTCCCTTACCTTAGGTCCGATTTGCTTTGTTCGTGTCCGAAGCTCCTGTATAATGGTTTAAATAATGTTATTGACTTATTCCAGAATCATACATATTGATATGAGATCATATATGGTCATATTATTAGCTTTTTGTTAGTAATATTTCATTGTTACTTGTTACTCGGGTCTTTATAACTTTTTGTTCTTATGCGTGTTTTGTCGAATAAATTCTTATTCTTATCTTTAGGTTATAGATAATTCATTTACAGAATGGTATTAGTGTAGTATATACCATATTCATTTATTCAATTCATTTATATAATCATTATGAAATGAAGATCATGTAGAACGAGTCGCATCACATCGTGGAGACGGTATTCCGTACGTACGCACGAGTGATGATATCGTTCCTATGATCGTGGAATTGTATTGGAGTATATATATATTATTTCAGTATCAATATTACTTCATAATAATCATATATAGTTACTCATTACACCATTATACCCATCCTTGTAAGGTGATGGTGGAAAATAGATTACACCACGGCGTGGAGACGGTATTCCGTACGTACACACGCGCGGTGATTTCATTTTTCCGTAGGATGGATAGAAGGTGAATTAGGGTTGTTTCATATTTATAATAACATATCAGTATGTAAGTAATACTGATGTTATTACTTTATCATGAAACAACTAAAGAAGAAGAAGTTGAAGAAGAAAGAAATTGAAAAGATCGGTAATGGATATTACCTCTTCTTTGGAACGCCTCTTTGAATCCTCCACTTAAGGAACTAAGATTGGTCTTTGGAGAAGACCAGGACCTCTAGGATTATTCTAGGGAAGTGGAGAGGATAAAATGGCAGGGGTTGGCCGAGCTTGAGTGCTCAATTTGGTGTGAGGAGGAGGGGGGAGGAGGTGCCCTTTTATAAGGGAGGAGAGGGGCACCTTAGGAATATCTCAAAATATTATTTTATATTAAAGTCAAAATCGGTTTATAATGGTTCCAAAGGGTCTTATTTCGAAGATAAAGTGGTTAAGGGTCGAAATCCTATCAACCAATAGGATTTAGACAAGTTTAGGGTATTATTTTAACCTTATCAATTAGATTTAACTCTAAGTTAATTAATTTAACTTTTACCGTGTCTTTTTGTTTTCTTCCACTATATGGTTAATACACTTACTATAACATGCCAAACGAACCCCAAATTGTTTATTATTAATATATATATCCTTATCTAAGTCATTTGGCCGAACCTTAGATTTTTAGGAATAAAATAACAATTAATAATATAATATTTGATTTAAAAACTATTTTGTGTCAATTTTGACACTATTTGATATATGATTTTTGTGAAAGTCATAACAGAATTGTATGTTCGAACCAAGTTGATTAAATCAACACTAATATATCATAGTAACCTAGAAAATTAGTTTAATTCATAAAAAGGCTCAAATTAAATTTATTTTGGTGTTTATAACATCAATTATGTCAATATTTCATTAACAAGATAATTACTGCATCATCATTGTGTCATAAATAAATTACATTATTTGATGTCTAAAAATTACAAATAAAATACCATCATGTAGTAAATCGTTTTAGATTTCTAATGAATATTTACAATCGAATTTATATTATATATAACCCCATATTAAAAATGATTTACTTATTAAACTTTGATTTTAACTACTTTAACCCTTCTTTAAATAAATTAATAATAAATGTCCTAATCTAATCCAAGTGGGCCTAAATGGTCATATTTTATTCCTAAGTTTGTTTTTGGTCGAATTACACTTGTCCAATAGAATTAGGACATGTGTTAGGGTAATATTAATATCATATTTACCCTTAGTTACCCTATTTACTATTAACCGCGGTAAAAAAAAGTAAAAAGTTACTATTCACCAAAAATTATTTTCATCTCATTGAACCACATTTTAGTCCTTGATATTAACCGTGTCTCTCGGATTTTCGAAATTCCATTCACAGAAGCGGTAAAATTAAGTTTTATGCAAAATTCGGTTTTTAACCTACCACTTAGTGGTTTCACTATTCATCAAAAATTGAAAGTTTTCAGAAAAATACCAAAATTTCACCCTAGGCTAATTTCGATATTCTAAGTCCAAAAATGAAGTCCATTTTGAAAAATAAAATTTATAAAATTTCAAAAAGTGGTTATTACTATTCATAACGGCTAGTTTTAATAGCATATTGTTGTTTAGTGAAACTCGGTATTGCGTACGACGCAAGCTATCAAGAAAGGTCGCGATTGCGTGTAAAGCAAGCCAAGCAAGTGTTGTGTAGAAAAAGATTCCTTTGATGATTTATATAACATAAAAGTCTCGGGTGTTACATTCTACCCCCCTTAAAAAGAATTTCGCCCTCGAAATTCGTCACTTTGTAACAAACAGATGAGGATACTTCTCCCTCATCATATCCTCAAGCTCCCATGTAGCTTCTTCAAGTTGGTGGTTCCTCCATAAAACTTTCACCAAGCGAGTGGTCTTGTTTCGTAGGACTTTTTCGCTACGATCCAGAATCTCTATCGGCTGTTCTTCATAAGAAAGATCTTGCTCCAGCGGTACAACTTCTGAGCTGAGTACATGTGAAGGATCTGGTATGTACTTTCTCAGGAGAGATACATGGAACACATCGTGAACTTGAGAGAGATTCGGTGGAAGCGCCAATCGGTAATCTACCTTCCCAACACGATCCAGTATTTTGAAAGCACCGATATATCTAGGGCTCAACTTCCCCTTCTTTCCAAATCTCATAACCCACTTCCAGGGAGATATTCGTAAGAACACTTTATCACCCACTTCAAACTCTAGGTCTTTTCTTCGGTTGTCGGCATAACTTTTCTGTCGACTCTGAGCTGCTCTTATGTGTTGTTGAATAGATCTGACCTTTTCTGCCATTTCATCAACGAGATCAGGTCCTAACAGCTTTCTTTCCCCAACTTCATCCCAGCAAGTTGGAGTCCTGCATTTCTTTCCATAGAGAGCTTCATAAGGAGCCATCTGAATACTGGAGTGAAAGCTATTATTATAAGAAAATTCCACCAAAGGTAGGTGTTGATCCCAACCTCCTTTGAAATCCATAGAGAAAGCTCTCAACATATCTTCTAGGGTTTGAATTGTTCTCTCAGACTGACCGTCTGTCTGGGGATGATAAGCAGTGCTGAAACTCAACTCTGTATCCAGAGTATGCTGAAGACTTCGCCAGAACTTCGAGGTAAATCTCGGATCCCGATCAGAAATAATAGAAAGTGGTACTCCAAACAATCTCACCACTTCCTTTACATATATCCTGGCAAGCTGATCTAGAGAGAAATCCTCTCTAATAGCAATGAAGTGTGCAGACTTTGTAAGACGATCAACTATGACCCAGATAGCATTATTGCCTTTGGATGTTTTAGGAAGTCCTGTGACAAAGTCCATAGTGATGTTTTCCCATTTCCATTCGGGTATGGGTAATGGTTGTAACATCCCCTTAGACTTCTGTCTCTCAGCTTTAACTTGTTGACAAACCAAGCATCGAGAGACATATTCAGCAACATCTCTTTTCATGCCATCCCACCAGAAGTACTCTTTCAGGTCCCTATACATCTTCGTGCTTCCAGGATGAATAGAGAATGATGAACTATGAGCCTCATCCAGCAGCTCATTCTTTAATTCGGGGATGGGAGGAACACAAACCCGATTCCTGAACTTTATTATCCCATCACAATCAAGGTTGAATTCAGGAACATTTCTCACCTTCTTTTGTAACTCGACATCTTCTTTCTGTGCCTCTTTAATCTTCACATGTATAGATGTTTGAACATTCATTTGAGAAAGATAAGATTTTCCCCTTCCATTATAATTCCAAGATCCATCCTTTGTAAATCCATAAATATTGGATCTTTTGTGATCCTCATCATGGATAAACTAGCATGGTCTTGTCGACTTAATGCATCTGCCACCTTGTTTGCTTTCCCAGGGTGGTAATGGATTGAGCAGTCATAATCCTTAATCAGCTCCAACCATATTCTTTGACGCATATTCAGCTCCTTTTGTGTGAAAATATACTTTAAACTTTTATGATCAGTATAAATATCACACCTTTCACCATAAAGGTAATGCCTCCAAATCTTTAATGCAAAGATTACCGCAGCCAACTCCAAATCATGTGTTGGGTAATTTTGCTCATGGATTTTCAACTGTCGTGAGGCATAAGCTATCACCATATCATTTTGCATAAGAACACACCCCAATCCCTTCTTGGATGCATCACTGTAGATCACAAACCTTTCTCCACTACAAGGCAGTGTGAGCACAGTTGCACTAGATAACCTTCTTTTCAACTCCTTGAAATTCTCTTCACATTCCTCTGTCCAAACAAACTTAACTCCTTTCCGAGTCAACTTGGTGAGTGGATTAGATAATCGTGAAAAATCTTTTACAAAACATCGATAATATCCAGCCAAACCAAGAAAACTTCGGATCTCAGTTACTGTTGTTGGTCTCGACCATCTTTCGATAACCTCTGTTTTTGCTGGATCCACAGATATCCCCTCTTTTGATATTATGTGACCCAAAAATGCAACTTTTTGAAGCCAAAATTCACACTTGGTAAATTTGGCATAAAGCTTCTCCTTTCTCAGGGTCTTCAATATAATTCTCAAGTGATCTTCATGCTCTTCCTTGCTCTTTGAATAGACAAGAATATCGTCTATAAAGACTACCACAAATTGATCAAGATAGTCTCTAAAGACTCTATTCATTAGATCCATGAAGATAGCAGGGGCATTAGTAAGACCAAATGGCATCACTATAAATTCATAGTGTCCATACCTTGTACGGAAAGCCGTCTTTGGTATATCCTCCCTTTTGACCCTTAATTGATGATACCCTGAACGAAGATCAATCTTGGAAAAGTATTGAGCTCCGCGTAGTTGGTCAAATAAGTCATCAATGCATGGGAGAGGATATTTGTTCTTGATAGTGATCTTGTTAAGTTCTCTATAATCAATGCATAGTCTCATTGATCCATCTTTCTTCTTAACAAATAGAACAGGTGCTCCCCAAGGTGATGCACTAGGGCGTATGAATCCCTTATCAAGATTCTCTTGGAGTTGCTTCTTCAATTCCTGCAACTCAATTGGGGTCATTCTATAAGGTGTCTTTGAAATAGGCAAAGCACCCGTACGAGTTCTATTGAAAACTCAACTTCACGATTTGGTGGAAGACCCGGTAATTCCTCCGAAAAGACATCATCAAACTCCCGTACGATGGGCATATTCTTAATCGTGAGTTTCTCACCAACCATTTGAGATAAATAACCTTCATTTAGTGGAATCAATACCCATAAAATGGAAGAAATTTCCACTGGAAGGTTATGTTCATCCTTGCATTGATAGATGATCATAGATTGATCTGGAATATGAAATGTGACTTCCCTTCTTTGGCAATTGATATGAGCTCCGTATAAAGAAAGCCAATCCATGCCAAGAATCACATCAAATTCCACAATAGGAAGGATCACAAGATTTGCAGGAAGCACTTTCCCACAAACTTCAATCGGAGAAGAATTATAAACTTTTGATGCGATTGATGTGCCATTAGGTGTTGTCACAGCTAACTCAACATCTAATTGTTGAGGTAATACGGTGATACCCTTAGAAAATTCTTCAGAAATAAAAGAGTGGGTGGATCCAGAATCAAATAAAACATTTTCTACTTTAGAGTGGATGGTAAGTGTACCTTTCACCACATCGTTATCATACTCCACATCGCTAATAGAAATTGCATGTGACTTTCCTTTGTCTTTAGCCTTAAGAGTTTGTTGACGTCGACCATCATCATCAACCCTTGGATTTGGGCATTGATTGGCATAATGCCCCATCTCCTTGCACTTGAAACATTGAAGTGTAGTAGGTTCATTTTGTGTATCCCTTCCTTTGTTTGCATCATTATACATCTTCTTCCCATTATCACGGCATTCAAATGCCCGATGACCTTCCTTTCCACATTTAAAACATTTACTTGTCCCTTTAATACAACTCCCTCCATGTTTCTTTCCACACTTTGATCATAAGGAAAAGCTCATCTTCTTTTCCGTGTGCTCTTTAGATTTTTCTTTGAATTCCATCTTCCTCTTCTTATCAAACCCATGTGACTGATGGGTTACTCCAATCTCCATCTCGACTTTGAGAGCACATCGAACGATTTCCTCATAGCTATTGAAGTCCCTTATGGCTAACGCCCTTCGAAGACTTGGTTTTAAGCCACTAAAGAATCGATCGATCTTACTCTCAGGTTGGATAATAATACCAGAAGCGTACCTTGCAAGTCTTGTAAAATTTGCTTCATAGGTACCAACAGATTCATCATCCCTTTGCTTCAGTTCAAGAAACTCTTTCTTCATCTTTGTTCGGAGAATACGAGGGAAGTACTTATTGAAAAATAAGTTCTTGAACTCGTCCCATTCCATAGACTCAATTTCATCCCTTTTCCTCGTATTCTTAACAAGATTCCACCATTGATCAGCATCTCCCTCCAAACGATACACTGCTAGGATGACTTTATCATGTTCAGAACATTGAAGAACTGAAAATATCTTTTCAGTAGTACTAATCCATTGTTCAGCAACTAATGGATCAGTAGACCCACTGAAAGAAGGTGGACGCTGCCTCATGAAGGATTCAACAGAATGTTGCTCCCTCCTTTGCTCGTTTGGAAATCCTGCATGATTCATAGCTTGAGAAAGTTGTGTGAGCATGGCTACAAGATTTTGCATTCCAGCTCCCATATCATTTGGTTGCTCAGAGGGACAATCATTGCATTGCCCATCGCATTCCGCATTAACACGGTTCCTTCGGGTTCCAGCCATTGACTAAAACCAAGAAGAATAGTGTGAGCAACACTAATTATAATAGGAAACCACATAATTCAAGAATAAAATTTTCATGCTTAAGGTCTTATCCTAGGTTATTCAAGGCCATTTCTAAAACACTAAGATTGTGTTCTATGCTTAGACTTATCCTTAGGGTTCTTACTAAGGCTTGCACATCCTAGTTTCCAAAGGTTGACTATACCTTTCCTCTGATACCAACTATAATGACCCACACTTTACACAAATTGTTACTACTTCAAAATTGAAGCACACTTATTACAACATATAAAAAAACCACAAAGGACCGTATAGGTATAGTGTCTTTAGAAACTGGGAAACATAAACAACTGGTTCATAATTCTTCTACAGTGTCTCCCATTTATTTCATCATATCTAGGGTCCCTTTTAGAATATTCTACTTAATATCCATCTTCCTGACCTGGGGAAAAGAAAACATAAAAGGGTGAGCTCAAATGCTCAGCAAGGGCAAATTAAGGAAATAAAAGTCATATCATATCTTTTTGAAAATCAAAACCTGCAAAAGAGATCATACTATCTTAACATGGAATAAATCATAGAAGTGAAAATGAGATCCCCATAATCATAACATAAAACTTGAAACTTTGTGGCATGCACACATAATCATGGAAAATCATTTCTTGTTAGTCATGACTCATTGCCAAGACTATCTTAGTGGACAAAGTCCCTTTCTGAACCGAGTTCACTCCTCATTTCAGTCCTGTATCACTGAACCGAAATAACCTTCCATTCCAGCCATGTCTATCTCATGAGATATGAAATCTTTACCCAATGCATTGGAGTGAGGTATAGGTCCCACCCATCTCATAATGAATCCTTTCTTATGTGTGCCACATAATCATAAACCATATATCATAGCGTAACCCATGTAATAAAAATGGAATTCTTAAACAACATGACATCATAAAACAATTCATATAAGATAAAGGAATTCATAAAAATATTTCCATCACAACATAATCAAATCCATGTAATAATAGGGATAGAAACAGAACCCTTTATTATCTTAGATGGAAAATAATTTTGATAAAACACTTGAACTTCATTCTTGAGGAAAATATCCTTTCTTTTTCAAAAACATTTTTCATTTCTTAACATGTCATACAACTTTAAACTAAAAGAAGTTGATTAAAAATAAACTTGAAAACTTGTAAAGTAAGCTTCTTGGAAATAATGTTTTAAAAATCCATTCTTGTTGTATAAGTTAAAAAAACATTCTTCGTACTTTTGTCGGAAAAGTCAAAAAAGTACCTCGTACGGAAAAACGACAAAAGATTCCTTTCATATTCTTTACTAAAAACTCACCTAAGGGTAAAATTGGATTTAAACTATTGCAAGTGGATGGAAACAATATTACATATTGAGGGAACATGTATGTGGATGATAAAATACACCCCGGTAAATACTTACGAATAAACAATCTCGGATAAAAATGAGATTGTGATATTTCCCTTACCTTAGGTCCGATTTGCTTTGTTCGTGTCCGAAGCTCCTGTATAATGGTTTAAATAATGTTATTGACTTATTCCAGAATCATACATATTGATATGAGATCATATATGGTCATATTATTAGCTTTTTGTTAGTAATATTTCATTGTTACTTGTTACTCGGGTCTTTATAACTTTTTGTTCTTATGCGTGTTTTGTCGAATAAATTCTTATTCTTATCTTTAGGTTATAGATAATTCATTTCCAGAATGGTATTAGTGTATTATATACCATATTCATTTATTCAATTCATTTATATAATCATTATGAAATGAAGATCATGTAGAACGAGTCGCATCACATCGTGGAGACGGTATTCCGTACGTACGTACGAGTGATGATATCGTTCCTATGATCGTGGAATTGTATTGGAGTATATATATATTATTTCAGTATCAATATTACTTCATAATAATCATATATAGTTACTCATTACACCATTATACCCATCCTTGTAAGGTGATGGTGGAAAATAGATTACACCACGACGTGGAGACGGTATTCCGTACGTACGCACGCGCGGTGATTTCATTTTTCCGTAGGATGGATAGAAAGTGAATTAGGGTTGTTTCATATTTATAATAACATATCAGTATGTAAGTAATACTGATGTTATTACTTTATCATGAAACAACTAAAGAAGAAGAAGTTGAAGAAGAAAGAAATTGAAAAGATCGGTAATGGATATTACCTCTTCTTTGGAACGCCTCTTTGAATCCTCCACTTAAGGAACTAAGATTGGTCTTTGGAGAAGACCAGGACCTCTAGGATTATTCTAGGGAAGTGGAGAGGAGAAAATGGCAGGGGTTGGCCGAGCTTGAGTGCTCAATTTGGTGTGAGGAGGAGGGGGGAGGAGGTGCCCTTTTATAAGGGAGGAGAGGGGCACCTTAGGAATATCTCAAAATATTATTTTATATTAAAGTCAAAATCGGTTTATAATGGTTCCAAAGGGTCTTATTTCTAAGATAAAGTGGGGAAGGGTCAAAATCCTATCAACCAATAGGATTTAGACAAGTTTAGGGTATTATTTTAACCTTATCAATTAGATTTAACTCTAAGTTAATTAATTTAACTTTTACCGTGTCTTTTTGTTTTCTTCCACTATATGGTTAATACACTTACTATAACATGCCAAACGAACCCCAAATTGTTTATTATTAATATATATATATCCTTATCTAAGTCATTTGGCCGAACCTTAGATTTTTAGGAATAAAATAACAATTAATAATATAATATTTGATTTAAAAACTATTTTGTGTCAATTTTGACACTATTTGATATATGATTTTTGTGAAAGTCATAACAGAATTATATGTTCGAAACAAGTTGATTAAATCAACACTAATATATCATAGTAACCTAGAAAATTAGTTTAATTCATAAAAAGTCTCAAATTACATTTATTTTGGTGTTTATAACATCAATTATGTCAATATTTCATTAACAAGATAATTACTGCATCATCTTTGTGTCATAAATAAATTAAATTATTTGATGTCTAAAAATTACAAATAAAATACCATCATGTAGTAAATCTTTTTAGCTTTCTAATGAATATTTACAATCGAATTTATCTTATATATGACCCCATATTAAAAATGATTTACTTATTAAACTTTGATTTTAACTACTTTAACCCTTCTTTAAATAAATTAATAATAAATGTCCTAATCTAATCCAAGTGGGCCTAAATGGTCATATTTTATTCCTAAGTTTGTTTTTGGTCGAATTACACTTGTCCAATAGAATTAGGACATGTGTTAGGGTAATATTAATATCATATTTACCCTTAGTTACCCTATTTACTATTAACCGCGGTAAAAAAAAGTAAAAAGTTACTATTCACCAAAAATTATTTTCATCTCATTGAACCACATTTTAGTCCTTGATATTAACCGTGTCTCTCGGATTTTCGAAATTCCATTCACATAAGCGGTAAAATTAAGTTTTATGCAAAATTCGGTTTTTAACCTACCACTTAGTGGTTTCACTATTCATCAAAAATTGAAAGTTTTCAGAAAAATACTAAAATTTCACCCTAGGCTAATTTCGATATTCTAAGTCCAAAAATGAAGTCCATTTTGAAAAATAAAATTTATAAAATTTCAAAAAGTGGTTATTACTATTCATAACGGCTAGTTTTAATAGCATATTGTTGTTTAGTGAAACTCGGTATTGCGTACGACGCAAGCTATCGAGAAAGGTCGCGATTGCGTGTAAAGCAAGCCAAGCAAGTGTTGTGTAGAAAAATATTCCTTTGATGATTTATATAACATAAAAGTCTCGGGTGTTACATTGTATGTGTGAAATTTGGTTGCAACAAATTTCTTTCCTTGGTTAGATAGTTTCTAATGAAGGAATAACTATTGATCTTCCAAAAGCAAATATTTTTGGGGAATGGACAATACCCACAAATATACCTGATATTTATAGTTTTATTTGTTTAATTGGCTATTACTAGAGGTTTTTTGAAAAACTTTCACTGTTATATAGCCCACTGACCAAGTTACCTTGAAAAGGTGTTATGTTTATCTCGACAAAAGAATGTGATGGTTGTTTTTAGGAATTGAAAAGGTGATTGGTAAATGCTCTAGTTTTGAAACTACCTTACAAAAATAGAGAATTTTTTATCCATAGTGATGTTTCATTAAAAGGTCTTGGATGTATCTTAATGCAGAATGATCAGGTAATTTCTTATGCTTCACGTCAGTTGAAAACTCATGATTTAAATTACCCTACACATGATTTGGAATTAGCTACTGTTGTTATTTCTTTAAAAATTAGGAGGCATCATCTGTATGGAGTAAAATGTAAAATATATACAAACCATAAAAGTATGAATTATATATTAAATTAGAAAAAATTTAACATGAGACATAGGATATGGTTAGAACTATTCAAGGATTATGATTTCACCATTCATTACCATCTAGGAAATAAATAATGTGGTGATGCATTGAGTCAGAAAAGTAATGCTACAATAACCATGTTACCTTTGGAAAATGATCCTTTGGTTAATGATTTTATGAACATTGGCTTGGATTTTATTGGTGCAGGATGTCTCTCTATTTTTTTTACAGTATTAGTGAAATCAACTCTATCAGACAACATTCTGAAAGTGCAGAAGGAAGACGGCGAGTTGCATAAAAATGTTGAATTGGTTGAGAAGGTTATCTTACTTTAATTTAACATTGATAATGATTGTGTTTTGTGATTTGGGATGAAAATATGTGAAGTGTGGTCAATTATTGCTTATCAACCATTCAAGTTTCCAATGCTCTATTAATGTGCATATCAGCACTCGGGTTGAATCCTCAGCGATGGTACATTTTTAATAGTCGATTATTTTTAATTGATTGTATTTTGATTGGGGAGTTTGTTTGTAGAGCTTATGAATTAATTTATTAATTATGTTTGATTTAAAAAATTGATAAATATTGGGGTTAGTTTATTATTGGGTATTTTAAGCTTATGATATACTTGAGCTTTGTTTTATATTGCATTAAACTAATACCCACTTCACAAGATGATTCTGATTATAATTCTCGAGTGTTAATGCTTTAATCCAGGTCATTACTCAACTTAGGGTTCTAATCATTATCATTACTTGTTTATGGTAGTGTATTTTTGGTTGAATAATCCATGGAATCCACATGTTAAACAAAAATTTCATCAATCCATGACAAATTTTGTTTAACTTACACAATATTAATTTAACGAATATTCATTAAGAAAACGGTCTCAATCACTTAATATCCCCCAATTATGACTCACCCCAATGAGAGATTTAATCCTCCATTGAATTATCAGTAATCTGGTTTATTATTTTTATGATGATGAATTGAGAAGGGAATAAAAATAAAAGGATAAGAAAAGAGTGGTGCACCAAACACACACACGAGCGACGAAGAGAATTAAACACGGGATTTCAATTGAATGAGGAAGAAAAATAGAGAATGTATTTTAAGTAGATTTAAAATAGTTTAAGACCATTAATACTAATAAACATAAGTTGGATGATAATAAGAGAATAATAAAAGGAAACATACATTAAAATTCTATTGAAATGAAAACAAACTTACACGATTACAAATAAGAACAAAAAAGTAATCAAAAACAAAGAGAGGAGGAAGAGTCTCTCAAGTGAAAACATGAGTATGGAATGTCCTCCCAAGACTTTGGAAAAGATTTTTTTGTTCCAATGTATACTCCTCTCTTATAAAATGCCAAACCCTCTCAAGGAGAGGAGGGGGAAGTATTTATAGCCCAAGGAGTTGGACTATTTTCATTCCAAATTTGTCTTTTCAATTGGATCGCCATTTTGACCATTCAGAGTGATGAATCTAGAGATATCTTCTTATTTAAAGTTGTATATAATAATGTTGGCCATCTACTATGAATATTTGGTGTCATTTGGACTTATGGATCCAATGTTAGGTTGGTTTTACTAAACAATTCTCAACTATCCATTTCTATCCATTCTTTTTCGAAGGCCATAATGGGGATGGATTTTGGAATAGGAATATTCCTTCAAAGATGAACACGTTCATATAAAATGTTGGCCAGATAAATATTGTATTTCATTTTGAAAATTCTCATCTCTAAAGGATGTATATATCAGGATCCATTTCATTAATACTGTACAAATTTTAATTCCCATCCAAAAAGGTGGGCTGAGTTTAAATGAAATGGTTGGTCCCATTTTAGTGGAATTGGGGCTTGAAATTTTTATCCAATACTCCTTGCATTGTACCCCGAAAATGTGAAGAGGATAAATGAATTTGGACTTCGGTATTGAGCCCGAAAATTCAATCATCAAGGTTGGTCCAGTTTCGCTACAGTTTCTTTGACCCTCCTTGTGTGGTCCATTTTTTTGATTAAAAATAGAATTCATTAATGATGAGTATCGACAGAAGTACAAGTGCAAATCCATGAAGGGAATTTTTCCAACCAGAGCTTGTTGAAGTCAAATGGGCCTGAGTCCACAAGCTGATGATCTGCGTTGTTTCCTTCCCTTTTGGAAAAAGAGAAGGTGCATAAAAAGAAGCATTAGCACAGTGAGAGAATTCTCTTGATGATGATGCCAAAGGACTGCAGCCCAACATTGTTGTGGTTAACATCCTTGATAACGGTAAGGTAGTAAGAATCAATAATAATATCACTCTATCCAAATTCCAGGGCTAGCAACATACCAGTAAGGATGGACATGGCCTCACTCACTGCCGGTTCCCAGAAATCCTGGTGTGGTTCATATTTTGCAGCAAAGATTTTCCTCTGATGATTTCGGACCAGGAGGACTTGGGAAACAAGACCAACCTTTGAGAGAGATGCATCCACGTTAATCTTAAGAATCCCTTCCATTAGGGGGTTCCAATGAGAGGGAAAGGAGAGGGTAACACCTGGAATAAAATTTCCATTGTGGTATTTCCATCCCTCTATCCAAGAAGTGGCCCGTTCAATCAAGAAATTGGGGGGTTTGTGAACTTGATAAAAAATAGTATCATTTCGCCGGACCCAAATAATCCAGGCCAAAGTACAGTGAGAACCTGAAAGAGCCAAGGAGAAATAGGAGCACCAGCGTGTCAGAAGATTGGGAAGGTCAGAGGCCAATGCCAGTGATGCTGCAGAAGTCGGGCCCCATTTATTCCAAATTTGCATAGCTCCTGGGTAGTGAATGATGGCATGAAATAGAGTTTCTGGAATGTTCGGGTAGAAATGGAAAAAAGAAGAACTGGCCATATGATGGTAAGAGAGAAGGCTCATGGTTGGGAGAGTACTCGTGTAACCCTGCCACCAAAATTGGCATATTTTAAGGGGAACATTGAGTGTCCAAATCGATTTCAATGGCCCCTCATCCTGGACGACTGAGTGGTTTCCACAAGCCATTTTGTAGCTGGATCTCACCATGTAATCACCTGAGATGTCATTGATCCAGATAAGATGGTTGGGGCATGCGTCAGGGACCCAAGGAATGCTTAGGATAATTCTTTGGTCCCTTTAATTTAACCAATCATGGATCTTTTCCAAACACCACCCATGTCCCTGGTCATAAAGGAGGAAGTTGACAGTGGTGTCTTCAAGACCTAGTTGGACGAGGGATGTATCCCGCATACCTTCCTTATCGATTATCCAGGGATTAGTCCAGATATTGACTGAGGACCCAGTCCCAATCCTCTAGCCCATTCCTTTTTTCATAAGCTTTTTAGCCCCCCAAATGCTTCTCCAGATGAAGCTAGGCCAGGGACTAAGAGAGGAAGCAAGGAAGTCTGTGTGGGGAAAGTACTTAGCTCGGATAACCCGTGCACATATAGATAATGGATGGTTAACAAGGCGACATCCTTGATTGTCCAATAGTGCATCATTAAAGAGAAGAATATTCTGGAATCTCATCCCTCCCTCTGATTTGGGTTTGCAGAGTTTCTCCCAGGCCATCCAGTGGGGTCGATTTCTTCCATCATTCTTCCCCCACCAGAAATTAGCAGTGCGTGTGTGGATCCGGTCGACGATGAATGTCGGGAGATTAAATCGGGACATAAAGTAGCTAGGATTGGACTGGATGACAACATTAGTGAGGGTCACTTTTCCAGCTTTAGAAATTCCTTTTGGGGACCAGCCAAGAATTTTTTTTCTTGATCCTTTCCACAAGAGATGCGAAGATTTATTTTTTGGATCGACCAATCACCGTGGGCAGCACAAGATACCTCTGATGTTTCACAACCATATGGATACCAGCTTATGCACATAGTTCATCCCTCTTAGAAGGATGCACCCCTACACTGAAATAAATTACAGATTTTCCATGATTGATTGACTGGCCAGACACCCTCTCATACTGATGGATCGCTTGACTAATCACCCGTTATTTATTAATTGTTTCTCTAGAAAAAAGGAGGCAGTCATCGATGAAGAAAATATGTGACACTTGTGGGATAACACGGAAAACCTTTTCCCCATTAATATAATTAGAGGATTCATCCAAGGAGATAAGATTAGAAAACACATCAGCCACCAGCATGAAGAGAAAAGGGGAGAGGGGATCGCCCTGGAAAAGGTCTTGGGATGGGGAGAATCCTCTGGATAGCTCCCCATTGACCTTGATTTTGAAGGAGATGGTCAAGATGCAATCCATGACTGTATCTATCCATTTAGCTCAAAAGCCCATTTTTTGCATAACGACATGAAGGAAGTGCCATTCCACTCTATCGTAGGCCTTGGTCATATCCAATTTCTAGGCCATGGATCTTCTTTTCGTAGTGGAGCGTGAATTCATTGAATGGAACACTTCATGGGCCACAATTGCATTATCAGTGATCAGTCTCTTGGCCACGAAGGTGCTCTGATTTTCAGAGATAAAATCAGGTATCCAAGGTCGCAACCGATTGACAAGGATATTTGAAAAGATTTTGTAAGAGACATTGTAAAGGCTGATAGGTCTAAAATTAGGGATCGCCATAGGTTTCTTGATTTTGGGGATGAGGACAAGGACAGTTTCATTGATAGCAGCAATGCTAGAATTCCCATCCCAAATATTTTTTATCATGTTGCAGATGTCGGGACTGATTATATTCTAGTATTGTTTAAAAAATAGGGCATGGAACCCATCCGGTCCCGTGGCCTTAGTGGGATGAAGATGTTTCAGAGCCAGGCGTATCTCGTCATATGTCACATCTTTGGTGAGTTGCCTATTGATCTCATCAGTGATCACAGGTTTGATACAATCTTCCACCTCGACAGACATGAAAGGGGTTCTTGTAGCGAAGATGTTCTGTAAATAGTAAGTCAAGGCCTCGTGGATACCATTGGTATCAGAAACTTTGCTTCCATCAGATTGTAAGATGAAAGTAATAGTGTTTTTCCGACGCCTAGCTGATGTTTTCTGGTGAAAAAACTTGGTATTAGCATCCCCCTCTTTAATGTGGCTATCCTACGCCTGCATAGCTCAGAAACATTCCTTAACACGCAGGGTCGTGTCCATCTCTCTTTGCATGGCTCCAATTTAGAGATAATACAATTGGATTTGGGTTGATTGAGGAGGTTTTTCAGTCTCTTTTCGAGGACACCACAGTGCCGATGGGGATGGAAGAATTTATTATTGCTCCAAGACCTCATATCATATGCGACCTGTTGGAGATTGAGGCACACATACATGTGAGTGCTTTTCCAGCTTGATCGGATCACCTCTTCACATTCCTAGTCTTTTGACCAGAAGCTCTCAAATATAAAGGGTCTTCTAAGTTTTCTAGTTCGTTTTCCTTGCGTACAGTCAATGAGAATTGGATAGTGGTCTGAACAGTTAAGGTCCATGTTGCTGATATGAAACATGCTTAATAGATTAATCCAATCAGTAGAACCCAGAAATCTATCAAGATGCTCTGTGATGCGGGTGTCTTTAGTATTATCACAGGACCATGTAAAATGGTTACCTGTGTACCCCAGATCAACCAAGTCAGCCCTGGAGACCTCATCCTTGAAGTTTGACATCGGAGCTAAGGGTCGGATGATTCTACCCCTCTTTTCCTTATGGAACATAATCTCATTTAAATATCCTCCGAAGATGATATGGCTCGGTAAGTCATGTCGCAGCTTGCATAGAAGATCCCATGACTTCGCCTTATCATTATGGGATGGCCAGCCATAGAATCGCACAAAAGTCCAGGGTGGGTGAAATTCTGTTTGAATAGTCGCTGCCACATGGTGTGAGGAGAAGGATAAGATTTTGAAGTCGATATTGTCCTTCCAAAGGAGACAGAGGTCCCCAGAATGGCCTTGTCTAGACACCAGAAAGCATCCTTGGAATCTGCACTTCATAGAAATACCAATTGTGTCCTTTTTTCCAATATGGTTTCGGACGGGAAAACCATATCGGGAAGACATTGAGCGCAATTGCGCTGAAGTATGTGAACCATTCTTGTGTGGTCCATATTTCCCTTCAAATGGCAGAATTGGACAATGATTCCTTCTAATGATATGTGGTAAATAGAATAAGGAATCATAAAAAACAAGAACCACACAATTTGGTTGAGTAGAGTGATATTTATTAGTAAAACATTAAATAGTCTTGAATATGGATGAATTCAAATAGTGCTCAAAAATTATATTTAATATTTAAACATTAATAGTTAACAAAAATTATGAACATTTCATATAAAATCAGTAGAGGGAGTATATAAAAAGTTATGAAAATATTAATAACATCAACTACCCAACATATAGTCTTGTGCATTTCCTCATGTGAAATTAGTATAAAAACATGACAAAATCATTCTCACATGCCAATGAATATTAAAATTTTACTTTCACCAATCAAGGTATGTTTACACCCTTTTATTCATCCATAATGAATTCCATCACAAATTTTTACATAAATAATGTTCCAAAAACAATTCATTTTTTCATGATCAAATTTAAAAATGGAAAATGGTGGCACAAAAAACTTACTCATCTCAAGATGACAAAATTAATTTATGGAGCTTCACTCATTCACCAACCAAAAGTGAAAATCTTAGAGTTTGTAAGAGCTCTCAGCTTTCACTTCCTATCCTAAAGTTCTCAAAAATAAAGAGGTCTTTTTAGGGGATTTTATGTGGCTATGGGATGGTAAGAAAATGATATCCAAAAGATATTTAAAAGGGGATAAAACACCAACACGGAAAATCAATGCACAATTATTTTTTGAAATTAGAAATGAATGGAAATGGAAACACATATTTACATGGGAATGATTATTTGAAGCAAGAAATAAAATAGGAAGAAAATTTGAAGGGAATGAATAGATGGAATATTTAAAAAACAGAAAACATCTCCCAATGACATAAGAATATATATGGAAAGTGTTTGATTTTTTTGTATTTTTTTAAATTTTTTCAAAAGATGAACTTGAAAAGGATATCACACTCATATCCCAAACCATGTTTGATCTCCTCACAACACTAATTGTAATAGTTATAATAAGATAAATGGATTAGGAAGAGTGATTTTTGACCTATTCAAGACACAAACCATTCTTATTTTCATTTATTATTATTATTATTATTTTGATTTTTTAACACTTTTCAATATCATTTGTACAAGATAATACATTCCCAAACCCCACTAAATGACAACCTCTCCCCCACACTTAAATGGATGCTTTCCCTCAAGCATATGACAACACATTGGAAAGTAAGGAAAGGGTACCCAAAAATAAATCCATTCCCCCCACTCTTAAATTTCTATTTATAATGCAATGTAAATCCATGTATATGTTGGGTGGGATAAGGTATTGGGCTTATATTGTGTCTATAAAAAAAGGTTTTCATAGAATTTAAGGGGCTTTCAAAAGAAGGATTAAGGTAAGGTTAAAGGGAGGATATTTAGATATTATGATTCTCATGTGGTTTAGAAAATGCCTCTATCATATTAATGCACACTAAAGATGAAAGTTCTGCTCGAAGGTACAAAAACTCAATTCCCACAAATGGAGGTGAAAAACAAACATTTTGAAAAGATGGACATAGGTGGACTTGGAGTGAAAGAAAATGCAGTTCCTCATGGTTGGGGAAAATCATTTTCCAAATCAAAAATTGAGCATTAATTTTTTTTTGATTTTTTCACAAGATTATTTATCCAATTTTATTATGAGAATACAAATTTTTTGAGATAAAACATGTCTATTGAATCCCCAAAATAGTTACAAACAATTTAAAATTTTAATGGTGAGTAATTATAACTCCCATTTTTTGTTTTGTTTTGTTTTGTTTTTTATGTTTTTTTTTTGTTTTTTATAAAGACACACCCAAAAAAAGGGAAAGAGTAAAAGGGAAAATGTGATGAGGAAGTGGTAAAAAACAAAATGAGAATGAGGAAGGAAGAATAAGAAAGAGAAAATTAAAGGAAAAGAGGTTCCCCATGGATTGGATTTTGTGGGTTGCCATCTTCATCCAGTGGTGGGTCTACTATGGATCCGATGGAAGTTAATGTTGTTCCTTGATTGTGTGTCCTCTCATGGTGATGCTTTATACGATGTCTATTTACCGTAAATGTACATTTTGAAGAGGGGTTTTGGACTTTTATGGAACCAAATGGGTAAACATTAGTTATAAAAAAAGACCATCCCAATGATAATTAAGCTTACTTGGGTGAAGTCAAAATCGATAATTGAAGAGAATTACCTTTTAAAATTAATGAAATACCTTTTGCAAGATGTTTTTATCATGGATTACCTTGGCCTTTACATTGTTGAGAATAGAATTCTCATAAGAATCAAGTCGAAGCTCCTCCAGTTCATTCAACTGCAACAATCTTTCTTCACCATATTTTTCACAATCAAAATTACTTGTTTTCACAACCCAAAATGACTTATGTTGGATATCAACTAGTAAGTGACAATATTTACCAAAAACTAGCCTAAAAGAAGAAATCACAAGGGGTGTTTTATATGCAGTTTGATAAGCCCAAAGTGTTTCACCAATTCTCTCAGGCCAGACATATCTGGTGGGCTTGAAAATTCTCTCAATTACTCTTTTCACTTCTCTATTAGAATGTTCAACCATGTAATTTTTTTGGGGGTGATATGCAGTTGAAGTTTTATGTACAAAACCATTATTTTTTCAAAGATATTCCACGGTTCTATTACAAAAATGGGTTCCTATGTCACTAATCAAGTCAGGGGGAGTGCCAAATTGGTGGAAGATATAGGTTTTTAAGAACTCACTAATAGTATGTGCATCATCCTTTCTAGTGGGTTTGGCCTTGACCCACCTTGAAACATAATCTACTACAAGAAGAATGTATGAGAATCCATTGGAAGGGGAAATCGTCCAATGAAATTGGTGCCCCAAACATTGAATATCTCACAGAATATTAAAGGCTTTTGGAAGATTTCATTTCTTTTGGAAATTGTGACAAACTTTTGGAAAGTGGGTCATGATTGAAAGAACTAATGTGAGTCCTTAAAGAGTTATGGAAATAAGAATCCAGAGTCTAGGACCTTTCCGGAGGTCCTTTGTGGTCATAAGTGGCCACCACTATTAATTGAGTGACAAAATTCTATGATGGAATAATGTTCATTTTCATCAACGCATCATCAAATTACCATGTCATCCACAGTTTTCCAAAGTTTACTACCATCCCAAAAATAGTATTTTGAATCACTTTTCAACTACATCTTTTTTTTTTGAAATTTTTTTAGGAAAAACACCTGAAACCAAGAAATTTACAATTGGGTAATACCATGTTAATTTTGGAGTGGGAGATGAAAGGTTCTCAATGGGGAATTCAGGATCAATGATTTCTGAATGAGAATAATTAGAAATCATACTCAATTGATCAGAAACTGGGTTTTATTTTCCTGTCCTATCTTTGATTTCAAGGTCAAATTCTTGTAGCATTAGGATCCATCTTATTAGCCTTAATTTGGAATCACTTTTCATGAGTATGAACATTATAGCAGAATGGTTTGTAAAGATGATGATTTTGGCACCTAAGAGATAGGGCCGGAATTTATCTAAAGAAAAAACCACTTCTAAAAGTTACTTTTTAGTCAGACTGTAGTGATATTGAGTTTCATCCAACGTTTTTGCGGCATAATAGATGGCATGTGAAATTTTTTATCCTCTTTTACCTATAACATCCCTAATGGTCCTATCAGAAGCATCACACATCAATTCAAAGAGTAAAGACCAATCTGGGGGTTGGATTATTGGGGAAACTGTAAGAGTAGATTTGAGTTCAATGAAAGCTCTCTTGAAAGCCTCACTAAAATGGAATGCAACATCATTTTAGATTAACTTAGTGAGTGGGAGGGAAATCCTAATGAAGTTATGGATGAATCACTGATAAAAACCGGAATGACCCAGGAATGAATGGATGTCTCGAATATTTTTAGGTTCAGGAAGTGATTGGATCACTTAAATTTGGGTAGGATTGACCTCAATACCTTATTGTGAAACTATTTTCACTAGAAAAATACCATTTGTAACCATGAAGTGACATTTTTTAAAATTTAACATGTGGTTACACTAGACACACTTTTTAAGGACTATAGAGAGTGAATGGAATTATGATTCAAATGACTCACCATAAATGGTAATGTCATCCATGAAGACCTCCATGTAATGCTCAATGAATTCAGAAAAGATACTCATCATGCACCTCTGGAATGTTGTAGGAGAATTTCAAATGCCAAAATGTATTCTTTTATATACATATGTTCCAAAGGGGCATGTGAAAGCTGTCTTTTCTTGGTCCTGAGGTGCGTTTGGGATTTGTAAGTAGCCGGCGTATCCATCAACAAAGCAATAGTGTTACTTTTCGACTAATTGTTCAAGCATTTGATCAAGGAATGGATGTGGGTATTGATCTTTTCTTGTTTCGACATTCAATTTTCCGTAGTCAATGCACACACTCCATTTGTTTTTTCACTCGAGTTGTGACTACCTCATCATGTTCATTTGTGACAACATTTATCCCACCCTTAGGTACAACTGAAATTAGACTAACCCATTCACTATCTGAAAATTGTGTAGATAATACCAGCTTGATGAAGCTTAGTGATCTCTTCCCTAACAACCCCAAGGATGAGTGGAATGAGTCTTCTTTGTGGTTGTTTAATTGTTTTGGATGAATCCTCAAGAAGTACGTAATGCATGAAAAGAGTAGGGTTGATTTCTGGGATGCAATCTAAAGTCCAACCTAAGGCCATTTTGTTTTCCTATAACACTTGAACAAGTTTGGACTCCTCTGTTTAAGTACATGAAGTGGAGATAAAGACATTATAAGAGTGATCATGAAAAAATAATGAATATTTCAGGTGTTCATGAAGAGGTTTCAGATGAGTCTCATCTTTCACTTGTGGGTCAGATAACTCAAGAATAGAGGAAGGGCTTTTAGTTGGTTTAGATTTATTTTCCTTAACACTGTACAAGGTGGAGTAGTTGAGATCAGAGTTGGTGTGGGATTCATGAGCATTTTCAGGTTCCTCTAGATTGATGGAGTCTATGAAAGAATGGTCCACATCAACTTCACCATTCATGACTTAGTTAATCATGGTGCAGATTTCACTAGATCTTCTCTCATTAGAACATGATGAACCAGATGGAATGGGGTTCAATTGACTCTCAGAAGTTTCCTCAGAAGAATATATTGAGAATTCAGAGTGATCCTTGGATGGGTATCGCATGACTTGAAAAAATTTGAGCTTGACCAGTTGGTCACCAAATTCCATGGATAAGATGTATGGATAGACGTCTATCTTGGTTCTAGCAGTCATGAGGAATGGTCTTCCAAGGATTAGGGGATATCAAGAAGAGGTCATCTCACCTTCCTTGTCAAGGACATTGAAATCTGTTGGGAAGATAAAATCATTGACTCGGACCTAGACATCCTTAATTATTCCCTCAGGACTAGCTGTTATTCGATTGGCTAATTGAATGAAAAAACCTATTGGGTGCAAGGGACCTAGACCAAGGTTGGAGAAGATGGATTTAGGCATGATAGTTATTGAGTCCCCTAAGTCTATGAGTGCATCATCAAAGTTGGAACTTCTTATTTGGCATGGAACTGTAATGGTCCTAGGATCATTTCATTTAATGGGTATGAAATCTTGGTTTGAAATATATTCAAAGGTCCTAAGATACCTCTTCTAGGTACACAACTCCATGAGAAACATGGAATACTTAGGAATTTGTTTAATGGAATCTAAGAGGGGAATTTTCACTTCAACACATCTAAACATGTCGAGAATTTCAGGATCATGTTCAAAGGACTTCCTTGGATTAAAGATGGCTTGAGGAAAAGTAATTGGTTTCTAATGTGGAATGGAAGGAGGTGAGGGAATGGATCTAGATTCCTTTTCTGGTTTCTTTATCTTTTCAATTTCTCGGTCAACATTCAATGGGGAGTTGGAGGACTTATCATGAGGCATTGAAATTTTCTTTCCTGATTTACGTTCAATTGCACTTACATTACCCTTGGGGTTGGGTAATGGTTGAGTTGAGAGTTGGGAAGAATTGGATGGTCGCTACTGACTATGGTGGGATGCAATTTAACCAATTTGGGTTTCAATGTTGTTGAGGCTAGAACAAGTGAATGAGGAAAGATCTTCTACAGCACTTCCCCATGGTTTCCTGGAAGAAGAGGCTTGTCTTGATTTAGTATTTCCTTGATTTTAGTTCTTGGGAAAGTGATTGTTTTGGTTTGGAAATTGGGAAGGATCACTAGGATAGTGGAATCCTGGAGGAGAAGAAGGAGGATTTCTCCATTTTTGCTAAGGAACAAAAGGACAGGGTTGTTGGAAGTTACCAACACCTTAACCCTATTGGAATTGGTTTGGGTTTTGAGGGGGGAATTGAGGGGAATGAGGAACTGGATTACTATAACTCATGCCTTGGTTATAGGAAGAAGAGAAGGTCTCGAAGTGAGGTTGGTTGAAGTTTCTAATAAACCAACCAGATTGACGAGGTTTGGTGTTCTCATGAGCGTAGTCTACATTGAGCTCCATTGTTCTAGATGAATCAGATGAATCATCTTGATGTTGTAGACAAGTGTCTGTTGGATGAGCTGGTGAGTGGCAGATTCCACAGTTTTTGATAGGTCTAGGGAATAGAGATTGTGGAGAAGATTAGTTTGGGGCTTTTGTAGCCATGTCTAGTTGTCACACAAGACCTATAAGTTCAATCATCCACTCGGTCATCTTGTTCGGAACTATGAATTGATTTTCTTGGACTTTTTTGACTTGAGCATGTGCTTGTGTATGGAATTTCTGCGTGTTTTCAGCCATATTGCTTATACGATCTCATACAGCTGCAGGAGTTTTATCAACAAGGGCACAACCACTTGCAGCATCAATGAGAGTTATCTCTATAGCTAATAACCCCTCATAGAAGTATTATATCATGAGTTGGTCATGGATTTTATGGTGTGGTCAAGTTCCCATAAGGTTTTTGAACATCTCCCAATATTCATGGAGTGATTCATTGGGGAATTGACAGATATCACTAATTTCCTTTCGGAGAGATGTAGTACGAGAAGCAGGAAAGAATTTTTCTAAAAAAAATAACTTCATATCATTCCATGTGGTTATAGAAACAAGATGAATGTAGTAGATCCAATACTTATCAGTGTCATCTAGGGAGAAAAGGAATGCTCAGATTTTTATTTGTTCTTTAGAAACCCCTTGAGGCTTCATGTTAGAGCACACAACTTGGAACTCTTTAAGATGGAGATGTGGATCCTCACTGGCTAGCCCGTGGAAATGAGGTAGAAGATTAATCAAACCCTATTTGAGTTCAAAGTCAGACTCTATGTTTGGATATTGAATACCAAGGGGTTGTTAATTCATATTAGGTTCAGAAAGTTCTTTAATAGTTTGTTCCCTCGGATTGGCCGTATCTAATTAAAAATGGTTGGACAAATACTGGTTCTTGAATTATTTGATTATCCCTAATGTTCCTCATAATTTAGCGAATTGTTCTCTTAATTTCATGGTTAAACAAATATGAGGGATTTTTGGGAGGCTAAGGGGAATTTAGAGAAGCTTTTATGGATAAGAAATATGGGTTTTTCATTGTGTTTTTTTAATGTTTTTTAAATTTTGTTTTTTTATTTGTTTTTTTTTACAATAACCTAAAACTAACAACTAATTAATTGTACCATCCTTGGCAACGGCGCCATTTGAACGCATGGATGATTTTCGCTTATTAACCGTTAAAGGTTCCGGTGCTCTGAAAATATTTATAGGAGCACTCAGGTTGAATCCTTGGTGATGGTACTTTTTTAATAGTCGATTGTTTTTAATTGATTGTATTTTGATTGGGGTTTTGTTTTTAGAGGTCATGAATTAATTTATGAATGACGTTTGATTTAACAAATTGATAAATATTGGGGTGAGTTAATTATTGGGGATTTTAATATTGTGATATCCTTGATCTTTTCTTTCAATTTCATTAAATTAATACCCACTTCACAAGATGAATCTGATTAGAATTCCCGAGTGTTAAGGCTTTAATCCAAGCCACAACTTTACTTAGGGTTTTAATCATTATCATTACTTTTTTATGGTAGTGTATTTGTGGTTCCAAAAATCAATGGAATCCACATGTTAAACAAAACATGTCATTAATCCTTGATATATTATGTTTAACATACACAATATTAATTTAATGAATATTCATCGAGAAAACGCTCTAGAAAACTTAATATCCCCAAATTATGACTCACCCCAATGAATGATTTACTTAGAAATTAAATTATTAGCAATCTGTATTATTATGTTTATGATGATTAATTGATAAGATAATAAAAAGAAAGGGATAAGAAAAGAGTGGTTCACCGAACACACACTTGAGCGACGAAGAGAATTAAACATGAGCATTCGATTGAATGAGGAAGTAAAAAAAGAAAATAGATTTTAATTGGATTTAAACTATTTTAAGACCATTAATATTAATAAACATAAGGTTTATGATAATAATAGAAGAATAGGAGGAAACATATATTAAAATTTTATTGAAATGAAAAAAAAACTTACACGATTACAAATAAGAAGAATACTAAAGTAATCAAAAACAAAGAGAGGAGGAAGAGTATCTCAAGTGAAAACATGAGTATGGAAGTTCATACCAAGTCATTAGAAAATCTATTCTTATGCCAATGTATTATTCTCTCTTCTTAAATTCCAACCACTCTCAAGGAGAGTAGGCGGAAGTATTTATAGCCTAATGAGTTGGATTTGTTTCATTCCAAATATGTCCTCCCATTTTGCTTGCCAGTTTGACCATTCAGAGAGCTGAATCTAGAGATCTCTTATTCATTAAAGTTATAGATAATAATGTTTTACATATTCTTTGAAACTTTGGTATCATTTGTAATTATGGATCCAAATTTAGGTCGGTTTTACTAAACAATTCTGAACTATCCATTTCTATCCATGCTTTTTTGAAAACCATAATGTGGATGGATTTTGGAATAGGAAGATGCCTTCAAATCCGATCAATTTCTTCTACAAAGTCATCCAACTAAAAATACCATTTCATACTACAAAATCTTAGCTCGAAAGGATGTCTAGAAAAGGATCCATGTCATTAATAATGTATTGATTTTAATTCCTGTCCAAAAAGGTGGGCTGAGTTTAAATGAAATAGTTGAGCCCCTTTTAGTGAAATTGGGCATTGAAATTTTTATCCAATACTCCTTGCATTGTCCCACGAATATTTTAGGATAATAAATGAATTTTTACTTCTATATTGAGCCTAGTAATTCAATATTCATGGTTGCTCTAGTTTCCCAACAGTTTCTTTGAGCCTTCTTATGCGGTCCATATGACATATAAAATAGCCTAATTGGAAAATGATTCCTTCTAATGAATTGTGTAAAAGTTAATAAGGAATCCTACAAAACAAGAACCATTCAATTTGGATGAGTATAGTGATATGTATTATTAAAAAATTAAACAGTATTGAATATGGATGAATTCAAATAGTCCTCAAAAATTATATTTAATATTTACACATTAATATTTCACACAAATTTTGCAGATTTCATATAAAATAATTAAAGGGAGTATATAAAATTTTATGAAAATATTAATAACATCAATATGTGTGCCTTGTGATTCACAATTAAAGAATTAGTTGTTATTTGAAGCTCATAGTTCTCTTTTTTCAGTTCATCCTGGTAGTACTATGATGTACATATATATTTAAATGTATTACAGGTGGGATGGAATGAAAAGAGATATTGTTGACATTACTATGAGGTGTTTGAACTGTCAATAGGTTACAACAGAATGATAGTTACCAAAAGGGTTGCTTCAGACTTTTTCCTGTGACGAAATGGAAATGAGAATATATATCTAAGGACTTCGTAGTTTTATGAACAAAGAGTTCTCAAGGTAACAATGTGATTTGGGTTATTGTTGATCGCTTGACTAAATATTCTCATTTACTTGATATTCGAGACACTCTTTTATATAGATCGACTTTCCCAATTTTATCCTAAGGGGATATTTAGGTTACATGTTGTTCATCTCTCCATTGTATATGATCGTGATCTCAGGTTCACTTCTAACTTTTGGAAAGGCCTTCAAAAGTAAATTGGTACTGAGTTAAATTTCACTACAACTTTTCATCCACAATCAGATGGGATGTCAGAATGAACAATATAGGCCTTGGAGAATATGCTACAAGATTTTTCAATGAATTACCAAGGAAGTGGGCATCATCATCTTTATTTTGTTTTGTTTTCTTATAATAATAGTTTTCATTCCAATATACAGATTGCACCATTTAAAGAATTATATGGGAAGTAGTATTCAACTCCAGCCTTTTTGGATGAAGTAGGTGAAATGAATTTGATGGGACCAGAATTGGTAGAAAAGATGGTAGAAAAAGTTTAGTTGATCTAAAAACATATGAGGATAGTTCAGAGAAGGCATAAATGTAATTCTAATAACTTGAGGAAGGATCATTCTTTTAAGGTAGGTGATCATGACTTTCTTAATGTTTCTCCCTAGAAATGTGTAATGATTTTTGCTAAGAAAGGGAAGCTGAGACCAAGGTTCATTGGACACTATGAAATCTTTGAGAAAGTTAGATCAGTTTCTTATCAATTGGATATACCTTCATGTTTATTCTATGTACACAATCTTTTCCATGTTTCTATGTTAAGGAAGTATATACTAGATCCATCTCATGTTTTGATTCCAGAAGATTTTCATTTGGAAAAAGAGAATTCTTATGAGGAATAGCCGGAAAAAGTTCTTGATCGTATGGAGAATGTTTTGTGGAATAAATTGATTCATCAAGTTAAGGTTATATGTAAAAACCATATGGCAGAATTGGCAGCATGGGAATCTGAAAATGCCATGATGGAGAAATACCCTTACTTATTTCATAAGTGAATAAGACTGTGAGGACACATTTTCCAATAGCAGGAAAAGATATAACATCCTAAGAAATTATAGAATATAACATTTTCATATTAATTAATATTTATGAAATAGATATTAATTTTAACTTAAAAACGGGGATTCTATGTCTGATAGTGTCCCTGACGCCCAACAATGGGTTTCTCTGAAACCTTACATTAATAATATTATTTTAAATGGTAGTTATCGCCTAGTCGTTATTTTAATGGGGATGAAAAGATGTGACTACATTATGTTTATATATGTTTATTAAATGGTTTTACTTTCTTTCAATAAACCTTATAGATTTAAATTAAGAATAAATCAAATTTTAAACATAAAATCACTAATATATTTAAAAAGCATTTTTGCCGCTTTTGATTGCAGAACCATTTTAAATCTATTTTTTGTAAATTTTATAGATTCAATTTGAAATTATAAACTTATTATTTGGAAGATATAAATAAAAATTTAACCTGGATAAATTTTTTTTAATTTTTCTGATAATATTCATTTTTAATGAATAGTAAAAAATACTGCATTTTAATTCAAAACGGCTTTTTCATCTAATTTATTTCTATAGTTAGATTTTTATTTTAATTGTTTTTAATGTGTAATTATATTTTTTAAAAATTTAATACAATTTAGTTTATTATAATTAATTTCACGTTGGAATTTGATAGGAACACATGTCAATCTTTTGATGGTTTTTATTTTTAAAAACCCTCCTTCTCGTTTTGACAACGAGAATTATTTTTAAATTTATTTATTCCAATTATGTGTTTTTAATTTGAAAAAATGGATTACATATTTGGATTCATAAGGTTAAAATTATGTAAATAGGTCCCCTTTATTTTTAGACTTTATGAATAGTAACTTCGGTAATTATTTTTATTTCCATGGTTAATGGTAAATTATGTAAGTAATGGTAAAAAATAATATTATAATAATATAAACTACCCTTATACATGTTTTAATGTTTTTTGATGATTTGTTTTTGACCAAAACATCCTTTGGTTATACTTTATGTTCTTTGAAAGCCACATTGTGTTATTATGACACTTATAAACAATTAATTTAAAGTAAATGCATATATGACATAACCATGTCTCTTATTACTAAAGTTTTTTTAATATGGGGTTATATAATTGATATATTAGAAACTAAATAGTCATTAGAAATATAAACATATTTTATTCATCATGGTAATTTATTTTTAATTTTTAGGAATTAAATAATTAAATTTAATTCTAACACAATGATGATGCAGTAATTGATTCATTAATGAATAAATAAAATAAATGATATTAGAAATTATTAAATAAATATAATTAAAGATTTTTAATGTAATAAACTACATTTTTTGATTAAATTGACCTGTTTTTAATGTTTCCACAATTTTGGTTCGACTATATATTGAATATATGATTTTTTTAAAAGTCAATAATTAAATAGTATAAAAATTGACACAAAAGGAACCATGAAATAGAAAACAAATAATTAAATGAAATAAAATTTATAAAAATAAATGTTTCATCCAAAAAGTTAAAATACTTGTATAAAAGTCATTAATAATCATTCATTGGTCGTTTGGCATGATTTGGTAGTTATTTGTAACTCTCAAATGTTAAATACTAGAAAATATTTTAATAATTAAAAATGGTTAAAACAAACAAATAATGATTAATAAATTATCCAACTTGTATAAAAATTATTGGATGATTGGTATTTGACCCAAAATCATCTTATCTTTGAAATATATGGTTTGGGACTATTTTGAACCAAAAATGAATTTATAATAATTTATTATTTAAGGGTTCCCAAGAGTGACCCTCCCATCTCCTATAAGAAGGCACACATTCCTCTATTTTACTCACACTTCTAAAACCATTATTATCATCCGCGATATGCCCAAAAATCATCATAGAAACTATATATTTTGTCTTTATGCCTTTGATTAAGCAGAAACACCTTCCATAGGGTTATTTAGGTGTTAAAGAGTGTGATCATCCGAAGGAAAGTAATATTTTTGGCTAAGTATTTCTATTTTTTTCTTGTTATTTTCATTCAAATATCCTTCAAAAATAATGTGATAATATATATAGAATCCTCAATATTCTTAGATGTTATTATGTCAGTATACACACTTAAATAAATCTTCACTTCAATCAAATAGAAATTTAATTAATTGTTCGTTTGTATGTGTGAATTATCACCTCCACGAACTGATTTGTTTTATTTTCCATTAATAATTATCAAAATTGGTTATAATGATGTATTTGATATTCATATGTGATATTTATGACATATATATCATTATCAAAGAATAATATATCAATTTTTTTCTTACTTTCCATGTACATAAAAATGATAATGTCGTCCGTGCGTACGTGTGAACTGTCACCTCCACAAAGCGATGTGAACCACTTTTATTCACCACATCACTTGTATGATATATATATATATATAAGTATATATTAATGATTTTTATGATTTTTATAATATTATGATCATTTTAAAAATTTAAAATAATAATTACCTTATTTCCATAATGATCAATGAAAAATGGAAACATTACTCATGCGTCTATACGACTTACCGTCTCCATGATTATAACATGTCATTTTTCATAACCATAAATCATGGTTTTATATAAAGGTATAATTTATGTATAAAAATGATAATAATTTCATGAATATAATTTTGAATATCATGGTCTTATGACAACATGGACTTTTAACATCATATCATGTTCATTTCCGACTCAAGTATCGAAAATCGAGAAAATGTATAACATAAACATAAATAATTATGTAACTATTATAACATAGTAATAAGTTATATAAATTCAATAATAATCATGAAAAAGGTTCTCAATAAATTATAAATTAAAATATTTTTTTTATCCAAGAATAACAAGGATCATATGTGATGAATCATAGTCGAGGTAATGGACTTCGTCTCAATCTCTATTCATTGAGGAAAAATTTTTGTATAGTACACTATTTTCTTTTATATAGTGTATAATAAACCCCTATGACATTTAATTTCATTCAATCATTTTCAAATGGAATTTTTTTTATTCGAATCATTTTACTAAATGACAAAATTAAATGTTTCTCTCATATGAATGCATCGATAATGAATTTTCCGCCGCCATGAACATTATTTGATATTCAGATTACTCTAGAAGCCTTAATGTTTTTATAAGAAAAATAAATATCTTATTTACTTTTCATTTATTTTAGTATTTAAAATGGTTTTGAAAATCTTTTGATTGTATGAATACATTGTAATTATATCTTAATATTGTAACATGGAAATGTTAATTTTATTTTATGCATGTTTTATTTATTATGATTAAGTTATATTTAATAGGAATTTCTTATGTATATGGGTGGTTCCATGATAAACTAAGGGTAGGTGAGTTGTTGATAGCTCTCCAATGCATTGGGTAATGAGACTGAGTTAAATGACAAGGTTTCTCCTAAGATATATCTATAATATACTGTGATGGGTATTCCAAATGAAACCATGATGGTTACTCCCTATGTAACTCTGAATGCTACAATGTAAGAATCTTATGGATTCCACAAGTTACATTTATGATTTATAATTTCTATGGGTTCTTCAGGAATGTTATGATATGAGGAGTTTAAAATTATTCATGAACTAAGAGTTCCTTTCCATATTTTTATCCCTTACTAATATTCTTGTGCTCATCCCATGTTTTGAAATGATTTTCAAAGGTCAAAAAGATTGTTAAGGGAAAAGTACATGATATGATGAAAATGTTGAGGATGTGTTAAGAAAAGAAACCATGTATTGTTTTAAAATGGTTTACTTTGATGGGAAAAATTGATTCTGTTTTTTTTTTGTAACCACTTTGTTTAAATGAAAAATGTTATTCTTGAATTATGACCTATTTCTCTAAAACTCTACAAATGAAAATATCCTTAATGTAAATTTTTGAATTTATTAAATATTAAGTAATGTTTAAGGCTGGGGACTTATAATTGGAGGTTATATATTCTTATGGGATCACTTTTTTTCCTGGATGATGCCTCATGATGACATCATAGGTATAAACTAGTTATTTATTTTTCATTCCCATATAGACTATTTCAGTTAGAGGATATAGTGTGTCCATAGTAATGGGACATGGTTTTCCTTTGTGGGTGAAAAGGAAATATAGGAAGAGCATGGTTGACTCATGTATAAGGGGTGTATCTGATTACACAATAGTATGATAAAATGTCCCATGGTGCAGTATATTTTATATGTTTTTAGTTTCCTATAGTGGTGGGGGAGTATGAGTTAATCATTCCTAAAGACATTCTAAAATCCCCATCAAGAGATATAATTATGCAATTAATTACAACTCATGATGGCCCTGATATATGTTCTATCACATCGTATGAATCTTGAAGAGATTCATGTATTGACGGTGCAGTTGTAGGACTTATAGAGGAATTACTTTTTCAAACAACATTTTTCACCCTAGAAAACCCAATATTGTTCTATAATAAGAAGGATAGGGGTATGATGTTCTGAGTGGATTATTGTTCCCTAAATTAGGCAATAATAAAAAATATTTTCCAATATTGGGGATTGATGATCTATTTTATCATTTGAGAGGTGCGTAATGGTTCTCAATGATTTACCTCAGATCAGGCTATTACCAACTAGGAGTATGGGGAGAGGATATACTAATGGTTTCTTTATAATGTTATTACAATAGAAAATATTACTTGGTGGTTCACTTTTTCATAAAGTGTAATCTAGTTGTTTTCATGGGACTCATAAATCAGATCATTCATCCTTACTGAGACCAGTTTTTGGTAGTTTTTATATACAATGACCTAATGTATTCATCTTTTGAAGAGTGGAATAAGAGACACATTTTGATAGTTATGTACATACTCACCAAATTTATGGAAATATCTCAATATCCATGTTATTTAATTAGGATTTCTACTAGTTATGAGATGTTATTTGAGCATATAGTGTAGCAATGGATCAGATGAAAGTCAAGCCAGTGCTAGCTTTAAAACACCCAAGAGCGACATAGAGGTACATGGATCCCTTAGTTTTGAAGCCTATATTTGGAGATTCATAAATTATTTATCCATGAAATCATCTCCTATGACATGTTTTACCAAAAATGGGAAGCCATTTGTGGGAATATAGGTGCAAACAGGCTTCCTAGGAGTTGAGGTTGGGATTGAAGATATCTACCATCTTCAGATTTAAAGAGTTGGGTGTCTAGTACATAGTGTTATGTGATGTATCACGGAACATTCATGGTTTTTTCTAATGAAGTGGTAGTTATAGATTACATTTTCTTCACATTATTTGACACCACATGACAGGAACTATGATGCCCATGATCTTGATCAAGTATTGGTAGTCTCCACACTAATGATATGGAATCACAAACTTATGGGACAGAGGTTTAAATTTATTCTATCCATTAGGGACTCATGTATATATCCATTAGTGTCTCATGTATATATTCATTCATAAGGATCTTAACATCAAATAGAGGTGATTTCTTGACTACTTCCAGAAGAATGACTTTGAGATTATCTATAATTCTGGTAAGGGGAACATAGTAGCATATACTCTCAACATGAAATATTGATCAAATTTTTTATTAAAAGATGGAGGTGATGCCTGTTTTAATAGAAATAAGTGAGGAAATCATAGTAACCAAACATGGTGTGTGAAAACAAGGAAATATACCCAAAGAATAAAATCTAGTTATCTACCATTTTTCTCAACCATGCACCATGTATTCTTTATTCCTCCCGAACTTCATTCCAGTCAACTATTTTGCATCCACCCCCTTAAACTCTAATTCTCCCCTACTATATTGAATAGACTAAATCCTTTCATGTAGGGTCTCAGCTTCAGTTCTTTCAGAGTTAGAGCTATATTCCTACTTCTATTTGATTTTTTCTAGAGAGTGGTCCCTTTCCATTAGAGTCATCATCCCCTCAACCTCCATTATTTCAGCACGAGGGAGAATCTCCCCATGTTTTGTCTCTCCCTGAAGTGTATCATAATAACCAATAATTATATCATGCATCTTAATGGCACTATAAAGTTTTTTGTTTAGGGAAAGGAGTAGGATTACCTGCAATTGGTTGCTCAACTAACACTTGAGGACCAACCAGAGTCTGTTACATATTGTAGGAAACAAGTTGGAAACCATCATTCTCCATGAATGATTTTGAAGAAGAAGGGAAAATTTCAGAAATGACTGGAGAATAAAATTCAAAAAAATTCTTACCCTTTCAGTTACCTAAAGCAGCCATCCTTTCTTGTGAAAGCTGATTGTCAACCATTTTTTGTATTACTTCTTCATTAATTTGTTCAACCCTCAAGTCATTTTCACTACCTGTAAGTTGAGGAGTTGAAATTGTTTTCTACAATTCATCACTTCTTCCATTGTTATAAGTATCATCATAGTTGATATTCACCACTTTAGAGAAGATGGAATACCAATATTTTTTTTGTCCCCAGAAGAAGAGGAATTTGCATTAGTTGAACTGCTTGTCCGACCACTATTCTCTCTCATTGGAGACTCATCCACCCAAAACACCTTGGAATTAGGCTCTTGAGAATCAGGAATGAACACATATTCCATAGTGGGAATTGTCCCTCTGAGTGAATCTCCACCATGAATTACAGGTTTTGGAAAGTCCACATATTTCATCATTGACTTCCTTTAGTAGAGATTTATTTGATGTCCTCTCATCCCAATTGATGTTTAATACCCCTATTATTTTATAACATGTTGGGGAGGCACATCTTGAGGATACATACTATGAAACCAAACATTCTCATATTTCCATCGAACTGTCTCTTGATTGATTTGTTAATTTTTGGGACCATGAATTTCTTTTCATATGATTGATTATGGTTTTAGCTTCAGCAAGGGAGGAGGAGATGAGGTATTTTCATACATTACCATTATTGGAACATCTACGTTTGGAAATGATTTACCAAAAACATTAGTGATTATCCCTTGACACCTTACATGTCAGCAAGTGAAGGCTAAGCACTAGGTTCTGTCAGGTTTAGCTCAACCCATTGAGGTGATAAAATATAATTGGTATCAGATATACATAGACTTTGTGATGGTGTTACCTCATATGTCTAGGGGATAATATTCCATTTGGGTGGTCATAGGCTGACTCACCAAACTAGACTACTTCTTGGCAATTTGGTAGAAGATTTCAGTAGTGATATTGGGACTATTAAACATCTAGGAGAATTTACAACTCTATGAAGTACCCTTAATGAAAATTTTAGACTATGATGTGTGATTAATATATTAGTTATGAAAGGGATTGAAAGAGTCCATTGGGACTTGGTTGTGTTTAAGAATAGCATTTAACACTAAACTGATGGCTAGACTGAGAAGACCATTCAATTATAAGAGGACATTCGTCATATTTCAAGTTAGACTTTACCTATAGTAGGTATAATAACCATCCATTGGTGGAGTTTGTGTAAAACAATAGGTACCTTTCAAAAATCAGTATGACACTATTCAAGGGATTGTACGAGAAACATTATAGGTCACCACTATACTAGACTAACCTCGGAGATTTAGTAATTATTATTCCAATGATTATGCGAGCCATGAAAAATAAGGTGAAGATCATCCAAGAAAAGATAAGGAATACTAGGATCCATCAGAAGTCCTATGTGGGTCAACGATGAAGGACATTGGAGTTGATGATGGATACTATCTGGTCCTAAGGGGCTATCCTCAGCATGAATTATAGATATTTGAAATGGATGGAAAGGTATCTCCATGATTCATTGGCCCTTTATATAATTTCATAGTGTTGTAATGGTGGTGTAACACTTATCTCTACCCATACAGTTAGATCAGTTACATGACATATTATATATGTCATGGCTAAGGAGGTACGTGCCAGATCCATCACATTTTATTAACTTTGGTGAGCTTCACATCGTGGATGGAGAAAATTTTGTAGAGATCTCATTATAGATTTAGTTTTAGTGGGAGAGGATCCACTATGGGTGAGTGATTTAATTGGTGTTCTTGTGGACACATGGTAATATTTATGATAATATCTCAGAGCGAGATACCCTAGTGTGGGCTATGTACCCACATAATTCTGTGTAGACTTTTGTTTTTATTTTCGGTATGTAAAGGACTAATGTGTGTAGAATTTAAAAAATCTGATTTTCCATATATTACTTTTGTTTATTATAAGGATTATTTTTTGATCTAGGTGATGAGACAGCATGGGATTCTAAGGCATGAAATTATTTTATGAAATATATTAAATACACTTAATATCATGAGTGTGTAGTTATCCTAAAAATGTCAAAAAATCATAAATGGATGATAAGATCATAAATCCAAGGACGCCATTGTTATTATATCATAGGTGTTAACCTATGATTGATATAATATTTTTTAGTGTCAGACATTTTTATAATGTGTAGTAGTAGAAGAATTAATATAAAAAAATAAAAAAAAATATTTATTTTATTTCTTATGACATAGTAACCAAATCCCTTCTACAAGTATATAGTAATGAGGAGATCTCAAGGTTGGATGATTAACCCTAAAATCCTCAAGGAATGTTAGAGGAGACTGTTCTTGGAAGATGATGTCAGATCAGATTGTGATTGATGATCATTGTAGGATCAAAACTCAAGGATATGTTCAATGTAAATGATATAGGTTTATTCTTTATCATTGATTGATCTATATCAAGGTATGAAATTTTGATGTGGATTTATACTAATTTTATTATCCTATGATAAAAGCAAATTAATTGACCTAGAAATTGATTCACATATCGATCATATTCCTGGTAAAAGTATATTTATGGGGAATATTGGAGAAATTGATTATTGTTTTTGGAATTTTTTTCATCATTTTAATTTTAATACATAAATTCCAACACATTTGTGGTTCCTTTCTCTCTTGTTTTTCTTGGTTTCTCCTATTTTTCAACATTTTTCCATTTCTAGTAATCATTTTGGCCAATGGTTTGACAAATATTGGATAATAAATCATTATACATTGAATTCTAATCCAAATGGATTAATATCACATATCCATGTTTAGACCGATGATGAGATGATGATGTGATAATGGTGATGAAAAATCGGGGACATACATGCACATGGTTCGACATTGTGAAAATGGTAGAATTATGGGATGATTTAAGAGGAACTAGGAAATCTGAAAATTAGATATCTAATGACAATCAAACTCAGTTGACCCAAATATTAAATCAATGAGCACTACGTAATGATGGTTTGGCAATAGTGGTGATGAATTTAAATTTTCATAATGATCCACTAGATGTTTTTATATTCTTTACTAAAAATCATGAAATGTATGAACATACACTGTGTATGGGGCCCTCACTACATCTCTAGGGTTCCATGTGGAGTTATGTATCAAACAACATGTGACCCCTATCACATGACTTGTGGATCAACTTGAGGAATCAACATGTATTAATGAAGATACACAATTATCATAACATAACCCTGTCTAGCTTTACCCATACATATATATATGGACATAGACATGGGAAAGAGTACATGGGTTTGGACATGCTATGAACTCATACATAGACATACGTATGGGCTGTGATACAAGGGTAGAACCAGGTTCTAAAGGGACACACTATGTGAATACAGTATACACCCTATATTCATTCAATGATTTCATGGAACCCTTGTCCTCTTCATATTTTATATGTCTCATTAGGGCATCTACCCTTATTCAATTCCTTGAGGGTTTAGTATTGGATTGTGTTCTATGCATTGGGTAATGATCCCCTATGAGGAACCTTTGTCTCAGATATAGTTTTTGGGATCCTTCCATGTGGGCCAGATTGATTTCATATATCATTATCATTTCCCTAGGTGGGGTTCATGGTATCATAGTGAATAACACATTGTATCCATCAATCCACTTCATAGTGAGTTAATCCAGGTTGGGATTCTGGTATACATCGTGGCCTTGGGTGTTATCCCCATATATGTACTAATCTCTCAAAATATCCAGAATTTATATATAATGACAAGACCTAATGAGCCCAACATCACAGATGGACTCCATCCAAGCAATCTGACTCATGGAGTGTGTTCTTCCAAATGAGTTTTATATGTAATATTCAACCAAAAATCCTTGGAATGCTTAGAGGTTTTGACCATACGTTGAGAATGTGTGTGTATTATGAAGGTATCAAGATTTTATTATTAGAAATTATGTTCCCATACAAAAATGATCAACTGACTATTATTCATAATGTAATATTCTTAGTGCTTTTCTGGTGTCCTACTAGGTATTGTTATACTCACCTGTGTATAGGATTTTTTCACTTGTGTTGTGTCTTATGCAGATGAATAACCTTTTGAAGGAGACCTAGATAGACAAGGACTTTGTGGAGATTTGCGAGATAAAAAACTAAGTTGTGTTTTGGTACTTAAATTGAAAATAGTTCAGTCATACATCAAAGGTTAGACTTGTAACCAGTTTCTTTTAGATGGATTTTATTTGTACCATTACTCTGTGAGTACTTAAAATCAAACAGTAATTGTGGGATACCATGTGTATGAAGAAATGGTTATTTTTTATTTTTTATTTCAGCATCATATATATTATAGATGCATGTGTGTGTACATGTAAATTAGGATAAAGCGTCTCATGACTATGATATACCTACTCGACACTATTCTACGAAATATGACTATACTAAAACTCAAATAAAAATATAATATGTTTCTACATAATTAATTTCCATTAAAATAGTTTTGAAATAACTAACTAATAAATCATGTTCCATGTGTAGTATAGTTAGTGACACACTATCATTTTAACCCATTACATCAATTACTTTTTTTAATTTTCTAGTTGTTAGGGTATTGAGAAATCATGATCCTTTACCAGTTCGACAGAAAAAAGATATCCTCATGTTTTATTATTTTTATGTAAATATATAAATTAAAATTTAATGATAAACATATATTGAACATTTATTCCCATATATGTGATGCATTTATATTTTTAATATTGAAAATTACCATAGTCAGCTCAAGGCCATGAACTTGATAATTCATCTGATGGGGCTTTAGTGAACATGATGCTTACACAATTATGTGACTATTTATAAAAAAAAAATAATTTTTTTTAAATGAGGAATCACTATAAATGTAAAATTCACTATTTCTTATTAGAAAGGATAATACATTAGGGTTAAAAATACTTCTTTTTAATTAGTTAAATCATTCATCACAATCCTTCATCTAGATGAATTTAAATTCTGATAAGGTTAACATGGTTTTTTGTTTTACTAACTATGTAATTTTTTCATCAAATGATTGATATTGATTGGATATCCTAAGATAACATCATATCTCAGTAAAATTTATAGTACTTTTCAACTCCTCTATAACATTTTTCTTACCCAGATCAACTATTATGCTATCATTATTCAAAATATTACTAATGAATGAAATCAGTTGTAACTAAAATTTATATTTCATGAATTTCCTCTATAATATATTTTCTTTTAATTGTTGTGTAACAATCCTTAAATGTTTCTTATGATACTCAACAATTTTGGAGTATAATAGAGTATAGTAAATAAATACAAAAAAAATTCATCCAAATACTCTAGGAAAACTATATTCATAACGAGGAAAAATAACATTTCGGCATTTGTAAACCTGAAATGCATAACTACAAACTCATAATTTCCATACATCATTCAAAATACTAACTTTGAAAAATCCTCCTCCTTTTATTTTAGCTAACGATAACCATAATTGAGATCAACCTTAAAAAAATTACTACAATCCATATATCCAATCAATCAATTCATAAATATAAGGAATGAGATTTGTTTTCATAATACTATTGTTATTGAGTTATCTATATTTATTGATAATCTTCTTTGAACCATAAATTTTTATGAAAAAAGTTGATGAACCAAAGGTGATTTTATAGGTTAAAAAAACCTTATTAGGTAACTCTTGTGACATTTATTTTACAATTCCAAAATCACATCTAAATCCATTCAATAATGGAATTTTCAAATCAGGTTAGCATTAGGCACTATGTAAACTATGAATTGAAACTATAGATTATGAATAAAACTAGGAATATAATCAAGAAACACATCCATATATTCATTCGTAAATTAAAAATCACTAATATGAATGACTCCCTTTTATTAAATTATATGAGCAAGATTACATCATCAAAAATCATTAATCAGTTTCATAGATTCCTTATATATTATCACATGTGTAAAATCATTCTAATATATACTTTTAAACTCATTTTAAAAGATTAATATGACTTATTTATCCCTATAATATATATTATTTAGAAAAAGTAATTATCAATCCATTCCCAAAATATAATCTTACTATAATATGGGTAATACATATATATTTTTAGAAAGGACTATCTTATAAATGATGATAGAAAGGATCCTACAAATATTTTCCCTTTTACACATCAATATGGGGTTTTTACTAATAGTTTTATCATCCTTTAATGAGGGGACATTCCAATTTTATTTATAAATTGAATAGAAATAATTAAATACATTTATTCCAAATCAAGTAATAGTTTGGAATAATCATAATAAACATGAAATATATATATGATAATTTCATTTGATGGTTAAAATTCTACTATAGATATTGGGAAAAAATATTCTACATATTTTACATTCTTATTTTTTTGATTCCCACAATTTTTAATACAGTGTGTAGGTGTGTTAGCATAATCATCGAATTTGTTGCAATTAAAACACCAAAAAATTAGTTCAAAATTTCTTTCATATCACTAGCTTGATCCAAAATCATTTTTGTGTGGTGAAGGGGTATTTTTGTAAGAACACCACATCAATGACACATTCCCTATATTATTAAAAATAATTAAATTTAATTTTACTAGATTTAGAACTTGTGGGGGGCTTATCACCATATTTATTTGTTGAATCCTTCTCTATTACTTTCCGCATAGAGAGCATCCTATTTTTAGGTTCATGATGTATGTATGTGTTTATGATATCACAATTTTATCATCTCATGGAATAAATTCTACATAGATCATAAATTCATGAGAATATAACTTTCTAAGTAATATCACATTCATTCCACTCTGAAATCTATAAATTTTTTTATTATGATTTTGAGAAAAGGTTTGTGTGTTCTTGGCTAGTGTGATGAATATATCATCAAAAACAAGAAAACTTCATCTTCCCAATTTATTCAATTCATGATATTTTCTTTCCATTCATTGTTGAAGTACATTATGAAAACTTTTATCATGTATTAGACCCTAAAATACTGATTGATCCATTACATCGGTTACATCATCCCCATTTGTGTTCTTATTCAAAGACAAAACTAATCAACCTCACCTTCAAAACAATAAATCTAATGTGTTACCTTAAAATGATATAAACATCCCAAGATGTTAAGTATAAATTTTAACACATTAATCAATCCTTCATATTTCATTGGTTCTGATTATCAACCAAAAACTAAATCTTAATACCTCATAAAATTCCCTTAAATTGACATTTACATATTCAAATAATATTGTCTCTCACTTGCATTGGATCAAATATTAATTTTTCATTACATCTATTTTAAAATTGACTATTCCATAAATAACACATAATTATGAGTTAATAACAATGATTTAGCATTTATACATTAAGAGGATCATTAATGTTTTGTGTTTTACTGAATCTATAGAAGCCAGTACATTAAATAAGGAACACTAACACATAGTGTCCATTTTTTCTCAAAAAATAGTATTATTATGTTCATATTTTTATTTCATTCAGGAAACTTATTGTCTATTTTTAATGATTAATCATAGTTGAATGATTATCCATGAATTTGTTTCTATAAATCCTTAGATGTTGTAAAAAACAATTAAAAACATGTGATGAGAAGAATATTATTAATAAGGGATATATATAATATTATCTTGTAAGTTCAAAAAACAAATGAAAATCCATAAATATTTATATAAATGTTCTAATATTATCTTGGAAAATTTTATTATGAAAATAAAAATATATGAAAATATTCCATTGATAATAAAACCTTTTAAAACCATTGATATTATCATGAGAAAAAAAATAACTCAAGAAAAAATTTCACTGGAAACAAACCATTCATATTAAAATGGTCATATTTCTTACTTACATCATGGAATAAGAATATTTTAGTAAAATCTTTATAAATCGTAAAATATGAATCAAGGGAAATTATATTGATCACTTGAGTTCACTGATGTTTACCCTAATTCAAAAATAATTGATACCTAACTAATTCATACAGAATAACATATATAGTTTTCTCCACCATTTTATTCTTTTATGTCTCAATCATTACTCAATTAATTATAGAGATATATTAGGATCACATTTCATTATGTTCTATATCAGGCTTTGTCATCATCGTAAACAATGTACAAGATACATATATTGAATAAAACAAAAACACACACACACACACACACACACATATATATATATATATATGTTAAACTCTAATAATTTTACTCATCTAAATTTTCTTCCATGATCTTATGTACAAACACCTTCACCCATTTCACAAAAATGAAAAATATCAACTTCCATCGAGAAAATTTAAAAATCAAATTCACCCAAAACCCCATGAATAGTTTATTTGAAATTAAATTTAAATATATAATGGAATATAAATGATGAATTAGTGATTTGTACTGGGAGAAGGTTCACCAATTGTTAACATTATCAATTTTTTTTTACATTTTCATAATGTTCAAATACATCTTGTATGAGAAAAATTTAAAATATTATATTTTCATTCATTGTAATCATAGTTAGAACTATTAAAGAGGGAATTTCAAAAATCCTTTATGTTTAAATAATAACATTTTTAATCATTTAATTTGTACATTGGGGAGGAAATTTGGATGAAAATTTCAAAAAAATGTGTATTTAAATGAAAAACCCTTATTGAGAGTCTATATTTTTTTCATTTTTATGTCTCCCCTCCAGAGTAATAAAATATTTAAAATTTCTAGTTACCTAAAAAACCAATTTTTTGTTCATTGTTTTTCTTTTTTAGTTCATTTATTATAGTGTAATATGAAGTTTCAAAATCAATTAAAATTCCATCATACGTTTTTTGATTGTTTATTTCATTATTTCCTAAATAATTTCATTAGGATGATCATGGTAAAATGGATCATGTTTCCATGATTTATATAATATTAATCCCATGAGAATTATTGTATTTATACAATAAATACAGTTTTAATACCATTTTTGTATTTTTATTAAGAGATATTAATTACATCATCTCATTGAACTTGTAGTCCACACTTACACAAAATTGACGTTTTAATTTTTCTTCTAGATGGAAAAGAAATAAGTTAAATTTTATATAAATTTAAAAATAATAATATTTTTTCAATTTCATATGTATTAATTTCATCCATTATTTGGACTAGTAATTTGAGGCATTAATGATAGATAGAAATCATCACTTTATAGATATAGAAGTCTAAACATACGAACATGTGACATTACCATTTTTTAATGAATGGAAGGGTAAGAAGTTAGGTATTATATCATCATTTCAGAATAAAAAATATATTCAAAAATATTATATGTATTTGGTTAATCCATCATTTTATCCATACATAATAGTTGGTGATGAAAACAGAAACACATCACCATGTGGAGATGATAGTCCACACACAAACACAAGTGATTTATTTATTTTTGAGTAGATTTAAAATGAATTTAAAAAGGGAATTTCCATCAAAATAATAACATATAAATATGAGTATGTTACTAATTATATCACATCAACATTATTATATAGGTTTTCATTTATGTGGAAGAATAAATAAACATGAAGCACCCTGGCAATAGTTATACCACTACTTTGTAAAACCAATATTTTCAAACGCCTTAATCCAACATTGGTTTTTATTTTGGGGAAATTATAAAATCTAAGACATGGTAAGTTAATTTATGAATTCAATTCGGAATGGAATTGTTGAGTTACATGGATCATGGTTTATGAATTAGTGACGAGATTGGGTGTCTTTTTATAGGTGAGGAGAGTTTCACCAATGAAATTATTAAATGTTTAAAACAAATATTAAGTAATTATAATTGCAATGTTGAACTAAAACACTAAAAAATAAAATTCAATATTAATGGATTCATAATAGTCTAATCTAATAGGATTTGTGTTATGTTTTTTATTATCTTATCTCACTACATTCTCCATGGGAATGTCTATTTAGACATTTACATGGTGAAAAATATTTATCAATGATATTATTCTTAAACTGGAAAAATAACGTTCGATCCATTACAAAATTTGAAAATCCTAATTCAAAATATGAAATATATATTTATGAATCAGTTTATAGATATTTTAGAATTTTATTTTTATTATGATAACACAATACACAATTAAAAATATCTTTTAGATAAATTTTTAAAAAATCAACCATTTAAGAAAAATCACAAAAATTATCCTTAAGATGAATTAAATATGATAAATCAAAAAATTAATTTCCTTGTATAAAATTCATTCACTATAAATCATAATTTAATCTTAAAATAAAACAATATATTTCATGGAAAGTTTTTTTATTATAATAATATCATTTCATTTTTGACAGAAAAATCATATAACGTTATCATATTATAGGTGATCCCATAAATTGTATTTGTAAACATTTATAAGAAAATAAATATATTTATTATCACAATTACTTGGTTTTTCACATTTACCCATTAATTTAAACATTTTTTCTCATTTTACCATTATTGTTGGAACTCAATGTTTACCTTGATAACATTTATATAGCTAAAATTAAAACTAAATGTATTTCCAAATTTAAATTCAATTATTAAAAATTTCACTCCATTTAATGAAATTAAATTTCTAGATATTAGAAATTTAAATTTTAAATTAAAACAAAATATAGTTTTGGAAATATAGTTTTTATTAAAAATAAATTTTTTAAAATTAATTATTATTAATATCATTTTATATAAATTATTTTTTTAATAAGTGTTAATAAATTTTTTAATGAATGGAATCATTAAATTTCATTATTACCATCCAATAAAATTTATCAATTAAATTTATTTTGTGAAAAATACATAACAGTTAAATGAATTAAAATTCATTCAATAATTCCATTCTTATTAATAAATTATGTTTATCAGGTCCAAATTAAATACTTATCTATTAAAAATATAATTTTATCAATCAACTAGTGTAATATTTATTCCATTAATTTTAAAATTACATTAAATAGTTCATTAAAATAATAATAATATATAAAGAATAAAAATTATTATATTAAGTAAAAATATTTTAATTATTTATTATCATTTTATTTTATTCTAGACTAATTTATGATAAGTGAATTATGTTATTGTATACATGTGTACAAAATGACCATATATCCAATGATCATATGTACAAAAAACATATATCAAATTACAATATATCCAATGATATCTTTTGTTATATTCATATATAAACATCTCTAAAATTATTTATCTAATTCTAAAATTTCATTTTTAGATGTTTATCTTATTTGTAATGTATTGTATTGTTTATATAGATATTCTTGGTAGTTTGATATTTTATTAAGATTGTGATTATTATAATTTCAACTTTTTTTACTTACTTTTGGTTTCATTCTATTTGTCATTTTATTAATTATGTTTCATTTAGCTGGTTCATAATGTTTGTGATTTTATAATCCAATATTATATAATAATGAAAAAGGCATTATTCAATATATTCTGGTCTTGTGAATTCAAAATCTGTCAACAACACAAACTTTTTGTAAAGACATCTTGAAATGATTTTGAAAGGTGTTGTGCATAATAAAATCACAGCTTGTTACATAACTCTTAGTCTATAAGAATTTATTTTCAAAGACAAGGATAGGGTTATTTAAACATGATGGGAGGGTAATTTTTTGTTAAAATATTTAATGAATTATTATTTCCATAGTAAACATCGAATAATTATATTTTTGAAATGATAAACTATATTTTATTGAAAATATAATTATTTTAGGGATTTCAAGATATTTAATAGAAAAATTTATTATTTCACAAAATGGATGGAAGATGAAAATGAAAAATGTTTTTTAATGTAACAATTTATCATTTTTGATTATTGAAATTAATTTTCTAATTTATAGTTTGAAATTATTGTTTCTAAATGGATTATTTATCTAAAATTAAATGTTTTGGGTTCATCGGCCTATTATAGAATTTCTTAGGTACATATGATAAAGTTAAAACATACCATTTTATGAAAAAAAATGTGATTTAACTATTCCTTTCAAAATACTTGTTTATAAGAAAATTACCAAAAAATAATTGTTAATTATTTTCATGTAGATTAAAAAATGTAAGTTATTTTTTTAAAATTATTTTATAAATTAGGTAACAAAAATATTAAATATAAAAATTATGATTATGTAAAATATCTTAAGAAACAGTTTCTTAAAAATGTATTTATAGTTTATTTCCAGTTTTATAATTTTAATGGCATTAAAATATTTATATTCACATATATTATTCAACATATATATTATTTTCATGTAATTATATTATTATAATATCACATTTACAATTCTAACAGTTAGGATACTTATCATAATGACAATGAACTATTATTAAGGATTATAAAAATATTCTTAATGGTCATGGTAATATTCCAATGATTATATTGGTTTTATAATTACTATATATACCACATATTATTTCTACACATAATTCAATTTAATTATTATAAATTTTATATAATCATCACTTGAAATATCATGAATACATTGATAATATTATGTTTATTTTTTAAAGTATTTTTCCAAATTTTCATAAATCGGTTAGTCCACAATGATCAAAAAAATTCTATTATAGTTTTGTTATTAATTTGTTTCCCACTATACTATATTTTATTTCAATGATTAAATTAATTAAAAAAATATAACCTTCCATATTAATGAAAAAATTTTGTTTGCTTTTCATTATTTGTTGTATGTATTATGTACCTTGAGAATTCTTAAATATTACACAGATCTGTTTTTTGAAGTAAATTTACATATAAAAATCTGGTTCATTATAATCCTCGAATGTTTTATAATGATGAAATTAAATAATTTTCAGTTCATTATGTTTTATAAAATATTTATTCATCGTATAGTTGTATTTTTTTATTCATGTTTTATTAATAAACATTTTTTAATCATGGCCAAAAAAGTGTTTTTGAATAAATATTTATTTATTTCATTGATATAATAAGAATAAAATAAAAGAGTTAAAATTTTACAAAAATAACCTAGTGGTGAAAATAACTAAAAATGTATATCCAAAATCATGTTTTATAGATGAATAATTGTATATCTATCATTGATAATTGTTACTGGGTTCTACCATGCGTGTTGGTCTCACTTGTCCATAATTACTGTTAATATAGCAATCTCATCGATGTCTCTTTTTTTGTAATTTTTAATAAAACCACTTTCAGTTTAAATGGTAACCACTTAATAATAACAAAATCATAAAAAATCAACTAGTTCGGTCAGAATTCAAAAACTACTAACAATCGGGATTCAGAATTTAAAATTTAAAATCACATCCAATTCTGAATAGAAACTAAGAAAATAGATAACTCTATCAACTAAAATCGAACCAGGATCTGGCTCGTGAAGTCATTGAACTGCAAGAATACACCTTGCACACCATCATCCTATACCCAAAGGAAGGAGATAAGCCAACTCAGGTTGCCCCTCATGGATAGTGAGTGGCTGCACAAATTGCACCTCTCAAAGCCTCCAAGAGAACAACTACTATATACCAACCTAGAGTGGAGTGTTGGAATAGGGAACATGAGATGAGTATGATAATAAATAGCCTCAACATCAGGCCAAAACCATTTCCATGATCATCAACCTCATCCTGAAAACTATATCATTATACCATAAATTAAGAATTAGAAACCACAACACTACCTGAACCCACATTGATCAAATATAATTCATCATCACAGAAAGAAATACATCATTGAAATTTCGAAAGAAGAGGACGTGCACCACCCTCAACCTACAACCTCTGAATAACTACAACCGTTCAATAATTCACCATATCTCCATCACTTGGAAATGAAATAACACCAAAAAGAGGAAACCCATGAACAATGACGATGATAAGGAAGTAGAGTGAGATAAGGGATGGAACCATAGAATGTTGAGGTGCATGATGAATCTACTATCATGGGACAGAGGGTGAACTCGAAATAGAAACTCCACCCTCGGTTTGGAACCATAAAGTCATGATTGTAAATTAATAACCAAAATCATGAGCTCAAGGATAAATATAAGGAGGAAACAATGTGAGGGAAGGAAAACTAAGAGGGAAAAATATAGAGTAAATGGATCCCCATAATAGATGAAAGAGATAAAACATAAAAGAATTGCGCAAAATATAAATGGCGATGAATCCCTAAAACCATTGCAGATGAAACTCAAACCAACCCTCAAAGAGAAAGTCATATCAAGTTAGATGTATGAAAAAAATAAAGAGTGAGGTGTGTGAAAATAATCAAGGATATAGAGGAAAGGGTCGCTACAGCCTCATGAGGGCTTCCAAGACCCTAACAACCAGGGAACTGTGAGTGAGAACCTGGAGAATGAGGATCCATCCCACTAACATGGAAAGCTCGAAAATTTTTCTTTTAGGTCATATGACAAGATAATGTTACAATGTCATGATATATTACCTCAGAAGTATGGTTGGTTATTATTTATGAAATGAAGGGCATTTTTTGAGAGGTTTTATAGATCATAGAAATTAGTGTTAGTTTTATTATTTATGATTGGTAATTGAATCCCATTATAGGCATATTTTGAAATTGAGAGAATAGTATCGGGCTTTAGGATGAAAAAGGAAAAAAATAAAGAACATGAGGTTCATAATGACCATTGTGAACCTAATGGAAATGTACCAAAAACCATGTAGGGCTCTAGGTTGACTGATGGTTTTGTTTGAACTACAAGTTACTTGATGAATTCTATGAGGAATGTGGAATGATTCCTGGAAAATGAAAAAAAATTGTTCATTTTGATCTCTAAAATAACATTAAATTTAGAGGGGACTCATTATTTATTTTTCATTTTGTTCTTGCATCACAACCATTGAGATCCAAAGTCTTCTCATCTAATCATATATAAATCCTAATTGAATCATGATCTAATTTGGTTTTGATTGATCACATGATCATGTATTAAGAAATGTAAGTCCTTATCTCCTACAAATCCATCTTTTTTCTTGTCTTATCTTTGTGGTTGTGAGTATAAATCAATATAAACTATTGCTATCATTTTATAAATTCATTAAATCCTCTCAATTTATTTCATTCACCTTGTTATGCATGCTTAGCATAAAATAAATAATGGTATCTCCATGGTGTTGATTCCAAATTATGCACTTCCAAAGTCACCGTGATCATTATTCCTAAATTTCACATATCAATGATGTTTGTTAGTGTATGCTGTAAAATACATTCTCACCTAGGTCATTAAAAATATATTCTATAATTGATCAATTAGGTGCACCCATTTTACCTCTTATACAACTTCTGTCTTAGGTTGGCATCAATGTAGTGACAATTGGATTTTAAAAAATTAATTTTTTATAGTAAATGATTTCATAATTTACCTATAATAAATTTATAGTATTGTGTATTTTTAATTAAATTTTCACATACATAGTAGCATTTTTTGACTATTTTTTTTCATTTGATCATTTCACTACAAATATAGTTATATATATGTTTAACTTTTTAATTACTATATTTACCCATTATTATATGGATATCATGAATGTTCAGTGTCTCTTCAATAATTTAATTTTAGGTTAGTTTACATGGTTTGATTCCTTGATATATTATATTACAAATACATGATACATTTTAATTGATAATTGTATTATAATGTTGATTTTGATACATTATATATTTTCTATGAGGGTACATTTCAATTTAGTGCATGGTGATGGGATGGGCTCACTGTGCCCTGACTATTTATACCCCTTAACCATTTCCACGGAATGGTAATGGACTCGAACATTGTATAACCATTCTCATATGCCAAAGGATGGTATAATTCCATGACTAATATACTTGTAAAATCCATGATGGAAATAGAAGTAATATTACCATGCCCCCAGCCTAATGTTGTGAATAATATTTTCATGAAGATAATATATAAAGGTATGGATCCAATTGGTTTATGGATTTTTATATTTTACCTATAACTACTATTATATAAAATATATCATGAGTTTAATTTTCCTTATTATTCATCATATCTACTTTTGTATTTCTTTCCAATTATCCATGGTTATATGGGATGTATGTTGGGTTTGGGGTGGAGACTACCTATTGAACTGTTATAAAAACACCCTACATATGCCACTGTAGGATATATGGATACCTCATTGTATGTGATCCGAGTAAATTGAAAGAATAAGATCATAGGGCCTAGTATGACAAGAATTTTATATCTTGGAAGATACCTTCTTCACATACAAGTGTTTATGTCGACATGATCCATAAGGTATATTCTAGATTGTTTCTATTGGGGGTTCTATAAGGGAATCCTACCATTTTTGTTCTTTAGAAATTTTTTGGCATACTATTTTTTTACACAGAACATTTTTAGATAATTTTTAACTCTTTGTAATATTTTTTATACACTTATTCTCAATTTTTATATATTCATGTTGATGTTAATATCGATGCTTCTATTTTCTGTGTTATATGATACAATGGAACTCATGGAAATCTTCATTTATTTTAGCTGTGAATTTCTATCTCTAGAAAGGGGAACATTTTTCTTTGAAAAAATTTAATAATATTTTATTTAGTTTCTAAATGAAAAAGCACATTATATTATTATTTTATTTAAACCTTAGTATTTTCACTCTCCTATACTGCCCAGAAGGTGTGTCTGAGGGATTTTGGTAAACTGAACCATTACTATTTGAGTGATCAGGTTAGTGGTGCTATAAGATTACATTAAGGCCACCGTTGGTGTGGTCATACTATGTTTTATACTAACACCTTTCATATGAACATCAAGATTCATAAAAATTTTATATTTGGAATTTATATCTAGTAATTCTCCCTAGAATAGGTGAGTGAACTAAAGGGGGTCATATAGTATATGATGATACAATTGAGGAATGGTTGAGGATATGTGTGATTTATCATTATTTATTTTCTATTATTTATTACTTATATACTATATATAGGATAATATAATTATGATATCTCAAGGAATATATGAATTTATAGAATGGGATGAGTTTAATTTGTTACATTAAAATGTATTTATTTTTTTAATATATACCACTGTAATTATACATGTTTTAGATTCATTTTTATTTAGTTATAGAAGTGTTTATTAGTTATATATTATTTTATTTTATGATATTTATGTAATAGTATCTCTATGAAATACATACTAAATCAAAATTACTATTTGAATCCTCTATTATAATAGGAGGAAAGCATATGTTTAGGTATAATCACAGCTTATGATAGTGGATAGATTTATGGGTTGTGATATTATATTAAAAAATGATCTTTCAATGATAAATAATTTATTGAATATGATAAATGTAACCAATCATTATAGACAATTTAAAACTATATCAAGTAATTTTATAGTACTAACTGACAACTACCATTTTCTTGTATTTTGAAAAAAACACACATATAGGAAAGATGACAAGGGTCTAAAACAATACAGACCAAGAGGGTCACTAATTACATGTTTGAGATACTCTCGAGGAAAAGAGCTTAAACTAGTGAAAGATGACATACTTTGATTGGGTCAGGCCATAGAATCCAAGAAGCCTATGACCCTATTACCCTCCCGCCAGGTGTGAGTGATCACTATATGATTACCCATGAGCTGCTTGAATATTCTGATGGTGTACTCAATGTGCCATGGGAACTGGCCTACACCTGAAATTTCATTACAAAGGATAATGGAATCTGTCTCCATCGTATTGAGCAGGAGATGCCTCTGGTTACACATCTCCAAACCTGTTTCCATCACCTACGCCTCCACCTTTAGTGTATGGCCCCTCCCATAGAAGGTAGAAAATGCAGCAATAACAGCCCTCTTGTGGTTCCTGATAACACCATGTCCCCACATCTCTCCCACCAGAAAAAGACCCATTCATGTTCAGCTTTAATCCTATGCAGTGAGGGAGCCATCTGACCCAATGTCCTTTCCCTGATTCACTAGTCCAGTTAAGCAGAAATGGGATCAGAACCAAAGCCCTGCAGACGGTGCAACATGGCATGCAGTACACAGTCGAATTAGATCTTGGAAAGAATTATGCATTTTAAAAATGATGCTGGTCTTGGTTCCTCTAAGGTCCTTGTTCCGAGCATCATTCTGGGCCATCCAGAGAGTTCAACAGCGCGCTAGAAGAATCACAGCCCCGAATTTTCTCTCAGGGCATTGATCACTCGATCCCTGAATCCATACAGTGAAAAAATACTCATGTGACCCTCCCTGCCCATTCCATCCAGTATACACCCCGGAGGCCTGCCAAATCTAGGTTGGCCACTCACTAGCGATGAAAATATGGCCCACGGTTTCATGTTTGGGTTGACGGAAGCACCAACACCTGGAAGAAAAGCTCACTCCCTTGCGCTGAATATTATATTCAGTGGGAAGTGCTCGATTCCTCCCCCTCCATAGTAGAAATATGAATTGAATAGGAACATCCATGCACCATAACATCACCCCCCAGGGGTCATCATTGGGTGAAACCCTCCTCACACTAGTAAATTCTTTTATGGAGAGCTCACCCAAATTATTGCCTTGAAAAATAAATCTGTCTCGATCTTCATTAAGAACAATGTTGTCAAAGGCCTCATGTTGATTATCACTAAGCATGGATGAAAGAAACTCAGGATATACACTATCCTATTTAAGAGAGTGATTCATATTGGGGCATCCCAAAAACCATAACCTACCATCCCCCCAATTTTGAAGCCAAAAATTAAGGACCCCCCTTCCCACCATCCAACTAGAGTGTTGGTGAAGGAACTCCAAGTATGGATAGATCATCTTCTATATTATATAGGTCCATGACTTTTGATCAGTCACATTTAGTCTATATTTATCCTGTATTTTCCATCCACACAATGTTCTTCCTTTCATTTCCTCCCACGCTAATTTAGTATGAAGCCAATGCATGGTCAAGGACACACTCTTCATGTTAGTTCCCCCCCTCAGAAAGTGGTCTTTCTAAATGATTCTCTGAAGAAAAATGTTGAAGTCCTTCCCCTTGCCCATTCCAAATGAAGGACACCATTATTTTCTCCAATGTGGCAATCACTGTGATGAGATCCTTCATGGTGGATATTATGTGCATGGGAATGGACACTAGAAATATGTCAGATCCCAGCCATTTTTTGAGATGTCTCAAGTGCATTTACCTGCAGTATTTTACATTGATTGAGTATATCTTGATTGGGTATTACCATAGAGAGTTTTTTGGTGGAATTTGATAATATTCAATGAATTAGGGGAAGTGCATGGCTGGTGAGTGGTTTACCACAATAGTGTGTTCATGACATCAAATTGTGTAAACCCAAATAGAGTGGATTCACATGGCAGCCATAGGGTTTGTAAAACTTTGTGGCCATATTGTTTTAACTGTGAAAATTCCTGAGAGGTGGTCAGGGTTAGGAATACGATTATTGAAAATCATGCACCCCTTATAAGAAATCATGTGCATAGAATATTAAACCCTAAAAAATAGATTAAAAATTCTGGATTTTTCTTCCTTCACCCTAAGTCTAACCAGATAAGACCTGTCTAATTCCTCTCATTCTTGGATTCTTCTGGATGAATTCCTATACATTTTAAACACAATTATTCAAGAGTTTAATATCATATAGACAGATCTTCAGCTCTATGATTATGTGATTTCTTCCAAATTTAATTTCTCTCTCTCCCACCCCCCTTTTCAGAGAGAGATTAATGTTTTATTCACTATTGGAAACCATTTATATCTAGGATTTTAATTTTTTTGATTTCTTCACTCTTGTTTATAGTATTTTATTCTATATATTATTCCCCATCATGATCTTGGTCATTCTGTTTCAATTTTGGGGAATTTCCATTGGGTTATCACTCATCAATAATTTTGAGTCTTGTGGTTTATTATTCAATTCCCAAATTCATTTTTTCATTTACATGTATGTATATGTATAATTTCTACTACATGATTATCAATTTATTGTTTAATTAAATTAATTATTTTTGTATTATTAATTAATTAGTGGATACTAAAAATAATTCATTAATGGCTATGTTAAATTTATCAATTAATTGGTTTTGTAACCATTCAATTACACCGTATATTGAATTGATTTTATTTATTTTCTATGTGATAATGACATGTGCGAAACTTTGGAATCTAGTGTTTTTTAAACTAGATTAAATAATTTGTTCATTAATTAATAGAATATTTTGATTATGGAATTTATGGTATATGGAGATTGTATAATTGATTATTTATTGAGATATGGAATAGGTTGATAATGAGAATAAAGTGATATTTGGAATTTCCTTGATGGTTTAATGGATTATGTGAATAAATATTGATAATTGATATAATGATTAATTCTTCATATTATTCCATGTGATTAAAGTGAAGAGTTGTGACTGTTGTGATAAAGTGAAAAGGTATGTTTTATTAATAATTTTTTATAAGAAAGATAATGATGTTCCACTGTTTTATTTATGAAATTCTAATTTGTGTGATATTGTGGTAATTTTGATATAATTTTTGATGAGTGTGGGACAGGGATCGAGGCTCCAAATACCCATATGTGTTAATTAGAATGTGACAGGGTCTGAGCCTCGAAGTACGCATGTGAGATGAATGAGTGTGGGACAGGACTGAGGTTCCAAATACCCATATGAGATAGCCAGTTTTCAACACAGTCTGACGATCCAAATACCATGTGACATTGACACATGGGACAGGGACAGAGGCTCTAAATACCCATAGGGTGTTAAACACGATGTTTTACACCAATGAGATTAACATTGGACTATGGTTCCAAAAGTATTTGTTATTAATTGTGGTGACATGTATAATTAAATCCCATGTTCTATAATTAATTATTAATTTAATATGTGATATGGTCCATAATTCAGCACGGGATGATGTTGGTATTGATTATATTGGTGTCCACATGAACCAAAAAGAATTTATGTGGTTAATTAAATATTAATGAAATCTAACAATTGTTTACTTGATTCCTTTTATTTTATTCTTGATACTTATGCATACACTATTATTGAATGGATATTGTTTTTGACATCATTGGTGGTGGCCTACTGAGTTATACTCACATGTTACTGAGGATTCCTAATTAGTAAACAAATAGAATTCATGTTTATAGACAAGATAAGGGAAAGAGGTATATATTATAGGCTGAGTTACAATAGATCTTGGATGGGTGAATCAAACATGGTTTTAGTACCTACTTGTAGTTTTCAGTATATTAGTTAGTTGTTTTCATTTTGGCACTTGACACTTATTACAGCATGACATATTTAATGTTTTAGTTTTGATATTGTATTCCTATTTTTATTATCATGTGATACTATAATTATTCTAGTTATGGTTATTCAATTGACTTTAGATTATTTATTTTCGACATTATGTTTATTTGATAAAGAGGTTATAATCTCCCTATGATCGATATTTTACCCTCGATGATAGTTGGTAGCCTCTAGTATATGCGCAGGCATTCCTGAGGTCATGTGGCCAACTAACTCGGAGCACCAGTGTGTGGAACCTAGGGAGGGATGTCATAAAGTGGTATTAAAAGAGGGTTTATTTTCTTATATTTTCCCCTAAAATCTTCAATAGGTATATTAGAGAATATTATGAGTTTGGAAATGGTCAAAAGATCATGCATAATAGTTGTTATACCATATCTGAGGGTAGAAGCAAAGTGCCTAGGGTGGGAATTTTTGTTATTAACATGTCTTGATATAGTTGGATATTATTTCACCTCGTGTGATTCAATTATTGTGTGATGTGATTATTATCACTGATATTTCATGTGGTTTTACTTGTTTCCCTGTATAAAACAAGAGTTTAGTATGCATGCATCATTCTAGGCACTATGGATTATTATGGGACATGCATCATTTTATGTATACATAGAAATTCATGATATAGGTATGTTGTTGAAATTGAAATCCATTAGTTTCCATGTGGAATTTAACTGAAAAAGGTAACTAATATTAATATGAAAATTCTAAATGATTTAAATTTTTGAATATTGAAAATGTGGTTTCAATGAGAATATTTAATTATGATAATGCATTTATCATTGTCAAACTAGTCCTAGATGAGGGATGGTGAAGGGTTTTGATATTACCTCATTTTGGATCTTGTGGCATGATTTTTTAGATATAATTTTAATGATTTATGTTAATACCTCTTGTTAAATGTATTGATTTTGTGCTACGTTTCCTAATACATGTGTTTGTAATTGTAGATATGTGCCTCCATGATGACTCTTGTTGGTAGGAAGATTAGAGGTTATGGATTGAACTTATCCAGTAGTAGTGTGACCTAATGCACCGATAGTTCCGAGTTATAGAGATAGTGAGAAGTTCCATGTGAATATTTCTCCATTCATGTAATTTATGGGGAGAGACCTAGAGTGGGTTCTGAATAGTATGTATGACCTGATTCAGGAGTTTTAGTTATAACAAGATCTGATATTCACCAGAGGGGGTTTAACCAAGGCTATTGTGTTGTAGATTAAGTCTATCTGGATAATACTTGACCAATTGAAGAAACCTTGTGAGAAAAATTCCATGTCGAATACATATATTTTATAAGGATCAGTTAAAATGATGAATGATAATTAAGATTGAAGTATAAATTAATATGCTATGGTATGTAAATAATTTTTGGAGATGTTCTAGGAGAACTTTTACACTGATATGATTAAGCATGAGAAGGTTGCTAAGTTCATATAGTTTACCCAGGGTGTTTTTCTATGATGGAATATGTTGGTTGCTTTGATAAATTATAGTGAATTTCTCTAGCGTCAAAAGTGGTTGAGATAGCTATGGAAATGTGTTTCCATGAATGGATTAAATTTGAGATTTAGTCCAAAGTTATCATCATCCGGTTAATAAGATTACTAAGGTAGTGAATTAGGTTATCATGTTTAAGGGAAACTTAATGGACGCTTCCATTGGAGGATATGTGGTTTCTACTAGATGATTATATGTTATGCCTTCTGATTTTCAGAAGTTTCACTATGATAACATTGACCAATGTCGTGGAATGATGTGTAAATAGGGGGAGGAGCAGTTTCTAAGGGTCTTGCCCATGTGTTTTTCCACTAGTGTGGTAGGCTAGGTATCTTTCATAGGAATTAACCTCGACCACTAGTACAATGCCAATATCTCAATAGGATGAGACATCTATAGAGGTTTTGTAGGAACCTAAAATATAATAGTAGTGATGAAGAAGCTATAAAAAACCGAAGTGTGGGAAGTGGATATTCTATACTTTATCAATCTAGAAGATGGAGTTATACTGGAGGTGGCAGTTGAGGCAACAGACAAGGTCCTTCTAGGGAAGAGATCCCATATTAGTAGATTAGTGTAGCTTTGGGAACTCATACTCCATCATAGGGTAGAGGGGTAGGGAAATCACATGAAATTCATCATATACTTGTTGATAGTGAGTATGGACCTTCAAAATTTAGATTTACAATTCATGTAGACTCTATGATATCATGTTCTTTATTTGATAATGGTACCTCTCAATATTATATATCTACACAAATTTTGAATGGTTTGTGCTTGGAGTTAGATTCCGTGAGAGGGGTGATGATCGATACACCATTTGAGTATGGTTGGAATACATAAATTTTTTAATGTGGTGTTATCTCGAGGTTGGGGAGTATCATTTATTTTGGGATGTTTTCATCCTTGATATTTCAATATTTTACCTAATTCTGTTTATGGATGGGTATGCAGTATACCTATCCCACATTGATTGTAATTGTAGGAGATTAAACTTTACATATCATGAGGGTGACAATTATGTACACCATGAAGGATGGGATACCATGGAGGTCCATTTAGGGCTAGTTCATCAGCAACTTGGGGACCTCACTTCCTAATTTGCAAGCATGATGATGGATTATTGGGGTGTATAAAAGTATGTCTTCCCACCCATAGTGTATTGGAATAAGGATTTGTTTCCTAAATTCTTCTTAGGGATTCCACTAGAAAGATTTGAGGAATTTGTAGTTGAGAACATACCTAGGATTAGGCTAGATTTTATTCCATCATATAGAATGGACCCAATAGAGATTAAAGATATTAAGACTCAAATAGATGGGTTGATGGATAGGTGGTTTATCCATCTGAGTATGCCTCCATGGGGTTCTCTATTTTTGGTAACATAGAATGATGATAGGAGTTTTTGATTTTTTTTTGAGTTCCGAATGTTGAACAAATTGATGGTGGGGAACTCGTAACCTCTTCCATGTATCAATGATCACTTTTACAAGTTGATGGTAGCATGTTTCCTCCAAAATATTCATAGAAAGGGGTATCATCAGTTGAGATTTTGACCTTATGATGTACCTAGGACTTATTTTAGTAGTATTTATAGTCTTAAGATTTCTTTGTTTTTAATTTTAGACTAATAAATGCACCATCAGTGTTTATGGAATTTATGAAACAAATCTACCACCCATACCTGGGTCATTTTATGGATGTGTTTGTGGATAACGTCATAGTGTGCTATAAAACTCATAATGATAATTCCCAACATCTTTACTTCATCCTGAGTACATAGAGATTGAATTATCTATACACCAATCTATTTAAGTATCAATTCTAGATTTATCAGGTACACATCTTCGGTCACATCAACTTAGAGGATTGTGTTTCAATGGACCCAGATAAAATTTTAAGTAGTAGTTTCATGGTAGAATCCCATGAATTTTTACAATATCAAAAGTTTACTAAGTTTGACATGTTATAATTGTAGTTTCATTAAATAATTTTAATATTTGGAAGCACCACAATCAGGAATAACCAAAAAGGGTAAAATATAGGAATGTTATTGAGCTTGTGTGAATGAATTTCAGGAGTTCAAAATGTTCTTGACAATAGAAAAAATATTTATCAACCCAAGCCAAGTGTGGAGTATATAATGTTTTGAAATGCTTTAGGGGAAGGCATTGGTTTAGTTTTAATGGAGGGAGATTGAGTTGTGGTATATGGATCTCAATAGTTGAAGCCACATGAATGGAATTTCCCTAAGAACAACATTGAGTTAGTTACAGTTGTTAGTTTCTTGAAGTTTTTGTGGAATTATGTTTTTGGTGAATGGTTTACATTAAATATTAATTATAAGAGAATAATGTGTATCTTTTCCCAACTAAATTTGAATCTCAAGCAGTTGAGGTTGGTTATTTATATAGAGTCATTTAATAATTAGCTAAACTAAATTCTTGGTAAGGGAAATAGTGTTGCTGATTCTTTAATCTGAAAAACATTAAATCAGGTAGTTAAAGAGTGTAGTACTAAATAGAATATTTTAAAATTACTAGATGAGATGCATGTTGTGGTTTAGGAGAGTCAAAATAAGATTTAACTTATATCAGGTTCAATAGAGTCCATGATTTTGAGTTATATAATGGAAAGGATGTATAAGGATACAGTGTTTTTAGCCTTGAAGAAAAGACTTGAAGGTGGGGAGACACCTTTAGTTTGGACTATAGATGAGAATGACATTATCTATGTTAGGAATTAGGATTCTCTTACAACAATTATTTTGTAGGGGATGTTTCATGAATTTCTTTCCTAAATGTGGGAGGTGAATTCGGGTATGACCAAAATTATTGATGACATACGTTGCTATTAATGGTGGTTGGGGATTAATGATGAGATAGCAGGATTTGTGACACAATGCTACAACTATAAATATGTGAATGTCGAGCATCAATGACCTAGCGGTTTACTATAAACATTTACCATTCTAGAATTGAACTGGTATAATGACACTATATACATTATGGTGGGTCATCTAAGGTCACCATAGAAGTATTACATTATTTGGGTGATTGTGGACTGGTTGACTATGGTAGCACATATCATTCATACATAAGATACTTTCACAGTTGACCAGTTTAGAGACTTCTATGATTGAGAGATAGTCCCTCCATATGGGGTTCCATGGAGTACTGTTTCAGTCCATGATTCATGTTTACCTTTGAGATTCTTTTATAGAATTTATAAGTCACCCGGTACATGGGTTTTACTGAGTATGTAATTCCACCAGAAGGCATAAGTGTAGCCATAACATACAATAAAGGTGCCTAATAGTATGATTCTGGAGTGTTTACAGGGATTTGGTGGGCCTTAGTAAAAGACAGATGCTTTTGTGGGGTTATCCTATAAAAACAGTTCTTTTGGAAACTATATAGATTGACACATATGAGTATCTTCCTTATATGCCACACATATCATCTCGATGATGGATGGATTCATGTGAATCAGAGTTATTGGGGATGAATCTTGTGAAAGAGACATCAGAGTTCGTTTAGATGATTTAAGAAGCAAATGGATTGAGATCATATTTTATAGAATTCAAATACTGATAGATGGATATGGCCCCATGAGTTTTTAGAGGGTGAACATGGTTTCCATCATGGGTCGACAATATTCAGTCATTGTAAGATACATAGAATTGGAATGATGGCACCTGGATTTTTGGGAACATTTTATATTGTGGAGAGAATTTTTATAGAAATGTAATGGTTTGATATTCTAAATAGTTATAGTGCTATGCATGATATTTTTCATATGTCACAAATTTTATGGTGCCACCCCGACCCTTCTAATGTGATCGGAGTGGATGATGTTGAGGTTTAGACCAATGTGTCCTTTGAGGAGCATCCAATATGTGTATCAGATCATAGTGAGAATATGTTGTGGGGAAATACCATGTTGATAGTTAATGTTTTTTTGAATCATGGGAGTGTTTAGGATGAAACATTGGAGAGAGAAGAGGATATTTGGGCACAATGTCCTGAACATTTTATTTTGGAATCTTATAGATGCATGGGAGTACATGTTGAGGATGAGCTATTATAAGGTGGGGATATTGTAGGATCATGATCGTTTCTAGATATATCTCATACTCATTTATAGGTACTCGTTTTCTATGTTTTGAGTGCATATTTTTTTGGTTTTACCTTGGGGAGGTTTTAGTGATATTGGCGATTTCTAGAAGACAGAGTGGCATTGAATGATTGAAACATGGTTTTAACAAACCGTATGCCTAGGATAGCAAACTATGTGAACCCAAAAAGAGGTAATCCACACTGCTTGAACATAGTTGTTCAAACTATGCACACTTCTTGTATTGACTGTGATTCTCCAGGAGAGGTAGTGGATGATTAGGCACATGGGTATGGAAAACCATGTGTCATGTACAGGAAACCATTCACACATGATTTTAAACCATCCAAAAGTATTTAAAAATTTCTAACCCCATGGCCTTCACCCTATGTCTACCCAAGTCGTACCTAAACAATTCCACTCATTTGTGGAGGCTTCTAGACAAATTCGAATTTCTTATGAACATCATTCACGATGAATCAAATGTCGTATTGATTGATCTGATCCTAATCGGGGATGTGTTTTCTTCTAGATTAGATTTCCCTCTCTCCTGATATTCTTTATGGAGATGGAGGAATGTTTTCTCTTGCTATTTGAGAGGGGTTTGATCTAGGATTTGATACATTTAGATCCGGTTTGACCTTGTATCTAGTATATGATTCTAGATCTCATTCCTCGTCATGATCTTGGCTATTCTATTTCAATTTGGGGAATTTCCATTTAATGATAACTCATCAATGATTTTATGCTAGGTGGTAAATTAGTCAATTCCCAAAGTCTAAATTTTAATTATATTTATGTAATTATATAATTTCAATTTCACATTTAACAATTGATTCTTGAATTTAATTAGTTTATATTGGTCAATTAATTAATTGATGTATTTTAATATTTATTGATAAATGTAGTTATGACATTTACCAATTAATGGGTTTTTTTAATTGGTCAATTTTACCTGAGATTGAATTAATCTTATATAATTTTAATATGATAATGAATCTTGTTAAATAAGATCAATTTTAGTAGGTTTATGTGGAATAATTAAATGGTTAATTTATTAATTGAATATTGTGATTTTTGAATTTATTGAATATGGGGAATGTGTAATTGACTAATTGTTGTGATATGGAATTGGGTAATAGTAATAAAAAAGTGATATTTGGATAAACCTTTAATGTTAAATGGATTATTTTAATAAATAGTGATAATTAGTTTAATGATGATTTGTTCATATTATTCCTTGTGATTAAAGTAACAAGTTATAATTTTCATGATTAAGTGAAAGGGTTGGTTCTAAAGATAATGATTGATAAGAATCTAAATGATACATAACCTTGTTGTTTGTGAATTTTTGATATGTGTGATATTTTTTTATTTTTTATATATTTTTTAATGAGTGTGGGACAGGGACTTAAGCTCGAAATACTTATTTGTGTTATTATGTGTGGGATTTGGATTGAGGATCAAAATATCTATGTCTGATAAATGAGTGTGGGAGGGGGAGTTAGGCCCCAAATACCCATGTGACATTGATGTGTGGGAAAGTGATAGAGGCTCCAAATACCCATGGGGTGGTAGACAAGACCTTCCATACCTATGTGATAGAAACATGACTAAGTTCTCATGTGATCATGAAATTAATTTTTATGAAATAGATAATGACATTCCATGTGTTTTAATGAATTTTGAATTAAATATGTTATATTGATTAGACTCTAGAATAGGTCAACAAAGTTAGATTCAGTATGGTTGTGCTTGAGAATTTGTGTGAATTTAGGTGGTTAATCAATGAATAATCAAATTTTTTAACTGTTTAATTTATGAATTGTAATTTATTCTTGATAAAACTGAATATTATTTAATTGATATTGTTTTACATGTTGTTGATCATGGCCTACTGAGTTGTACTAACACCTTACTTAGGCTACCTGATTAGTACCCAAATAAATATCATGTTTGCAGGACAAGATAAGGGAAAGACCATATACTATATCATTGAGTTGGGATTGATCAAGTATATGGGAACAACACATGGTTTTGAGAGCCACTTGGATTTGTCATTGTCTTTATTTCTGGGTATCCATTTTGACACATGAAACTTATTACAACATCACATATCTACTATTTTGGTTTGAATATTTTATACTTATTTTTATAATTATGTCATACTGGTATTATTTTTATTATTTTTATTCAATTTATTGATTCATTTATCTTTTATATGGTGATACTATGATAAAGAGGTTATATTCTACCAACGATCAATATTAGATACTCACTGTATGTCAGCAACCTTTGGAATATAGAGAGGTGTGCCTATGGCCATGTGGAAAACTTCTTTGGGGAACTGTTGTGTGGATCTTGGGTCGGGATGTCACAGAAGATCCCTGTGAAAAAGGGGCATAAGCTGATCTGGTGAGTAATTAGATAGAATGAGACCAACTATATTTATCCCATTTTTTCCAAGTCTATCATATAGGATAAAGGATTCCTGATATTCATGTTTCACTTGATCCATTCAATAAATGATTAATTCCATATGATATCCATAGTTCTGTAAGTTGGAGGAAAATATCAAGTTGTTCCCAATATTCTAAAAATAGAGACTAAATTTATATAGTTTTCACATTGACCATGCTTAATTGGTTTGGGGTTTTTCAAAAAACCATATTTTTTACTAGAGAATATTCTAGATTAAAATGATACTTTTATGTTCAATTCCAAATGATATGGGTGATTTTAGCATAGGTCTCAAGAAAAATATAAGAAGAGTTGTGGTGAAAGTGAAATTCGACCACAGTTTGTAAGATGTACCTATATATATTTAGTCTCACATACCCTCACATAAAAAATAACAAATATATTATTAAATATAACAGAAGTAGTGTTAAAACTCATTAAAAATTTATTTAAATCCTCCATGTCTTGGTTTTATAATACTTATCTTGAATAAGGATAAATAGAAACAACCTTTAGATAGTAGTCTTAAGATCATTGGAATGGGTGATTCCTTATATCAATATGAATCTAAATATAGAAATCATGATATTATTAATTATTCGAACCAATCCACTAACTCTCCCATCAAATATACATAGATAAAAAATTGTTTAATTTATAATCTCATTGATGGATATTTTTTAGATCAGATGGTCATCCTACATAATGAAGATATAATTGTAATTTAACTCTTTTACCACTTCTAGAATTTATAATTATGATGAATTCATTTTCAATTTGACCAAATAATTGATGTCTGTCATCATATCAATATATTTATAAAGATTTAAAAATTAAATCCCAATCCAATTATTAAAAAAATTTATAGTAGTTTTTAAACTAACATGTGAGATTGAGAGGAAATGTTAGAGATGGTGTCCTTGAGTAATGGCCAAATAAAAGAATACATAAAAATAAGATTTAAAACGATTATATTATTTAAAATTATGGATATGAATAAGACACTATTAACTAATTTATCAGTAATTATCCTCAATATAATGTGTTCTTATAGAGAATTAATATATTTTGAGGATTTTTTATTCCATTTTCTCCATAAACAATATGTTTGCTGCATTTCATCTAAGGCAGAGTAATAATTATCAATGTAAGGAAAATCCGACTCTAATTTTTTTTGATAATATATGTTTTAATATTCATCAATAATGCATCATTCCATTTCAATAAAATTAATATGTACACAAATTTATAAATGTTACTTTGTTTCACAAGACAAACCCTCCCAATCATTATAAGGGATTTACCCTAACATAAAGTCAACTTCCATCGAATTTGGCCCATAATATGATTGAATTATGAGGATTCTATTATGCCTCATATCATATGAACTAAATTTAATGAGGAAGGAACACCACTTTTTTATTACCCAACCCGTTGGTGATATCTAACTTCTTTATTGTTGATATATTCTTCTGAAATAAAAGAAGAATTATTACCGCACTTTGTCTAACCTGAGACACTTTTATACTATACAATGTCATATTTTATATTCCCAAAATTCTTCTTAACTCTCTATAATAAATGAATTATATCATCATTATATATTATTTTGGATGAATTAAAGAGACCATTAACATATCTAATTGTATTTATTTTTCCATTTTCTATCATACTACTAATAATCCTAATTACATAATATATTGCACTGAAAAAAACCATGGCTTTGAAGTGATCAACCTACCTCACCTTGAATATGAGAGTGATGTATATATATATATATAGATTCATTAATCATGACTATAAAATGAGATGAGGATAGAAGAATTTTGAATAATTTCATAAATGTTTCATCCTAGATAAAATTGGGAATAAAAATGAAAATAAATCCCCAATACTTTGTGTCAAATGACTTTTTAATTTCAATATCTAATGTAATAATAGATCCCCAAGTGGATATTCATAAAATATTGACATACTCATAAGTATTAATGAAGAAATATAACATAGTCCACTATTTAATAAAACTAAACCAATTTGATCAGACAATTTTATGGGACATTTGATAATGTTTAATAGCAATAATTTTTAAAATAATTCAGTAAAAAATATTAACAAATGGAAACATTACCAACAAGATGTATTTCATTAGAATTTTAAACATTTGGAATAAGGGAAATTAATTTATCATTAATACATTGTGAGACAAGACCACCTTTAGTGATTTGGAAAACCAACCCATAGATATAATACTGAATAGTATCCTAGAATTATTTGAAAAAATAATTGGTGAACATATATGGGCCAAGGAAACTATCTTAATTATGATTAATGACAACCTACTTTATCTTAAACTCCAATGGAATATGTGTAAGAATAAAATTATCCTCATAACTAATAGGTATGAGAATAATTCATTCTAAAAATTCAGAAGCAGTGCTTGTTCCATTAAAATGATCCATGTAATAAGGGAAAACATGATCTGCAAGGACATTCCTATTATAAAAAATATCATTTTCCTCGAGAAAGGTTTGGTATTTTCTAAACATTCTATTATTATTTTTATAAAATTGATGAATTTTATATTTTTATCACCATACTTGTACTATTTGGAATTTAATTATTCTATTTGAATGATATATTTAATAATTAATAGGTTGGAAATCTCAATAGAGGCATTAAATCTATGCATGTGTTCACCAGATAAATCATGTCAAGTGACACCTACATGGAAAAATTGAAGAGTGGTCTCAAGAGAATAAATATATTTATCAACATATCAGAAAAAATCCTTTATTCACTAATTCATTTTATTCTTATGAAACATAATCCTGAAAATGCAAGCCACAATATAATCCTTATAATCCATTGAATCCCAAGTGGTATGAACAATATATACACAATCAAGATGTGCAGCGCAAGAGTTATTAAATAAAAAGTTAATGTAGGCTTCATGTATCTAGAACAGAGGCTCACAAAGATTGGATGGTAATCATATTTATTCTAGTTAATGTTGAGTAGGATATGGAGAACCAAACATTAAAAGTTACAACATTAACAAGGGATTTATCCAGCTTCATCTCAAGAATTTTAGTTAGGTACATCCTATAACTTGCATATTTTTCCAAAATAATATTTAATTAAATTATACATATATCATCAACATAAGATCTATATTCCTTGGATTATATTTAATAATTGACAACACCAAAATTATAATAAAAAATATGAATTGTTTTGAATTATCCATATAGAGTCCATGGGACACTAACTGTTATTTATATATAATTAATATAATTAGATAATTATCTTTAATATTATTATAAAAATAGGTGAAATAATAATGATGTTTGTTCCTTTCATCTTGAAAATTCATATAAATATTTTTTCTATGTGTCTAGAAATATATATTCCCACCAGATTCTGATTCCTTAGAACCAAAATCCTTTTAAACACTAAATATGACTGACTTATACCATGAAGTTGATATAATAATCTTTGAAAATATGAAATAATTCAAAATAAAACCCTATTTTGTTCATAAAAGAAAATTATATATGGATTTTGATTTTGAATAAGGATCCTAATTATGTAAACTATTTCATGGTTGGCCTGACTCAGATAATTTCAAAACATGATCTTTATTATAAATTATGTTTGGGGTTGGGTCCCCCATCTTTATTTCCACATGATTTAGTTTGTCAAAAATATTTACTGGGAAATACTTACATTATCACCATAGAGTTTTAGATATCAGCAGATTAATTACATTGAATAGAAGAGGAGTTGACACCAAGATCCAGTGCTTCATTTATTCTTTCTAGTGCTCTGTGAATTTCATCCAGGATAGCTTCCTGATCTGAGTTCATTGAATCGTGACCTATTAAATTGTCCCACTATCCTTTTCAATTTGGTTATGTTCTGTGTTGACTAAATAAGATTCATGAGAACAAGAAGGACATCATATATGTATCTGAGGGTATTCATTCATCACATCCTTCTAGAAGAGTAAACAAGGATTCTCATGAAGGAATTTACATTATAATTATCTACATTTTATTCCTCATCATATTTTTTGAAGAAAATAAAGGCCAAAAAACTAGTTGAATAATGTGTAGTACCATGGGTTCATTCATTCCATCCATCCATTCTCAGTGAGGAAATGCTAATTATATCACCATTCATTAGAAAACTTGAGTACCCTTTCTTTAGAGTAGTCCCATTATAAATTGGTATGTTTGTATAAAAGTAATAAACATAAGATTAATTATATTTTTTCATAAATGTAACAAAATTATTGTGTATTTGTTAACAAATCTCTACATTTATGATATCATAATCCAAAAAACACACCAAATTTTTAACCCTTGAAGGAGGAAATGAGGGGTTGATTAAATTTAAACATTCTTCCACCATATAAACCAATATTTATTTCTAGTAAGGCTACACATCAGTATTTCCTACAGTTATCAAGGTGCTCCACCTACCACTTAGTGGATTACTCCTCAAAAAATTATTCCATTGTATTGTGTGTTCTACTAAACTCTCTCTATGAAATTCCACAAGATGGATCATTCACCTACTTATATATAATCCAGATGCATTCAATTGAGTAACTTACTATTTTATAGACCTCATGATTGGGAGGTATATCCCCATACTATTCCATTATATCAATAATCCACTCATTAAAAATTATTTAAATGATATCATTTATCTTGGACTTTATATTTGAATCTACTAAGATCTAATAATAATAGTCAAGATCCCCATACAGTGTTCATTGGTCCAATGTAATGGGTATTCAAATAAATAAGGAAAGTCTATTAAGAATTCCTTCATGAAAAAAAATTGAGTTCAGTAAATGATGTTTGCCCCAAATATGAGAAGTGAGTTGCTTTAGTATAAATGGATGGAAATTAACATACCATTTTGTGTTTATCAGGACACCCAATTTAAGATATAAATTTAGAGAGGTCAATGTTTCACTAAAATAATAATTATACATAAAGATGAAATTATAATACTGCTTCTCAATTGGAATGAATATCCAGTTTAGGATTATACAAAATTCCATGATCCTCGATTTCAGATGAGCAAATTACCATGGATTATCACCCTTAATGTAAGTCAAGTGACCATGGATGGAGAAAATGAAAGGATCGTGTCTCTTTAGAAGATCTTATGCATCATACAGTATATAAAAATCCCTATCACTAGGCATGGTAATTTTTGGGTTTCTTTAGATGTAAAGGGTTATTTGATGACTCTCTAAATCAAAAAAGTAAAGAAGAAGTTTAATGAAGGCTATAAAATATTTTAAATTATTTAATATCAATATGTAATTACTAAAAAAATTCAATCCTCAAATCATTTAATTATGTCAAAATGAGGTATTATCAAAATTTATTTTCCAGCCACACCACAAACTAGAATAATCCATAATTATTTTTAATTTTCCATTTGGGAAGAAATAACAATATAGAGTGTGTGTTTTAATGTACTTGGAATGAGGATGGAAGGGACGAAACAACATGACCTTAATTGTTCCAAAGAATTGGATGCGCCATATTTTTAGTCTAATTAGAAATATTTGGATACTTATGACATAGTGTATAGATCATGTCACAATTGAATTAAGCTCAAATTTTCAACAACTGTTTGTTTCAGGAGATAATCACTACACTATAATTAAATGAGGTATGAATGTTAATGACCATAGTGATTTTTGAGACCTCCACAACATGGTTTAAGTTTTTCATCCTAAATTTTGTTGGATAATTTATTATTCACTAGGAATAATGTAACACACTAAAAGTATGGTAGGATACATGTATAATTTGAGTCCTCAATTCCACTAACATAGGATAATGTTGCAAATGAATGTATTATTTAATACCAAAATGATGAATGTTGATTCGTTGTTTGGTGAATGAGAACACCACACCATGAAAATTTATTTTATATGATATCTGAGTTAAATTTTGAATTTTTCTTTTTGATTGTTATTTATTTGTTATTTGTGCTCATTAAAACCACTCATTACTATTGGATGATGTGGATATTATTGAAATAAGATACATAGGATTTGATTTTATGAGATAGTTTTCTAAAATCATTTTGTATTGTGAAATTGAAATTTTAAATTCAAATAATGAAGATATTTATATGAGTGTGTTTTTGAGAAAGGTTAAATAAAGAGGAACAAATTCACATATAGGGAGATCAACCAGATAAAAAAATTAAAATATATTTTTAGGAGAATAGGTGTAAGAAATCCTATGAGTTTTCCCAATAATATTTAAGAATAAATGAGGATATTCAATGTTTTATACTTTATTGATGATTATTAATATTCTTGATAATTTCTTTCACCAACTTTGGTATATTTCTAATCTATATTTTGAGAAGATAAATATAACCAATGTAGTAGAAATGTGAAATTACATGTTAAAGTAGGCAATGCGTTTTTATCATTATAAGGAAGAAGAAATGTGAGTCTATTATTTATTCTTTTGATATTATATTTGGATGGCTATGGAGACAAATCTGTTTTCTAATAAAACAAATTGTGACGTTTTTTATCTATAAAACAAAATCACATTTCCATAAATTCTCTTTGTTTTTAATATTAGGTTGAACCATGTAAAATTTATTTTAATCTTTATTGAATTATTCCCTTAAGAGTAATTATAAGGCATAGATCAATGTGTTCCTATTATTTAGAGAAAATGATCATGACCATGGAAGCAATCTGATTATTCACCAATACATTCATACATTAAACTCACTATATCTATATGTTATTTAATGATCACAGACAATCAAATAGGTTTATAATAAAATCCTCAATGTTATTCTTTGTTGAATGTTTTTAACACCCTGAAATTATTGTGGTGGATCACATTGAGGTATGTTGTTAAAGTATGGATGGGCATGTTATTCTATGGAAATGATGCTCCTGATTTTATTAGAGGTGTTAAAGGAATTATGAAGGACCATGATGAAGTCTTATATCAGCTGAAATCACCAAATACTTGATACAAAGGTACCGACCCGCTAACAGTAATAAACAATAATGTTTTATTCCTAGGAAGTCTTTCGAAAATCTAGTAGAAATGCACTAGCTAGCTACTAGATAAATCTAGAATTCCAAGTTCTTCTATAAGGCCACAAGATAGCTGCTGGCTGGTACCGTCTCACCAATGGAGTATTTCCAATTCTCTTAACCCTAGCTAAATTATTGGCTACCAAGTGGACTTAAATTTAAAAGTCAATATTATTATCATTGGTGAACCTTATAGATCTTAATTTATATTTTTTGATTCCCAATGAATCCCATGGATTTTATATTTTTGGTAATCTTATTCGATTATGTATGTATTGGAATATAATTTCTCCAAGAACAAGGGTGGAATGAATAATGAATTGTAATTTTCCAACGATGATTTAAAAATTATCATCAATGCCAATCATAAAGATCTTTTTAGATTATAATATCAATTCATAATATCTTGGGTTTTTTTAATCTCTTTTACTATTTATCTCTCTTATTAATTGTTTAAATCCTTTTTAGGGATAAGGGAACTAGTTATAATAGGTTTTAACCAAGAAAATATATATTTTCTAACCTCAATATCTAAAAATAGTCCTCACAGCCACAAAGTAATGGATGGGTTCTTATTACCGATAAATAAAGTGATGAGTGATCATAGTCAATAAAGTAAGGTTTTTCATCAAATGTAGACTTGAAAAAACTGGTGAAATAAAGGGGATCTAGTTTTCTTGATATCTAGCAAAACCAAAGGCTTTTTAATAACATAAAACAAAAAATGATCAGGTTGGAGATATAGGTGATGAAAGAGAGATTTGGTATAACTCTTCTATCAAATCTTGCCTCTCTTTTATTTATTTCTACATTGATTGTTCATATAAAATTACATACTCACATGATTTGGATAATATAAATTCAAAAAAGTATATTATCTTTTTTAACAATAAAGTTATCATTTTGTCTTCAAATATTAATTATCATTTTCTCATATATTTTGTAATTGCATTAATTAAATATAATATACTCACACACATCATAATGTCAATTTAATTATTGAGTGAATTCATCAATTGATTTCATTCATCACATTATAATAACATAATATTATATTTCCACTAAACGTACTATCCCTTTCATTTGTTTTTGCTTAATTTTGAAATATCCATCATACTCTACATTTTAATTCTTATAACAGCAATTCAAAAAACCTATTAACATTTAACAACAACCACCATTTGGTTATTGAGGATATATTCATCTTTTAATAAAAAATTCTCTTTATATGTTATTTTAAAATCCAATTTATTTACTAATTATTAACTAATTTCAAAGATATATATTTCTATGACAACATCATTTTCAAAAATCCATGGGGGTATTGAAGTAGACTATTTGGGTCATATAAATTTATTCTATAGTACAAATCATAATTATTAGATTAGAGAAATGTTAAACATTTATAGATGTATTTTCTGTCGAATATTGATTTTTTTTATTTTTGTACTACTACATGTGAATAATAAGTAAAAAACTAAAGCAGATAATATTTTTTCCATTGAATTAGATGTTAAATCCATGATTCCTTACATCTTAATTTATATTAAATTTAGTTTAATAATACACCTACATGGAAAACTACACATGAAATTTGGAAACTATTAGAAACAACCGATGAAAGAACATATAAATCTAAAAATACATGATTAAATATTTATATATAGGACAATGAATATTTTATTATTCTTTCAAATGAGTAAATTTCTAATATGATTACATGATTTAATAGAATTTATAATGTTAAAAAATATATCTAAGATTATCTTTCTATAAAAACATTAATAAAAAAGTTCATTTGGTTATTAGCTATCTCTTGGGACCATAATGAAATGAACATGAAATAAGATAATGACATGAAAAATTCCTCTTGAATAGATCAGTAGCTCCCTTATGAAATATGAATTCTCTAGGAAGAATAAATCATAAAAGAAGCCTTAAAAGTTAGATAGGACATTAATAATGTATATTTCAAAGCCATTAATGATGATGATTCTTCTAATAATGAATTTCATGTTGAATACAAGAACAAGATATTGAATAAATTGAAACAAAAGATGAAAACATCCCACAATTATGAAAAGCAATATCAAATTAAAGTATCAGATATGGTATGTTTAGAATGAAATAAGAAAAGAAAATATTACAGTAGAATATCACATATAAAAAAGTATAATAAATTAATTAATAAAACAAATAAAAACCTTAATGTATTAACATGTAGTGATATTGAAAACTCTGTCTATTATTCATCTTCAATATACTCAAGTGATTCAAGTCCTAAATACATCATGGTACTAGGGAAAGTAGGTGATGAGGTTGGTTCGCCTAATTCTATTATTCTTCTCACTCATATTTATTCTTTTTCTCATCTATACATATCAATAATGAAGATATAAATGACGATAAAAATGAACTTCACAATTTTTATAAGGATCAAATTTTAAAACTCAATGAACTAAAAAATACTAAAATTTTCTTTATGAAAAAGAACAATTTTTTATTAAAGAGATAAAATATATAAATAAAAAGGAATATTTGGTTTTCAAATTAAAAGATAAATTTAATGGTGAGAAGATAAAATAACAAATTAAAGAGATTAAAAAATCTCCTTCTCAATTTTCCCTTAAGGATCAATATTTGAACATGATTTTTAGTTCACAACATAATGATAAAGGTTGTTTTAGAAATATTTTTCAAAAATATTTTCCATAAATTCACAAAACAACTAAATTTGATAAAGGATGTTGTTATTTTAGATTTTTAATTTAATTTTAAAAAACTATACATCACATATATAAATGTTATTGAATAATTTTTTGTTATTGTAGATAAAATATAATTCTTATTTATTATCATTTCTCTATTAAAAAATATCATTATAAACAATTATGATTACCTAAATCATTTTTAGTTGACATATCTGAACCCAAAATTTGGGTATCATAGAGAAATTTTATTTTCTATTTCCGAAGGGTGTACCACTAGAATATATTGACATTTCATTGGGTAAATTTTAAATGAAAATTTTGTTCCATCAGGATAAATTTTTTCTAAGAGGTTAATAATGAAATATTAATTTTTGTTTACTCTAAATGTTTTATCCAAGGAGTTTAGTCTTATTATAATTGTATTAAATTTGACACCACATTATTCTATATTATCATGAGTAACTATAAATTTTTTAAATATAATTATTTTTTTGTTATTGTTTGTTCTAAATTGAGTCTATTCTAAGAATACACTTTTCTAGTCAATGTTATTATGAATAAACATTGAATATATATTTTTAACATAATTCCTAAAATGTTTGATTTATCCTTATTAATCATTACCTATTGACCTCAATATTAAATTCATGTGTTGTATTTGTATTTTTAATTCATTTGAGCATTATTATGTCCTTAGAATTACCCCTTGATATTATTAATCTTTTCATTATTATTTTTCTCTTTATATTATTAATCATTATTTTAACATATCATTGTTTAACTTAACCAATAATCACTCCTTAAAGGTAATATTTTCATTTCATAATTATATGTAACAATTTATAGAGAGCCTAACTTGTTTAATTAATTTAAATTTTAACAAAATAACATTAATCTTTTGGGGAATATGTAATTTTCTGTTTTAAATTAATATTCTCCTATTGAACATCATTTTAGGTGTCTTCTATATTCCTCTATCTCATCTATATTTTCTTATTATTTGAATGGTAGATTGTTTTTATCAAAATATTTTGTATTAAATTTTTTTTGTTTTCTATAATTCACTTTTGATTTGAAACACCTCTGAATTCAATCATGAGATTAATCTCAAAATATTTATGCCTTTTTTCATAAAATTTAAAAAAAAATTAATTCTTGAATTTAGTTGTTATCTTATCATTCAAAATATTGTAATTATATTTGAATTTATCTTGAATATATTTCAACTAACATGGATTTTATATTATTCATTAATTTTTTTTGAGATGATGTGAATTTAAAAGCTATAATTTCATGAATCAAGTGTTTTATCCATATGTCATATATCTCCTCGATTTATAGGTCAATTTTATTATTTTACCAAACATTTTTTTAAATTATTTTGATCATAATGTGGTAGAATCATATTTTCTATAAAATGGGGATAAATTATTAATTATATCTTACAAATTGAATCAAGTATTACATATATTATGTTTAGGGAAAGAAAAGTATTTCAGTGTTTAACAAAGTGGTATATATTTATGTTTTAGATATGGTATTATTATTTTCATAGAATATTTAATATCATATACATTATTATTATTATTTCTGGAGAATATTGGATATCATATTCATTATTATGTTAATTTCTTGAGCTTATTTGATTTTAAATAAGAAATTTCTTTATGTTGTTGTTATATGATTCACTTATGATTTAGTCTTGACAAATATTTCATATATTTAGTGTTTGTAATTGTTAAAAAAGTGTATATTATTATTCCTCTATCTCTTTCATTTGTTTCAATGAAAAAAATAATAAAATATGCATGGGAAATTTTGTTTAACTATATCTCAGTTATATATTTAATACAACAAGACATTTCAGTGATCAATTACTTTTAATTGTATTGATAAAGTCTTAATGAAAATAGATTTCCATTTGAAAAAGCTCTTGATTCTATCAGAGGTATTAAAGGGAGTATGACGGACCATGATTAGTCCAACATCAATCAAAACCACTAGATATATTATACAATGTAACCAACTGGCCAGTGCTAATCAGCCATAATGGATTATTCCTAGTTATTCCACCATCCGTCCTATAGATAAGAATCAACTAGTTGGTAGATATATCCAGAATTCCTAGTTTTTTCAAAAGGCCACATTAAACCCATTGACCATTAGTGGATAGCCGGTGTATTATTTCTCGAAGATCTCGATTCGGGTATTATCTATTTCTAATATAGGGTGTATAACAACTACCCTATAGTGTTCAAATAATAATTCATCATTCTCGACTCATGTGGACCAATTTGATCTTAATTAACATTTTTCAATGTTTAATAAAGAATAAGGATTCTAGAAATCTCTAAGGTCTATTGAAGGATATAAATAGAAGACCTTGGAGGCTTGGACATTAATTATTGGATGAACAATTAATTAGAATGTTCCCATGATGAATAAATGTAATTTACTAACCACTTTTCCAGTACATTGTATTATATTTCCCACACACATACTATATATATATATATATCATATTTTATTGTATTAATTTCAAATTTACACAGTACTATATTTTTTATTTTTGTAATCGATATTCACCCCCACATTCTATTTTTCTCCAACCAAAAATTGATTCATCCACTCCACCTCTTAGGGTATTACCCTTGATAAATTCCACCATGTGGTGTTATTGTACTATTTTAGTCTTACTATTCTACTATTGAATGAATTAAAATGGTTAGAAACCGCAATCAATACTTATATATGGTGAAGGTAATTTCAAACATTGGAGGATTCTAATGAAACATTATTTAAAATCCTTTAGAATGGATATATGAAAAACAATAATGTTTGTTAATTTTTTTATTATAGAGAGTGATTAATTATCCATAATATATCATAATGAATTATTAGTCAATTATAATGAGATTAATTCCTTAAGGGGAGCAATTTATAACCCCCTTTATACAACTATGTGGTGTGCATAAATTAACATACTATATGGTCAATTATTTTGAATATATATTATGTAGATTCAAAACTAATAGAAGAATGTTTTTGTTATATGGAATAAATTTAAATATTTTATAATGTTTCCAAAAAATATGATCACTTATTTCGTTGATCAACATAATGATTTTATTGAAGTCTTATATTGTCGTAGTGAAAATTTTGACAATTTTATATTATATTAAAGAATTATGAGAATCTTTCTACTAAATATTAATGAAAAGTTAATATTTATGAAAGTAAATGATCAAATGGATATTTTTATTTAGATAATATATATAAATGTCAATGAATACAAAATGTGGAATGATGAAAATATATCTAGAACAAAGGAAAGTACTATGGAAGTTACTTTTAAATACATAAAGTAAAACATGTTGAAGTAGGATCCTAATGATGAAGATGTTAATGATGGTATGAAAATTATATCCACATATTTGAATAGACATAAATTAAAATTTAGCAGCACTATTTCACTAGCTTTTTAGGATTTGGAAATGTCATACACTTTATAACTAGATGTACTATGATGTATCAATGGGATAATTAAGATGAATATTATTTTATAAATGCAATTAAAAATAATGTTAATGGTATGGGTAAATAATAATAAATTTTTATTTAATGGAATTTTTGTTCATAGTAATATAAATTTTCATAGGAGACTAAATTAAAAGAGGAAGAAAATTGTAAACATTTTTTTGGAGGTGCTTTGGTGAATTTCTTGTAATAACCACAATTTGATAACAATGACACATCAAAAATTATGGACTTGAAGGCATAATTGGTCACTATGCATAAATGATGCGACACATAAAGAAATTTATATCTGAAGGGAAAAAATATAAATAAAATAGAGTTATGAATGATTCTAATATATATATATATAAAAACATGGGTATGTGAGGTCTAAATTGTAGTAATAGATTGAAAAAACCAGGCCATAAAATTCATTCTGTTCAAAAGATGAGCACGAGATAAATATCAATATTAAATTATCCATGGACTATTGATGGGATGAGATATTCTATAAAGGATATAACAACAAGATAAAATAACTCAAGGAAGAAGTCATTTTATAATGATGGAAGTTTGAAGATCAAGAGAGGATCCATAATCGAGGAATAACATAAGATATTTTTAGAGCATTAATTATTAATGATGATAAGAATTTCATTAATTGTTTTTTTAAAATGTAATTCTGATTTCATAGGTTTAGTTTATAAAAAAAGGGAGAATATGTTGCCGTATATGATCTAAATAATGATTATCAAGGGTTGATAATAAAACTAAATCAATGAAACCCTATAATAGAGTTGATCTATAAATCACTAAAAATGTCCATTAGTGGTTTAGATAAAACTATGATGAATCCATCTATAATCATGGGTTATTACTGAGGGAAATACTAATACACTAACTACATGTAATCTATTTCAAAGAGATATTTTGGATAGAATGATTATAAAAGATAGGTAAGAATAAATCGTTAATTTTCACATACTTTTAATGGATAAATGTTTTTTTTTTGATATTTTTTTCGAAATGAAAATTCATTTTACCTCATTAGGGAAATAGAAGATTCATATAGACTCATAGAGAGGTGAAATTGAATTTTTCTAACTCATTACATAAGTTAAAAACCTAGATTATATTTTTAGGCTTGAAAAATGCTGAGGATTCAATAGTGATATAACAAGAAATATTTTTCCCATCATCATTAAAAGTGAATAAATATTAATTGGTAAATAATGGAATATCCTATAAGGGAAATTTTATTCAGATGGATCTTATATAAATTGATATGATTATATTTTTTATTCTATTATGATGATTGTTATTAAATGCGACTAGAATCAATGTCCATATCATAAGTATAAAACACAATAAAGATGGATATTTTGTCTCATAAATTATGTGAGACATAAAATTATTGGATCTAAGAAAGAAAAATTTGGTGGAAATTATCATTGGTGAATGGATATTATTTTTTTAAAGCACTTGCTAATTTTTTTTAATTGTCATAAAATTCAATGACTCGTGAAACGTATTGGAATTCAACAAAGATATATTATCTATAAATTCATGATATGGTTTGATCATACTACAAGGAAAAATGACTTAATGAAATAATTATCTATTTGGTGATGGAAATTTATGGATTATATCAAAGGAATAAGAAACCCATTTATAGAATAATAGAGTTGGTAATTTGAGCCAAACATCAATGGAAAATATGGTGTATAGTGATAGTTCTCAAGATACCCCAAACTATATTTTGACCATTCAAAAATGTGATTCTTATAAAAATGTTTTCATTTTCATGAATGTCTCCATGTCGATGGATGTGTAATCTTTATGGTAACTTGAACATGTTCATTTGGATTTTTCTTGCTCAATGATACTAAAATCCTCAACTGGAAAAATTTATTACTTTTTATTTGTTGAAAATTTATGAAGAATAATATGGATTGTAGTTATTACTCAATCTAAAATCATGAATTCAAGTGTATCACATAATATTAGGGAGATTATGAGATAATATATAGTGTTAGAATACTAATAATATACACCAACATTTTTAAAGTGTTCAAAAAATTTCTAGTGGAGTAATACATTCAAAATCATGGAATATAACATCAGATATCATATTCATGAACTATTAAAAAATATTTTCTTTTTGAGAGGTGAAATAGAAATTTGAAAAATATGAACCATGCCTTGTTACTTTAAATTGGATTACCATAGTTGTTTTTGAAAGAAGACATACTTTTAGATTCATAAATTAATAGTAGGGTATTATTATGTTTAAAATAATTCAAGACTCCATATGATATCATGTATGAAAATAAGCTTACATGTAAATACTTTTGTGTATATAGAAACAAGTGTTTCATTATCAATAAGGAGAAACAATTTATGTTTTAATCTTGTGTAGAGGAATGTACATTTCATAGTTATTTTACAAAAAGTAAGTCTTATAAATGTTAAAAAAACCCTTCATCATTATTTTATAATTTCTAAATGCAACAGTTGTGAAGTTAGGGCTTATTCCAAAATTAAATGGAAGAAAATATTGGAAAATTAATTTATTTTTTAAGTAGTATATGATGATGAAAGACATGAATTATGATGAGTTTAAGGGGATATAAAAAACTCATATGAAATCATGTATTATAGTGATAATGAATATAGAGTAGTGTATTTATTTAAAATGTTCAATGGGGTCGATAATAAATAATGTAATACTATGGGTGGTCAGAAAATCCTAGTTCAAACAAGGAGGAAGAAATCACAATTTCATTCTCATAAATTAGGTTCAAAAAAATTATTTCTAAGAGGATAATAAATAAAAGAATTATATTAAGGTGATGAATGATGAGCTTGAAAAAAAATGAGAAGAACTAAGACACATGTATATGTGATGATTCTAATGTATAAAAATGTTATCAGAATGAAATGGGTCTTCTGGAAAATTATTTTGAAGATGGAAATGATAAAATAATTATGTCAAAAATGGGGAAATTTTATTCATAAATTGAGATTATATGTATGGATGATACATTTATACTAGAAAAATGACAATATAATACATGATTATTTTTTGATATTGATCTAAAAAATGTTTCATGGTATATTAAATGGTTTAAAAATAAGTATTTTGTGTTGGGAACCAAAATAGGAATCCCACATTGAACAACTAAATGAATTTATCATAGATATAGAGGAAACTAAAGAATGACAGTTGAATAAAGAATTCTATGGACTGAAACTATAATTAAAATAATGGTATTCATGTTCTAATTAGTATGTTAGTAATATTTGGTTTTAATGGGTAGGGGTTGATCACAACCTCGATATCGAAAAATAATTGAATCCATGGATGATTGTTCTTATATATGTTAATGATATCATTTTTTGATTCTCAAATCACAATCAATCCAATAGTTCTTTGATTTCATTTGTTAAGAATTTTATTTTTCCATAATTAATGAATTATCATTTTTTAACATAGTTTGTAGTTATTTTGAAGATAATATCAAAAATTTATCCCCCATATAAAATATTCTACGTTTTTATTGAATAATTATAAGATTGATTATTCTAAATCATTGGTTTCCCTTGTACGTGATTTAATGAAACTATCTAAATATGAAGTCAGAAATGTAGTTTGTAACATCTTAAATAATTAAAGAATAATAAATTTTCATATCTATGTCTATTTATGAATTAGATAGTTTTTTAGAGACTTAAAATGAGAATAAATACAATTTTAAGCATAGAATACTCTATTATTTTTATAAGATTGTTTTACTGGCCTTTGATGGAGAACCCTTTTTAAATGTAATTTTTTAAAATTTAATTAGCTCTATTTATAAAAATAAACATATTCTTTAGAACCAGGATATTAAAATTTACTTTGGTTGAATTTTTGGTATTTTCCTGACAATGTTCATTTTTTAATGAATAGTGAAAAATACTGCATTTTAATTCAAAACTGCCTTTTAATATAATTTATTTATATAGTTATATTGTCATTTTAAATGGTTTTAAAGTGTAATTGAATTATGTTTTTATCATTTAATATAATTTTTTTCATTGGATTTAATTCCTCTTTTAAATTTTATGTAAAAAACTGGTCAATCTTTTGATAGTTTTTACTTCCAAAAAACATGTTTTGTAGTTTTAACAACTAGATTTAATTATAAATTAAATATTATAATTTTTGTGATTTGAATTTGGTAAAATATATTACATATTTAGAATCATAAGGTCAAAATTATTTAAATAAGATTCTTTTTTAACGTTCTTAATAGTAACCATAGTAAATAGTTTTTATTTATCGTAATTAAATGGTAAATCAGGTAAATAATGGTAAAAATAAAATTAAAATAATGTAAAATTACACTAACACATCTCCTAAACCTATTGGATGAGTCAAGGACTACCTTGGGAATACTTGGGTCAACTTTGGGACCCCATGTAGCCACTTGGGTGTGAAAGTGATCATTTATAATATTATGTTTAAGAAAAGAGAAATGTGACAAAAATATGAATTTCCTAAGTAAAACAATTCTAATTTGGTCTCTGTAAATGATCTCTTATACTATAAATATTAATTGGAAAGCTAAAAATATTTCCTAAAACATGGTATTTTATTTAGAATTTTCAAACATAATATGTAAATAAATTTAGTTATGACACAATGATGATGCAATGTTTACCCTTTAATGAAGAATTCGAATAAATGGTATTATAAATGTTAAAATAAATTTATTTTGGGACTATTTATGCTATACAAGAATTTTTTTGTATAATTAATACATATTAAATTTGTTTTAATGTATTTTATTCGAAGAAATAAACTTGTTATTACTTTATGGAAAATCAAATGATAAATAGTGTCAAAATTGACATAAATGAGTTTTTAAAAAAAATGTTATTTTATTAAATGATATAATAGTACTATAAATCTTATATTCGGTCAAATGGTGTATATTATATTAAATATGTCATTAATGATCCACATTTGGGTCTATTGGCATTTTATAGTAACTAATTTAACCATTTTGTATGAAAATACAAAAAGGCATGGTTAAAGTTAATGTTTGTAACTAAGGGTTAATACAAAAAATAATAATGTTAATTTTATGATCTAAACTAGTATAAAACCTATTGGATGAAATTATTTAGACCCCTTATCATCTAATATTCTAAATAATTTAATTTGGGACCATTTATAAATGACAATGTTTAATAATAAAATAATATTTCAAGACATTCCGAAATTGTCCCTCCTCCCTCTTATAAAAAAACCCCTCAACTCTATGCACTTAATCACACCTCTAAATCCCATAGGATAATCCATAATATGCTCAAATTAGCTATCATCGTCTATATATTACTCCTAGAATCAATAATTTGGGCAAAAGGCATTTCAAGAAATCCTTTGGCTCAAATCAAAAGAAGTTACCCGATTTAGAGGTAACGTCTTCTCTCAAGATCCTTTGTTGTATTTTCCTTCCTCACTCCTCATAATGGAATTATTATTTGATTACATAACAACAGTAGTATATCCAATATAATAGGATTTTTTTATAAGAATAATTGTATCTACACTCTGTCTAATGGATAAAGAACATATTGTTTCTGTGGATGGCGAGTTACTACCTCACGAAACAATGATTGTTCAATATTATCCTACCACCATTCATGGTGGCCATTATGATGACAATATATATATATATATGATATATTTGGTATTTATGTTTTCTCTATGCTTCTGAATTTTATATTTAAATCATATCTTTATGCTTTTCATGTTTTTTAATTGAGATAATTTCATCTAAGTGTGGACTAATGCCCCCTCAAGTGATGTGACTCGTTCATGCCATAAATGGAATGTATAGAGAATTAAATTAATGAACATATGTGACCTATATAACATATATATTATACTGTATTTATAAAATATCTATGTCTCATTTAGTTTTAATTCCATTAATATGACAATGAAATGAAAGTAGCGTTCATGCGTACGTAAGGCCTGTCGTCTCCATGAATGGTACATTTCATTTATTATCTAAAAAATGATATGGAATATTATAAAATACATATATACTGGTTATATATGATATTTAAATCATTAATACCATTCTGGATATGATTTACTTATGAACACATTGAAATTTCACATCAAAACATGTTCCTTTTTGACTCATGTACCGAACATCGACAAAACGTCTTATATGAACTCAAATAATTAATTAATTAGTATAACATGATAATTTGTGATATTAATTGAATAATAAACTTGAAATTAAGTTATTATGCAACTAGAAATTTTCCTATGTTTAAAATTCAGGAATATAAAGAATTAAAGAGATAAGTCGGATTCGAGGTAAGGGAATTCTTAATGCAATTTCCATTCATTAGGATAAACCTTGGCTTATTTGATTATGTGGTAATATGATTACTTGTGTAATGAAATTTTTTTATAATATGTTTTATTATGTGAATATATAGTGTATATGTTTATTCCATTCATTTTATTAATTCTCTCTTCAATTATATTCTTTTCATAAGGGGTTTCGTCTTAATCTCATTTCATTGAGGCATACTTCGATTTATACATGACCTTCTTTTATACGCTGTATAATAAACCCATTTGACATTTAATTTCATTAAAAAGGAATATCTTTCTATGAACCATTTTACAAAATTGCAAAAGGAATGTTTTTAACATATGCAGCGATAATGGCATCTCCTCTGCCGTAACTGTTATTTGATATTTGGCTTCCTCTGTAAGCTGTAATGTTTTTAAAAGAAAAATAAATATCATATACCCTTTTAATTTATTTTTTTATTTAAAATGGTTTTGATAATGTTTTGATTATTTCAAGTTGTTTTACTGATATCCTTTGATCGGAATGTGGAAATGTTATTTTTCCTTTATGAATGTTTTATGTGTTACAATTATGTTATGATTCTTGGGCATTGTTTATGAAATCGGGTGGTTCCATGATAAACTAAGGGTGGGTGAGCCCAAGATAGCTCTCCAATGAATTGGGTAACATGAAAAAGTTAAACGTGAAGGTTTCTATGAAGATATTGAGGAATAATACTGTGATGGGTATTCTAAACGTAACAATGAAGGTTACTCCCTACGTAAGAATTTTATGAATGCCTCAAGTTACCTTTATGATTTATGATATCTATGAGTTATTCATAAGTCTTATGATTTTATGAGGTATGTTAAAGAGCTTATGTTTTATGACTAAATTATAATTTGATTGATTTATATTTATACATGGACTAATGTTTTCCTTCCGTATTTTTATATCCCTTGTTGATCTTTTTATGCTCATCCCATGTTTTTCAAAAAAAAATCATAGGTCAAGGTAAAGGTACATGATATGAAGAAAGTATTGAGGACGGGACAAGAAAAAAACCATGTTTTATTTTAAACAATTTTGTTTTGATGGAAAAAATGAATCATGTCTTAGTTGTAACCAACTTATTTAATTGTCCAATGTTATGAATGATTTATGATCTAATTCTCTATAACTCTAAACCTGAAAACATCCCCAATGTGAATTATTGAAATAAATCAAGATTAAATAATGTTTAAGTATAAGGCCTTACAGTTGGTATCAATGGTGGTTTTAGATAACTTTAGGAGTTATAATTTTGTTAAATGTTTATCCAAAAATGATTTTTACATTACGGAAAAATTGAAATTATGTAGCATTTGAAGATTAACATGTTGATTCATCTAAGATATGTTTGTTCATAATGGTTTTCTGTAGAGGAAACAGATAAGTAGTTCTAGGAAGGCATACAAAAGAAAAAAAACCTTCCAAATCATCATACTCAGATGGTCAGAATTGGAACTGAGTAGTTTGTTACAGTAATGGTTTAGCTAACTCAGGCTATTAATGGTGGTGTTATCCTTACACGAGATCAGCCAAATCAACCACATAGGAATATGTTAGTAGTGGAGAATTTCATGAGGCAAATTCGCCCATCATTCATAGGATCATCTGACCATGTGATAGGTGAATGGTTGATTAAATAACTAGAGAAGATTTTCGATGTCATGAGGTGTTCAGACAATCAAATGGTCAGTCTTGTTGTTTACCATTTTGAAGGTCAAGAAGATCAGTGGTGGTCGATGTTTAAAAATATCAAGGACAGTGATGAGATTGATGCTCTTGATTGGGATGAATTAAAATGTATGTTTCTTGAGAAATATTTTTTTATGGGTGTTCAACTTAGGATGGGAAAACAATCATTGGAATTGAGGTAGGAAGACGACTCAGTGGCTTCATATGAAGAAAAATTCACTAAATTGGCATGGTATGCTCCAAATTTTATCCAAGACCTTGATAGTAAAATCAATCAATTTTACTCCAGATTAAATCTAATGTATCAAAGGTCATTATCTTCTAGTGAGTTCAAAATTTATGAAAATCTTGTTTGATTTTATAAGAAGGTGGAAATGGAGCTTGTCTATGATCAGGTGTTCTATGACAACCAACAGAAGAAGGGATCAAGGTGGCAGGTGAAAGGGAATAATCCTTTAAACAGGTTTGATGGTAAGAAAACTAAGTTTACATTTTGTGATAAATGTTGTATAGAGCACACTAGGAAATGACTTTTGAATTATAGAAATTGATTATGAAGTGGTAAAATGGGACATAAGGCTCATGATTTCACTAAAAAGGATTAGGGTGGTGCTTAGTCAAAATCCGATTTATAGTTAGTAAAATGTTTTAAGTGCAATGAAATGGGTCATCATTCAAATGAGTGTCTGACAAAGAACTTGAATGATGGGAAGCAATTAGACTACAAATAGAAAGGTGTGGTGAAATCGTTTACAACTACTTCGGTAGATGATGGGCCATCAAATGAAGTGGTATCAGGTACTTTGTTTGTTTTTTTAGATTATTCCAATGTGTTGTTTGATTTAGGGTCTACACATTCTTTTATTTCTGAGATATTTTCTAGTAAATTGGAAATTCCCTCTCAATAAATGGATCTTGAACTAGTGGTAAAAACACATGTGGGAAATGCTAAGGCAAAAAGAATTTATAAGAATATTAATATCCTTATATGTGGAAATAATCTAGTTTAAAACCTTATTACATTACCTCTAGTAGAGTATAATGTTATCCTAGGCATGGATTGGATCTCTGTTTACCATGCTTAGATTGACTATAGAGATAAAGAAATTTCTTTTCAGAAAGACTTTCAATTTGTGTACAAGAACAAACCATTACTATTGATAACATATCATGAGGCTGAGAAACTAGTAAACTATGGATATGAATGTTACCTTGCACATATTTTTGAAAATGAAGAAACTGTTCAGATTAATGATGTGCCAGTGGTAAATGAGTACCTTGATATTTTTCCTGATAAGTTGCCTGGAATAATACCAGACTAGGAAGTTGAATTTACTGTTGACTTAGTTCCATATGCAAAGACAATATCAAAACCTCCTTATAAAATAGCTCAAATTTAACTTTTAGAGTTTGAGAAGAAATTGAAAGATTTATTAGAGAAAGGTTGCATTCAACCTAGCACATCACCATGGGGTGCTTCTGTCTTATTTGTTAAAAAAAGATGGTTTAATGAGACTTTACATTGATTATAGAGCCTTGAATAACAAAAATGTTAAGAAAAAATATTCTTTTCCTCATATCGATGAAGTTAAAGGAAGCATATATTCTGAAGACCGCATTTCGTACAAGATATGGCCTTTATGAATTTGCAGTTATGCCTTTTGGGTTAACCAATGCACCTGCTGTATTCTTGGATCTTATGAATAGAATTTTCCATGAGTTCTTGGATAAGTTTTTGTTTGTATTTATTGATGATATTTTGGTGTTTTCTAAATATAAATAGGAGAATGAAAGTCATTTAAGGGTTATTTTACAAAACTTAAAACAAAAAAAATTGTATAGTAAATTTAGTAAGTGTGATTTTTGGTTGCAAAAAATATTTTTCCTTGGTCACATTATTTTTAAAGATTTTATAACTGTTGATCCTGCAAAAACAAAAGTAGTTGAAGAATTTCCAAGTCCCACAAATATAACCTAGATTCATAGTGTTCTTGGTTTGGGAAGCTATTAACTAAGTTTTGTTAATAAATTTTGCACAGTAATCCAGGTCATTGATTAAGCTAACTCGGAAGGGTGTTAAGTTTATCTAGACAAAAGAATGTGATGATTGTTTGCAGGAATTGAAAAGAAGATTGGGGAATGTTCTAGTTTTGGCACTACCTTATAGTAATGGTGAGTTTGTTATATACATTTATTCTTTGTTGAAAGGAATTGGTTGTGTCCTAATGAAAAATGATTAGGTAATTTCTTATGCTTCACGTCAGTTGAAAACTCTTGAGTTAAATTTCCCTACACATGATTTTGAATTAGATGTTGTTGTTTTTTTTTTGCTTTAAAAATATGGATACATCAATTTTATGGTGTAAAGTGTGAAATATATAATGATCACTAAAGTTTTAAGTATATATTCACTCATAAATATTGAACATGAGACAGAGGATATGGTTGTAATTAATCAAGGATTATGATTGTACAATTCACTATCACCCAGGAAAAGCAAAAAAAGTGGCAGATGCTTTGAGTCGAAAAATTAATTCTTCATTAACCATGTTAAGATTGCTATGTGACCCTTCGGTTAATGATTTGATGAATTTTTTCTTGGAATTTGTTGGTGTAGGAAATTCCTCTATTTTTTTCAGGTATCAGTGAAATAATCTCTATCAGAAAGAATTAAGCAAGCGTAGAAGAAAGAAAGTGAGTTGTAGAAAAAATGTAGAGCTGGGTTCGAAGGGTAAGTTACAAGAATTTAACATTGATAATGATTTTGTTTTGAGATTTGGGAAGAGATAGTGTGTGCCTTGTGATTCATAGTTGAACAAAGAGCTGTTATGTGAAACTCATAGTTCCCTATTTTCAGTTCATCCAGGTAGTACTAAGATGTACATAGATATTTGGAAGTATTAATATTGGGATGGAATGAAAAGATATATTGATGACTTTATTTTGAAGTGTTTGAATTTTAAATATGTTAAAGAAGAGTGGTAGTTACCGAAACGGATGCTTCAGCCTTTACTAGTGCCAGAGTGGAAATGGGAAAATATATCCATGGACTTTATTGTGGGATTACCGAAGACATCTCGAGGTAATAATGCAGTCTAGGTTATTGTTGATCGTTTGACTAAATCAACTCATTTTCTTCCTATACGAGATAATTTTTCTCTATATATACTTTCTTGAGTGTATCTTAAAGAGATAGTCAGGTTACATGGAGTTCCCCTCTCCATTGTATCTGATCGAGATCCTAGGTTCACTTCTAACTTTTGGAAAGGCCTTCAGAAGTCGTTGGGTACTGAATTAAATTTTAGTACAGCTTTTCATCCTCAATCAGATGATAATTAAGAACAAAAAATTCAGACCATGGAGGATATGCTATTTTCTTGTTCGTCGGATTATCATGGAAGTTGGGACAAACATCTTTATTTGGTTGGTTTTTCTTATAACAAAAGTTTTCATTACTGTATACAGATGGCATCATTTACGGAATTATATGGGAAGCGGTGTCGAACACCAACTTTTTTGTGATTAAGTATGAGAAAGGAAGTTGATGGGACTAGAATTGGTAGAAGAGATGGAAGAAAAATTTCAATTTATACAAAAACACATGAGAACAACTCAGATCATACAGAAAAGTTATGCAGACAATAGGAGAAAGGATCTCTCTTTTGAGGTAGGTGATCATGTATTTCTCAAAGTTACACCATGGAAAAGTGTGATGCGTTTTGGTAAGAAAGGAAATCTGAGTCCAAGGATCATTGGAACTTATGAAATTCTAGAGAAAGTTATATCAGTTGCATACCAAGTGGATTTACCTTCGAATTTTTCTCAGGTACATAATATTTTTCATGTTTCAATGTTGAGAAAGTATATTCCAGATCCATCTCATGTTATGAGACCAGAGGTAGTTCAGTTGAAAGAGAATCTATCATATGAGGAATAACCAGTCTAGATTCGTGACCACAGAGAGCATGTGTTAAGGAATAAGTTGATTCATCAATTAAAGGTTTTTTAGAAAAAGAAAATGGTTGAAGAGGCAACATGGGAATCTGAAAACTCTATGAGGGATAAATACCCCCACTTATTTGATAAGTAAATAAAATTGAGGGGATGCAGTTTCTAAAAGGGGGGAAGGATGTAACATCCCAGGTAATTAAAGAATAATAAATTTTCATATCTACGTTTATTTATGAATTAGATAGTGTATTTGAGACTTAAAATGAGAATAAATCTAATTTTATGAATAGAATACTCTAATATTTTTCAACGAGTGTTTTACCGCCTTTTGATGGAAAACCCTTTTTAAATCTAATTTTTCACAATTTCATAAGCTATATTTATCAAAATAAACATATTATTCAGATCATGGACATTTAAATTTACTTTGGTTTAATTTTTTGTATTTTTCTGACAATGTTCATTTTTTAATGAATAGGGAAAAATACTGCATTTTAATTCAAAACTGTCGTTTCATCTAATTTATTTATATAGTTAGATTGTAATTTTACTTGGTTTTAAACATTAATTAAATTTTTTTTATCATTTAATATAATTTTGGTCATTTGATGTAATTTCATTTTTAAATTTGATGTAAAAAATAAGTCAATCTTTTAATAGTTTTTACTTCTAAAAAACCAGTTTTGAAGTTTTAACAATGGGATTTAATTTTAAACTAGTTATTGCAATTTCTGTTATTTGAATTTGGTAAAATGGATTCCATATTTGTAATTAGACATTCCAAATTATGTAAATAAGACTCTTTTGTTTTTTAACATTATGAATAGTAACAACAGTAAATATTTTTTATTTACCGTAATTAAATGATAAATCTTGTAAATAAAGGTAAAAAATAATATTAAAATAATGTAAAACAACCCTAAAACGTGTCCTAACCCTATTGGATGAGTTAGGGCCGACCTTTTGAATCCTTGGGTCAGATTGTGGACCCCATGGAGTCACTTGGGTTTGAAAGTGACCATTTATAATATTTTTTTAAGAAAAGAGAAATATAATAAAAATATGAATTTCCTAAGTAAAACAATTTTAATTTGGCCTATATAAATTAACTCTTTGTATATAAATAGTCATTGTAAATATAAAAATATTTCCTATATCATGGTATTTTATTTATAATTTTTATACATTAAAGAAATAAATTTATTTATGACACAATGATGATGCAGTGTTTACCCTATTAATGTAGAATTTGAATAAATGGTATTATAAATGTTAAAATAAATTTATTTTGGGACTTTTTATGCTATCCAAAAAAATTTCATATAATTAAGACATATTAAATTTGTTTTATTTTATTTTATTTTAAGCAATAAACTTTTTATTACTTTAAGAAAAATTAAATACTAAATAGTGTCAAAATTGACAAAAATGAGTTTTTAAAACAAATGTTATTTTATTAAATGATATAATAGTTATAAAAATATAATATTTGGAAAATGGTATATATTATATTAAATATGTCATTAATTATCCACATTTTGGTCTATTTTTATTTTATAGTAACTAATTTAACCATGTGGTGTGAAAATACAAAAAGACATGGTCAGAGTTAATGTTTGTAAATAAGGGTTAATACTAAAAGATAAGGTTAATTATATTCCCTAAAATTGTATAATACCTATTGGATGATATTAGTTCTACCCATTATCATCATATCTTTGAAATAATTTAATTTTGGACCATTTAGAACTGAAAAATATTTAATAATAAAATAATATTTCAAGACTTTCCAAAAGTGACCCTCCTCCTTATAAAAAGCCCTCACCTCTACGCACTTACTCACACATCTAAATCCCATTGGATAAACCAAAATATGCTCAAATAATCTATACAAATCCCTCTATTACTCCTAGAATCTTTAATTTGGGCAGAATGCTTTTCAAGAGAGCCTTTGGCTCAAATCAAAAGAAGTTACCCGATTTAGAGGTAACGTATTCTCTCAAGATCCTTTGTTTTATTTTCCTTATTCACTCCCCCTAATATTATTATTCTTTGATTCTATAAAAAACAGTATCTTAATTATAGTAGTATTTTTTTATGATAAATATCTTAACTACACTTACACACACCATCGCCTAATGGATAAAGAACATATTGTTTCTGTGGATGGTGAATTGCTGCCTCACGAAATGAGGATTAATCAATATTCCTCTACCACCTTTCATGGTATACATTATGATGAAACTTTAAATATATATATGTATATATGATATATTTTATATTTATGTTTTCTCTATGCTTATGTTTTTTATATTAAAATCATATCTTTATTCTTTTTATGTTGTGTAATTGCGATAATTTCATCTGAGGAAGTGTGGACTACCGCCCCCTCAGGTGATGTGACTCGTTCATGCAATACATGGAATGTATAGAGAAGTAAATTAATTCACTTATGTGACCTATATAAAATATATATTACACTAGAATTATAATATATATATATATATATTTCTCATTTAGTTTTAATTCCTTTAATATGACAATGAAATGAAAGTAGCGTTCATGCGTATGTACGGCCTACTGTCTCCATTAACAGTACATTTCATTTCTTATCTCAAAATGATATGGAATATTATAAAATACATATATACTGGATATATATCATATTAAAATCATTAATACCATTTCGGAGATGGTTTACTTATGACAACATTGACATTTCTAAGCAAAACATTTTCATTTTTGACTCATGCACCGAACATCGACAAGACATCTGATATGAATACAGATAATTAACTAATTATTATAACATAATAATATGTGATATTAATTGAACAATAAACTTTAAAGGAAGTTCTTAATCAATTATAAATTGACCTATGTTTATTATTCAGGAATATAAAGAACGAACGAGACAAGTCGGCTTTGAGGTAATGGAATTCTTAACCCAATTTCCATTCTTTGGGTTAAACATCGACTTATTTGATTATGTGGTACTAACATTACTTGTGTAATGAATTTTTGTTTATAATTTGTTTTATTATGTGAATTTATAGTGTATATGTATATTACATTTATTCTATTAATTCTCTCTTCAATTATATGATTTTCTTAAGGGACTTCGTCTCAATATCCTTTCATTAAGGCATACTTCGATTTATAAACGACCTTCTTTTATACATTGTATGATAAGCCCTTTTTACTTTTAATTTAATTCAAAAAGAAATATTTTTCTATGAACCATTTTACTAAATGGAAAAGGGACTATTTTTAATGTATGCGGTGACAATGACATCTTTGCCGCTGTAAATGTTATTCGATATTTTTCTTCCTCTGTAAGCTGTAATGTTTTTAAAAGAAAAATAAATAACATATAACCTTTTCATTTATTTTGGTATTGAAAATTGTTTTGATAATTTTTTGATTATATCAATGTGTTCTATTGATATCATGTGATTGGAATGTGGAAATGTTATTTTTCTTTTTTGACTGTTTTACAAGTTATGATTGTGTTATGGTTCATGGGAATTGTTTATAAAATTGGGTAGTTATGTGATAAACTAAGGGTGGGTGAGCCTGAGATATCTCTCCAATGCATTGGGTAACATGAAGGAGTTAAATGTTATGGTTTCTCCGAATAGAATGGGGGAATATACTGTGATGGTTATTCCAAACATAACAATGAAGGTTACTCCCTACGTAATAATGTTATGATTGCCTCAAGTTACCTTTATGATTTATGATATCTATGAGTTATTCATAAGACTTATGAATTCATGAGGTATGTTAAAGACCTTATGTTTTATGAATAAAATATGATTTCATTGATTTATATGTATACATGGACTAATGTTTTCTATCCGTATTTTTATATCCCTTACTATGATTTTTATGCTTATCTGATGTTTTTGAAATGTTTTTCACAGGTAAAGGTAAAGGTACATGACATAACGAAAGGATTGAGGACGTGTCAAGAAATAAACCATGTTTTATTTTAAACAAGTTTCCATTGATGAAAAAAATGAATATTGTCTTTGTTGTAACCACCTTGTTTAAATGTGGAATGTAATGGATGATTTATGATCAAATTCTCTAAAACTCTAAACCTGAAAAGATCCATAATTTTAATTCTTGAAATAATTCAAGATTAAGTAATGTTTAATTTTGGGGCCTTATATGGTGGATGTGATACTATATAGAAAAATCCATTTTAGTTTTCTATATTTCACTACAACTCGACTACACATTTTTTTACAAAATTACAATAATAATAATAAAATGTTTCTACAAAATTAATTTATTTGTTATCTATAATGAAAAATATTCAATATATCAATCAAATATATTGTTAATGGATGTTTAAAATAATTTTTCAGTGTAGAAACTCACTAGATACAATGACAATTATTTGGTAGATTTGGTTGATGATTGAATTTCTATTATAGGTAGAGTCCTCTGTCCTAGTAGATCATTCATATCATAGTTAATAAAGAAGTATTATTATATAACTCATAGCACTATGGAAGTAGTTTATATTGATGAAACTCAATATTTTACGCAAATGATTTCAATTAAAGTATAATTAGATGATATTGGAGTTCAAGAAGCATCACCCATTCCAATAAACTGTGTAGACTCGATTGAATTTTATCTAGGAAAAAAATATTATTCATCATTTCAGGACCATGAAAAATTGAGATAAAATATCAATTCATAAATGTGAACCTGGAACATAGATTGCGAAGTTGGATTACATGTCCAAATGGGCATAATTAGTCGATATTATTATAGATCCACTACCAAAAGTATATTTTGAGAGACATAGGATTCCTATTATAGTCCAAATGAATTATAAATAATAGAATATTTAGAGATGGGACCTCCACTCCCCCATGGAATATTACTATATAGATAAATGAATTGATACATTATTATGCTAATAATTTTAATAACAAATGATGTTCTTTGATCATTCATATATGTGATCTCTTTTGGTTTATTGTAAAATGAATAGAGGTGTCTATTTTCTATGTCGATGGAGAAGCTATACATGCACTATATTGTTATTGGGGTAGAAGTGATGCTTCCTGCCAAAAATGGGGAGTGTGTTTGAATGTCTGTTTAGGAGGAGAAGTTTAATTTTCGGAGGATTCAATCTATTAAGGGGTGAAGTGTAATTTCTGATCTTTAAAGTTTTTAAATTCCAAGGTATGAGTTTTTGAGGATCTTTTCAATAAATACTATATTTTCACACTAAATATAGATCATAGAGGATTAGAATTGGATATTAATGAATCATTATATAAATGTCCTGATGTTCAAGAGATTAGAAAATTGTATATGTTCAATCTAATCTTTTTACATTCAAATCAATGTTAAATTTTCTTATAACTTCTCACAAACCAAAATGGGTAGAATGTTGCTTAGAATAAATTTTTAATTTTTTATGGATGGTTTTTATTGAAATTTGGATATGATAATTGACTCAAATAATATAAAAATAAACACTTAAAGGTTAATAATATGATTAAAGATGGCATTACATGTTTTTCTGTTCCTACTTCTCGATTTAAATTAATAGTTGTATTTGGTAGAATAACTCATTTCATTACTCAATGAATAAGGTATTTACACCATATAAGTTTATGAGATGCCAAAAAGAAGACTGAGAAACATTTCTATGCATATACATTCTTTGAGTTTTATACATAATGGAGAGTATGTTTCACTATAATTGGATTGATGTTGGAAGAGACCATGCTTCATTATGCTTATTGAAAAATGGAAGAGGGTGCGATGAATTTTTAGAATCAACAGACTTTTGGATATGATTTTCCATGGAGTATAGAATGCATAAAAATTGTAATAGAGCCTAATTTTTTTTAGGTGTCCGTGAAATGAATGATATGACATATTACAATGTCCATTTGGGAATCTAGGATATTTGGAACTTCCATGTTTTAACTTGAGGTTCATTTAACAAATTTATTTGGTTGTTAATACTAACTGACTCCAAACTAAATCATTTCACTATAAAGGATAAAAAACAAACTATATGTTTTAATTTTAATGGAATTTTAATTTAAAATGATACAATGGCTTAATCAGTTTAGTATATTGGTTATTCATTCTTAATATAGGAACTAATTTGAATAGGATGATAATGATCGTATTAGAAGAATAATCACAGGTTATGATTTGAATAGATATTTTTTGGGTAATAAATATGTTTTCGGCATCAAATATGAAATTCAAATTTATAGGATATTTGGATATGTTTTATACAATGAAATAGTGTAACATAGAAGAAAATGGTGCAAATATGGGACATTTCCAAGAAGATAGAATGAATTGATCTTTTAAGAAGCAGTAGAGGAAGAATATAAAGGACTGTTCACTTGAAGAATGTTGAAAACATGTGGAGATTCCCCTTATTTTACTTCACTTTATGATTTTCAATATTATTTATGAGTTGATACACCTATTTAGTATTATTAATAATATATATTTTATGACGAAGAATATTTTCATAGGAGGAGTAGTCTGCATTTATAAAGTGAAGCATGAAGTTTTTATCAGCATGAAGATGAAGAGATGATAGGATTTCATTTATTGTACATATAGTATGAATTAAGGGTTATTCATTTCCCTATTTTGTTTAAAAATTAGAAAAATTATTGGTCATTGATTATCTCTATTGTATTGGAACATTTCAATGAATCCCACATTGATTGGATAAACTAGGTGGACCATATAGAATCAGATATGTTCATTATTTCATTCATTTCACACAACAAATTGTAAGGGTGAGGTAAAAGTATTCCTCATATTAATAGAATAATATCATGACCAGTGATAAAATATGATTAATCTTTAACTCTAGGATTAATCCCCTCCCCCACCGATTGTATTATCTTTGATGAGTACCAATAAAAACCAAATTAATTATTGAAAAGAGAGTCAAATGGATAAAAAAAAGTACACATATTTTTCATCAAAAAAGTAAGAAAGTGCATTGGAGGAAATTTTTAACACTATATGTACTTTAAAATTAAACATTTATTTTCAATGAATTTAAATAATTAAAATTCCAAAATCATTTATTTTAGAATCATTTCTAAAACAATAATAGTGATTTTCCAATATCCAGTAACTCATAATTCTCCATTTTCACTCTAAAAACCAATTAAAAGTTTCAATAAATAATAAAATTTATCAATAAAATGTAAATAAAATAGTACTATCATGAATAAATCTTATGAAAAATATGATATAATCTATAATTCAAGATCACACATGGTCTATCCCCATGTATTTCTCTGCCAATTCAAAGATATAATCATTATTAATACTTTCATAAACATTTTAGAAATTTTATTAAAAACCAAGAATAATGTCTTAATTTTATTTTTCAAAAAATAGCTCAATTATAAATATTGCTAAAACAAGATAAAAATAAATTATATATGTTTTATTATTGAATAATTAAAATAAAAATTTATTGATAACTGTGGAATCCAATGAATTATAAAATGTATTAACAGAATAATTTAATTCAAAATATTTTTTTAAGATTATTTACTATATTTTATAATATTAAGTAGATCTTATTTAAAAACACTATATTTATTAATACATTATTTCAAAAGAAGTATCAAATTTAAAATTCAATAAAATTTATTTTAAACATTTCATATCACCCAACAAAAATCCATGGTAGATAAAAAATTCCATTTGCTAATAATAATTTTTAAGCTGTACATATCAAAATAAATTACTTATCTATAAAAAATCAATTAATCAATCAATAAATCAGTAAATCAATCATAAGATAACAAATATAATAATTATAATCATATGAATAAAAAACATACATGGTTTATTTAATTATATGACAATAAGAAACTATTTTAGACGACATTTAAAAAAATTAGTTTTTTATAATTAACTAAAACTATTAATAATGCATAAAAATAAATATATTATATTTCTTTTTTAATTCCTCGTAAAATACACATCATTTGAAAAATATAATACGATATTTAGAGAAAAGTTTAATCATGGATTTCTTGAAAACAAGAAAACATAGACCTTTTTGTTAACTGTAGTTTCCACCATAATTATAATTACCATGAAAATTCATGACTTTTCTTAAGAGTCATAAAAATTTAATATCATATCAACTACTGACTAAAATAAATTATGTAACATGGATACTATTTATAATTACCCACATCATATAAAATAGTTCGACACAAATTACAATGACACCTGAAGAATGCTTACTACTCTATCAGGGACTAGTGTTCTCAAACAATATTTTTCATAATGATCAATTTTTCATAGTTGTGTAAAGGTCAAAAAATCATTCATATTAGGTTATATAATTTTATTGTCAATAGTTTATATAATGGATTATTCATAAACTAGAAACATCTAATGGATCCCTTACCCAGGATGGGCTATGTTCCTACATTCCAGAGGAAGGATGTAATTGGGGTTTCATTCCAAATGATGCATAGGATCTCACATTGGTTGAGATGATGGGATTGCAGGCTTATTACATCATATTGTGGGGAATTATTTAAAACTATGGGACAGTCCTATAATTTTATGATATATTCATGAATCATTCCAAGATCCTAGTGCAAGACTTGTTACCCGAACATTAACGACCGATTGCTGAAATTATTTAATGTTAATACCCTGAATACAATAGAAATCATTTTGATGATATTATTTGTATGAATCATAGGTTCCCTATCTTTATACCCATCATAACATAGAGATTATGATGTGGGGGGGAGTTTTCTACACTAATTCCATAATGATAGGAAATATGATGTCTATTACCACCGAGGTAGATAGTTGGTGTTTTGGATTTGGGATTAAACCTTGAATATAATCCCTATGTATCATTTGATAAATTAAATAAAATAAAATTTGGTTATAATAACATAGTTTAAGGTTGTGTGATGGATGTACACCATGTAGTTTCACATTATACAGTAAGTGTGTATGTGGGGATGTTTCCATTTTGATATGGGTAGTAGAGCCTTGGAGAGTCATGATATATATATTGAGATGGTGGGAGTCAGAGTCCTATTATTAGAATGCTTTAGTGGGAGTTTTTCATATGATGATTCTGTGAGTAGTTTCATTGAGATTATAACCCATTAAAATAAAATAAATTTGGTACATAAAAAATTGAGGAGGCCTATAATGGAGGGATTTCATTATTTTAATGGCATGATAATCGAAATATATATATTCCCACATTATTCATGATTAGCGTGTTGAATATGAGAATGCTGGGGATTATGTACATCATATATGGTTTTAATATTAAACTAGTTTGGGTATTACACATTGTGGCTACTTAGAAGGAAATATTATTATGCCTCTAAGAGTTAGTATAGACTTTCAAGAGAAGACATAATCATTCACATGAATAATTATAAAGTGAATGATATATAGATACATGTATGTATATGATGAAAATATATTTTATGTGGATATCGATAAAAGGCATGGTGTCATATGTATCCTATTTATAAAAGGAACCAATTTCCATACTGTTTAGTGTATTCTAAAACCTCTGATTGGTAAAAAATGATGATTAATCTCAAGGTTATTATTAACCTAACATTTTCAAAAGATAGGAATTTATACTAATGTTGATGACCATGTTTAGAAGAATTTTTATCTTGTAATTGATGTGATCATCCTAGAAATAAAGGCCCAAACATGTGATGATCAGTGTGATAAACAAGAGGTAGTAGAAGATCAAACATGCCACAATGAATAAAATATTTAATTAGTATTGTTCATAAACAATGAGGCTTCTATGAATGAAATGTGATTAAAAACCCATAGAAAATGTGGCTCAACGAGGAGATAAATATGGTCTTCGAAAAGGAATTTTTTTGATGTCAATTCTATATAATGAATATCATAATATTAATTATTTTTTCCTATATGGAAATACTAGATATATATGAGTGTAATATAGGGATATGACCTTGTAAAAAGGTGTTCTACCTATCCTAATTATAATCGGAATCAAAGTCCTCATAGCTCATATAGTCTATTCACCATTGATTGGAATGGGAGATGGAATGATATTATTGGTATTATAGACCTATAAGTTAGGTCGTATTGGATTCTATTAAAGGGGTATGGTGTTAATTTAATAAGAAGGAACTAAGAGAGCATGATTGTATCCCATTAGATCTATGTGATCACCAGAATTTCATGGGGTCATGCACATTGAATGAAGGAAGTGTGTTAAGGTGATATGCATGGAGGTTGTGGAGTCATGTGAGTGCAAAATGTAATGAGGGCCATGAAATCATGTTACTGATATGGTGTTAGATTATCAAATGTATTGGTTGCATGGCCTAGAGGCCATCTAATGATTTTATTTCAATATAAATATTTAATAAAAATGATGTTATTATGTGATTGTATGACCGACAATCATCACATGAATTTATCATTAAAAACTCATATCTCTTTCACTTGTCCTAAGTCACTCATTGAGTATAATAAAAAGAAATACCTTGAGATCTTGGGATTCCTACACTATATAAATTCATTTACATTCATCTCCCAATTTTTCATATCTTTCTCCATATTTTTTTTCAAACATTAGAGTGGTTTTATATACATAAATACTTATATTTATGACACTTCACAATGTTGAAATACCATATTACAAGAATTAAGTCAGTGGAAGGACCATCTGAATAAGTCAGTGATACCCTTTTACCTAAATCACACATCATTAGTGATGTCACCACATCTTTCATGTGATAATAAACAATCACTATAAGTATTTCTCATGGAATTTCTTAAAAAATAGTTGTACATATGATTTGATTATTGTGGAGTTATCAGATGAGCCCATGGAGAATCATGTGAAGACCATTGGCTGCATGATCCTCCCATCCTGGAAACCCATTCTAGACTAATTTATATTTTCATTTCATCATTATGTAGAATTTATGACTCTATTAGTGTCATTTATAATGAATTTCTATGTGAAGACCCATCATGGAAATACTTGATCACTTAAATCCTTTTGCATTGGGCCACTTAATGTATTTGGGACTTCGTAGGATCATGCCTCGGTCATCAAACTATGTGTGAACCTCATTATGAATGTGATATCGGTTTGTTTGTATTGTGTTATTTGAATTAATATAGAAGGGATATGTGATCACATGTCCCTTTATAGCGTATTTGTACCCATAACCCAACTACATGATCCTCAAGTGGTTATTCCCTTACTTATTTTCTTTTGAATAATAATAGTACCTGTGTTTCGGGTATTTTTAGAACACCAATTTTTCAAATGATCATCAGGAGGGTGTCAAAAAATTCCCCCCTTAGAAGTGATTTCTGGAAGGAAGGGAACAAACTCGGTTAATAGGAAGAAAATTCCTTCTTAATTCATTTTGACTTCAGTCCATTAATCCTTTGGACCACTCTAGGAATTCTGTGAAAACATCCCATTAATATGAGGGTAATGGGAAGGATTTTTCTATCTTGATTAAATATTCTAGAGATCTCCTAATTTTTTGTTCTCAGTTATTCACTATCCATGAACCCATCATGTGACTGATTCACGTGATCAAATCACGTGATCTCACTACAAGACAACACCGCATAGACAAGTCACATAATCAATCCTCTAATTAGTTAATAATAATTCATTTAGACCTTGTCACACATCCTTGGTTATAATATCTACTTATGAAATTCATGTGACCCTATCATGTTCACATAATCATGTGACTCTATATAGTACATGTGGTTATTATGATGATGCATAATCCATGAACTTCTTGTTTTTAGATCCCCGCATTTTCAAAATCATTAATATTCTATCCGTACTACTAAAACAAAATATTTATTTTCTATTAAACTAGATATCATCCTAAGAGGATTCCCAAAAATAGTTTCTCATATGAATTCCTTGGTTTCTAATATTTAATTTGATTACTTATTTATAATTCAGTCTTCCCATGAATTTTTAATGACATTGATTGAAATAATCTGTTGGAGAATTCTATTTTGGACTAGTTTCCCTTGTGTGGGTTTCACATCGACAATAATGACTACATTATAAATCAGAAATAATCTATTTTATACCCTCCCTGATTCTAATGACCAATAATAAATTCTCATAAAACTTCTCATATGCAGGTGATTTCATCTCTATGGATGAATGCACCAATAGATATATGTGGAAGCCTTTTTAGTGGATTTTAATGGGTTTTAAAGTGGTGTTGAACCAGATATCCACATATATAACTCAATAATTTTATAGTTTATTTACATTCATAGGTTCAGGTGGTTACATGGAAAGGATATCCAGTCATGCGAGAGCTTAATAATGTACTAGAGCTTGACCATTTATAAGATTGTATGATTATGCATGAACACTAGTAGTTAGGGGGATGGTAGTCTATAAAATAAAAAATATAATTTACAATTTCCTCAATATATAGGTATATCATACCAAATTTATATACTAATTCATAGAGTATATAAATGATTATATAAAACTAATGGAAACTTTTTTTATAGATTGAAGTGACAAAATATAAACATGTACAAATAAGTAAATAAATATTATAAAAAGTATATGAAGAAAAATTTAGAACATTAATAATAATATATCTTCTTATTAACCTTACAACTAAATGAATTCAATAAAAATGACATTAGGTATCCATATTTATAATGTAATGGTAATGGTCATTCTTCCTTAAATAAGGATTCCCTCAACAATAAGAGCAGAATAACTTTTGTTTCCCTATCCATGTGAATCGTTAATTAGAAATATATTGTAAAAAGATGCCTCTATGAACCCTGATATCCATTTATCATAGAAAATCATTTAGAAAATTACAATCACAAAATTATCATAAGGCACATATAAAATTTTCAAACATGCATTCCTTAAGAAAAAACTCTCTAAATGATACAGTTAATCACTCTCAATTTAACTAGTCATTCAAAACTCTTCACATCAACCTTAGAATACATGGAATTCAAAAAAATCATTAAACATGATAAATAATACTTCTATTTTAATTTTGCTTCTATTTATCAACATTTCTCCAGTGTTCATATTAGATTTTCATTGGAGTTTCGTGAAATTACATCATAGAAACTCATATTTATCTCACAATATTCATCATAGCTTCATTTGATGGTTTCTGTGGTAAAACCATTTAAAGTCATCATAATTCCATTAATTAGAATGATCATTGTTTATCTAGTGGTATATTTAATTTGATGGAATTGTTCATCTGGTGGAAAATTCATTGATTGTATCAGGGAACCTAATTCTTTATCAAAAAAATTTTGTAATAGTTCATCTGAAGAGCTTGTATACCTCATTCAGGTGAATAAATGATCAGTAGACCTGATAGAAAATCATTCAGTGAGAATTGGTTATAATTTATCATTTAGACGTTATAAATATTAATCCAATGATACTAAATTTTTCTTAAGTAAAAAATAGATATCCATTCAATTTATGAAGATTTATATGAGATAGAATGATCTATCTAATGATAGATTTTTTCTATTTATTGTAAAATAAAAATCATACAATAAATTTTACAGAAAATGGGAAATATAAATTTATTTATGTATTGATTATAAGGAAGTGAGTTATGATTTCGAAAACCTAAATTAGAATATGTATCATGTAATAGTATTACCAAAAAAATCTTGCTCTTTTTTAATTCACAAATCCAAACATCCAAATAGTAGAAATTTTTTTAAATAATATTTAACATACCTTATCCCCCTATCTTATACATTTAATCATTATAACTTTTTTACTTATTCATCCATTTCAAACACATTTTTAACTCCTACACTTACATTTAAAAACATTTTTCATTATTTTAATGTGAGGATATTTCACATTTCCCCAATTGTTTTACTTTTAAAATGATATATAAGAATAAATATAGTGTACCTAAAATGTTTGTAAATGAAATACCATGACACAATTTATATAGATACTATTATACATTCAAAAACAATATGTAAAAAATTCATAGAAATAATTAATGATTATCTATCATGTAATTTAGGAAGAACATTAATTAATTAGGATTAATCAAAAATTTATGTTTACATTTTTTAAAAAATTAAGAGTTCATCATAAAATATCAAATTTTCATTCTATAAATATTTATGATGAATTATTTCTTCTCTAAATCTTCCTAATACTTATCATATTCAAAAATTACTAATTTCATCATTCCTACATCCTCTTAAATAAAAACAATTTTTCTCTTCACTAGTTTCATTTAAACATATCATCTTTTAGAGCATTATTCTTCTAATTTCCATTCTACAAACTCAACACCTCCACCTAGAGAAATTAAAAAAATCCATTTTTCTGTGATTTCATTAAATTTAGTTATTCACAATATTTAAAATGATCCATCATGATTTTTTTAGTAGAATCTTATTCATGAACACATCATGTATGTTTTGAAACCATCTTGGTTTATATTTTGATTTAAATAATTTAAACATCATAAAATTTTACATCCCACTATATTTTTTATTAATTTCACAAATTTCATCAGTTTTCTTAACTCTAATTTTCATTTTCACATGAAAAATTTAATGTATACTTAATTTTGAATTACGTCCTCATCAATATATTAAAAAATATTTAATTTTCCAAAATGTATATATTACCTTGTAGGTACATACATATCACTTGAATGTCAAGAAAGTAATATAGGGGATCATTAAGATTCATTATAACATTATTTAAATAGTTTAACCTCATTTATATATTTTTTGAACTTTTTATTTGAGAAGAATGAATTGAATAAGGAGAGAAATATAGAATGAAAATATATTGAGATATAAAATTTAATGCTTCTTATTTTCATTAAACTAATTTATTTTTAGAAACATAAAAAATTTAAACTTACTTTTCTACACTTATTTTATCTAATTCCTCTGAGTCTAAATCGTTTAATTGAGATAATCAATATTTTTATTCTAGATACTTATCTTTTCAAAAATTCATTGAGATGTATCTTTATAAAATTGAGTTGATATTGATGTTCAAGAAGTTGTTTTCATTTCACCAATATTTAAATCCTTTATAAATAATTTAGTAGTCCCTTATCAATTCCTCATCCTCTTTTCTCATCATTTTCAATAAATTTTTAATCATGAATTATATAGTTTTAGAATAGAATTTTTCTAGAAGAATAACATTCCCTTTTCCATTATAATAGATAGAGTTTGAGTTAAATACTGGGGCTTTAGTCCTTCCAATTGAAAAAATATATTTTTTTAGATTAAAAAATGTCATAGGAAAAATATTGGGAGAAATTTCTCCATATGTTACAACTTTATAACGAGCATGAATTTTTCAAACTCTATTTGTGAAATAATTTTTAAAACATAAAATTCTTATCTTTTTTCTATTTCTTTTTATTTTTAATTTAATCATAATTTTTATTATATGTATTTTATTTGAGATCCATGTCCTCTGCCTTTTCTAGTACAAAACATAGATCATGATGAATTTTCCATTATATCATTTTATAATTGAAACAAATTGATCATTATACTAAAATTTTAATTATTATTAGTTAATAGGGGAGAATTGTCACCTTATATCTTTCTCAGAAAGGTATAATCATTCATCATTATTGTTTCTATTTATGATGTCGTTTTTTCTCACATAATAATAAACTTTTCAAATGATCAAACAAAAATTTGTCTCTTATTGCTGAATGTGTCATGTCCAAGAAATGATGTCCCCCCTCAATAGAGTTTATTTGATTATGATTTTATTTAATTATATGAAGTCAACCAATAATCTTTTTATGTAACTCAGAAAATAATAATCATTAACATTGTAGTGACATGTTTAATAACTTCAATTTTAAGGAACATAGTAATTAAAATATTGAAGAGTCTCATATTATATGGATAGACCAAATCAAATATATATATATATATATATATATCATGAACTGTTAGTGTATCCCCATCCCTATTTCATAGTATGAGATAATTCAATATCCAAATCAACAATATTCTCTCATTAGAGGATGATTATGGAGTTTTCTGAATTTCTCATTGGTTCCAAATAGTGAAATCTCAGCCTTGTATTTTTAAAAACATTATAAAAATTTGAGTAACTTATGAGATACCGAGTTTTATTCTAAATTCATTTATTTATTTGATCAATTCATCTACTTTATGAATATTTAATTTATAAAAATCATCAAATAGGGTAAAATTTATAACATTCAGATTTTATTCAACTCTAAATTCAATATATTTATAATAATATCTTAAAATAGCAATGAAATGAAGATAAAAATATTCTTTTTCTACAAATCAATGTTATGTTCCATCAAAAATGAAAAAAGAAAAATAAAATAATCATACTTATAAAAATAATTACATTATATATATTTTACTTAAAAAAAGTTATTTTGTGAATTTCACTAGATAAAGCCCTTTTTTGATTAGATGAATGATGACCATCACACAAATTGTGAATAAATAGATGGGCTGAAAACTGAATGTAAAGAGTTGTTCTCTGAAATAAAGAGTTGTTCTATGAAATAACTAAGTAGTTAATGAGTGGTGAACCAAAACACATTGAATAAACCATAATAGAGAGACACTTCCACTTCTCCTAATCCAATAGCTCGAAAAAATATCCTCATTTTTATCAATTGATGGTATCATTCATCAAAATATTAAAAATAATTTTGATCACTTAATTTAAAAAAACTGTTGATATAATTTTTTAATAGAAAATAATTTAGTCTTATTATAAAAAATAACTTGTAAATTTTTATTTAAAATGAAACATCATACAAAAATTATAAAAATACATATGTGATACAAAAGATTCAGAATTTACCTCTTGGAGAAGAATTTTCAATTTTGATTGTAATGTTTTTTTATAAATATGGAATTGTATTTTTTTTGTAAAAAAATTGGAAACATAAGTAGGTTTAAAATTTATAAAAAGTATTTTAGAAGGAGGAATATTTGTACAATTATTTTCTAATAAAAAAATTTCTAAATGAAAACATTATAAATGTTTGTTTGAGGAAAATCTAATAATATTATGTATTAATAATAAATGTAGAATTTTTTTACCAATGAAAATTTTTAAAACATTTTTTAGATAAAATGGTTAAATATTTTCTCTGAAGAAAAATATTAAAAAAAGTAAAATATTAAACATTGAGAAACAAGAAAAATATTCAATGAAAAGTTAAAATGTTCTCCCCCTATTTAATGATTTTTAAAATTATGGAGAATTAAGAAATATGAAGTAGATAAATGATCATTTTATTTCAATCATTCCAAGATTTTGTTAAATATTTTCAAAATCTATCAGAGTTCATGGTTTTTGTAAAAATATTAGCATATAGATCCTATATTAAGATAAGTTATAGAATGAAATATACTTTTTGTGTGTGATCTTAAAGGAAATGGTGTATTATATATTTGTTCTTGAACTGTGAGTGATATAATTAGTTTTTAATTAATTACATGCAATTTTTATTATAACACAAACATGGAGTTTTAAAAAAACTAATGTTACAATTATTGAGTATGTGTTTTTTCCACAACTCACGAGGACAAAAATTTGTAGATGCCATATATTCATCATTAGAATGGGAAAAGGCTACATGTATTGTTCCTTACAAGGCCAAGAAACTAATGCTTCTCTTAATAAATGAAAATCCCCATATGTACTTCTTTTATACATTTTAAAACCTATAAAATATTCATCTATGAAACAATTTAATAAAAAATAAAGTCCACTAATATAAAATAATAAATGGTTTATATTTCCCTTAAGATAATTATTTATTCATTTTGGAGATTTATGATGGCATTTTTTTTGGATTTTCTTGATATCTCTCACATAGTCATACATATAACATCAATTCTAGATAACTATCTATAAATTATATTCAATTACCAATCGTTCAAAAAATATTATCAACTAATTACCTAGATTAATATATATCAATTATTTTTTAGGTTTTGATAGGAGTACTAATTCTTTAATTATTATAATATCAAGTTATTTTATGAATACTTTTTTATAAATTTTTTAATATGTTAAATATCCTTGTTTTTTTCAATTTCAAAACCCTAGAAAAATATTATTTTCCCTACAATACTTATTTAAAACATATATTTCATATAAAATATGAAGAAATCTCTAGGAGATTTTTTAGTTGATCCAAATAAAATTTCATCAAAATAAATATTAAAATGATGGTACCCTTAAAAAAATTTAAAAATGTTTTGATCAATAACACCCATAAAACAATTTGAAAAAAAAAATCATGTTAATCTATAATACTAGGATCTAGGGGCTTGTCAATGCCCATAATGTGCCTCAATAAATCTATAAACATAATAAATAGAATGTTTTTAAAAATTTGGTGGTTTTTATATATAAACACCCTATATAACATATCCATTAAAATATACCCAATTTAAATCATTCTAAAAATGGTTAAAAAGTTTTAAAAGATACACATGCTAGAAGTATATGAATATCATTAACTGTAGCTACTAGATTATAAGCTTCCTCATAATATATTCCTTCTTGTGGATTTTAAATGTTTTAAATAAGTCTAATTTTTTTATCAATGATTCCATATTTATAAAACGTATTTTGGAGAACCCATTTTACTCCAATTATAGGTGAATATTTATGTTATTTAACCAAATCCCAAACATTATTCTTCTCAAATTCATTGAGTTCATCTTACAATTATGTTATTAAATCATCATCACTTAAAGCCTCATTAGGATTCATAGGATCAAATTAGGTATAAATTAATAATGTTCACATTCATTTCCTAAGGATCAACATTTTTGAATGGTTCATATGTATAACCAATACTATTATCCCTGAGATGATTCCTAAGTATTTTTAGATTCAATGGGATTGTAGAAATATGTACCTCAAAAAAAATTTGATTATCTTCACATATATGACATAAAAAATAATTTCAACTTTCAATTAACCACTTAAATATTTTTATAACATATTTTGGAAGTAATTTTTATAAAAATAATCTAAATATGTGGTTCTTGATTATTTGGAATCATATTGTTCTTTTTCATCAAATTTTAAATTTAATATTCCTCAACAACATCATTATTTTTAAAAAATATATATATATTCCTTTATTGTTACTGATTATCTAGAGTATGATTCATTATAATATTTTTGGGACAATTTTCAACAAGAGTTCTAGTTTACGATAAGTTATTTTTTATATCATATTTAATAAAAAATATTTCAAAATTATAATTTTCAAATTTTCAAACATGATCACTATGAATTTCTATTAATGATATATTTTTCTCATTTTTAAAAGGATCTACACAATTTATAATAAAAAAAAAGACATCTTATAAATTTTTCAGAAATAATACAAAGGTGTATCTGGTGTAGTACTCTACTAAGATATATACATAGTATTTTTTCATACACTTCAGATTTTTTTGGACCAAATTAGTTCATGTGAGATAATTGAAAAAAATTATATGTTTAAACTCTACTAAAATATTTAAATCATAACATATTTTTTTACAAATTGAAAAGGATAAAAAAACTTTTGAATAATTAAACCTAATATCAAGTAGATATCTAAAAATTCCTTTCTTAGGATGTGTGGCGAAGGTTATATCATTACGACCTGTTATCCTTCTATTCCATATCAATCACTGGTCTTCCATTGCACTAAGGAAATATCTAACTTGTCTTCTTAAGTATTCTATATTTAGTTTGAATATATTTTCATTCATATATATAGAAAGAATTAATTTACCTTCTAATCATTGAATATTACATTTTTTATTCATAAATTATACTATGTATCCTTTATCAAATAGAAATATTATTCTTATAATGTTTTTCTTAGGTCTAATAAGAAAAAATTTCAAATTTAATATTTCATAAGATGAAAAATAGTACCTATAACATAGATTTATTCTAGGGAATTATCACCAAAAGTGACTTTACCAAATTTTATCTATATAATATTATGAAAAAATTACTTTTTTATATTCATATGACATAAGGAACCACTATCCATTTAACAAATTTTACTTTTGTTCGTACTATTCATATTTTCCAAAAATAATGTTGTTATAAATTTGGTACCCAAACATTATTGGATCAATCATTATTAGATATCAAAGAAATAACAATCCAAATTTGATGAACATTAATTTGATTTAAATTTATTTAAAAATTAAAATTTAGGAAAATAATAAGATTAATATTTATTTAATTAAATTTTGGTTTTCCAATGTAAACCACAATTATAATTTGTACACAAAGATACATTTTAGGAATAAAATGGTTTTTTTGAAAACATCATTTTAAATTTGTAAACAAAATCACTAAGACAATTCTATGAGGATATAATTTTTGTACATATTATCAATAATTTCCTTCCCATAGGTAAAATTTAATCACATTTTTTTATACTTCCAATTTCATAATATAGTTTTACAACAAAATATTTATTATCATTATTAGAAGTAGAAATATATTTCTTATCTAACAATTTAGTAAGATTAGAAATATAAATGGAATGTGTTGAAATCCTAGAGTTTTAATTATAAATATATTCTTTTGAAATAAAATATTTTTTAAATACTTCAATATAATATTTTCTAAAAATGTAACAGCCTTCACATATTATCACAACAAGGTAAAAAACCCTGTTCATCAGATGAAATATATTTTTATTCTTCCAAATAAATAGAATTATTTTTATCATCTTAATCTGGATAACTAGTATTTAAAGTAAAATTATTTATGGGTTCAACTATTAACTTTTCCATTAAGCATTGATACATATTTTTTAATCCAATATATAATCCTATAGTTTTCTCACTATTATTTTTATCTTTTGATGATGTATCTGAAGAGCATTCACTAGCACTAGAACTATATGTTTCTATAGATATTAGTCCTTTAATGAAGGTATTATTATATAAAAACTTGGTATTTCAATGTTTTTTTCTTTTTTTATAGTGTTATAAAATGTAGTCTCATGTGACTTGGGTTTTTAATTTTCTAAAAATGAAACTCTTAAGAGTCCTTCACATATCTATCTTTAGAATGTTTCATGAATATTTATTAAAAATGAATCATCACAAAAATTTTATTCATTTCCATTCTAATATTTCCATGATCAATATAACTCTCTTCAGATGAACTTGTATCTGTCACAATCATTAACTACTAATTCTTTGAATATTTAGAATCTTGTTCGTCAATCTTGAAAATTATAGAAATAGAAGATGTAAGAGAAATAAAACAAATCTATTTTTCATATCATTCCCAACATCAACTTTTAATCTAACCTCATATTGCATGTAATTTTTAATAATATCGTCAACACTCACCTATTTCATGTGTTATGTATCATTAAGAGATATCCACTTCGATTCCTATTAATTTGGTATAATGTAAATAATTTTCTCAACCAAATTCTCAGTTGTCAAATCACTATCTGTAAAATATTATTATCCTTTAACAATATTCTTAAAATACTGATTCATTTTTTCAACTAATTATCCAATTAAATAATTAAAATCACTATGATTATCTTTTAATATAGGTCTTATTGTTTCAATAACATTAGAACAACTAAAATTAGTAACTTCCATTTTTTTCTTAATAGTATTTATAGTTTTAGAAAATGATATTTATATTTATATTTTAATTGTTTTATCATTTAACAATGCATTTATGACTCTTTTGATATGTTGTTATACCAAATTTGTTTCTCTAGATAATGTTGTAACATCATTCTTGGAAATATGATAGTGACAAGATAAAAAAAATATTAATTAAACTGATGACAAATTAAGTCATCATTTTGACTTTCTAATATTAATATTAAAAAACATAAAAAATTGGTGGTCTTATAGAATTATATATTTTAGGATATCTAATATGTTAAGTTAAAATCAATAGAAAATTCTATATTTAATGAAACATGTTTGTGTAAATAGAGTTTATAAAAAAGTTTAACTATATTAACCAACTATGATACCAATTGTAATATCAAAAGAGTATGAAGGAACATTTCTAAAGGGTGGGGAGGAAAATTATAGTTTGTAAAATATGGATTAAAATTTTCATAATCCTCTTTATATAGGTATATCAGAAAAAAAAAATCTGATTCATATAGTATAGTAATTCTTATAACCATCCAATTTAAACTTTTTTATAGATTTCAAAACCTAAATATAGACTTGTAAAAATAAGTAAACATATCTTATAAAATTTATTTAAATAAAACATAATAAACATTTATTATAATATATACACATATTATCTTTTAGATTTAATGATGTTAATAACATTGAATTTAGGTATTCATGGTTTTAACCAAATTATGAAAGTTTATATTCCATAAAGAAGGATGCCATAAATACCAATATTATAAGAGCTACTATTTCCATAGCCTTGGGAAACCTCAATTAGAATGATAATTTAGAAATATGTATCCCATAACACTGATATCCATAAACCATAGAGAATAAGCTAAACAATTAAAAATATTTAAATTTTTCATGGAATACATAAATATTCCTCAAATTTATGTCTTAAGAAATAAGACTCTATATCAGTAACAATGAATTTCTCTTGATGTAACAAGGAGTAACCAACTCTTCGAAATTAAATTAGATCTCTTGGGTTGAAAACCAGTATTGAACATGTAAATTATTCCTCCACTTTGAATGGTTCATTTATTTATGGGCATTTTTCCAAATTTCATATTCTATATTCCTCATATTTGGGTGCAATAACTTTGAACAGACTCATTCTTCTCTTGAAAGTATCATCATATCTTCATCTAATATTCTCTTTGATAACACAATTAAAATTATTTATATGTTCAATTATTAGAATAAAATTATCTCATCCATTGTAACTATTCTTCTTAAGGAACTTTTTTTCCAGTGGAAATAAAGTTCTTTATGTAGTGGAATAACAATATTCATCTAAATGGTTTTGTAAAGGATCATTTAGAGAGTGTGTCTTCCACTAATTGGTGAATTTTTTTTAGTGGACTTAGTAGAACATCATCCAGTGAGAATTTGGTATGCATTTTATGTTATACATTCTAAATGTATACCTAATGAAATAGTATATTGCTGATGAAAAAACATCAAATTCATCTAGTTATAGAAGATCCATCCGATTAATAAATAATTTTCTGAAGATAAATGTTTTTTAGGTCTTGTAAAAGTAACATTTAATAATAAAAATTCATTACAATTGGAATGGGAAATATTAGTAAGATAAATCTTTTCAGTGTGTTGTGATTCCAAAAACTACTTTTATAAAGCGTTGAAAGTAAAAAATTTACTCAAAACCTTCTAGGGCGAGTATAATGAACTAAAATTCATCATTAAATAGAAATGCATTAGTCTATAAGAAGATATATGTGATTCTAAAACCCTTTTATTCTAGAAAAATGGTTAGATGGTAGACCTGGTCTTCTGATGGAGGTTGGAGACAAACACATTCCATATAATCCATGGAAATGTCAGTATTTACCTCTAGGATATTGAGAAAATATATTGCACCACAATTCTGGGATATATGTAGGATGTATTTTCCCTTCCGAATCTACTTTTTTTTATGTATAATGGATACATTCAATTGAAAAGGAGCTAATCAACCTGGCAAAGATGGCCCATATCAAGAACCCATATCGGTGGGTCGATATTCCATATAATAATTGGGATGTATCTTTTATCTGCAATACCCATCAAAAACTCAATCCTAGGAATCAAAAGGGTATCCCATCATAATATTCAAGTTGGTAAAAGGGTACTTATTAACCAAAGGTTGAAGAAGAACTATTCAAAGGATGGGGGTTGATAGATACAAGTGAATCTGATTCAATTGATCTATTATCAATATTTTCATAAAGTATTAATAAGTGAGTGAATTCTCCCAGTAAGGGATAAGGGTGGATTTAGGGTCTAAACCATTTTTATGGGTGCCACAATGGAAGGAGGAAGGAAAAATGGTTTAGATATTTCTTTTCTGATAAAACCATACTACTAATTGGTCCTAATTTATATGGTAGGTGCTCCAAAATGATATTTTACTCTTAAATTATTTATGTATATTTATAGGGGACAATATAAGATGATATGAAATATTTAGTAGCCAAAACATCACAGGATCACAATTTAGGGTATTTTCACAAATTATTATGGGGAAAGACCCTCCATACCAGTGAATTGGGAAATAAGGATAAGAAATTGCTATCATGAGCTCTTTATATTATTTCTATATGGGGTGAGTACTTGTATTGTAATGGATAATGGAAAGGGTGATAGTATAACATGAGATTATCTGATGGCTATTTGTGAGGGTTCTCTTCCTAGTAAAATTAATAATCAGATCTATTTATAGAGGTACATACCACATCAATTCATAAAGAATCATAATTATATTAAAATGAGATTCCCCGCTCTATATATCTTGTCTAAAAGAAATCTAAATATAGATCACCAATTTTGGCCAATTAATTCTATGGAGAAGAATGAATTATTAGAAACCTTCCATCCATCATACATGATGATTAGTCAATTAATAGCCTATGCTAATGGTTAGATTTTATCATACCCAGAGGCATAACCAGATGTACTGGTGAATAAGGGAACATAGCCGCTATGAATGACTAGGGATGGAGTTACAAATGTATTCAAGGACATTATGAATGAAAATATTTTCTAGGAAACTTCCTTCTAGTAGATCAACATCTTCTCAGATGCTCGAGAAGAAACCAAGGAGTTTCGATTAATCTCATTTGAGGGGAATGACATCAATATTTGTGGTAGTGTAGAAGGTTGTTCTTGTGTTTCCCATTTTATTCTAGAAATGGGATGACTTGTTGAAAGTGACCTCAACCATAGAGGCATAGAATGTGATATTCTTGTAGGAGGTGGATTGGGACAACTTAGCAAATGTTTCTAATTCTACAAGAATCTAATTTTAAAAACAACATAGTAATATTGATTTAATTATACAAAATTAGTATGTAGAAAATAATTGTGTGAATGGGAATGTATAATATATTCCCTGGGAGTGGTGAATTATTATTCCTTCAACAATGGTAGTCTCTCTATACAGGGGATACCAGCATGACTCATGTGAATGTAGGACCCCGGGACACCCTGAGAGGGGAGGGGTGAATTAGGGTGGCAACTTTTTCTTCTTTTAGTTATGGATCTTGTTCCCACGTTGGTAGGAACTACTTAAACCTGTATGATGGATATGAACAGAAATTAAACATTCACATGCAGAGAGATGACACAGCTATTTTTACTTGGTTCACCACTAAGGGCTACGTACAAGGAGCATAAGCAGACAGGTTGTCGGTCGTACCTAAATCCACTATGCTTCACTAGCTGCGGATTACAAATGTTCGGGTACAGACACTCTGTCCCAGGCTCACTGCCTTTACAATTGTTCAGGGATAGCTCACTGCGTCCCTCGGGTCACTCCCGTTTACTCCCCCTGGATCACTGCCGTTGGTGATGTCCCACTCAGTTTATAGACATGAAGGTCTCTTCAATAGGTGTGCATTGAAGTTCTTCGTCTCCTGTTCAGCATGAGACATTACTTGCATCAGGTTTCAGAGTTGATGCTCTTTATAGTTCAATATTTCTTCTTTAGTGCAATGACTGAATTCACTAGATCCCCTTGTCTTCGTTTGCCTGAATCACAATCACTAATGTGATTTCTTACTTAACAAATCTCAGCTTACTCGACATTGTCGGAATCAGTTCTCCATGTATGAATGAGATCATGCATGTATCATTTAGATTTCTTCTTCAATCTCACTTTGCACCAGAAGTATCAGGTAATATTTCAGCTCTTTTGCAGCTCCAAAAAGGCGGGCGTGCTTCAACAATATTTGGCTCTCCTTTTCAAGCTCGGCGCGCAAGTCTCATTCTGGCACGCAAGTATAACGTGGCGCGCAAGTGTCACCAAAGCACCTGTTCGACTCTGTCTTCTGGAACTTCAAACCTGCTCGACTCACTTCCTTCCTTGCCCAAATCACTTGGGGCACTCAACCGTCAGTTGGCGCGCAACCTCAACTTGCGCAACCCAACTATCACTTGCGCGGCTCAACCACCTGCGCGACGAGAGCTCGAACAATCTCAAAGTCTTGAGCTCCGTGAGAAATGAGGAGGGGTGGTCCAGTATTTATAGGAAAACTGGACCCCCTGCACGGCGGCGTGCAAGTCATCCATCGGCGCGCAAGTCTCAGCCCCTGCTAGGCACTTGCGCGATCAACATCCAAACTTGCGCGAACATCTTGCCTTTTCCAAATTTGGATCTTCTGATCTCGAAAAACTATAGGCGCGCAAGTTATAATTCATTCAAGGCATCGGCGCGCAAGTCTCTTCCTGGCACATAATTCACCTGTGCGACCTCACCAAAACTTGCGTGACCCCTATCCCTTTTCCATATTTTGATGCTCTGATCTTCAAAAACATATGGCGCGCAAGTTTCATATCCTCCAAGAGTATGGCGCGCAAGTCCCTTTTCCAAAATCACTCTTCTTCATTTGTTGATTTTGAGGCCCTGAAATTTGGTAAACACTGGAAAACGGCGCCACCTTGTATCTGCTCTTTTTGTACCGCCTCCAGATCATCCATTACTCTGTCGATGTTCTTGAATAAAACATAGATCATTGACCACAACTCTTGAACTCGACATGTCACCATGGAATCTCTTTTGTCAACAAATTTGTATGTCATTTGTTTGCTTTGTCGACAAGCACGATCACCTCAACAACACTTCTTCTTGGTGATCTGTATCCTTCAGCAACTCTTTTGCTTTTATCACAAACTCCACTATTGTGATATATATTCTTTGAAGGAACAGATTTCGTACCATCATCTTCTATGACAATGTGATGTGCATGGCCATTTCATAAGTCAACTCATTGTGGCACATTGCCTCCTTCACCAACCGTCATGATCAAATTCATGCAAACCATGTGATTCAATCCGTCAAGAAGTCTCTAGCATGGTTCTCACACAATCATGAGTAATTTCATGTTCTTCATCAAAAACCATTGTTCTCATGCAATAATGAGGAATTGCATGGTCTTCATCAAAGCCTATGGTTCTTATGCAATAAGGAGGAATTTCATGGTCTCCATACAAAAACACCATCCTTCTTTAATCATCCTTGGATGGATTACTCCTCACATTCTTCATTGTTGTACACAATGTATCACCTTTGACACATGTTCTTTGAACTTACGATCAGCACAACAATCGTCTGAATCACTACTCCTCTACTTCATCGGAGTACTTCATGATCTCCTTCAGTGTGAGCTTCCATTCCTCTATTTTATTGGAGTACTTCTTTATCTCTTTCATTTTGATATTCCATTGACAACTATTGACAACAAATACAACCTTATACACAAAGTGGTTCCAACAATCTCCCCCTTTGTATTTGGTTGTCAATAACTTATACATCTTCTGAAATGAATCTGTCAATGTCAAAATGAGAGTCTTCTCAGCAAATCAACGTTTCTTTTCATTTCACTTTCTCTCCCCCTTATTGACAAGAAATACAAAGCACATGGTAGGGAGGGTATCAATCCACACTTAAGCAGTGTTTCATTAATCATTTCACTCTAAGTCTACTTGAGCAATGCTCGATGTAGAAAACAAGAGGATTTGATTAAGTCAACAAGGTTGTCCATTATCCACAAATCATGATACCAACATGAGATGATAACTCATGTATCTTGTCTTCAAGGGTTTACCACTTTAATTCCAGGTAGAAGAAGATCAACTATGATAGATAATAATCAACCTGAAACTCCTGCACTCACTTTAGCAAATAGATCAAAAACATTCAAGTGCAATCAGTAGGATAAGTGACCTTAGGGCACTTCCATTCTCTTTATGTCACTGATCAATTCATTTACTCCCCCTTTGTAAAATAATCTTTGATTTGTGTAACCAAGGGATAGTGATTGAGAAATGACATACCTTCTCCATTGGCGTGTTCTTCAAGAAATTCACAGAGTAACTACTTTTGAGTCTAGCTGGAGTTGATATTGATTGAAACAGTGATTATGGAAGATTCTTCAATCTTCTCCCCCTCAAGGGAAACACTCCTCATCATCTTCATCAAGAGTGATCCTTCATCATCATACTCTTTCAATATCAATTAAAGAATCTACTAAGGATGGAAACTTCTTCAGCTTGGTTATCAAGGGTTGAAAACATTCACTACTTCTTAGGTTCTCCCCCTGAGAGCATGCTTCACCTTCAATTCCCTGCATTATTAGTACAAATACAATACACAAATGATAACGGGAATAAGGTGGTTCATTCTTGCTTCATCAAGAAGACTTTCTTGGTTGAGGTTCTTTTCTCAACCAAGTTCCTATGTTCACTCCAGTCTTCATGCCTGCACATTTGAACATATGTTCTGACATCTGTCGGTGTGGCATGGCTCTGTTCACATTCTCTTCTGCTTTGTGTGGAGAATTGTTCTGCTTAGCAGCCATCATGAATGATACATTCTTACTCCTCTTAAGGACTGCTTCTTACTTTGGTATTATGGTGAGGCAACCTTTTGCAATGTGACCAGATTTCTTGCATCTCTCACACAGAAATTCTTTGACACGTGTGTTTATCTTTGTTTGCAAACTCTCCTGCACTGTGTCTTCATCATGTGAAAGTTTTCCTTTTCCTTTGTCACCAGCCTTGGCCTTCTCATCTTCAAGTTTCCTTATTCTTTTCAAATCTTCTGGCCAGATGACCAATATGTCATTTGGAACTTTTGCAGCTGGTTTAGGTCTTCCACATGGGTTCATCCGAGATTAATCCCACATAGTGTTTCTTTTGGATGAATGACCCTTCAATTTCATGGATCTAAAATCCTGGGTCTTCTCAGCTTCCCTACTTGAGATCTTCTTGGGGAAATGTGTGTTCACAACATTCTTCTGATTTCTCCCCAAGGTAGCTGCTTCATTCTTTGACGGCATCAGAGGTCTTCTTTTCTTTTCAACAGTGAAAGCATGTTGATATGGACATGTGCCTGCATTGTGACCGTTGCCGTTGCATACATCACAGATGTTATCAAGAATTCCAAATCTGTTTGCAGTAAACAGATGCTTCTGGACCTGTTGATGTTGCTTCTTTTTCTCTGGCTTCCTTCTCTTTGATATATGCATTTTCTGTACTTTTCCATGTAAGGGATTATAAAGAAAATCCAGTGCACAGTGCCCAAATCTGTTGCAGCACCAACATTGACCCACAAATCTTTTCTTCTTTGTGTCTTCTGTATTAAGTTGTTGGGACATCTGCTTAATCTTTTGTGCTCTATTTGAGGAACTCACTTCCTCCTTTTTCTTCCCATACACCCTAGCCATGGTGGTAGGTTTCTTCTTCTCACCTTTCCTCATCCATACTTGTTTATAACTTTTCTTCCCACCTGCACTGATTGTAGGAGTGTATTTAGAAATATGAGTACAAGATGGTTTGGATGGTACCTTCACTTTCTCAGTTGCTTGTGATAGATCAAAGAGTGAAGTCATGATCTTCTTATCACATTTTGGAGGTATTTTGACAATAGAATCTTCCAGTGAGCATTGAGTACCAGCAGCAACTGATTCTTGATGTGGATAATCAAGAGTTGTCATAATCTTCTTATCACATGTTGGAGGCATTTCATCTTTAGACTCCTCCAACGAAAATTGAGTGCAAGCATCACTCATTTCATTCTTTTGTGATGTCTCAATATGTGTGTTATCAGTCAATTGGGCTTCCAATTTTTGACCCTCAATATTGAGGATGATCTTCTGATCTTCAATCGCGATCATCTTCTCTTCACAAGTCTTCTTCAATCTTTCAACCTCATCTTCATGCATCTCAACTTTGTTTTGTAACAAAGAGTCAAGTTCAATGAATTTAATGGAAGTTTCTTCCAAACAAAAACTCTTGACTTCATTGCTCTTCTTCAGCTCAGCTTCAAGTGCATGGATCTGTTCTTCCAGAGTATTACTAACTTCACCTTTTTCTTCAAGGGATTTCACCCGTTTGGTGAGCTTCATACTTTCCATAATTTTTCCTTCCAGCCCCTTTTCCATATTTTCTGATTCTCTTTCAAGTCTATTGATCTCAACCTGCATAGATTGGAATAGGCTAAAAATAATAGCAACCCTTTCTTCTGGAATATCATGCAGATATGTTCTGAGTTTTTCCTGAAAGCTTGAATTAGGGGGATCATCCTTTCCTCTGGATGAGTTCGGAGCCACCTTCTTGATACTTTCCAAGCCTAATGTTTCTTCATTATTGGAATGGCATGGAGAACAAGACACTGCATCTTCTTTGGATGTGGGGGACTTCTTCATCATCTTATTCTCTTTCTTTTTCCTATTTGTCAAAGTCTTGGTGGATATAGATTTCTGCTGAGAAATGACTGTGTCATTATCAAGACTGCTCTTCATTGTTGACTCTAGGAAAGAAACTCAAATCCTCTTCTCAATAGAATTACTGGATAATATCCAATATACGTTAACCTCCCTTTGATACCACTTGTAGGACCCCGGGACACCCTGAGAGGGGAGGGGTGAATCAGGGTGGAAACTTTTTCTTCTTTTAGTTGTGGATCTTGTTCCCACGTTGGTAGGAACTACTTAAACCTGTATGATGGATATGAACAGTAATTAAACATTCACATGCAGAGAGGTGACACAGCTATTTTTACTTGGTTCACCACTAAGGGCTACGTCCAAGGAGCATACGCTGATAGGTTTTCGGTCGTACCTAAATCCACTATGCTTCACTAGCTACGGATTACAAATGTTCGGGTACAGACACTCTGTCCCAGGCTCACTGCCTTTACAATTGTTCAGGGATAGCTCACTGCGTCCCTCGGGTCACTCCCATTGACTCCCCCTGGCTCACTGCCGTTGGTGATGTCCCACTCAGTTTATAGACGTGAAGGTCTCTTCAATAGGTGTGCATTGAAGTTCTTCGTCTCCTGTTCAGCATGAGACATTTCTTTCATCAGGTTTCAGAGTTGATGCTCTTTATAGTTCAATCTTTCTTCTTTAGTGCAATGACTGAATGCACTAGATCCCCTTGTCTTCGTTTTCCTGAATCACAATCACTAATGTGATTGCTTACTTAATGAATCTCAGCTTACTCGACATTGTCAGAATCAGTTCTCCATGTATGCATGAGATCATGCATGTATCATTTAGATTTCTTCTTCAATCTCACTTTGCACCAGAAGTATCAGGTAATATTTCAGCTCTTGTGCAGCTCTAGAAAGGCGGGCGTGCTTCAACAATATTTGGCTCTCCTTTTCAAGCCCGGCGCGCAAGTCTCCTTCTGGCGCGCAAGTATAACGTGGCGCACAAGTGTTACCAAAGCACCTGCGCGACTCTGTCTTCTGGAACTTCAAACCTGCGCGACTCACTTCCTTCCTTTCCCAAATCACTTGGGGCGCTCAACCATCAGTTGGCGCGCAACCTCTACTTGCGCGACCCAACTATCACTTGCGCGGCTCAACCACCTGCGCGACGAGATCTAGAACAATCTCAAAGTCTTGAGCTCCGTGAGAAATGAGGAGGGGTGGTCCAGTATTTATAGGAAAACTGGACCCCCTGCACGGCAGCGCGCAAGTCATCCATCGGCGCGCAAGTCTCGGCCCCTGCTAGGCACTTGTGCGATCAACATCCAAACTTGCGCGAACATCTTGCCTTTGCCAAATTCGGATCTTCTGATCTCAAAAAACTATAGGCGTGCAAGTAATAATGCATTCAAGGCATCGGCGCGCAAGTCTCTTCCCGGCACATAATTCACCTGTGCGACCTCACCAAAACTTGTGCGACCCCTATCCCTTTTCCATATTTTGATGCTCTGATCTTCAAAAACATATGGCGCGCAAGTTTCATATCCTCCAAGAGTATGGCGCACAAGTCCCTTTGCCAAAATCACTCTTCTTCATTTGTTGATTTTGAGGCCCTGAAATTTGGCAAACACTGGAAAATGGCGCCACCTTGTATTTTCTCTTTTTGTACCGCCTCCAGATCATCCATTACTCTGTCGATGTTCTTGAATCAAACATAGATCATTGACCACAACTCTTGAACTCGAAATGTCACCATGGAATCTCTTTTGTCAACAAATTTGTATGTCGTTTGTTTTCTTTGTCGACAAGAACGATCACCTCAACAACACTTCTTCTTGGTGATCTGTATCCTTCAGCAACTCTTTTGCTTTTATCACAAACTCCACTATTGTGATATGTATTCTTTGAAGGAATGGCTTTCGTACCATCATCTTCTATGACAATATGATGTGCATGGCCATTCCATAAGTCAAATCATTGTGGCACATTTCCTCCTTCACCAACCGTCATGATCAACTTCATGCAAACCATGTGATTCAATCCGTCAAGAAGTCTCTAGCATGGTTCTCACGCAATCATGAGTAATTCCATGGTCTTCATCAAAAACCATTGTTCTCATGTAATAATGAGGAATTGCATGGTCTTCATCAAAGCCCATGGTTCTTATGCAATAAGGAGGAATTGCATGGTCTCCATCCAAAAACACCATCCTTCTTTAATCATCCTTGGATTGATTACTCATCACATTCTTCATTGTTGTAAACAATGTATCACCATTGACACATGTTCTTTGAACTTACGATCAGCACAACAATCGTTTGAATCACTAATCCTCTACTTCATCAGAGTACTTCATGATCTCCTTCAGTGTGAGCTTCCATTCCTCCATTTTATTGGAGTACTTCTTGATCTCTTTCATTTTGATATTCAATTGACAACTATTGACAACAAATACAACCTTATACACAAAGTGGTTCCAACAGTGAAGATGTAGAACTTACTTTATCATTATCATCTTATGAATGGATTGCAATCAACATTGTACTAATATTTCTCAATACCATTGGATGTATTAAGAATTTAGAGATATATTTTCAGCCCTCCCTTCCTCGGTACATTCGTATAGCTATATAGTTGATGAGTCTAAAATATATGATGACCCGGAGGCCGTGGTAGGGGGGTCAATTGTTCAGATGGAACTGATATTGATAGTTTTTTTAATCATTAACAAAAAAATCACCCACATTATCTTACTCCACCTATTTCACTTTCAGTATCAATCCATTCTAGTCGGACACCTCTAATATTAGCTTCATCTATAATAGTGCCTCTAGTGTTGGTCACATTTAAATATAATTCTCTTTATATGATAAGTAATTGAATGTTGTTCATTTCATAGAAGCATTATCACCTAGAATAGAAATTTAATTTGTATTCTTCTTAAACTCTTTTGGTTTAGTTTTTCAATTTAATCTATAACATATATTGATATTCTTAAATTTGTATGCCCTCATCCTCTATGATCGAACTTAAAAATATCATTGTTTAGTGAGATAGATACTCCTTTCATCCCTCTAATTGAACCTCTAATATTAAATGAGGTTTATGAAGAGTTGGAGGAAGATGGTCTCCATGTAATGGTAGAGACAATTTCTACTATTGATGCAATAGTTCTCATGCTCTTTGATCTGATAATGGAAAGTGATTTCTTGGAAGATGTAGGCTCCAACAACCACAATTTTACTCACTTTTCTTGAAGTGAAGCATCAACAAGATAGGGTAAGGCTTTATTAGAAATTTCATTTATTATTGAGGCTGTATCATGTTTGTTAATATATTTTTATTATTATATCTCAATAAGCTTGTGAGTAGACCATGTTGGAATAAGTAATATCATTTTATCCGCTAGGTAATCTACCATAGAATTTAATTTAAAAAACCCTCAACATTATATATATGATGAAAAATGTCACCACTAAATAGTCTAGTAAAGGTACATTCATAGTTATTATCACAATTTTTAATATCATGGGATCATTGTAATATTTTCCTATTGATTAGTTGTCTTTTATACTCATTATTATGATTACAACACACAAGTATCATATACTTCTGACCCTTATTATTTGTAATACCTCCCAATTAAAATGATAAGAACCGAGGTTGACTATCAACAATCATAACATGGGATTCAAGTAAAAGTTATTTTGTAAGAAACTTGGTCCCATAGTTTATATCGTCTTATGGACTGGGAATAATCTATGGCTCGAAATACACAAAATTTCATAAGTATCTATGAAGAATTGTGTAAAGGTATATTTGGAGTCAAATTATGGTGGTTCACTTTCAATAGATGATATACTGGTTGATACACCCCCATATATGTTCACCACTCTTGGTTATGGAGGGTCCAATTATCGAGAACATTATGCAAGGGTGAAGGTGGAAGTTTCCATGATGGAGAAATACAAAATCCTCAAACTAGAAGTATCAGTAGTAGAGGTATCATCCTTAGATGGTCAATATCATAATAAGGCCTCGAATGTGGCTTCATAGTGTATAATAGAAACAAAGGCTATCCAGGATATAATCAATCATGTGATGATTGAAACTTGTGGAAACAAATAAGAGTTGTTCTCTCTGCAATACATGATGAAATCCATAGAAAATATATTTTTATAGAAACATGGGAACATTTTCATGGAAGAAAATTCTAGACATTATGATATTTCTAGGAAAAATGAATTAAAATAGGATGCATAGAAGGATATTGAAATGGTAAATAAACCATGTTAATCTACATATTCATTTGAGAACATGTTAGTAGAGATCAATGGATCTTCCTTGAATATTATTTAAAAAGTAATTCAATGTATGATATTACTTTAATTCAGGAGATTTTAGAAGATACTTTATACTATGTAGATCCCCCCTCCCCCTCAAGTATCGGAATTATCAATTGATAAATCTTCCAAATTCCATTATTTGTTATCAAATTTTCTTCCAACTCTATTTTTAACATGTCCAATTTTTAATGTCTCAATATCGTGTAAATTAAAAAACATATAATGTCCCCTCCCCCACCCTTAGTTTCTTATTTAAAATATAATGTGAACTCATACATAGCCTCAAATACTTGTTCCACAATGAACTTCTCTTGAGAACGACTCATGAAATATCATCAGTGTAAACACCACTGTTTCTGTGTCTGTGAAAGAATTTTAAATGTTGTCTTGTCCAAAGGGATAACTTGGGTATTTTTTCCCTAAAGAAGGCGGGATCCCTAACCTTTACCTATGTTAGAGTCTTGATAAACATATCTTGAATAATTTTAGGTCTATATGAATATACCTAGATGCTTTGTGGTTTTTATTTATTTCCCATAATTTTTCATTAACATCCTATAACGAATTCTTAGTAGGGAATGAATGTCCATATATCTTGGAACTTATTTTGTTATAGTTTAAATTCCAATTTCTTTAATGATATAATTCTAGTAAATGGTGAACCATGTCTCAAAATGGTCTAAATAAATGATGAGGAGATATGACCTACAAGTCAAGGATGATTTCCAATAACACTGGAAAGACGAGATCCACTAAAATGTTTATTGGGATCATAGTGATTGAAATTCCTTTTATTCAATGTAATTACACCATCGGTCAAGGGAGATTATATATATCCAACCCATTCATAGTAAATTAAAGGGGTGTTTTGATGATGGAAACTCCCTATTCCATGGGATATACATAATTTTATTAAAATTAAAATATTCAAGACATGGATTAGGTTATGAAGGCTGAATATTCATAATGTTTTATAGGAACCTACATCATTACATAGTTTATCAAGGATGGATATATATGAAAGGATCGGAAAGATAACATCCTTACATTAATTAAAAAACTGAATATTCATGAAGTGTTTTGGAACCCTGCATCCTTACATAGGTAATGAAGGATGAGTATTAAGTAAGGGTTCTGAAACCCTGTATATATTAAAAACAATTAATATTCATGAATTATTCTTACACCTTAAAAACATACTTAGATTATAAAGGATTAGAATTCAAGGAGGCTTCCAGTATCCTACATTATTACTCTGGATATGAATGATGAATATTCATGAAGTATTGTAACACCCCTTATCCATACTTGAATTATGAAGGATGAATATTCATGAATTATTCTAGTACCCTACATCCTTAATTAAGAACAAGCATGATATATGGAGTCTTATTGTCAAGGATATCAGACCCACATGGATTGCTGGATCATGGTGTATGTGAATTTGGGAAAAAAGAGTTCGAATTGAGGGGGGAAGAGATGTTAATAATGATTACAATAATAATGAGGTGATGAGGTCTATTGTGATATATCTAGGTTTTACAAGGAAGATTTATCATTTTATAGAGAATTTATGCTTCTGGTTATAATTTAAGGTCCCTTACCCAAGAAACAATATGTGCTTACATGCATGTTCATACAAAGGGGTACCTAATCCTCACCAAGGTTCATGGGAAGTTTTTTATAGTTCAATTAATTTGGTAATGAAGTAGGGTATAGAGAAAATTATATCCATGGAGGGTTCTAACACCATTCATACATTTCTCATGAGAAGTGACAAGTGAATCTTGATATGAATAAAATGCCATTTTTTAGTGGATACTACCTCCATAGAGGGGTTAATTTGTTTATGGTTGGGAAGGAAAGACCTATATTCCATGCAATTTAGGGTCTCATGATGACGATCACCAAGATTTAAATGAATGAGGTTTCATATAATTTAATTAGGAATTGGTATAATACATGATGTTCTAACATCAAGGATGTTAAATCCACTTGAATTGATGGATTATGGATCTTTTAAATAATGATCATGGAATATCTGAGTCAATAATAAATGGAGAATGGTGAGTAAATGAACATCATTAGTAAAAGAAGAAACTAGTAACACACATAGTCATAAATATAACACATGGGTTTGAGGGGACCTCTCATTTTGACAAAAATATACCCTGGTAAAATATGTGAGGCATTGTGTTATGCCCAAATGAATCATAAGAGGGTTCCTTAAGACCATTCATCTATTCTACCAATATGCTACTGGGTAGAATGATGTTGAATTTCGGAATCTTACTTGTTTCAATGAGGATCTTATCAAAACATGTAAATGGTGGGTATCAGGTCTAATATCAAAGACATAATATTTTTTTATGGGAAACACAATATTCATGAAGGGATTGAGCAAAAAAATATTATCGCATTAATTGATCACATTTTAGGGTGATGGTATGTGATAAATCACATATATAAATTTATCATAGGACGTAAGGGTTTGAAGATCATAAATCAACATTTTGTAGGGTCGTAAGATATACACTATGTTCTTAGTTATTTTTTATTCACAATCAATGTTTTTTCCAAACTTGGGAGATGAAGAAAAAAGAATGAAAATACATGAATTTTCCTCAGACCTCCCATTTCAGAATTTTGTTATCATATGTGATTTATGTATCTCACTCTTTTACTAACACATTTTGATTTATAAAATGTGATCTGGAGGTTATAATTCTTTGACCAAATTGAACATAGTTTATGGTCATAATTTACAGACCACCTATGAGGGAGATGTGACAAAACATCCTAATTAGGATCATCAGTGTATAGAGTACTCTAATACCATTATGAATGTAATATAGAGAAGTTATAAATCATGTCTCATTGTTTTTAGGTCATTATCAATGGTGTTAGATAGACATATAGTGGATGATCATGAATCACACTAAGGTGATGAATTCCACAACAATTTCATTAAGGATCACAATTATTATAACTCCTTTTATCAAGGAAAAGACACCTTGAGTTAACAATTCCAAGGCCCTTATGAAGATCCAACTCCTTCATAGTCAATTAGAGGTGTTTTTATCCATTCTAAGGGATGTGGGAAGTTTATGGTAAACTGAGACACTCAATTCAATAAGTGTGATTTATTAATTAAGTGGATTAGAATGTTGATGTAAGGACCATAAAACCTAATCAAACATGTTCAGGATCTTGTGGTCCATTGATAAGGAGTGATGATGGAAAATGGTATTTATATTTTAGTTAATTTCAATTGTTACTTGACTATCATTAAATTTATCATAATGTGGTGATGAAACATGTGTTCTGTAGTTTGGGATAATGTGACAAGGACCTGACACTATTTAGTGTAGAATCATATAACTGAAATATATTTCATATATTTTAACATCATATGACTAGGACATTATGTATTATTGTGAAAATTATGCAATCTATCATTAGAAACACCATGATTTTTTTGGAGTATTTGAATGTGGGATAGATTTCCAACCACATATATGATTTAATGAAAATAACTGAATACTATGGACCATTTTTATAGATTTTACTCATACATAGGTAAGCCATACATAGTTCTAAAGCATACACAAGTGACAGAAGTGAATATGTGCTAACTATTCTAAATTAGTCTAAAGTATTTCATGATTGATAATTATTTTAGTGATGACAGTATGAACCACGATCGTTGTGTCAGCCTAGACCCATAATCTCACATTAGTGATGATTAGTGTGAAATATAATATAAAATCACATAATGACCCATAAAATGTTCTTTATAGGGGTACGATAGAGGGGGATCAGAAAAATAGGGGTAATATTTACATATCACTGGTCTTAAAATAAGGGTAAAAATGAGGGTAACTCCCATACTGATATGAAATATATATTATTGGACCCCCTTTTACAATTCAAGGTTTTATTAAAAGTGGGAAATTGGGAATTTATCATTGAAATTTTGTGGTCTGATGATAGAGAATTGAGGTATCAATACACATCCTATATATATATAAATAAAGTCTCATGTAGATATTTTATGGATCCTTGCATAGATTAAGCTTATATTTTGTGATGGGAGTACTTATATCAAGCTTTAATCACTATTTGTGAGGCTTACATTACATAGATCTACCTCATGTAAAGGGAAAAGAGTTATTTCCTACCATATTGTAGGTAGTTTTAGTGATGTGATGGAGGTTAACACATTAAGGGAAAAAAGGGATTTTTTATACTTTATTCATTTAATTACATCACACATGGATATAATCCACACCCCCTTGAACAATTCTAGATCACATATAGCGAAAAGAAAATTGGTATAATTAATTTGAGGATAGTGTCTAGACCATGAATGTAGAATCTATGTTTTACTATGTAACATATCATGAAACATCAAACCACGTGTTGTTTGTATGGAAACCCCTCATTTATAGATTTATGGGGCATGTAACTCCTCGCAAAAGATGTTATCCACTATCATACATTCACTTGATCTCTATCTGTTGACAATATTATAGAGAAAAAGGGTCCTTATATTAGGATAAGATCACACTGGCGAGGGAATTTTGATAGATTTGCATCCAATTGAGGGTGATTTCTTTTTATATTAACCAAGAAATAGGGAATGGTGTGATAGTGGTGAGCATGTGGCTTGACCTAGTAAAATATATCTACCCATCACATACTATTTTGATTGGTCGGTAATCATGATACACTTATTTGTTATATGTATGGTTCCAAATACAGATCATGATCATGCATAGGGAATTTGAATTGTTATTTTTAATACTAAAGTTTGGAATAGAATTATAGTATATGGGTGTTGATATATATCATTAAAGCTCATGGATCATGCCAAATATAGTTCATGAAGAAACAATACCCTTTATAGATCTTACTCATATATAGGAGAAGAGTTATTTTATTTTCTCTCAATATTGGTGATGGACATAAGATTATTGGATCTGGGAATCGCTATGTATCTTGTGATATAATTAATAAATAACAACATAGTTATTATTTTTACTCTTCCATAAATAGATCAGGTTATCCATAAGAAGGTGGAACTTTATTCTGAGCATAGGTTAAAAAATGATATAATCTCTATCGAGGTATTTTGTAAATATCTAGCTTATATGAAACATGGGTTGGGATGTCTGTATTTAAATTAATTAGTTATTTTATGGGTCCATGATAAAGTACCTAAATGTCTCTATGTATCTCATCCATTTAGTAATTTTGCTTGCACATAGTTCTCTAATAATATTCCTCCTTATATTGATCTACATTGTTTAAAAATAATTGGGGGCCTGAATGATCCACAGAGGAGGTCAAACATCTTCAAAGTCCACTATATGGTTCATGTTCTCATTCCGAGAAGAAACCTGGCCAAATATTTTAATATACTATCATCAATTTATATTCTTTTAGGATGGACCATATTTCTTGTATTTAAGCATCATTTCACTAACTCATTAATGTGTAGTTTAATGATTGGAGACTAGAAAATTGGTGCATAGTTTAATATCATGTGTCTAGGATTATGATGCCTTGTAGTTTAGAGTCATGCAGCTTATACATAGGTTCCAAGTTAGAAATTACAAAAAATACTTATTTTAAGAAACTTTACATTGGTGGGGGGTGTGACACATTATCCATCATTCATGGCCAATGGGTAATCTATGTTGGATAGATTTTATGTATGACATAAGGATCATCCCACTTGGGTTATAGTTATGAAGGTTTCTTCCCTAGCATCATTAGTGTTTTGAGAACCAATACTAATTCTACATGGAAGAATGAGTAGAAGTTGTTGACATCTCAAGTGGTCTGGTTTTATTTGATCTAGAAGTTGTTCTTTGTATATAACATATTCTTATCATGTCATTATAACTCATTAATTTGTTTATGTGATTTTTTATCATCAATGATTTGGACACATATATTTGTTAAGAGTGAGGGTAACAAGACTTTTTTTCTATCGTATAACCTCTCTTATATAGATATGAATGTATGGGGTCAAATGACTTATAATGTGGGTTATGGAATGATAGACCCATAAAGCATGTATGATCTTGGTGAGCTCTGATTTCTTTTCCTTATACAATATTTTATGGATGATATTTTATAGAGTCATGTTAATGGAAATTTTCATACCATTATCCACTACATGATAGTTGTAAAAATAGTTATACTCATTATTACACTCCAAAAACAATATATTCGACTAGAAAGAACAACATTTGGGGTCATTATACATTAACATATTTTGATAAACCCTGAACATGGTGTTGATATTGGACTTCAGGATGAATATGATGCCAATTATCCCATATTCATTGAAGGGTATGGCCTAAGACCATTTGGAAAAATGTAGGAAGCAATATGGATAAATTTAAACTATGTAGTTATATGTGGGGAATATAGTCATAGAACATATATTCCCTATATTGAAAAAGGATAAAGAATATTAACCATTATGTTGAATATCCTGGGAAAGATAGATGAAGTTTTCAAGTAATTGAAATGCATTGAATTTCACAGTGAAATCAATAAAATCATGTATTATTTTAATCAAGAAGTAACCACACCACCTAATTTGGTGGGATATATTGGTTTTGAACACATGAGAACCATAGGAGCCTACATGGACATCCCAAATTTTGGCAGATGCATCTTAATCAATTATGAATCCATGGTGTAATCCATATATGTAACATTTATAGATTATTTTCTATTCATTTTTACAATACCAAAGGCTGATGTTAATTACTGAGTAGAAAATAAATTAATTTTTTTCTTGATCTGGCATAAGGGACCCATTTCGGAGGTACCAGTTATAAATTTTATGTTTCACGGATGGATATTATCTCATATCGCATCAGGGTAGTGGTAATCTGATTTACCTATTCTATATTATAGAGGATGAATACATAAACTAAACATAGTGTGTAATAGAGATGAATGTATCAATTTTCAATAGATCAGAGTGGGTTATGTCTATATTATCTAATGCATCAGCACATGAAATTTTCAAATGAGGAACATGATGAAACATTGGTTCAAAAGGGAACTCCACCACCAGAACCCTCACATAGCTAACTAGAAGGGCCAATTCAACATTCTTTATTGAATTGTAACTATTTTTTCCCATGAATACATGATTTGAGTCACATTTGGTATTTATAAAGGTTATCTAATGTAGTAGGGCCAGTTCTATGCCTACAATGAGGGTTTGGTGTTTTCCCTTGTTCTTGGTGTATCCTAAAAATTACAAGAAAAAATGGGGTGTAATTTCCTTATCCAAGGAAAGTCATAAAACCCACATACCATAAAAGTTGAACTTTCAGATTTTCATTCCCTTCCCAATTAGTCATAATAGTCTCTATTAAAATACATCTCTCATGTTGGGGGTGTCATGGGAAGAGAAAACATCTTCATTTAGGTGCATAATTATTATTAGTGTTCTTTTGTGGTAGGATGTATAATGATAAAATTATATATAAAATGAAACTGATGGGATTATATTACATGAATCGAATGCATTACTATTTCATGGTAGCTTTCCATTAGGTAAATCACCTAGTTAACACAGGGAGGATTAAAATATACTTGATCTAGTCAATATGAGAGAGAAAATAGACATCTTGCTGATTTATGAAATTCCACAACTTTTTCATTAAGAATATGAGTACAAGGATGTTTCTTAGATATAAGATTATTGCATCTCAGTGTCTAGTATCATTTGGATAAGAAAACATAAAATATATTCAGTTATATAATCACAAATTTTTATGATAAGGGTTCCATGTGATTGATCCATGGAGTCCCCATATAGTATGAGTGGATTCCCTTATACTAGAGGAATTAAAAAAATGTGGGTGTATCAAATATTTCATGAGGATCTAAAACTATTCATGGTAGACTTCCTCCCATTGATAGGAAACCCCCTTATTCATTTAATTGGTTAAGGGGAGGCATTTCCTCACTAGATTGTCTATGCAATTCATAATATAGGTGTGTCATCCATCGATTCCTCTCAAATCCTTATGGTTTTGATGAGGGAAAATAATGTGTACAATTTTAGTGTTTTCAAGATTGACTTTAATAACATAGTGGAAAGCCACCAAGCCAATAAATTTTCCTGATGTTACCCCAAATGCACATTTTAGGGGATTTTTCATCAAATAATATTCTTTTTGTTTGATGAATATTGTTTAAAGGATTATGAGCTGATCAAAATTCCTCTGAGATTTACCCGCAAGATAATAAACATATAACTATACAATTCATCCTATACATGGATTAAAAAATTGATGCATAACACATTGATAAGTTGTGTCATCATTTCTTAAACTAATGAGCATGACATGGAAGAATATTGTCCCTTCATGTGACATGAAATTAGTGTATTCCTCATCTTCATGGGAAATATTGATTTCCTTTTACCCTTATTACCCATCCATAATTGTAATCTCTTAGAAGCTTGCAGTTAAGTCAATTAAGAGTTTAATGGTCAGAATTGGGAAATCATTTTCCGAGCAATATAAATTATTACCCCTGAAATAGATTCAAACATATATCTACTAACTTTTCTTCATAACATAGTGTATGTTGGAAATAAATTATTGTTACTAAATCTCTCATCTAAATTTCAATATGATAAACATATCAACATCAGAATCCACTTGTGAACCAGGTGGTGGATGCATTCTTTTGCCTTCATGTATGAAACCTCTATGGTTTCTTGGATGGTCCATGTGATGGGTGGAAACATTTGTGTTCAATTTGATATTCTATGTATTATTCTAGAAAAATACATAGAGGTGATGCTTTAAGAACATAATATACGCATCCTTATCATCAATAGTAATGGTAACACTAATCATTGTGGGTTGTGGTCCTCCTTTATTACCATATTTAATTTCTTAATATCATCATTTTTAGCGAAAAAAACTTTCTAAAATTCTAGAGATACATTTCTAAGGTTTTCAAATTCCACTTCTATCTACATTCATACGGGATAATCTTCATGAATGGTAAAAAAACCCATGGTCCTATCTATCCCAAAAGATGGATTTAAGATTACAAGAAGTGAAAATGACATCATTAACTCCTCGGGACATCATGATACATTTCATAGACTCATATATTCCTTTATTCCATTTACTGATGGTTAATGATATATGGACATAATGAATTCTGAGAGATATAATGTGTGCATATTTAAATTCTACTAATGATGCCAATGTGTTTTTTGGTATTTTTATCCATTTATGAATAAACATTATGATGCATACTTATTATTATATAGAAATGATCATACAATGTTTTCCATTAGTGATGGCTCATTGGGGCTATATCATTCACCATAATCTGGTTTATTTGTTGTATATATTCATTTTTTGATTAATACCTTGGGAATTTTAGGGGGTCTTTTCAGGATATTGGGTGTAGAAACATATTCTCCCTCTATCATTTTATAATTCCATTCCTCTTATAGAAACCCACCTCATCATATTGGGATTCACAAGATTCAATGGTGGCTCTATCTCAACACTAAATGTCATTTTCTCCATTGATGGAGTATTTCAATCATTGAAGGAATGTCGATAGCACCTCTATGTGGCTATAAATGTTAGGCCTCAATAGTAAGAAATTATATTACATGAATCTTAAAATAACCATTAACTTGATATTATACACAATACCTCTAAATTGATCCTTGAGAATGAACTTTCTAAGGGGATATTCATTGAACTTATTGTACCCGCGTATTGCTAGATTCATTAGAGGAAAATCATCCACGTAGTATCCTACATATCAGATGGTTTTAAACGATAAGAGATTTAATTTAGATATATTTTCAACTATATTCCATTGATTTTTGATAATATTTATATTTCCTTAAGCATATAAGGGTGTGATATACCCCTAAATATCCTCTTACTGGTCATTCATTGTGAATGAGATTGTAGCCAGATATTATACTTGAATGGTTTCCACTAAAAAATCCTCTAATATGGTGAACTATTTCTCAAATTACTCTAGACACCAAAGGGCCGTAATAAATTTAACCATAATGTCTTTTTAATGATGATGATAATCCTAAATTGAGATATTGTCTAGGATAGCCTCTATCTATTTCAAAATGTCATATTTATTAACTAGATGACTGGACAACATGTATATTCTGGGATAATGTTCTTTGGAGTATATGGATCGTATTCCTATCATTAGGTTGAGGGTGCATCTATTTCCAACTGCTTGAGGCGAGATGGTATACCCTTCTTATAAGAAGATTGGTCAATCATAAACCCTCTATCTGGACATAGAAAACAATTGGGAATACATTATGCTGGAATAAATCATAGACATCTCCATATTCCAATTTGTATTGATGAATTTCATATCCACAAGTCTAGACCACATATATGGCATTGATACTTCTGTGGTAAGGATTTTAGGCTCGACCATAATTTTATATTCCCCACCTTCCATAGCTTCTATAGCATCGACCTCTGATTCCCTCGTCATGTACATGGAAATCAAGTAAAAATGTATATTAATCATTGTTTATAGTTTCTTATAATTGAATGATATTAATGGAGATAATAATTATCTCGTTATTTGAATAGGATTCCATTTAGTGGGGTATTTATATTTCTTTGATTGATGAGGGAATGAAACATGAAGTATTTAGAATCAGTTTGTGAGTTTAACAAGAATATTTATCATGTGTTTCTTCTCCTATGATGACTAAAATTTTCTATAGGAGGTATGTTTGATGAAATTCACTTATTTGGAGTGGGAAGTGATGGAATCAAGACTTTTCAATGATGTTTACCACTAAGGGAAGTGTGTGCTCAATCAACTGTCATTTGGGTATCCAGTTATATAAATTCTATTCACTACAGTTTGAAACTTCTCACCAGTAATATTTTTCTTCTTATTGAGTGTTTGATACATTGGATACATGATCTATGGATTTTTCCTATGCTGTTTTGACAACCGACTAATCAAAAAAGATAGAAAATACTGAAAAGGTTTCCATGTCTTCATTATCTTTTTATTTTCTATTCTTTCTGGTTCAAAATGATAATCCTTATATTAATGAATATTCCACTATAACAGAGGATAATATTGGTTATTATCATATTATTATAAAATACATCATAATATCAAACTGAATATGTTGATCTAGAGATAGATTTTCAACATTGATCTACCATTGGGAGAATATTAGCTCTATTCTGATGGGTAGAAGGAGGAGTATTCTCTTCTAATTAAAAAATCTAAACAGTGGGAATTTTTTCCATGATTAATTTTACATTGGGCCACCTAAGGTAGGATATCACACTCTTATACTATTATATTCATTCTTCAGTGGGGGTATTTTTCTATTTTTAGTGGTGAGTGGGATATAGCCACATATTTACGATAATACCTAGTTAAATATAATATATGTTATGGAAAGACATCATTCTGAAGCACTATATTCTAGGTCCTACTTCAATTCAAGGTGTGCAAACCCTTGGTTTGAGTATTATTGAAACCTTCCACTTAGGGTACTATTTCAACATTACATCCCCATTTATTTTCATCGCAGTCCATATCATCTACAGGTTCGACATCAATTATTTTCATGGATGATGATCATGTGAAATGAATCATCTCTCCATTATTCAAGCAATAGGGTAATTCTACAAAACGTCATTTAGATTCGATGCTTATATCAAGGTATTTCTTCCACCCCTACATATCACTAGTCCTTTTTTGATTGTTACCCTTACATGGTTTTATTTTCTATATCAGAATATTCAATTATTTTAGTCTATACATAGTGAATCTAATGGACCCACTGACTGCACTTTCCAAATGATCCTTGAATGATAGGGGTGTGTCACATGAAATGATTAATATTTGGGACATAGATTGTTGGTATACATGACCCATTATAGGAAGGAATGATATTCATGGAATAGATGGTAATGATACCCCCATTGTAGAGGGATGGGGATGATGGGAAACTCTATGGGTAATTTTTAACCTGTTGAGGGTTTAATAGTTCGCTAGATAACGATCGTGGTAGAAATTCTAGAATACCAATAGGATGGGATTGATTTGGATTCGCCAATAATTTATTTGGGATTTGCCTAAGATTTGTTGATTCTATGGTTAGAGGTGGTGTAAGAAATACCCCATTAATGTGGTATAGGGTTTCTCCTCGAAGGCTTTCAATGTATCTTCAATCATAATATTCTTTATTTTTTGTAGCTTCACACTCACATGATCATGGTATAGTGCCTAGTTTGAATAAGGGTCACATTCCATGAGGAGATGTTGAGAATCCTATGAATTTAGATTTGATATTTCATATGTTTTCTTCTTCTATCATGGGTATTTGACTAAGAGTATTTTAATGGACCTATATTTCTAGTAATCACACATTTCTAGTTTCTTAAGAGGGGTGTTTCAATATATTGGCCAGCTTTCTAACTTCTTCTTCAGTCCTACGATTTCTGATATGGCTATGACATTATAGGATTCCATGTCTAGAAGAATATACTATATCAGGGACAGACTGATGTTTCATTCTCTATTTTCTCCCCATCCAAAATTGTATATATTTTTTTTGATTCAATGCTAACCTTTTTAAGGGAACTAAAATTTAGAGATAATCATTTCATATACTCATATAATGTTATTTTGATCATAATCCCCAGAACATAGAGTATGAAGAATGTAATATTTAACACCATATCATGTTTATGTCCTCGACATGACACTTATATCCCTGATAGGGGTGGTGTTTAGCCTTTAGAAATTGAAAGTTTAATAAAATGTTCTCTAGTAATTAAGTAAGTGAATCACCAATTAATTCATATGCAACTTCATAGTTGGAATAAATATTGGATAAAACATATTTGGATTGTTATTATCATCTATAACATTCTATATGTATATTCTAGCCTGAAAATCATTGGAGGTGTGATCATCCACCTAGTTATTCAATAGATATTTCTTCTCTATTTTTCAATTTTTAGAGGCATGGTGCTTCTAGTGGGGGATATAGAAATATATATAGTTAGCACTGGTGTTTCAAAAATGTAGTTATAAAAAAGGAGTATTGAAAATTGGAGTATTACCATGTATGGGTGAGATATCACCTTAAGGAGGTCATCTGTGACAGACGTATGGGGTAGAATCCTCGTATTCCATCCCTATAATACCCCAATGAGGATTATTTTGGTAATGGTTACCTTTATCATCAGATGAAGAGGTGAAAACCCCTTTAGTTATTGAAAATATCAATTGTATTTCTTCAAGGATGCTATCATTTGGATTGGTATTAAATTGACTCTCAACATAATTAATTTATGGAATATTCTAACCTTCCATTTGGAGTTAAGTGAGATAATAAATAGTATATATAGATGTCACTGATGTATGTCAAATAATGTCTTCTATTGTGTGTATATGAGCTATTTTCTGAGAAGCTAATGAGTATGATGTAGAGTGTTTGTGCAGTTGTATGGTGTATGCTAATTAATATGGGTGGTTTTTATAATATAAAAATAAAACATGGATGAAATGGGAATAGGATTTTGATTAATAAGTGTATTACCTTGACCAAAATTATCCATTTGACATCTAGAAGAAGAGAAGTAACATGAGCCTCCTTCTCCATGGATCTTCTGAATCATGGTGCATTCATTAATTAATGGAAGTAAAAATATTCAACGATATAGAATATTCTATTGTAATATTAAAAATAATATTTTTGGTTTTGATATGTGCCAACCCTGTGTTGACTTTCAGAATATATTGAAAAAATTCAATTGATGAGAGAATATAATATTGATTTATATTATATTTTTTAATATGATATTTATATTATTCAATAGGAACACACACTTTTTATAAGGTGATTGTAAAAATATGTTGAAAATCTATTACTGGAATATGGATACGAGCTAATCATGTGTGTTTTCATATAAAATAATATGTCGATAATCCTCTTGAAAATGAGATAGAGTACGAGCTTTCTCGGGAGTATCAATTTTTTCATGTAGATCATGATGATATGCTAACTTGGATATTGGGATATAAATACATTCATGTATCTATAAAATCACCAAAATATTCCAATGAAGCTCCAATGTTTATGCCAAAATATATGGGCAATTGAAAATGGTGTGGGTAGGAGTGTAGGACTGCAAATTAATTTTTTTTTTCAGGATATTATGGTTGATGTACTGGATTGACTTGTGGAAATATACCCACTCCTATCTTCTATATATCATATGAATATGAATATGTGAATTAATTATAAGGGAGGGGAAATTCCCATGCCCTACACTTTCTACTGGGATTTATTCGTAATCATGGTTTGGGAAAGTAGGTTTATGAGACAACTCACGCGTTTCCATTGTAATATGTCGGTTTACTTCATCAGTGGATGTGGGATTATGAACCTACTCCCTATTATTCGCAGCTTCATTTTTCCAAGTGATATCTCCTTAGTGCCAAATTTTGAGTGTCTCAGGAGGTTATTTTCAAGGTAGTTCCCTATGAAAATTAGTAAGGGATGTTAGGTTAATGAAATTTAAAAAAGTGGTTGATATAGGTTAACCTAAAATCTCAAGAACATGGATGGAGATATGGTCACCTCCCTGGACCAACATCCTATGGTAAGGAAGATGTTTATTATCACACTCCATACATAGACTCATGATGTGGTTAGTAGTGGCAATATGTGTCATCATTATCATCATGGTCATCCTTAAAAAATTTGGCCTTATGCAATTCAATGCTTGATGACCCTTGCATGATTTCTCAAGGTAATGGATCATACTATATATTTGGTACTCTATGACCTTCATGTTTTTTATAATATGCTGATGTTATTGAGTTTATGATGTTGTTTCTCTATTTAAAAGGTAGTTTCCACATCTATGGTTCTAGAAGGCATTCTTGATGATTCCATGATGTTGGGATGAGGATAAATTTATGAGAACAATATCTATAGTCACAAGAGAAATATGAAACAAGATTGTCGATAAGTGAATCATTTCATGTGACAGACATGGTTAATTATTTATGAGTAGGTAACACTAATGTTTATTATTATTATGGAATTATATTATTTGTTTTTCCATAACACATAAAATGAAAGGGAAAGATGCAAATGGATCCAAATTATGTTAAATTTTTGAATGATTCACCATGTGTACAAATTTTATATTAAGGAATATGATTATACGAGATCAATTGTGAGTGGTTAAGTGTAGTTTTACAATATTTCACATTAGATATTGCATTTTTGTAGAGAAAAATTTCCACATGGATTATTTCTAGAACTAGAAACAACTGATGACTCCCTAATCCATAATGGTATATAGGCCTATATTCAAAACAAATATTGTCATTAGGGTTTCATTCTATATATGTTGAGGAACTCACATTGGTTGAGAGGATTATATTTGAAGGTCATATCACCTTATTTTGTGGGAATTATTCCCTTCTCTTAGACCATCATATAGATTTAATATATGTATATTAATATTTCACATATCTCAATGCATGTCTAATTACACTAGTGTTAATGAATGATCACTAAGATTCCCAGAAGTGAATCCACTTACATGAAAGGGGAATCATTTTAATCAAACCATCTATATGTATAATAAGTTCTCCATATTTATACCCATTATTACTTAGTAATTCTAGTTTTGGGGAATTACTATGTTTTGATTCCATGTCATCGGGTTCTCTATAATTCTTTTCAATCTAGAGTGGTAGTTGGTGTTTTGGAATTGGGATTAAACCTCTAAGAGGCATCCTATGTATCGCATGATAAGGTGAATCAAGGCTCACATATATTGAATGATTTAATTAAAGGTCATGTGACAAGAATGTATCATTAATTTAATGAAATGTTTTAAGGGTTTATGGGATGATATTTTCAAATAATTATGCGTTCTCGAGCAACAGTAGGGTGTCCTATATATCATATGATGGTAGGAATCAGAGTCCACAAAGTCATACATTTGAGTAGGACTTATTTATATGAGTATTTCATGTGTTGTTTTATTAGAAGTATATCCCATTGAATTAAAATATATTTGGGGCATACACCTAGAGAGGAGACCCATAACAGTTGTATTTTATTATGATAAAACCATGATCATCAAAAATATCAAAGCCCACATGAGTGGGGTCTGGTGTGAGAAACCAATGATTTTTGGTGATCAAGACCATCATTTCTAAATTTAATATTGAATTCATGTGGTGATTACGCAACGAGGATTCCTTAAGAGAAATATGATTATGAATATCAGATAGGATGTGGATCTACGTGATAGAACACTATATTTGAGAAGAAGTGTTTTAATATGATGGGTATATGGAATTGTGGAAATGGTAATGGAAATATGGTATATTTTTTAATCATGACTTAAGAAGTTGTACTATGAATAGTTATTATAAAAGTATTCATAGTTATTTATGTATAGATAATTCCTAACACGACGATGGGTAGGGACAATGATCATGTTCAATGGAATCATTTTCCAATTATTTATGAAACATAGGGACTTATTTCAAGGTTTATGCCCATATTTGGAGGCATTTAAATAATTATATTGACATGATAATCACATATCTGTATTCCCACATGAATCATCCTCAGTGTAAGAATGAAGATATTACAAATGATTAACATGTTGAAATAGATATAATATTAAATTTTTATGTTGTATATACACCGATGAAAACGTTTATGAAATGTGATTAAAAATATATTGGATAATGTCTATGTATTGGAAAAGAATTTCAGACTTCTATAGGGAAATTGATAATTCAAAATCTCTATAAGGAAAATCCTTATTGTTATAAGGAACATGGAAACATGGAAATACATTATATATATTAGTGAATTATGGGGATCAATCCTTGAAAAAGGGTTTCCTATATATCCTGATTATAAAAGGAATCAAATTTCTCACAGATCATATAGTGCATTGACCATGGATGGAAAAGAGAGATGGATTGATCTTGTAGGGATTATAACCCTATAATTTATGTGGTATTGGAGGATATTAAATTTATATAGACATTATGGGAGACTAATGGATTAGTAGTGTATTACTAGAACCATTGGGAGTCACATTATTTCAAGAATTTCATGGGTCCATGCGCTCTATATGAATACTATGGGGCTACGTACTTCATGTGAATGTTTTGGGTAACATAATAATTAAAGGGAACAAGTTTCATCTAATAACCTAATTAATATTAGGCTAGAAAATCCCATGGATTGTTCTCCTAGCCAAGGGGCCATATTACAATCGTAGTTCCATCTCACAATTACATGATCAAGAATATATCATTTGATTCCATGAGTGGGGGTAATAAATTTTCTAGTTATTACACAACTCATTCCGAATCCAAATTTAATATGACACTCAAAATGTTTTCTTAAAGATATGACCTTGAGATCACCTTATTCCTCGACTCTGAAAACTTTTAGTTGCTCTTCATTATACGTTTCATTTTTTGTCTCCTTCATCTTTTTTTAAATATTAGGGGTTGGAGGAGGTGTTGATATATGTCTCCACCATATCTATTCCATTTAAAATGGTGTAAAATATATATAACTAAACATATTTCGGTTGAAGGACTGCCTGCAAAATTAAGTGATTTCCTGTACACTTTATATGACTAATACTCACTTCATCAGAAACAACATCCTATTCATTTGGTGAAAAAATTTACCAATAGAATGATTCTTCATGGATAGACTCATATTAATTTTGGTAAGAATATCTTATTGTCATACAACAATCAAAAGACTCTATAGGGAATTATAAGAAGAAATATGACCACATGTTCCTCCCATGTCAGTTATCCTTTGTTAGTTTATTCTCATAAATGTTTTGTCCTCAGATCAATCACATGACTCCACGGGTATCATTTAAGAAACAATGACCACTTAAATCCCTCTTCAAAGATAGCCTTGATTTCCAATTGTCATAATTATTTGTGGACTATGTGTCTCTAGCACATCACATGATCAGGCCTAGGTCACATAACTTCTTTAAAACCTTATCATGGATAATCTACCAATATATTCTTGACATGTTACACATATCTGTGTATATGGTATATGTGATCTCATGTCCCATTAACGATTACGTTATTTTGAGCACAACCATAAGACCCTCAATTACTTATTAACTTTATTATTTTCTATTGTACATAAATGATTCTTGTGTTTTGGATATTTTTCCATTACAGAATTTTCTAATTTTCATCTGGAGAACTTCAACATGTGGCACCCATGTTGAGGGATAAACAGTAAGGAGTTGGAAGTTATTTAGAATAAATAATCCAAAAATAAATACCAATCATATAATAAAACATTATACATATCATCAAAATAATATATAAATATATGTGTGTGTGTGTGTGAGTGTGTGTTTTTTAAAATACAAGAAAACCAATCAAATAGAAAATTATTAATCTAAGAGTTTATACATTCCATTACTCAATATAAAACTAATGTTTAAAAAAATATCAAACTCCCTTACCAATCTTAAATTATGAAAACAAACCATTCCCTTCCCCAATCCATATTAATAATTGAATATAGGGTTTTTTTCTATAGATAAAACTAAATTATACTTTATATTAAATGTAATAATTCACAGAGGTGAATATCAATTAAAATATGTTATCAAATTTTTTTTCTTCCACATTACAGTATTGTGATAATGAAGTATAAGACTTGTCATATAAATAATGGTCATGGGGAATCCACACTTTGATGAGGTATTTTTGGTTCTAGGATGATATCTCTTAAATATAAGTGATTTGGTTAGGATAAATTTTTATGAAGGGACACAAAGTATAATAATGGTTATGTGTGAGTACTCGGAAGGGGTTAAGACTACACTACATGATATTAAAACATGGTAATCTAAAACATAGTGGATGATGAAGGATTTCCCATTAAATAGAATTCGGTTTGTTTACATTTCATCATGTATTTCTATATTTGAACATGTATAATGGTCATTAGACTCTAAGATTGTTATCTATACACATCATGACTCACAAACAATGATATATTTTTTTGTAAAACATGGAGAGAGAGTTCATAATGATGTGGGTACATTGGTTACCTTATGAATGGAATTGTATATATAAATAATTTGATGAAGGATTTGTACCTTCCATCATTATAAAAGATGATATTCCAGCCCTTTTAATTGAGCTATAACTGTATGAATAATCACATAGCCATGGTGTTTGATAATTTTATTCTAGAAAATCAAATAAAGTGAAATCGAGCACAATGGTTGATGACACAAAGTATGCACCCCACATTATTTGAGATATTGAGACAAAGAAATTATAGTACACAATGGGTTCTTTTTTGTGGTAGTAGATGTTGGACATTACATTCATTCTATTGGTATCCCTTTATATATCACTAGAGATTAATCCTAGGATTTATGTAAGATTGACTAAAGCAAATAAGAAACAATATTATAGGGTCACACACTAATTTAATTAATTAATATATGATAAATATTACTTTTATTTTATGGTATGATTAAATGTAACACCCCAAGATTTCATAGTACGTTATTTTTTTAATGTAATTCAATAACTTGCACTACACGCAACACTGAGTTCAAGCGCACCACGACTTACCAAACTAGTCGTTCAAAAGATGTTATGAATAGTATTAATTGAATTTTGAACTATATATAATCCTTATAATTTTAGAATCCATATTAGGAGTTTCTTAGACATAATTTAAGAACTAATTCATTTTTTCAGATAAAAGAAGTATTTTTCAAAAAATGCACTTTTACTGCCTTTTAGTGGTGAACCCTTTTTAAATAAAAAATTTGAAGCTTTTATATATTAAATTTGACAAAATAAACTTCTTATTTAGAATCGGGACATAAGAATTTAGTTTCAATAATTTTTTCTTGTTTTTCTGATAACTTTCATATTTGGGTGAATAGGGAAAAATACTATATTTTAACTAAAAACGACTTTTTTAATCCAAATAATTTATAGTGATAAATTATACTATTTAGTGTTTTTAAATTATAATTAGAATATATTTTTACTATTTAATCCAATTTTGGTCATTGGATTTAATTTCACAATTAAACTAGACATAAACAAGTGTCAATCTTTTGATAGTTATTATTTCTTAAAAAACACACTTTTTGTTTTGAAAACGGGAATTAATTTTAAATTAATTTCTTCCACCTCTGTGTTTTGAATTTAGAAAAATAGATTAAATATTTATAATCATGATATAAAATTTTTTTAAATAGGTATATTTTATTTTTAAACATTTTTAATAATTATTTCGTTAAATATTTTATTTACCATGGTTAAAGGGTAAATCCGTTAAATAAGGGTAAACAAATAATATTATAATAATATTAAATTACCCTAAAACATGTCCTAACACTATTTGATGATACATGTCCGACCATGTGCATCTTTGGGTCAATTGTTGGACCCCGTGGAGCCACTTGTATGTGATAATGACTCTTTATATTAATTAAGTTAAAGTAAATACAAAAATGATATAAGCATATATCTTTTAGTAAAACAATTTTAATATAGGGTTAAAAATAAGAAAAATTTGACTATAAATATTAATTTGAAATATAAAAATATTTCCTACATAATTTTATTTTATTTATAATTTTTAGACATTAAATAATTTAATTTATTCATGACACAATGATGATGAAGTAATTACCTTACTAATGAAATATTAAAATAAATGATATTTTAAATACCCAAATAAATGTAATTTGAGACGTTTTATGAATTACACTAATTTTATAAGTTAATATGAAATATTAGGGTTGGTTATATGAATTGGTTTCAATGTAATAATGTTGTTATAAATTTAGCAAAAACAAAATACCAAATAGTGTCAAAATTGACATAAAAGAGTTTTTAAAACAAATATTATATTATTAATTGATATTCTATTCCTAAAAATATAAGGATTGGACAAAGGAATTATATATAATAGGTGTATTATTAATTAACCACATGGGGTTCTCTTGGAAGTATATAGTACATTTATTAACCATATAATATAAAAATACAAAGTGACATGGTAAATGTCAAACTATTTAACTAAGAGTTAATTCAAAAATTTAAGGATAATATAGTGACCCAAACCTGTATAAAACCTATTAGTTGAGTGGTTTTCGACCCATCCCCACCTAATACTTTAAATAATCCATTTTGGATCCATGATAAACTGAAAATCATTTTATTATAAAATAATATTTCTATCTTTTCCTAAGGTATCCCTCACCCCTCTTATAAAAGGTCACTCCCCCTTCTCTCTAATTCACACCTTCAAAGCCATTTGGCTTGGCCAAACCCTGCCCAAATACCCTTTAAACTATCCTCCCTTCATCCTAGAGGCCTTCCTTTAGTCATAAATCCAACTTAAGGCGCCCTTTTGATCAAATCAAAAAGGAAGAACCTGAAATGGAGGTAATAATTTCACCACCCTCTTTCAAGTTCTTTTCTTCTTCCACTTATTCTTTCTTTGTTATTTCCATTCTAAAATTATAAATCATGTATACTCTATATAATTTGATGTTATTATAAATATGGCAGAACTATATTAATTATTCTATCCATCTTATGAAGGATAATGTCACCATGCGTGCGTACGTACGGCTTACCGTCTCCACACCTTGGTGTAATTTATTATTCAACACTATGTTATTTGGATTGATATAATGATGAGAAATATGTATATAAATAATAAAAATAACATGCTAATGTCTATGTAAAATTAATATACCATACAATTCCACACCATTAAGGAAATTATATTGTTGCTCATGTGTACGTACGGATTACCGTCTCCACGACACGATGAGATTCTTTTCCACGTTCACCATTCATCGACAATTATAAAAATATATATTACTAATAAGTATGTAATATATGACATAATAATGATACTGGAGATATATATATATATATATATGTGTGTGTGTGTGTGTGTGTGTGTGTTTGTGTGTGTTTACTTACATATATCTTATTCACCTAGTTCCGTTCAATACGATATGAAAACGAAAACAGCGTTTATACGTACGTACGGACTACCGTCTCCATAAATGGTGTTTTTCATTTTATATATATGACTATTATACATATTTATATTCTAAATATATATGATATATAAATCATTTTTTATATTCTGGAAGTATTTAAATCTTGGTCTAAGTGATACAATCAAGAGTAACAAGTTAAAACACGTACAATAAAGAAAGCGATTATTACCCTAAATGTTAATTTAACATGGAAATTATTATTAAATGGGTAGTATAAAGTCATAAATGAATCATGTATGATATCATAAATATTAATACGATTCTTTTATAATTTAATAACATACTACGATCTTCATACATGAGGTTAAACAGACCCTCGACTAAAGTAAAGTGCAAGGTAAGGGTTAATTTCACAATCTCTTTATTATCCAAGGTTGTTTTTATGTAAGTATCTACTAGGAAATATTTATTATCCATGTCCATGTTTCAGAAACTAGTTTTCAAAGGGATTATTTTAAAGTAATTTTTACTAAAACATAATTTTAAATGTTTTAAAGATTTATTCTTCTAAACCATTCTCATTAATGTCCATGTTTTCAAAATGTTTTTAAGGATTTATTTAAATGGATATGAATGTTTTAAAATGTTAATTACTTTCAAATGTTTCAAATTGGTATGGTAAAATTTGATTAAAAAATGTATTTAAATGTCTTCCTTTCTAAATTGTGTGAATTTTAAATTTTTCATGAAAAAGGGATATTTCTCTCAAGGAGTTTTACAAATCCTTTTAATCTATGTCAAAAATCCATTAATGGATTTTAAACTTGTTTGAAGTTGATTTATTATAATACAAATCTTACATATTGTATTGAAGGTTTTGTGATATTTTTGAATGTGGATGTTTTATTTTTATACCATTCATGGTTTATGGGTAATGTATTTATATTTCATATGTCGGTTTTAATATGAATATTTTTGTTATGTTTAAACCTTTTCATATAAGGAATGCATTGGACTTAGTAAGTGACGAGTGGAGCCCGCTATAGCTCCTCGATGCATCGTTAGGTCTCATGAGACAAACTAGTTTCTTGGCACAAGGCCTTGACAAAATCTTATTTGTAGTCTTGGCACAAGGCCTTGACTATGTGGTTATGATAGTCTGGATTTATGCATTCCATCATTATGAAAGTGGCTATTGATATTTCATGTGATTATTCGACTAGTAGAATATCCATGTGAATAAGTAAATGACATTATTTTATTGTATCTTTCCCATATTATTCTGAAGTTTAAGTTTAATAAGGCTTTTGTTTTAGTCTTATATATTGACTTAAATATTTATGCTTATTTATGAATGTTTTTTCTATATTGTTATCCTTACTGAGCATCTGAGCTCACCCCTTTCTATGTTTTAATTTCCCACGATGTGAAGAAGTATTTTATGATTGATAAGAAGGGTTAAGATAGGGTATTAATGGCTTTCTCAAAGTATCATTTATGTTGTGTTTTATATTCTAAAGTGTAATGTAACGTCCATGTTTGTAATCTATTTTCCAAGACTTCTAAACTGATCGGTCTTTCGGGACTTGATTATTTGTGATCATGCCAATGTTATGTAATAATGCACCGAATCTAGGTAACTGGGGTCGGTGTGTTACATTAAATATTATTTTCAAGGTTGGGAAGTAATATTCATCTTAGAATTAATAATCACAAATTCATAATAAATATTTATCCACACGGTAAATATTTAATTATGTAGATTTGAAAATATTTATATACCTCTTTTTTATTTTAATGATAACAATTATTTATTTATTAAATAAAAAATTTCTTATGAAATTTTAAAATTATTTATCACTTCACCATATTCTGAATATAATATTTGTTTTTATGTTGAATGAATAATATTGTTTTAATTATTTATTCTAGAATACAATAAATTGTGAGGAGGAAAAGAAAAAGGATTTTCAGGTATTGTGACAAATATAATATGAACTACATTATAAATAATATTTATTATTGTGTGTGTTAAAACACACAATGGGATAAAGTAATATTATTATCATTTTAAATGGAATGGGTTTCTTAATATGTTTAATATTTTAGTATTGGAATTTGTGAAATTAATTAATATATTACCATAACCATAATACCATAACTAGAATGATATTTCCTTGGAGGTAGGGAATGTCATTGGGTAAAACACCCCTCCACCCAATTGCATGTTCTCTCCACTAGATACATCTCTAGAGATTATTTTCTCAAGATCAATAGATTTTCTTCCCACTCATAATGGAGATACCAAGAGATAATACATTAAGATGAAATACGTATGGTACTAATAAAGGGAATAATACAAGATAATTGATACCATCAATCTAGCAACCAAAGTATTATAAATTATGTTTCATAATAAGAGGAGTTTGTGTGGATTACTGCTATAGGGGATCTAAATTTTCTTCTAATAATCAAAATAAATGTAGAACTTGATTGAGCATCAAAAAAATACAATTCCAAAAAAACATAGTTCTAATGATTAACACCTGTAATGAATAAATATGTCATGTTTGATGAATTTCATCTTACATTTAAATAAATTATAAATTTAACATGATAAGATACTCTATTGATTATAACATTATTTTTTATGTTTTGTTAGGATATATATTTTATCCATGAAAAATGGTCAGGTATATTGTCAATTATACATTGAATATTAAAGAATCTTTATTTAGACAATCCCAGATAGGCAACCCCACTTTGTAAAAAACCATTATATTGTATTGGAGTATCTAAAATTAAATTTTTAATTAGTTATTAATTATTTTTCATTTGTGCATTCAAAATTTGTTATCAATTTTATTTTATTTATTATCTTAATATGATTATTTAGATATCTTCTTATTCTATTTGTTTACCAATCATATAATCTAAAATTTAATACAAAATAGATAAATACCATCTGGATAACTATAAGACGGTGGCATAAAACTTGAATTTTTTCACAACATGAAATAAGATTACATTTCATGCAACCCCAAAAAAATTGTGGTTCTTTGTTCAACAAAGAAATATGAATTAACTAAAACACTAGTTTTATTATTAATTTACATGTGGTAAAATTAATACATTTACGGTAAAATTAACAAAAATGGGAATCATTTAAATTATGAATGGTGTAATTATTTCTCATGCTATATAAATAATCCACATAATGTGTAATAATATCATAGATTGTATAATTAAATCACTTTCTTCATAATCATTTCACATAATGTGTAATTAATACACATGTAGTGGGATTAATACATATGTTTTTTAATTAAGGTAAACACTGAGTAATTTATTTAAACTCCACATATTCAATTAAAACATTATGTAATTAAATCCAGAAAACCTAATAAATTCACACCCATATACATGAAATATTCTCATGTGAGGCTTTTCAACACATAGATAATGTATATTGAATGGAAATTAATTAATCATTCCATTAAACATCAACATTATATTTCTTTGTGTCATTTATGAATATTATATGGAATATTATTTGTTTTATATGATATTTAATTCTTAACTAATTTCTCTATAAAAATTTGAACCTACTAGTTGTGTATGGTATTTTCATAGTTTATACATAGTATTCATTAAATTTGTAAGAATAATGTAATTTTAAAGGGTTCATTGTTTCATTTATTAAAAATACATTCCCTGAAATTTTATTATATTTTGTGTGTTTGATATCTCATGTGAGTGCACTATATACATTAATGACCTTGCAAGGTTGTTCAAATGGTTATATGTCATATTACCTCCATAAACATATTGTGCACTGAATTACTTATAAATAGTATTAATTTATTTAATTTGTTTAAAATTATATTGTATGAGAGTTATCCAGGATATAATTGATGGATATTATGATATAATGAATTAATTGGTTAATCAAATATTTAATTGTATCAATTCATGTATGATTTACCTAAATAATGAATGAATTGAAACTAATTATATATAGTTATTTTAAATTCATAATCATTGCATGTATGAATGATCTTGATCATGGACTGTCATATTCATGTGTTAGGTTTCATTTAATATAATCATTGCATTCAATTTTAAATTATTATTATTATTTCAAACTGATGGAGTTCCTTTCATGCCACCACCCTTTAATATATAGGACCTATGGGTCTAAGGTTATTTTATATAAATTCAATTTAACAAATCCTTTAGATCACCAAAGTAGAAATTGTGTATTAAAAATATGTAATGAACGATACATCTAAGGCACATGGATTAAAATCAATATTGTCCCAATGTAAAAAAGGTGAAACAAACCAGTGAGATACATAGGATGACATGTTGAATGCTAAAAATCATTCCTAGATCGATATTCCAAGATTTCCCCATTGGGTCATATGTTGATTATTATTGTTCTTATAAAATCAACCATTAATAAATGTTATGATCCAGACATTTATTTATTTTATTTATCTCTTATTCATGATTTATTTTATGATGTAAGACTATGATAATGTAAAAAATATATACTAACATGAAATGATGTAATTAAAATAAATGGATTCTACATAAGAATTATACTATGACATGCATAATTTATTTGGCAAAATCCATATAAAAATTAATAAGACATGTAAAGAAAATAATTTAAATTAATTACATCATTAAAAAAATTACATATTGTGTATCTAATGTACACATCTACGTGAAATGGTTTAAAATTAAAATTCACATAATAAAATAAAGAAATACCATAAAATATATTAATTTAAACCATTAATTATTTTATCTGAGTTAAGAATAAACCATAGTTAATGTTTCAATTCAATCCTTGTTTAGGGGAACTATTAATAATCATGGATTCTTAATAATGATGATGGGTTGACATGACCATGATTATATTAAATTTTATAGCCTCATTTTAATCAAAAATAAAATTATAGTTAATTATTGCGGAAAAAGTAGTCATGGTTTATTGATTTGGGAGTCCACTCGATAGATTATAAAATTTCCATTGTATAGTTTAATGGACCGCATAAATATTTACCATCTTATAATTGTGATGAAATTTGTAATATTATATGATGGAAAATATAGATACTTTTGAATATTAAATATATGTGACTATATATGCTACAACCAATGATGAGGGTTATTAAGACATGGTAAAATAGTGAGATAATAATATATATCTTTAAAAATTCTCATGTGTGTCAAATTAAGGAAATTAAATAATGTAAAAATTTTATTGCTCTAGATTGTTATTGAAAATGAAAAAATAATTCATCCTTTAAATTATTATAGTGTTAATTTATTGACTTAGTGTATTTCATTTGTTTCCTAGATCTCCTGTAGTGGATATAAAATGTTCTTATACTAGCTAGTAGATGAGAATTTTGACAATGTATGGATAAATATACACAATATCGTATTTATACTATGAAAAGGATAAAATATACCCTAAATTATATATGTATAGTGGTTCTACCATGATATATAATCTTCTATATTTTTATATGAATAAGGAATGGATTAAAGATAAATGATATTTTCCTTATAATATTTTGGAGAAAACTAGATGAAGTGTTATTATCTAGTAAACTTCTCTTCAATTTTTAAATTACATTTTTTCATGTCACAACTACATTTGGATAATATTTTTTTCTATGAGACCCACATTATCACCCTTTAGAACATCATTATTAGTATTTATCACAAAGAATATAAATACTATGGTGAAAAAACTCATGTATCCTTTTGTATACACTTTTCCAGTAAGATAGGTTTTGATCAGAAATTGTTTTCTTTATACTTATGGTGATGAGAATGAATTTCATGGTTCAAAATTTCATATAAATTTAAAGCCAAAGATTTCTTTATAACATTATTCCAAGATACTTAGGATTTATATTGAGGGTAATGAACATGAAGTAATTTTCATTTGATGTGGTAAGAAATAGTATTTTGAGAATAATAGTGAATTTATCATAAAAATTTATTTTGATAACATTAATCATTGATCGTAATATTTCTATTAGATTTATTCAAGGATAAATATAATATTCTATACATATATGTACATTCTAATTTAATAATTAATAAATTAAAAAATATTATATGTTTTTAGTTGAACTCACATAGGAGATGAGGAAGGGTGATTCATATGTCAGAAGTGAGAAGAAACAACTATTAAATTTCTAGAATGTATTTGTTTGAGATTGTAACTAGTGGTGCAAAAACATTTATCTAATTATCAAACTAAAAACAAGGTTTCATTATATCATATTTGTAAAAAAAATTGTTAAGGTGATTTAAAATATATTGACATTTTAGTATCTCTACAATCATTAACTTACATTGTAATGAATAATGAATATAAAATATAATAATTTAACGAAATTGTATAATGATAACTCTTTATCATAAGAAACTAAATGTTAGTGAATTTTTTATACTCAAATTGTTTGTATCGTACAAGATAATAAAAGTAGGTATATTAACAAACTAACCTATTAATTATTATATATGTAAAAAAATTGGATTAACAGTATACCCTAGAGTTCTTAAAATGATTTTAGAAATCCATGTGAAATATTCTATGAAGTAGCTATAGTTAACACATATACATCATGAGATCACATTTTAAGTTTGATCAATTTACAAATGATTTTACTCAATAAAACATAGAGGATCATTAATGAAATCATATAATTTTTTATGATGAACCAAATATCAATCTTTCAATCAAATATTGAGGTGATTTCCCCCTAAAATCACATTACCATATAGTTGTTGGTGTTACAAAGTTGATTGATGAAGAGTCATAAATATTTTTATCATTATAAATTCTACATTTTCATCATTCAAAAATAGTATTTAACCATATGATAACTATATTGACTGATGGATATCAATCCCATATAATAACATTCAATTTTCTAAAATCCTATTATGTTTTATGTTAATCATTTGTAATGATGTACTAAAAAACAAACTAATGTCAATGAAAAAAATAATGGGCATATAAGGTAACTATAAAATATATAGTAATTTTATTAAAAGTATCTAATATAATTATTTAATTAAAAAGTATTACAATTCTATAATAGCATAAAACATATCGTCTGATATAGTGGGATAAGGACAAACTTCAATGAGGCTTGTGCTTTAGATTCACATTATTTGGTCTAGGAATAATTGACTATACTGGAGTTAGTGTTAGGAATTATTCATAAGTCACATACTACATAGGGTTCTTAAAACCTAGAGTTGGTATTATATTCACCATGGTGGGTGATATTGTAATAGACCGGACCACTTTGGTTCATTACATTGTAAAAAGCTGATGGTTGGCGGTGTTCAAGGAGGCTCAAGGGAGCTTGGAGGAGTAGAGGTTGGGAGCTTAGGGATTTCATGTCATGTAGTTGGAGTTCATGACATGAACCTCTGCTCATGACTTGTCTCGGGAGTGTGACAACCTGAATCTTTTGGGGCCTAAATAAATAAAATAAATTGAAGAGGCGACACGTTTTTTGGTGAAACATAGACACTGGGGAGTACACGTCGTGAAGGATTATTACACCTCATGTACTACCCCATCCTAGTTTTGTTTTAAAATTTTGTATGGATGAACTTTAATTTCATTTAGACGTTCTCTATACTTCCTCTCATTCCAGACGAACCCTAGGTGCCGCAAGGGATTCTCCGAGCCCTCTTTCTCCTTCCTTTATCCATCAATCCCAGTGGATGTTGGTTGGTGATCTATGGTCGATCCTTGGTGAGTTCATTTTCCATTTCTCATCTGTTTTCCTTCATTCTTCTCCTAGTTATCTATTGTAGTGGTGTTACTTTGGTTTGGGGGTTTGTTAGGTTGTGTTTTTATGGATTCTTGGTGTAGTATAGGTAGATCTGCAGTTGTCATGGTGCGGTTGTGGATCGTGAGCTTTCTTCCTTGTCCTGCAGTGCACAACAATTGGAATTATTCTTCAAGGTAGGATTCATCCATTATATATCTTCAATTGTGCATCAATAAGGGTGGGTTTGATAATGTTTTCCTTAAGTTTAATGTGGAACCCCTCTCCTAATAATAAGCTTTAATTAATGTGATAATAAAGAGTAATAAATACATGGGGATATAATGATGATGTTTTCTATGTTATATATTATTCTTTATTTTATTAATTAAAAATCCATGAGGCTTCTAAAAATCATGGTTGTTGGTGTTCATTGTATTACCAATAGGTATGGATTGTTCTTTGGTTGTTATTAAATATATTCTTTATAAAGGGAATTTGTTAATCATGTATATTCAGTTAATTAAATTGAAATCACCAAGATCGGGCCCTTTTTTGTGATAATCCTAGTTAAAAAAAAGTGGAATTGAAACCATAGTGTGTCTTAAATCATTTAAATATGAAACTTCCTTTGATGCTTGGCGTGGCCATGTTTTGTGTTGGGAATAGAGGTTGGTTGCATTGTATGGGGCGGTTATGGGTAATTTTATGGTCTTTCTAGATGGGGGCTTAGGTTACTGTGAATGGGTGAACTGTGGGAAGTGGGACTGCCATGGGGTTGTGCCTTGGTGTTGGGAAGTTCTGTACAGTGGTACTGTAGTGGGATTGTGGTGAATTTCAAGTTGTTTTGTATATAGGGAGTGGTTCGGTAGCGGGGCTATAGTGGTGGATGTGTGAGTTGTGGTGGTTTACAGTGGCATGGTTATAAGCTAACCCTGGGGGTGGTGAGGGTTTTGTTTGGGGGGGTTGCAGTTCATCTGAAGGTGTTATAGGAATGATTTTGAAGAAGGATCGTGGTAGATGGTGTGTATTTCCCTTTTTGGAGGAGTTGGTTAGTTTTCCCATTTAGTAAGAGAATAATGTGGTTGCATGAATAATAAGGGTATTATTATGCTTACGAGACAGTGAACTGAGAAAGTAAAGGGGGAGGTAGTCAAGTTATTTTGATTCTCTTCAGCTTCTGTGGATGAATAATGGCTTGGTTTGAAGAATGTTGTGATACATCATTTTTTTAGTGGTAGCAGCAAAGGGTGGTTTTGTGTGGGTTGGTTGTTTTCTTTGGAAACCATTGGTTGGGCTGAGTGTTTGATACTTCTATATATAAATTTAGTTTCTTATGATTTCTATTCGCACCCCAACCTAGTTGAGCACTTTGTGCAGAACACCCCCATCATCTCAAGGGAGTGTGTCTCTCCCAACATCCTGATGGGAAGATGGATGGATGGTTACGTTCTCTTTCATTGCTCCATATTTTTGGCTCTTGAAAGCCAAAGATTATTCAGGCAGGTTTGTGCTACGCAGAGCCTAGGTGTTTAGAGGCAGGTGGTGGTGTGGTGTCCCAGGTGTTTTCGTGACGGGTTGTGATACGTTTCCCAGGTGTATTCGGGATAAGCTATGTTGTATCCCAGGTGTCTTCTGGATGAGACTTGTTGTGTCCTAGGTGTCTTTGGGATGATATGTGATGTAGTGTGGTTTGTGGGGCCCAGGTGTGTGTGGGTAGGTTGTGTTGTGGTTTATGGCTCAGGTCAGTTTGGGAAGGTAATGTTGTGGATTGTGGCTCAGGTGTGTGCAGGCAGGTTGTGGTGATCCTCGTATACCCAGGTTGTGGGACTCGTAGTGTGTAATAGCATGGTAGCATCTGTAAATTCGCCATTAGGGAATGAGAATTTAACCAGTGGGAAGAGGTGTGGGATACCCAAATATCAATGTGCCTATCTATACTTTAATTCATTTGCGTTATTTGGTGAGCATGACTTGGTGAGATGTGGATGGTTAGTTACCGGTTTAGGTGCTATGATTTTACTATTTTCTTATAGGATCATTAGTATTCTTCCCCACTTTTCATGAGAGACTTTGGTGTTTCCTACTAAGTACACATGTTTTCTTACCCTATGTATATAAACTATTTTTATATTTCCCATAGGATTTCATGGATTGTGCTGGGCACTTTTATCTCAGACATTGGGAGTATTTTTCACTTTTTTACTTAGCTTTCATTGGGTACTTTTGTAGACCTTTGCCTTTGTATCAATTATATTTTGACATGCATGTGGGTTTGGATTTGGGATTTCCTTATATATATATATATACATGTCTTGGAGTTTCTTTCATGTTTTACCATCATTAGCTCCAGAAATTGTTTTCAAATTTAAAAGGTAAATGCCTTCCATATTGAGTGATTTAAATGCCCTTAGTGTTAGTCACCACCCAGGGGCCTACTGATGGGAGGGATCAGGGGTAATTCTCTCTCTTTCTCCATTGCAAGCTCAGGAGAGGCATATTTGGAGGGAGGGTCCATGAAAAACTGGTATCAGAGGGAGCTTATGGGGATAGGATGGTGTTTGGGGTTAGGAACTGTGAGATTTTCATGGGTTGGTAGGGCAATAGTGCAAGGTGATATTGGTTCGTGACATAGGGTAGGGAAGACCAGCTAGGAAATAGGATTTTAGGGCCCCTCTTGAACCATTGCAAGGAATCTGAGCCTACTAAATGACCAAGTTAAGCTACACTACTTGAGGGGTAGAGACCCAATGAAAGGTACATGCATCATAATGACTATTTTTCTTTCATTAGTTGGAAGTCTTGGGGTGTTTTAAATACATGAATAAAAAAATTAAAATGAATATTTAATTCCTTACTATCAGAGCATAGGAGTTTCTTATTTGTTTTTTCTTTCACTAATGGCACCCAGATGATAACCCCATGAAGTTCTAGAAGTTGAGGTGCAACAGGCCGATCCGGTTGACTGGAATAGAGTTGATCTGGCTAAGGAGGATGGCCGGTGGCAGTGGACGCTACGTGCCTTCCAGCATCAGGGTCTTGGGAAGTATAATGGTGGTACTTAAGATCTTGAGACAGAGATCTAGATTGAGGAGATTAGGATCACCTTTGTCTTGATCAGGGATCCAGAAGGATGCTAGGTTCCCTTAGTAGTGAGTTAGTTAAGGGGAGTAGCACGTCAGGGGTGGGTGCTTTTACTGGGAGAGATTAAGGAGGCAAATGTTCTTTTGGGAAACGCTAAGATGGAATTCCGGGTGGAGTTACTTTCTCAACGATGAAGGCGGAGAAGAAGAAGTTGTTTCTTTCCCTCCTGTAGGGGAGTATGATGGTGCAAGAGCTAGGGATCAAGTTCAAGGATATTCTCTATTTTTCTTCATACCTTTTTCGGATGAGGAGTGTCGAGCGAGACAGTTAGAGGAGTCTCTTCGTCCTTACCTCCAGTATGCTCCGTTCACATTACTGACGTACCTGGACATGCAGAAGAAGGATGAGGTGGTGGAGAGGATTCAGTCACAAGTTGGTTTTCTGTGAGAGGGTAGTTATGTGAGTTCTTCCTGAGGTAGAGCAATTAGTAGTAGGCCACAAGTGTCAGGGCCTTTGAGATTTCAACTTTTAGGGAGTCGACCTCAGCAGCATCAATTTAGACCTCCTGCTCCACGCCTCTTTCCTGAGGTCCTCGGACCGAGATGTTTTGCTTCCGAAGGCCATGGGAATCATCAGAGACAGTGCCTGGTTTGGGCTCCTTGGGGGAGGTGAAAAGGTTCAACGCCCACCCCAGCAGTAATAGTTTCTTCTTAGGATGTTTCAGTAGTATGGGAAGCAGGATCCTTTTCCTCCTATAGTAGATGGAGTAGGTGAAGGCGGACCTTGGGTTTCTCTACACGGACCCCTACCAGGGTGTGGTTGAGGAGGTAACCAATAGTCAAGAGGCAATGGAGAGGTGCATGGTTAGCTACATGTGGCAGAGACAGTAGCTCCAGGGCCAAATATTGTATAAGGTATGATTATCTTGTTTAGTACTTTGGAATGTGCTATGTTTGATTTGGGATCTTTTCAATCCTTTGTTACACACTTTTTATCCCATGATCTGGGACTAGATATAGAGAGATTTTCTGTGCCCCTGGTGTTGAGTAGGATAGTTGGAGGTCAGACTAGCTTTTTTTACGTGTGATGTGGGTGTAGAATGATGATGGGGAAACATCAGTCCCATGGGGATCTCTTTATGCTACAGATGTAGCAGTACGATGCTATTTTTGGCATCGACTAGTTGTACTCTATGCGTTCCATTATCTATTGCTTATGGAGAAGTGTTTTGTTCTTAATTGAAGATGGCTGGAGGGTGGATTTCTTCGGTGAGAGGGGCTGTCAAGTGGGTAGCCAGCATGCAGAACCTCTCTTTTCCTTGTTAGCTGAGCTATCAATGGAGTCGAGTGGTGTTGGGATAGTGGAGGCCCCCAGATTCATTAGGGAGTTCCTCATTGTTTTTCCCAAGGAGGATGTGACCCTACCTCCTTGACCTAATGTGGAATTCATGATCAATCTATGCCCAGTTGATTCTACAATATCTATAGAACCATATCGGATGGAACCTTCAGAGCTAAGGGAGCTACTGATTCAGGTTGATGTTCTTCTAGAGAAAGTTTTTATACAGCCAGTTGTGTCGTTTTGGGGAGCTCTAGTCTTATTTTCAATGAAAGCAGATTGTGGTCTCAGGATGTGCATATAATATGAGAGGTTGAGTCAGGTAACGACCAAGAACTGTTACCCCTCTCAATGACAGATGATTTTTTCGACCAGCTAAGGGGATAAATTTGGTTTTCAATGATCGATCGGCTATCTGGATATCACCAGCTGAGGGTAAAGGTAGGTGAAATCATGAAGACAACTTTTAGGTGTAGGTATGAGCACTTTGAGTTTTTAGTAATGCCCTTCAACATTACGAATGTGTCAGCTGTGTTCATGGGGCTTATGAACTCTATGTTCCGTGAGTTTCTATACCGGTTCGTCATCATGTTCATCGAGGACATTCAGATTTTCTCAAGGTCACGGGAGGATCATACCAAGAACCTCATTACTGTCTTGGAAGTCCTTCGATTCCACCAGTTGTTTTGGATGTTGTCCAACTGAAAGTTCTAGACGTGAGAGGTGCACTTCCATGGGAACATGGTGTCTTAGAAGGGAGTGTTGGCTGGCCCGTCTAAGGTGGGGGAAGTGGTTTCTTGGGTGTCACCCAAGAACATGATGAAGGTTAGAATTTCCCTTGGTCTTGAAGTCTATTATTGGAGGTTTATACCTAACTTATCAAGGTTTACAGAATCTTTGATATCTTTGACCAAGAAGGACTAGGATTTTGTGGGGATCGAGTAGTGTAATTCAATGTTTTTCTATCTAATGGAGAAGTTGGTAAGGGTTCCAATGCTCCAGTTACTAGGGGAAGGGTTCTTGTTCACGGTTTTCTGCGATTCCTCCAGTCTAGGACTGGGATGCATCTTGATGCAGAAGCGGGCATCCATCTCTTATGGGTCTAGGCAGTTAATCCCCCATCTGCGTAACTATGAAACTAACAATCTAGATTTAGCAGAATAGGTGTTTTCACTAAAGATGTGGTGACATTACCTCATTTGGAAGTTCTTTGTTTTTTCACAGATCAGAAGAGCTTGAGGTATATCTTTTCCCAGCGCAACATGAAACTGAGGCAGCAAAAGTGGATGGTGCTACTTCAATACTACGACATCAAAATATCTTACACCCTAGGTAAGGGAAACTTCGTAGCTAATTCTCTATGTAGGATGTCGCAGAAGAAGGTTGTCCATGAATCTACAGATGCTTGGAGAGTGATGGAGGAGTTGTAAGCATTACACATAGGGGCAGGAGTGGGATATGGAAGAGGTTATTTGTACTAGATAATAGTGTAGTCTTCTTTGATGTAGCTTGTGGAAGGGTCTCAGTGGGGAGATCTAGAGTTAGAGGTGTTGTGGGATCAGGTTGGACAGGGTGATGCTTCAGAGGGTTGGTTGGAGGATGTTCTTCTCCAGAAGTTGTTTCAAGGGAAGTTGTTTTTCCAAGTGGCGGTACACAAAGAAGACCTTCGTGGGTTCCATAGCTCACCCTTAGTTGTGCATAATAAAGTTACCAAGATGTATCATGTCTTGAGGATGTAGTTCCGGTGGCTCGGGATGAAACGGGCAGTGGAAGAGTTTATGGGAAGGTGTTTGTCTTGTCACCAGGTAAAGGCCGACAACCATGATACCATAGGTTTTTTGCAGCCTTTAGAAGTTCCCAAGTGAATTTTATATGACGTCTTAATAGATTTCGTCATAGGGATACACAAATCTCCAGGAGGTTATGACACTATATGGGTAGTGTAAGATCTACTAATTAATTCATCTCACTTCTTGGCGATTAGGGAGTCGAGCATGGTGGATACCTTGGCACAGAGGTACAAGGATGAGGTCATGCAACTGCCCGGAGTTCCGAGTTATATCGTCTAAGATCGGGATACTCACTTTACCTCATGAGTCTGGAGAGGGTTACAACATGCTTTTGGCACCTAGATATGCCTCAACACTACATTCCACCCTTAGACAGATGGGAAGATAGAGTAGATTATCCAAGTGTTGGTGGATATCTTGTAGGCATACATCTTGGACTTCGTAGGATCGTGGTTGTTACACTTCCCTTGGTTGAGTAGGCATATAAAAATATCCTTTGATCTTCCATCAACATGGATCCATTTAATGCTTTGTATTTGAGGCCATTTCGTTCACTATTTTGATGAAGATTGGTCATGGAGACAACTGCTCTTGGTCCCAAGGTATTGCATAGTACAATGGACAATATTCATCTTGTGCATGAGAGGATGAATGCGGCGCAAGATCGGTATAAGTCTTATGTTGATCACAGGAGGAGGCCCTTGGAGTTCAAGGTGGGAGACCATGTGTTATTGAAGGTTTCCCCACATCATGGGCAGCATAGGTTTGGATGAGGGAGAAATATTTCTCCCAGGTTTGTTGGACCCTTCAAGGTGTTGAAGCATGTCAGTGTGGTGGCCTATCGTTTGGAATTTCCACCACAGTTTTTGAGGATCCATAGAGTCTTCCACTTCTCCGAGATTCATCGGTATCTTGAAAATTTCTCTCATATCATAGACTAGGGAGAGTTGGATATTGATTATGACGCAGCCTACATAGAGCGTCCAGTGGAGATCCAGGATTGTTCGGAGAAGGTGTTTCAGGGATGGACCATTCCCTTGGTATGTGTGTTGTGGAGGCATGGTATCCTCGAGGAGAGCACTTCGGGGAGAGAAGGGAATATGTGTGCCCAGTAACCAAAGCTATTTTGATTTCCTTGTTTTTCATTTACCTTGTAGTGATTTCTTGGATCTTGTTAAATAAATTGATATATTTCCTTTTTTAAGTCATGTGATAATTTCATAGTACACAAGAAGGGAGAAACCTCATTCTTAATCAAGACACGTTAATGTGGATGTGAATAAACACATGCGGGTGAGTTAGTGTTCCCTAAAAGGGATAGTATCTTTACATGGAATATAGTTTTTCCTGAATGTGTTTTTGGACAATTCCGCTAGTTTTTTTTGTTAGACTTGTTGTACCCCACACTCTTTGATTTTCATGATCACAATCACTTTCATATGTGTTTAACATTGTTTTTAAGTGTTGTGAATGATAGGCACAAGATTGCCAAAGGTATGGCCCAAGAAAGCATCTCAAGTGGACTGAAATTTAGTCCACCGGCCAGCCGGTGGCACCCAGACTCAAGGGCTGAGCCACTGCCTCACCACCGGCCAACCGGTGGCCTCAGCACCGGCCAGCCGGTGGCACCCAGCAGAACAGTGGGAGCTACTGTCTCCACACCGGCCAACCGGTGGCCTCAGCACCGGCCAGCCGGTGGAGCTTGAGCCCGAATCCTATGCCATTTTGCACACACCGGCCAGCCGGTGGGACTGTACCGGCCAGCCGGTGGAGCCAGTCAAACTAGCTGTTGGGGCTTTGACCAGGCTGCTCCACTTGCCTCCCAACGGCTCCGAAAGCCTTTACAACGGCTCCGAAGACCTCCAACGGCCATATGAGGGTTCCCCCTCTATAAATAAAGGACCTTGAAGCCCCGGAACAATTTCCGGACCATAATTAAGCATTGTGAAGCCAACGAACACAATTCTCCTCATTTGGCAAACCTCCGGCGGATTGCTCCAAGGGAACCACAACTACTCCAATCCAATTCCACATCCAAGGAGCACCTCAAGAAGCTTGGGAGAGCACGCTACTTCAGCTCCATCATCCAATTGGCTCCCAAGTCTTCCTCCAATACGGTTTTTAGTGTTTTATTTATTTTGAGCTTAAAATTGGGTTTGTGCCTACAAACTCCCAATTTTCTCATCCCCTCTTTCCTTTGGGTTTCACACCACCATTAAGGTGTGAAGAGGTTTCTTCAAGCCTTTCCTTTTAAAAGGCTTGTGTTTCGGTGAGCTAGCCTTCACCCGTTAAAAAGGCTAGTGGGTTCTTACTTAACCATTAAAAGTAAGTGGGTTCTTGCTTAACCAATAAAAGCAAGCTGTAATAGGTCCTAGTGCTACCTCAAAGCCTAGTGGGTTTCTTGCTAAAACCATTGAAAAGCAAGCGGTAGGAATCTCTCAACGGTTGAGTTGGGAGCGGAGACGTAGGCCGGGTTTTGGCCGAACTCCGTTATCAATTTTGTGTGTCTTGCCTCTTTATTTTCCGCTGCACCTTACTTTGATTTTAATTTGTTTATCTTTTTTTTTTAAAAGGCAATTCACCCCCCCTCTTGCCATCTTTTCCCCATCTTTTTCCGACCCAACATTTGGTATCAGAGGGAGGTTTGAGTAATACCCTAACCCGGTTTCAAATTTAAGATCCATTAAGATGGCATCAACCTCTTTCGCCCCCGAGGGCCTCTCATTGGGTCGTGCTCCATTTTTTGATGGGACCGACTACACTTATTGGAAAACTCGCATGACTACCTTTCTTAGAAGCATAGGATATCCCATTTACAAAATAGTCATGCAAGGTTACACTTTGTCTACCCCCGATGAATCCAAATGGACCCAAGCCGACATTAGAAATTTTGAGCTTGATGGCAAAGCCATGAATGCTCTTCATTGCGGCCTTGACCGAAATGAATTCAATCGAGTGTCTACTTGCACCTCCTCACATGAAATTTGGAAACTTTTAGAAGTAACTCACGAGGGCACTAACAAAGTCAAAGACACTAGATTGGATATGTATAGGCAAGATTTTGAGTCATTTTCAATGCATCCAAATGAGTCTATTTCCGATATGTTTACTCGCTTTACTGACGTGTGCAATGGAAGGAAATCCCTTGGTGATGATGTTTCAGCTGAAGCAATGGTCAAGAAGATTCTATGGGTCCTTCCGAGCTCATGGGCACCAAAGGTGACGGCGATCCAAGAGGCTAAGGACGTCAAAAATATGCCGGTAGAGGAGCTCATCGGATCTCTCATGACTTATGAGATCACCATGAGGAGGCAAGCTCAAAAAGAGGGCACACCAATCAAGACACCAAAGAACATTGCCCTCAAGGTACAAAAAGAAGTAAGCTCCTCCTCATCCTCATCTTCCTCATCTTCTTCATCTTCAAGCGGCGACTCGGAAATGAAAAATCCCGCCCGCCAAATGCACAAGTTCATGAAGAAGCGCAAGAAGAAGAAGAAATCTCGCAAGGCGCGAAAGCAAGAACCCACCGCAAGATCTGAGCCCAAGGTAAAATGCTACGGGTGCGGCGAAAAGGGCCATTACAAGCCCGATTGCCCACTCAACAAGAAACGGGCCAAGGAAAAAGGCAAGAAGAAGGTCCTCAAGGCGACATGGAGTGACACCTCCTCATCATCCTCCTCCTCCTCCTCCTCGAGCGACCAAGGTACCAAATGCCTAATGGCATGTAATGAGGTAACATCTTCTGATTCCTCTTCCTCATGTTCTTCAAATTCAAATTCTTTAAATCATCTTTCTTATGAGGATCTCCAATATGCTAGAGATCAATTAGAAAATGGTTTTCATGAGCTTTCTTCAAAATTCGTCTCTTTGAAAAAGTCTTTCAAAAAACTTTCCTCCGAAAAAGACCAACTTCTCAAAGAGAAGGAGGAACTCTCCCTAAAAAACCAAAATTTCCCAAATGTTGATTCCATGGAATCAACCATCAAAGACCTAAGGGAGACCCTAGCTAAGTTCACCCAAGGGGAACAAAATTTGAACAATATCCTAGGTTCCCAACGAATTTCTAGAACCACCCAAGGGCTAGGATATTCCAATATAGCTTCCTCCTCCCATGCTTCAACTGTTTTTGTAAGGGGGAGCTCCCAATATAAATTTTGCAATTATTGTAAAAAAACCGGGCACCTCATTTATGAGTGTAATTGCAAAAATGCCCGGTACGGCCAACCCAAGTCTTTTTTCTTTTCCGATGAGTTCTATAGGAGAAGACCCGCCATGAGACAAGTTTGGATTGAAAAATCCCTTCTTGCGAGTCTCTCCGGGCCGAAAATCATCTCTTTTCAAAATCCCTCTCCCCGGTGACTTTTTGTTTTTATTTAGGGGGAGTTAGGATCTTTTAAGCTTTTTTTGTAATTTCAAAATTTTCGATTCCAACTTTCAATCTCAACTCTTGGTTTCAAAATTTTCAATTCAAAATCTTTCAATTCATTTTTGATTCAAAACTCTCAATTTCAAAAATTTCATTTGGTTTCAAATTTCAATTTTCAATTTTTGATTCAAAACTTTCAATTCAAACTGTTATTCAAATTTTCATTTCAAAATTTTCAACAATTGGTATTATTTTCAATTGGTTTAAAATCTTGATTTTCAATTTATTCCCTCAATCAAGTTTTATGCCCCATTCTTTTTGATAATCACAAAGGGGGAGAAATTTCTTGATTGATTGGGGGAGAATCTTTTCTCTCATGCTTAGTATTTATTTTCAATTTATCATTTAAAGCATGCCTTTCATTTTAGTTTTTACATTTCTTAGATAAGTGATTGTGATCATCAAAATAGGGGGAGATTGTTGTACCCCACACTCTTTGATTTTCATGATCACAATCACTTTCATATGTGTTTAACATTGTTTTTAAGTGTTGTGAATGATAGGCACAAGATTGCCAAAGGTATGGCCCAAGAAAGCATCTCAAGTGGACTGAAATTCAGTCCACCGGCCAGCCGGTGGAGCCTGGACAGAAGGCATCCTTCTGTCCAGACCACCGGCCAACCGGTGGCACACCAGCGGCCAGCCGGTGGCACCCAGACTCAAGGGCTGAGCCACTGCCTCACCACCGGCCAACCGGTGGCCTCAGCACCGGCCAGCCGGTGGAGCTTGAGCCCGAATCCTATGCCATTTTGCACACACCGGCCAGCCGGTGGGACTGTACCGGCCAGCCGGTGGAGCCAGTCAAACTAGCCATTGGGGCTTTGACCAGGCTGCTCCACTTGCCTCCCAACGGCTCCGAAAGCCTTTACAACGGCTCCGAAGACCTCCAACGGCCATATGAGGGTTCCCCCTCTATAAATAAAGGACCTTGAAGCCCCGGAACAATTGCCGGACCATAATTAAGCATTGTGAAGCCAACGAACACAATTCTCCTCATTTGGCAAACCTCCGGCGGATTGCTCCAAGGGAACCACAACTGCTCCAATCCAATTCCACATCTAAGGAGCACCTCAAGAAGCTTGGGAGAGCACGCTACTTCAGCTCCATCATCCAATTGGCGCCCAAGTCTTCCTCCAATACGGTTTTTAGTGTTTTATTTATTTTGAGCTTAAAATTGGGTTTGTGCCTACAAACTCCCAATTTTCTCATCCCCTCTTTCCTTTGGGTTTCACACCACCATTAAGGTGTGAAGAGGTTTCTTCAAGCCTTTCCTTTTAAAAGGCTTGTGTTTCGGTGAGCTAGCCTTCACCCGTTAAAAAGGCTAGTGGGTTCTTACTTAACCATTAAAAGTAAGTGGGTTCTTGCTTAACCAATAAAAGCAAGCTGTAATAGGTCCTAGTGCTACCTCAAAGCCTAGTGGGTTTCTTGCTAAAACCATTGAAAAGCAAGCGGTAGGAATCTCTCAACGGTTGAGTTGGGAGCGGAGACGTAGGCCGGGTTTTGGCCGAACTCCGTTATCAATTTTGTGTGTCTTGCCTCTTTATTTTCCGCTGCACCTTACTTTGATTTTAATTTGTTTATCTTTTTTTTTAAAAGGCAATTCACCCCCCCTCTTGCCATCTTTTCCCCGTCTTTTTTCGACCCAACAAGACTTGGTTTTTGGAAGAGTAGTTGTTGGTATTTGTTAGGAAATTGAGGTAGGTGACAGTTTTGGGTTGTGTGGGAGGTGGTGTTCTTAACTGTAGAGGTTTTCACTCTTTCTTTTGGGTTTGGTCTATTTAGTTGTAGTTTTGTTCCAATCATGGAATATCCTTGAGAAGTATTTGTGAAGGGGTGGTTGTTCGGACCCCTATTCCTTTATTCCTTCCAGGTTCGGTTTTTTATTCTCGAGGGTGACAATTATTTTAGAGGTATCTGATGTAATGGCCCAAACCTCTCTGGTTTATTACTTTGTAAAAAATGTGGTGGTTGGAGGTGTTCAGGGAAGCTTGAGGGATCTTGGAGGAGCAAAGGTTGGGAGTTGAGGGATTTTACATCATGCAGATGGAGTTCATGAAGTGACCCTATGTTTCACAACTTGTCTCGAGAGTGTCACAAAATGAATATTTTTGGGATTAAAAAATAAAATAAATCAAAGAGTCAACATGTTTTTCAGAAAAAATCCGACCCTAGGTAGTACACATAATGAAGGGGTATTACACGTCATGTACTACCCTGACCCAGTTTTGTTTTAAATTTTCTTTCAGCTGAAATTTTATTTCATTCAGACGTTATTTTCTCTTTCGCATGTTCCATATGAACCCTAGGCACCCTGAGGGATTCTTCATGCCCACTTCCTCTCTCTTTGATCTATCAATCCTAGTGGATGTTGGTTGGCAATTCGTGGCAGATCCTTGGTGAGTCCTTTTTCCCTTTCTCATCTGTTTTCTTTCATTCTTCTCCCATGGGTCTGATGTAGCATTTTTTTTCTTTGGTTTGGAGGTTTTTTGGGTTGTGTTTTGATGGATCCTTATTTTATTATAGGTTGAACCGCATTTTTCATAGTGTGGTTGTGGATCAAGAGCCTTCTTCCTTGTCCTAAAGTGTGCGACAATTGGAAATCTATTCGAGTAGGATTATCCCCCCGTATCTCTTCAATTTTTCATCAAGAGGGGTGGGTGTGATAATTTTTTCCTTAAGATTACAATGGAACCCCCCCCCCTTTAAAAATAATTTGTAACAAATTTGATAATCAAGAGTAATATTGAAAAGGGGGAAATCATGATGATGTTTGCTAGGATTTTTGTTATTCTTACTTTTGTGAAATGAAAATCCATGAGGCTTCTAAAAATTGTGTTCATTGGTGGTATTTGTTTGTACAATATGTATGGCTTGTTCCTTGGTTGTTGATAAACATATTCTATGTAAAGGAAATTGGTAAATCATGTTTATCTGGTTAATTAAATGGAAAGCACAAGGATCATACCCTTGTTATGTGATAACCCCAGTTAAAAACAAGTAGAATTGAAACAATAGAGTGTGTTAAAAATTTAAATCTGAAAATTCCTTCGATGCATGGCGTGGCCATGTTTTGTGTTGGGAATAGATTTTTTGTGTTGTATGTGGTAGTTACGTGTAATTTTATCCTTTTTCAGAATGGGAGGATAAGTTTTTAGTGAATGGGTGAACTATGGGTAATGCGACTGTAGTGTGGTCGTACCTTTGTGTTGGGAAGTTTTTTGTAGTGGGACTGTAGTGGGATTGTGGTGGCATTCATGCTTTTTTGGAAGTAGGGTGTTCTTAGACAGTGGGACTACAGTGGTGGTTGTGTTATTTGTGGTAGTTTACGACGGCATGGTTATAAAATGACCCTATGGGTGGTGACAGTTTTTTTTTCAGGGAAAAAGGTCAGTGGTTCGTCCGGTGGTGTTATAGGAATGACTTTGGAAAGGTATAGTAGAATACAATGTGTGTTTTCCTTTTTGGATAAGTTGGTTAGTTTTCCTGGTTAGAAAAGGAATAACAAGGTCACATGAATAATAAGTGTATTTTTATGCTTACCATATAGTTAGTGGTGAAAATAAAGGGGGAGTTAGTGGAGTTATTTTGATGATCTTCAGCTTCGGTGGCTGAATCCTAGCTTGTTTAGAAGATTATTGAGATATGTTGTGTTCCTTTAGTGGTAGCTAAAAAGGGTGATTTTGTGTTGTTTGGTTGTTTTATTTGGAAGCCATATGTTGGGATTAGTTTTTTATACTTATATATATATATATATACTTTTATTTCCTTGTGATTTCTATTCGCACCCCACCCTAGTTGAGCACTTTGTGCCGAACACCTCCATCGTCATGGGGGAGGATGTCTTTCCCAACATCCCAGTGGGAGGATGGTTGGTTGGTTAACTTCCCATTCGTTGGTCCCTCTATTTGGAACTTGAGAGCCCATGATTTTTCCGGTAGGTTTGTGGTATGAAGAGCCCAGGTGTTTGTCGTCAGTTGGTGGTGTGGTGTCCCAGGTGTTTTCGGGATGATATGTGATACATTTCCCAGGTGTCTTCAAGATGAGTTGTGTTGTTTACTAAGTTTCTTCAGGAGGATATTTTTCGTGTCCCAGGTGTCATCGACATGATATGTGATGTGGTTTTGTTTGTGTGGCCTAGGTGTGTGTGGGAAGGTTGTGTTGTGGCTTGTGGCCCAGGTGTGTGCGGGAAGGTTGTGGTGTGGTCTGTGGCCCAGGTGTATGAGGGTGGGATGTGGCAAGACTCATATGCCCAGGTTGTGGGACTGGTTGTGTGGAAGAATGTGGTAGCTTAAGGACCTTAACCGTTAGGGAATTAGTAGATAACCAATGGGAAGAGGTGTGGGGAACCAAAATATAGATGTTATTATCTTTACTTTACTTGGTTTGTGTTATTTGGTCAGTGTGCCTTGGTGAGGTGGGGATGGTTACTTACCTATTTAGGTGTTGTGGTTTTACTGTTTTCTCACAAGATCATTAGTATGCTTCCCCACTGATGCACGAGAGACTTTGGTGTTTCATACTGAGTATACTTGAATACTCACCCTATATATATATAAACTATTTTCAGGTTCCTATGAAGATTTCATGGATCGTTCTGGGCACTTTTAGCACAGACCTTGGGAGTAGCTGCAGCTTTGCTGCTTATCTTTCTTTTGGTACTTTTGTATACCATTGTCTTTGTATCAGTATTACTTTTGACATGCATGCAGGTTTGGATTTTGGGGTTCTTCTATATATATATATACCTCTCTTGGAGTTTCTTTAGGGTTTTACCATCTATATCTCCTGACATTTTTTTCAAATTAAAAAGGGTAATGCCTTCCATATTGAGTGATTTACATACGCTTCATGCTAGTCTCTACCCTATGGCCTACTGAAGGCGGGATTCAATGGTCATTCTCTCTCTTTCTCCATTGTCGCTCAGGAGGGGCATCATTGGAGGGAGGGGGTCTTTACAGATATACTCCAAATTTTTCAGGATCTAGGAGGGTCTGGTCCTAAAAATTAATATATAAAAAAAATTGATGAATTACATGTGGTTTTAGAAGGGAGACAATGAATTTCACCCCATATATCTACACCCACCATGGGTGTACAAAATCCTAGGACCCAAATAGACTACATAAATCTCATCTCTGTAATTTCTCTCATTGAAAAGAAATATTGAATGTGATTTGTTTCCCTATATGCATGTGGCACAACTATGTTAAGATGACTAGTGGTTTAATGGTAATCTATCACTTGTGGATTCACTTTCTGTGGTACACCCTAGGTTCTTGATTTCAGAGATTTTACAGCAATCTTTCAGACTAATTTAAGCTAGTGATAATCCCATTCATGGTGGATAACATAGTTAATGGAATGAATAATTGCACTTAATTCATTATCATACAATATTATAATTCCAATTTAATTATATGTTCATCCATTTATGAAGCCATGGTGGGTAAAAAAGAATCCTTCAAGTCTAAGAGGTTATTGAATTCAATATGTCACTCCATTAATATTCAACTTGATCCCCATAGGTATTGGAGAAACCAAATAAATTGAATTAAGTAATAGAGTTTTTCTAGACCTTCTATTCACATCCAACAACATTAGTATGTTCTGGTAAAAAATTCTGTTATACATCTTGATTTTTTGAATTTTGGAATTAGTAAAAAAGATCTATACACAGCCATAACTTATTCATGTATGGAGGGGTTTTGTTTGTCTATGAATAGCTTATTTCGGGCCTTCTAGATGTAGGTGAAGAACAATGTAACATCCCCTAAAAAAACTATGTATCTTCTCATTGTTAGAATAAACAATGATGGATTCCAATAGTTCATGTTTTTGGTTACTTTTAATAAAGTTAACTCCAAATAGATCATGTGCATACTCACAGATTCTGGAAATTGATTGACATTCAATGAAAAATGTTGTAATGTTTTCAATAACTCTCAGACATATATACTAGGCTAATGAATGTTGGATACCGATTATATTAAGATAGTCCTATTTAGGCAGTCTCTATCTCTTGATCATTCATAGGAGAAAACATTTATTGGGAAGAATGAGTGGAATTCAAAATATCATCATCCATTAAGTGATTTTTATGTTTCCTTAACATTTCATTCTATACTACTACTTGGTATTAATAGTCAATTCAGGTTCTGTTTCTAAATAAGGATTTCTGTAACAACAATGAAATACATTTTAAATATATGGGTGACATTATAAAAGATTGAATAATTCAAAATCGTGTTTCTGTGGTTTAAATTAGTAATAGATTTATATTGATGAATTTAGATAAAAATACATGGTATCTTCAAGGGGGATACCAATTTCGGAGTTTCTCCAATTGTTAATGATTTATTTCTCATATACCATGAATTTAGATTTACACATCATTTCTTAGAAATATTTCCCATAAAAAGGTCATATAGATGAGGCAATATACTGTAGAAAACCTTCCAACAATGTTGTATAGAACATGCCTAACTAAAATTCAAATGAATTTTACTCAGATGCCACAGAATTCCATTTGAATTTTTTATGAAGATCACTATTAATTTTTGTGATTTCCTTTATTCCTAATCATCCCATGTCAATGGGTTTCCTTCATTCTTAATGGGAAATTATTATAAGATTCATTTCATTACTAGATCCAATCTGGTTGAAATTTATTATCATGTATTTCTTATTATTAATGATACCTCTTGGCCATTTGTATACTGAAATGGAATATACAAATTTACAAGTGATAAAAAAGATAACAAAATATATTATTTTTGATTGGGAATTAGATTTCTATTTATAAAAAGTTAGTTTGTTGAAAATTAGAGTGCATTCATTTTCATTTTAGTAGTTTCTTATTTATTATAAAAAACAATGGACACCAAGATAGATTAGTAGTAATGTTTATCTTTCAACTCAATGGAATATAGAAATATTATTTATCCTTGTGATAGCAATTCCATTCCCAAAAAAAATAAGGGAATTATTCCAGCTAATGTACTATCATGTGTCTTCGTTAACATGGTAAAAATAGCTTCATTGATAAATATGGTTCTTTTATAGGTTTCTCAAAATATGAGGATGCCATGAGAACAGATTCATTTTTAGGGGGTAAAAAATACACTATTATCATTGATTTTATTGTATAGGCCATCTTGATTATGATAAAAAATGCATATGATAATTAAAGCATCAAAAAGGAAAATTGATGACCAGATATGGTGTCCCCATTCCAAACACCCCTATAACTTTAAAATGAATCCTCTTTAGGATTCATTGGTGAGAATTGAGAGACTCGATGAATTATGAATGGATACAATGAGTCTGATAAATGAAGGGGAGATGACATAATTCCTAAGGGAATAATTTATAATTATCCATTTCATAGTGTCAAAAGATTTTTAGATTTCAATATTTTAGGGAAAAGTTCATATCCCTTAGTTTATCCCTCATTATGGTGAAACATTATGAGGAAGTAAACAGATAATTATGAATGTTTTTGGGGGAACAAAGCCAAATTGTCTTACTGTTGTATCATCATGACACAAGATCCATTTAACCCATGACACTAGATAATGGTTCACATTCCCTCAAGTGCGCCTCACCATATGGAAGAGTCTCCTGACAAGAATCCAGGGTCCAAGATGGTGCATTGTAGAGACTATACCCTCATATCAGAGTGGAACAATGGATAAAGAGTTATCATCTACAAAGACATTGTGCCACTAAACTTATATATCTACTTGTAACTTCTAGTTATTGTCATATACTCAGCCATGCTTCTATAGCACCCATACCAATGGTACTAAAATTCCATATAGTTTCATCATTCTCTGATAAAAAATACACATTGGATACTCCTCAAAAGAATCATATGCATCCAACTCAACCTTATTATGATGTAAAAGATATGATAGGTCTGGATAATATCAGCAAAGCTAAGATACATGAAATACATCATGCATAGACTAGTTTCTCCAAGGATGTAATATTTGATAATATATTATCCTAATATACAGTAGTATCTCAAAATTAACAGAGAATCGTGGTTAATTATACCATTCCTTTGAATACGTAGATTTCCCATCATGGGAGAAAATCAAAAAAAAACATAGTCTCAAAACTCAAACACAAGAGGTCACCTATGTCAACTGGAATATGATATATGTTTGGACTGAGCTATCAGTATGAACATTCTGATCCACTTGACCTTCTCTGTAGTCTCCTAAAGAGGATGCGGTCCAAACAATGCTTCATGCTCTACCTCCAAAGAGCATAGTTGTTAACGGGATGGGATACCGTATAAGGATTAATGAGGAACGTTCTAAATTGTACCCTTAAAGGTATCATTATTGGTGAACAAATTGAGGGGAAATTATATCTCCTAATAACCATCAATGTAAATTATAAATGAACATTTCATGTATTCTGACACCTAAACTGTGCCCTCAATTTTTTTTATTAGTCTAAGGGTGACAGGCCATGCTTAGAAGTACCAATGTAACCTTTTCCATCATCAACCCCTTCCATAACTCTGAAAAATTGATATATTCCCTCTCATAAAAGATACATTGATAAGCTCTATGAATACATAAAACCTACCTAACATAAATCCTCCCTAGCTCATCTACCAAGAAGGACACTCACATATGTACAAAATGTGTGACCTATGACAAATGATCATTTAAAACCCACAATGTATCATTTCCATGAGGTGATCTTGTTAAAACAGTCATAAAATCCATAAAAACATAATCCATTTTCCACTCAGGAATGGACAATGGTTCCAGTAGTCATAAATGTCGATAATGTTCTACCATCAATTGTTGATAGATGGAACATGAAGTTATTAAACCCGTTATCTCTCATTTCATACCAGACCAAAAATACTATGGATATAATTCTTGATATAAATTATTGACATTGGGATTTATAACTCTTTTTGAGGCATGATATTCCTACATCCTCTCATCTCTGATGTCTTCTAGGACCCATACATTTTCACAGATGATCAAAGTATCTTCCTAATCCATGGTCCAACCAGAAGATGTATCATCAATTGAGATGATTTCACATAGGAAAAGGCCATTAGAATCTAAAATATGACACATTAATATTTTTTCCATAGGTGTATTGGACACCTATAAGGCTGTGATGGATATGTGACCATGATCCTACTTAACCTCAATGTGTATCTCTAAAAAGAAGGCAATCAGTTACGACTCACCAGTGGCTTGTTGATGCATCATAGTATATAGTGAAGCACCTTTCATTCAATAGATGAATCTAGTTCAATGTTGAATTCAATCTGGCCTTTAACCCCTAAAACGCTTCTTCACATGCTTCTAACCACAGTAATTTCACACCCTTTTTCATCAAGCATGTTTGCAACAATCCAAGGTGTGAGAAATCCTAGATGAAGTGTCGGTATTATCATGAAAGTCTTAAGATACTCTGAATGTCATGAATTTTCCTAGGATACTCCTAATAAACTAATATGGTTAATTTATTTAGGACCTCAAAAACTACTAACTTGATCATAATATGACCTAGGATGTCGACTTCATTGAACTAGAAGTGGCATTTTTTGAGCTTTGGATAAAGCTAATTATCCATCAGGGTATTTAGTGTGATCTTATAATGATTGGAATGGTCATTTCATGAGATGAAAAACACTAAGATATTGTTGAAAAAGACAACCAAGAGTGATTCCAGATATGGGTATAAAAACCTATTCAAAATAGACATAAAAACTATAAGTGTGTTCTTATGACTGAACAACATAATCAGGTAATCATAAACATTATAACTTTTCCTAAATGCTATGTGGGGCTTGTCTGATGACCTAACATCTACTTGATGAAATCCACACTTCAAATCAATATTTTAAAAAACTATATTTTCTCATAGATAATCAAAGTTTCCATTTATTTGAGGAAATTGATACTAATTCTTGAACATAAGGTAGTCAAACTAAAAGTAATCCATAAAAAACCTGAGGTTACCATACACCTTCCTTGAAAAAAGGATAGGTGAACCCAATAGAGAATTCCTGGTGAATATAAATCCATTATCTTATATGTCTTCCAACTATTTCTTGAGTTCTAGAAGGTCCATAGGTTCCATCCTGTAAGGAGGAATGGACACTTTGTCCGCTCCTGAAACTTTCTCAATAGTAAACTCTACCTCTCTCACAAGAGGAATCCCAAAAAACTCAATAGGGAGGGAATCCCAGAAATGATCTTATACAGGAGGAAAAATAGTATTTCATTTCCCCCGTTCATCTAAGAATGGAATATTGATATGATCTATCACAGTACCCATCCTTTTTTCTCAGGTCTAGCTCATGTCACATGGACATCCCATTCTCCCTTATGCATGTGCATACTTACCTCTGGTGATGTAAACATCACCATCGAATGATAGAAGTTAATATGGGTTTGTTATGGAACTAAAAATTCCATCATGATTATTACGTCGAATTGTGTCATATCAAGGAGGAATAGATTCCATAAAAAGATATTTCCTCCTATCTCAAGGATACAATCCTCACATAAATGATGGGTCTCTGATTAGATTTCTAAGGGGTTCAAGCATCATCATGCCACCAAAGAATTTGATTTCGAGGTTTAGAATCTCCATAGTTTTCTCCAATATAAATGAGTGATATTTTTATATATCTTATAATATAGACACTAATGTGGAGGCTACTAGAATAGTACCTTGAAATGCAGATGGTCCGTCACTCTTCTCCTCCTTAATAGGTTGCACTACATGTAACAAAAACGTAACTCGACCCATAGTAACAGCTTGCATTTCCTAAGGAATCCTTCAATGCTAGAGATGAGAATCATGATTCTAGTTTCCTATTTTTTGAGAACCAAATTAGCCTAAGTGGCTGGTGGTATTCCAGCTACCTGCTTAATGTGATACTACTTGTCTTTCACAGGAATATTGAGTAGTTATAGATCCCCTCATTTTAGTCACTAATGGATACATACTGTTGATGTGATGGATATTAAGCATCCTATTATAGCCTTGAAATTCAATTGTATCCCATAAACACTAATGATTTGTATGTTACACCTTCCCTCATGAGAGAAATATCAAGGTGATCACAGTAGGAGGGGTCTGACTACTAATCCACCTATTGGAAACCTCAAAACAATGATTTCTCCCACAAGAAGTCATGTTGGTAGATCTAAGGACTAAACTGCACTGACTCACACCAACATCTTCCCTCAAATTTAACTCTATAATTAGGGATTGGTTGACTATATGAGAACTAGTAGTTATAGAAAATACGTTCAATATCCACTACAATCCCATCCTCAAATCGACTTCCATTCTTAATATCCTCACTATAAAAAAGAGGAGAAATTATTTGAATCTATGTAAAACAAGAATAATACACCGTGATAGACATAGATAAAAGCTATAGGTTCATAAACTATCTATCCATTTCAGCCCTTAGAGTCTATGTAATCACTTAATCATTGAATATATTCTAGAAATCCTCCCAGGCCATAACACTATGCTGATCTACTTGGGTAATAGCATCCCAACATCACATAGAAGAATCATATGGCATCCCGCCTTTTTATTACATAACATTACATAGAAATATAAAATTAGAAGAACCTTTAATGTTTAATGTGATGGAAAAAAGTACATAATACATGAAATAATAGAACATTATTATAACCAACCTACTCTTTATTTCAAAAAAAATACATTATTTATTACATAAAAGTACACTTAATACAACACAGAAGAACAAGTGGTCTAGTGTCTTTGGGGATTAGGTACATTACATCCTAACATATAACATGGTAAAGAAAAGATTAATGAAAACATACATGACTTGAGCATAATAATCCAATGTACTTAAAACTAAATGGGATATCATGGGGAAAAAATAATAAAGGGATGAGCTATATAAGAATTGGAAGGGAACAATAATAGAATAACCTGAGGATAACAATACATGTTAGACAAGTCATATATATTTGGCATAATGGAACATGATCAATAATTCATGATATAGAATGATATTCATAACATGGGAAAAAGTGGTAGTAACATACAACGTGATATTAACATGAGTAATAACCCATTGCACCAGAATTATCATCAGTAAACCCTCATTGTACATGAATTATCATGAGTAAAAACCCATTGAACATATATTATCTTGAGTAAAACCTCATTTCACAAAATGTTTTATGATACAATACATTACCCAATGCCTTTGAATGCAATATAATTCTGGGTGCACCAGTCACATTAATTACATTCTCATGTTTAAGTGTGCTACATAGATCATACAACATGGATTCAATAATCCTCCTAAATTATTTCATGATGAAGTAAAAGTTGAATAAATACATACAGATCAACAATCTTTAGTTATATGTGGATAATGTTTAATACCCTTGATAGATAAATGCTTATGGTATTTATTAAATGATGATTTTGGCTTGGAAAATTACGGTGTAATTTTAACAACATAACAGCGTCATATAGAGATTCATAAAAATGGGTTGGTGAGAGAGAAAGGGAATACAAATATTTATATAATAATTGGACAGTAAAAGGGATATTTAAGAACACATACCATCATATGAAAAAAGGATTCTAGAAGGAAAAACTTAAAATAGTGGCTTGAAAAAAAGGAGGTTAGAAGATTTCTTATGATATTTCAGCATAGTAACAGCTTAATAAATGGTCAAAATGAGAGAGATTAAATGGTGTCACATTCAAATGGTATCAATTGGATAGTAAATTAATCATAATAAATTAATGACATTATATCCAATTGAAATTATAAATAAAAACTTCAAAGGAGGATCTTGAATTTAAAGAAATAGAGGGAGGTGAGAATCCCTTACTTGGATGTCTAATCCCAAAGGCTTGAGAGAAGCTTTTTGGGATCTTGTGGGAATCGTGGTAGGCATATAAAGATAGGAGGTAAGAGGTGGGATGAACTTTAAGGAGTTTTAATGAAGAGAAATGGGAGCACGGGTGGGTTTATATTGGAAAAGAGGTGGATTTCATTATTATTTTTGTTTTGGGAACTACATACTTAAATAATAAAAACCACAAACCATATCGTGGTCTTTACCTATGGATTTTTGAAAAGGGTAAGGAATTAAATTATTTTATCTGGACAAAGGAAAAATTTATTATAATATCTCCCTTTCTTATGTAGAGGTGAGTGACACTCTTAATGAAATGATTTTAAAATCATAAAATATTGTATATGACTTGGAGGATTCCTTAAAGAATTAAAAAATGAAGCTAATAAGTATAAAATTACATAATTTTAAAGTAAAAAAAATTATAATTTCAATTATACCTTTTAAAATATTTATTACATCACTATATGTCCATTATGAGGTCATAAAACGCATTGTATATTTATACGGTATTTGATTTTTACTCGAACATTTGACTGTCTCTGAAAATAATGAAAAATCCACCATTTGATAATTTTCACATTCAGATTCCAAAACTAATATTCATTTTATCCTAAAAAATTCTAAATATGTGAATTTTCACTTTCAAAATAACAAATTACATTTATTGATAATGATTGGTTTTTTATAATTACATTTTCTGAACCCTATTACAAACTACATTTGACTTAATAAAAATTACATGATATTTTATTTTTAATAAAATAAAATTAATTATAATATTTTATTAATATATTATTTATTTCCAAAATTCCTTAATTTGTAGATTTCTTAATTTAATTTGAATATTAACTAAAAATACTATTTGTTCATTAAAATTTATTTACATAGTGAGAATAATAGAATGAAAATATATTCACTATTATATGTAGAATAATATACATATTCATATTTTAAGGGGCTTGATACATATCCCTTTATTACACTAGTATATTCCCAAAGAGTAAGGTGTGCCATGGTGGGGCTATCACGGGGTCGTTTGGTGAACATGTTTTGGGCCGGGATCTTGATGTGCTTGAATGTCTCCCATAAATGGTTTCACTCATGAATAAGTTGTTATATATAAGGTTGGTCTTGGGAAAGGACAAATCCCAGAAATGATATCTACCTTGGATTATCTAATAAATAGGCTTCATAGGGTATAAACCTACTAGTTGAGGCAATCACTTCCATTGTTTGTGTCAAAAATATTTGTTAAAACCCAATATTTATACAAGTCATGTTCTTATTATTCAACAAGTATTTTACCAATGATAATTATACTTAACATACATTTAAATCATTTTGGATATAATAATACAAAATAAGTGCATGTGTTTTCTATAACCATACTGCATAATAAGAAATTAAATTAGATAAAAAGTGGAACTTTTATTTATAACAGTTTAGGTCATTTCCACCTTCCCCCCTTAAGAAATTTCACAGTATAAATTTACATTTCCAACACTAAAACAAATGAGAGTAACTCTTCTTCATCACCTACTTTGATTCCCATGTTTCTTCTTCACACTTGTGGTTTCTCCATAATACTTTTATGAGGGGCATTATCATATTTTGTAGAAATTTTTCTCCATGATTAAGATTTTCACCAGTTTTTCCTCATAGGAGAGATCATTATCCAATGGTACCTCCTCTGGATTGAACACATTTGATTGGTTAGTTATTTACTTCTTTACGAGTGATAGATGGAATATATCATGTACATGAGATAGGTTTAGTGGGAGTTTTAGTCGATAGGCCGCTACAATAATGTGATCAAGGATCTCAAAAGGGACAATGTACCATGGACTAAGGTTTCCCTTATAACCAAATATCATCACTCTCTTCTATGGAGATATGAAAAAAAATACCATGGCTCCAACATCAAACTCTAGGTCTCATCGATGATTGTCGGCAAATCCCTTTTGTTGACTCTAAGAAGCTTTGATGGACTGATGGATGGTCTTAACCTTCTGCACCATTTGTTTAACCATTTCAGGACCTAAAAGTTATCATTACCAATATCATAACAACATTCCACTTTTCTACACCTCTTCCCATAAAGGTCTTTATAGGGAGAAATTTGGATGCTTGAGTAGAAACTTTTGTTTTATGAGAACGTTGCTAAATAATGATGTTGGTCCCATCACGTTTTGAAGTCCATTGAGAAAGTTCTCAACATGTCACCAATTATTTGGATGGTCTTCTCAGATTGGCCATTAGTTTGGGTGTGATAGGTTATACTAATGTTCATCTAAGTGTTTAGATCAGGCTCTAGACATTTCCAAAACATAGAGGTGAATCTTGTATTTCTATCAGAGACAATCGATTGTAGTAATCCATGTAACCTTACCACTGATCTGATGTAAATCTGTTCCAGTTGATCAAGTGATAAATTATCTCAAATCATAATTAAGTGTGTCTTATTTGAAATACGATCCAAAACAACCCAGTAGGTATTGTTTCCCTTGGGTGTCTTTGGATGTCTGGTGAAAATGTTAATGGTGATGTTTTTCCATTTTCATTTTTGTATGTATAATGGTTTCATAATCAGCTTAGACTTTTGTCTTTCAGCATTCACTTGCTAACATACTAGGAAAATTAATGTATACTTTGTGATCTCATTCTTCATGTTATCCCAACATTATTGATCTCGAAGATCGTGATAAATCTTTGTGCATCTAGGGAGGATAGAGAAGGTTGAGTTATGTGCACCATCCAACAACTTCTTCATTAATTCATTATTTGATGGTACACATAGTCTTGACCCAAATCATACAACACCTTTATCATTATCAATGAACTTAGATGATTTTCGTTTCTTATAGTTTCCACATTCTTTGGAATTCCCACATCATTTTTTAACCATACTTTAACCCTTTCAAAAAATATGTTTGAGTAATAATTTATAAAATTATTGATGTTGATACTTTCTTTACGATTCCCATGTCCATTCTCTTAAAATCCAAGAAGATCAGATCCTACTCAATTCTCGTTGATGATAGGATTGCTGGATGATTTTTACTTAGAGCATCTGCCACTTTGTTCACTTTCCCAGGATTGTAGTGAATTGAGTAGTTATAGTCTTTAATCATCAACAACCATATTCATTGGCACATACTCGGGTCTTTCTATGTGAATATATTTTTGAGGCTTTTTTTATTAGTATATATTTCACACTTCACCCAAAAAAGATAATGCCACCATGTTTTCAAAATGACGATCATAGCTGCCAACTCTAAATCATGCGTTGGATTTTTTTCTCATGAGTTTTTTAATTTCTTGGAGGCATAGGTAATGAATTTTTCATTTTAAATCAACACACATCCTAGTCCCTTCCTTGAAGCATCACTAAAAAATATGATGAGATCCCTACTTTTGGATAGTGTGAGAACAGGGGCAGTGACCATCCTTTATTTCAACTTCATGAAGCTTTATTCACATTCATCATTCCATGAAAACATGACTCCCTTTCGAGTTATCTTGATAATAGGGTTTGATAATTATGATAAATTTCTCACAAATCAAAGTTAATATCCTATTAACCTAAGGAATCTATGGATATCTATCACGAATGATGGCCTCAGTCATTCCACAATTTCATTTTCTTTTGAGGGATCCATATATATCCCATTTCCTGTGATGATATGCCCCCAAAAAGAGACATCCTTCAACCAGAACTCACATATTCTATACTTTACAAAAATCTTCGTATTTCTCAAGATCTTTATAACGGTACTCAAATGCTGCACATGATCCTCCTTTATTTTTGGAGTATATTATAATATCATCAATACAAACTACCAAAATTGTTTCAAAGTAATCTATAAAGATTATATTCATCAAGTACATGAATATTACTAGAGTATTAGTGATTTTTAAAGGAATTACTATGAACTCGTAGTTCCCATACCTTTCACAGAATGTAGTCTTGGAAATATCATCCTTCATCCTTACTTGTTAATACCCCGACTGCAGATCCACCTTGGAGAAGTATTGTGATCCACATAGATGATTTATCAAGTCATCAATTCATGGAAAATGATACTTGTTCTTTATCATGATCATTCTGAGCTTATGATAATCAATGAAAAGGCGCATTGACCAATCCCTATTCATGAAGAAGAGAACTAGTGCACCCCATGGTGAAACACTTGGTTGTATGAAGACTTTAACCAGTTTTTTCTCTAGTTGTATCTTTTTCTACTCAAGTTCCATAATATCTATCTTATAATAAGTCTTGGATATTGGCAATTCCCCAGGTATAATCTTTATTAATAATTCAATAGCTCTGCTCGGAGGATGACTATAGTATTCCTTGGGAAACACATCAGTGAATTCCCTCTCAATAGGCATGTCTTTGAGGTTGGTTCATTACTTGGACTTGAGCATTTGAGATAGATATGCTTTCCCATAGATAAATAATATCCATTATTTAGATGATGGTGTCAAAGAAGATTCATTCTCCTCCTTTCAGTTTCAGAGAATCATGGGTCAATTCTCCATATAGAGAGTGATTTCCCTATTGCAGAAATTTATGTTGGCTTTATATAGGGAAAACCAATCCAATCATTGAATTGAATCAAAGTCCACCAAGGGATGTATGACACAATCTATGGGATGTTCAATCCATAAATTGTCATAGGGGAGGATTTATATACATGGGATGCGATAATTGTCCCATTTTTCATTTTCACAAACATCTCTACTTACATTCATTGTGGTGGTGTTTGGATTGTTCTAATAAAATTTTGGGATATAAAAGGAAGCATAGTACTAGAAACAAAAAATATTTTCACTATTATTGATTAAATAACTAGAGTACCTATCACCACATTTTTTTTCGAGACTCACTTCAGTAGAGGTGATGACAAAATCTCACCATTGGGGTCTTGGAGGTTGTTGGTTGCCTCATAAAACCCTTGGAATAGTGCACTGATTCACAAAGTGCCAAGGTTCCTTGTATTTGTAGCGATGAACAATTCATTGAGGTTCAACTAGAGCATCCATTTCCTCCATCACAATAGAAGTTTTATACTGTTAGAAAATTTTATCTAGGGGCCCTTCTCTTCTACACCTATAGCATTTCCTTGATCCCCTTAGGCAATTTACAGGGTGATTTATTCCTCACAATTGACAAGTGGGGTGCTGAAATTTCTTGGCACCATTCGATCTCTCTATCGGACCATAAGAATTACTCCAATTTCCTCTTCTTATCCCCATGATACCCATGAGATTCATTGATCTCCATCTTGACTTTGAGGGAACATCGAACAATTTCCTCATAGCTATCAAAGTCACATATTTCCCAAGCTTTTCGTAGGCTAGGATTTATCCTACCAAATAAGTGGTAAACCTTGCATTTAAAGGTAATGAAAAAACCAGAGGCGTATCATGATAGTCTTGTGAAGTTTTCCTTGTACACCTAAATAGATCCATATTCTAGTGGAAAAGAAATATCTTTCCATATTAATATGTAGGGTGTGGGGAAAATATTTATCAAATTATTTTTCCAAAATTCCATTCATCCTATTGTTTCGATCACTTACTCGGGCTTCGTATTCATGATCAATGTCCACCACTGATCAAATTCTCCCTTTATATGATAGATATATTGAAGAATATTCTCTTTTTTAGAACATTTATGCTTGGAGAATTTCTTTTCAATGGAATTTATCCATTTCTCCTCACTTAAGGGATCAAATGATCCATTGAAAGGAGGGATTTGTCTCATGAAGCACTCGACTGTGTGTTTCTATCTCATAGGGATTGTTGGTAATTTCTCTTGATCTAAGTTTTTATTTAGAACATGAGTTAATTGAGAGAGTATCATGAAAAATTTGGTGATTCTTTCTCCCATTGGATTGGTCATATCATTAGTGCAGGCATCACACTGCTCATTGAATTAGTTTTTAACAAGATTACTCCTATTACCAGCCATGGGCTTGAATAAAAAGGAAAAATAAAGGGTAATATATTAAACATGTAAAAATATAAAGGGGAATACGATTTAATTAAAGGAATAAATTATAAGTTACATTTATTTCGTTTACTTATGGTTTTCTAGGCTTCAATCTATGTTATCAATGATCTATTTCCTAGCATATATTCTTATGGGGATTTGTTTCCCTTAATAATGGTTCGTAATGAGCTTATAAATTTAACAAAGAATATCCCCAATGAGTATCGAACCACGAGTATAATAAGGCATATTGTTGTTCACCATCCCCCATTCGAGCCTACGTAAATGCAGTGATTTCAGGTTTTCCCACTATAAACATCTGTGCCAGAGCCACATCCACATGCTCATATCCAAACATGGATTTATTTTCTCCATAAACCACTTAATCCATACATACCAAAAATTTATAGATGATTTCTTAAACATAGTCTTTTCCCAAAGGGTTTTCACTAGAGTTTTCTAATCATAATCCCAAAAATAAATAAACCTATCCTTTAATACTAACTATAACAACCCTTCTGTATATTTCATATTAATACATTATTTATTGCATTAAAGTACACTTAATAAAACTCACAAGAATGAGTGGTCTAGTGTATTTTTTAATTGGTTATATTATATCATATCATATAATATGGGATATGATAAAACTATTGAAAAATCCATGTCATGATCATTATAATCCAAATTACTTAAATTTTCATGGGATATCTTGGGGAAAACATAAGAAAGGGGTGAGAAATAAAGCCCAGAAGGGGAATAAAAATGGAATGAAATGAGGATAATAATACAGGTTAGACAAGGTATATAAATGGGGAATACTATAACATGAACAATAATGCATGATATAGCATGATAATCATGACATGGGAAAATGTGGCAGCAGTATTCAACATGATATTAACAGGAGTAAAAACCCATTACACATGAATTTGCATGAGTAAACCCTCATTGCACGTGAAGTATCATGAGTAAAAACCTATTTCACTTGAATTACCATGAGTAAACCATAATTTCACATGATTTATCATGATACTAAACATTACCCAATGCATTGGAGCACTATATAATTCCAGGCTCACCCATCACATTCATTTCATTCTCATTTTTAAGTGTACCACATAGATCATACAACCTGGATTCAATAATCACCATGAATTGTTAAATGATCAAGGAAATATTTAATACATACATATAGATCCAAAAAAATAAGTACATGTCCATAAATGTGAATACCATTGATAGAGAAATAGGTATAGTATTCACAACATGATTATTTTGGCATGGAAAATTGAAGTGTAATTTTTTTACAGCAAAATGGAATCATGTAGAGATTCATAAAAATAATTTTGATGAGATAAAAGGGAATCTCCTTATTTATAAATTTAATTTATAGTAATTGGTATTTTTAAGAACACATACCAATATATGATAAAAGAATATTAGAAGACCTAACATAAAAGGAAGGCTTGACAAAAAAGGAGGGTGGAAGATTTATCATGAAATATCATCATAGTAACATCTTAGAAAGAGGTAAAAATGAGATAGACAAAATGGTATATCATTAAAATGGTATAAATTTTACATTAAGGGAGTCATTATAAATTAATGTCATTTTAACCAATTGAAATTATAAAGACAAACTTCAAAGAAGGATCTTTAATTAAATGAAAGAGAGGGAGATGAGAATCCCATAATTGGATGTGTTATCCCAATGGCTTGGAGAGGATTCTTGGGAGCTTGGAGGTACCTTTAGAGGAATCTAGAGAGTGGATGGAAGAGGTGGGATGAGCAGAATATAGTTTTACTGAAGAGAAATGGGATCTTGGGTGGGTTTATATAAGGAAATACGCACAAAAAATCCCCTAGTTTTTACATTGGTTGCTTAGAATGTCTAGTGGTTTAAATTATTTTATAATTCCAGAGGATGAACTTATTAATATATTTCCCTTGCTTATGTGGTGGTAAATCACACTCTTAATGAAATGATTTTAAAATCATAAAATATATTAGAAGTCATGGAGGATTCATTAGTCCTTTATAAAATACATCAAATAAAAATAAAATAAAATTATTTTAAATTAAAAACATTTATTTTTTTTAGAATACCCTTTATAATATTTATTACATCATTATTAGGCAATTATGATGTCATAAAAAATACAATATATTTATACCGTATTTACTTTTTACATGAAAATACGATGCTCTAAAAATTATAAAAAATTAATTGTTGTATAATATTGATGTTATGATTCAAAAAATAATATTCATTTTATCTAAATAATTATCTTAATATGTGTATTCTCTCTTTTAAAATAATATTTGTCATTTATTGAAAATGAATAATTTTTTATTATAATTATTTTTGAACCCTAACAAAAATTACAATTGACTTCATAAAAATTACATGATAATTTATATTTAATAATATTAATTTAGTAATAATTTTTAATTAATTTGTTTTTCAAATATCCATTAATTCAAAGGTTTCATAATTGAATTTGAATATCAATTAAAAATACTTTTTGTGCATTAAAAATAATTTTCAAAGTTACAATAATAGAATGTAAATAAATTCACTATTATATAAAAAATAATGTACATATTCATATTTCTAGGGTCTTGATACATATCCCTTTAATACACCAACATATTCCTTAAGAGTTAGGTGTGCGATGGTGGGGCTTTCATGGGGCTGTTCAACAATCATGGCTTAGGCCATGATCATGATGAGCTTGAAAATCTACCTTAAACGGTTTCAGTCATGCTTATGTTATTGTATCTTAGCTTGGGAGTAGTCTAGGGAAATTCCCTAGAAATTCTATCTCCCTTAGAAGCTCTGATAAATGGGCTTCAAAGTGTATGATCCTACTGGTTGAGGCCATCACATCGATTGTTTATGTCAAAAGGATTTTTTAAAACCCTATATTTATAATAGTCATGTGACCACTTTTTAATGGATATATTATCAATGGAAATAATTACATAGCAGAAATTTAAATCCAATTGGATATAATTAAACAAAATAATTTCATGTGTTTTATATAACCATGATATATAATAAAGCATTTAATTGGATCAAAAGAGGATTATTTAATTATAAGAGTTCGGGTCATTATAATTATTATGTTCTTCTTGAATGGATTCCTCAAGGTTCATCCCAAGTAAATTTACTCGATCTCATAATCTAGGGACATATAACAAAGTAAAGGGTGTGAAGAAGGCCCAGTAAGTGTAAACTAGGGAAAACAGTTTACTTATGATTTTGAGGAATATCAATAAGAACATGAGGAAATACATAAAAGAATGAGAATTGGAAAACGAGGCATATAATAATTAAAATAACATGATTCATAACATGGAAATGGGGCTAAAAAATTTAATTGAGTCACTCATAATAATATCACCAATGTTTAGCACCAAGGGTTCATGATAATTACCAAGGTTATTCACCAATGTATTTTAAAAATTGCCATCTCTAGATATTAAATTTTTTACCCAATGCATTGGAGTGCTATCAAGGTTAACCCTTCATATGTATTCATAAATTTGAGACAAAAATATCATAATAAAACATCTCATAAATAACCTATGGAGAATAAAATAAATGGATTCATTTCAAAATCATGGTGTTTTATATAGTGCTTAAAAATGAGATGCTTTTATCATTCTAGACCCACAGAAAAAGAAATGCAGGTTTCATGTTTGTAAATCCCAGAATTAAAATAAATCATTTTTACATCTATGTGAATACCTATTGAGAAGATAGGGGCTTGGGTCTTCACAAAATAAAATTAATGAATTTGTTGATATAAGAGAGCGATTTTTAGATGAAAATCTGATAGCATAATAGGTATGAATCACGGTTTTCGAAAACATTAAAAAGAGAGGGGGAAAGGGTATACCATTAATAAATGTCTCATAATACAGTAAATTAATAGATCAAAATTCATAAAATATAATTCTATGAATATTTGAAATAATTACCACATAAAAATGAAATTGAAAGGAAAAGAGATGTTGAGATTTCCCTTACCTTGGGGAGTGACTCCTAGAACTCAAAAATCGGGACCATGGGGGCCCCAGGACACCTTGGGAGGACTAATTGGGAGGTAATACTATTATAAAATTGATAAAACTAAATTTTTAATGAAACATAATGGAGAAAATGGTAGGTATTTATAGAAAAAAGTGAATCGTTTTTTTTTATTTTCTGTGGACACCTCAATAGTGGTATTTTCAAAACCATGGGCATTTTGATGGTATTTTCCCATGTTATTGGCCACATAGAAAACCTAATAACATAAAAAAAATTAGAAAGATGGGGGATGAGTCCCCAATTATTATATAAAAAACACAAGCAGGAGAGTCATCAAGTACAGCCATATTCAAAAGAAAATCAAAACCAAAATTCTCAAGTGTGGCCAATCTTCTTTCTGATTTTATCAGTGATTAACCATTCTTTGTCTTGCAACTCATTACAGAGTTTGAAATTAATGCACCCACATCCTCTCCCTCTACTGTATCGGGCTTCTAATTCTTTTCATTGATGAAGTAAATAGTCCAGATCTTCATCTGAACTGTCCTCCTATGCCACCTCTTTTTTCTTCTCTTATTCAATTCTTTTAGCATTTTTATTTTGGTTGCGCGTTCTAGCCTGTTGCCATGAGCCACCTTCCATGTCTTCAAGATTATCAGCTTGATCAGTGTTATTAACCACTACCAGATGCTCCATTTCTTGTTGATTTTTTGGTGTTACAACATGTACACTTAAGATTGGAGTGTGAGAAATTGTCTCACCCAAAGGAGTACTCACCTGCTGTCCAGTAGCAGTATTGATAGTGGATTCTATCTCAGCCAAAACAGTCACACCATGAGTAGAAAAAGCAGCCTCCACACTGGCCACCTGATTTGATTCAGAAGATTCATGAGTAGCATTCACATTGAGCATATCCAAAGTTGTAGGAATATCATTCACATTGAGCATAGCCAAATCAGAATTTGTTGAAACATTAAAAGGGGTAGTGTACTACTCTGATTGTCCATAGTGTTCATTCACAAAATGCCCTGGATTGGTAGTTGTGTCAGCTTTAAACCCATGGACACCTGTGATAGCCTGAGAATAAGAAACAAGCTCAGACAGAATATGGGTCTCCTGAAATTTCTAAGCAATATCATGCAAATTATCCTCCCCATTATCAAATCCAGCCTGGACAGACACAGTAGGCAGCAGAACTGAGGGGTCATATCCCTCTTCAGCCATGTCAGTCCAGTTTTTTCTTCCCCTGCCAAGAAACTCAGAGCCTTGTCCGAGCAAAGGTACCTCAGGTTCCTTACCATGCTTAGCAAGGTGATTCTGTTTGACAGAATCAGCTTTCCCAGCTTTCTCCATCCCTACTCTAGGGCATGATTTAAGATCATGTCCATGATGAGAGCAGTGTTTACATAAAATGGACCTTCTACAGTTAGATGTGTCATGTCCTATGACCCTACAATCATATCAGAATCTTTGGAGACCTTAAAATTCAATTTTCAATTCTAATTCTTCTTCATCAGTGGCCAAATACACCTTATCAACCAAAGTATAATAGAGGTCTATCTCAACTAGGCACCTAGCATAATGACCATACCTAGAAATTTCAGTTTTTTTTTTCACTTTAATTTTAATTCCAATCGCTAATGAAATATCATAAAGTATTCGTGTATGCCATAAAATCTAGCTTAACCAAAAGATTTTAATCCAGATTTGAGAATATGAGTTACCGATTTCAGTTGGGTTGAATCTTCTATCCCACTCTCAGATGTGAATAGAACTTGGTTTGAGTGACAGTGATCCAAAACCCCAGGCATGAATTTTAATTTCTTCCGAGGGGAAGATTAGATGGAAATACCCTTTACCCAGAGAGACACATTTCCAGGAGTCTAATCCACAGATACCTGATAGCCATTGTGTGAGATAATCCATTCTCCAAGGTTTTGCTCCTTTGGGCAGAACGAGACATGCAATAATGGAGTGTTCTCCCAGCTCTAATCTTTCCGAAATCGCATCTGGATCTGCTCCCACATGATCAATAGAACCTCGCCTACGTATGCCTGCACACAAACCCTTAAACTGGGAAAAAGAACGACTGTAATTGCTAACCTCGATGGATTCCTTCTTGTGACTTTCACATCCCCGAATCTCTGATCTCACTATTTCACTTGCAGTGTGCTTGTGGGAGTCGAACCTCCCTGGCATCAAGAATCCCTCCACCATTATGATTTCATTAAACAAAAAAAATCTCAAAATTGTATTTTTTCTATTCAATGAAAAACATAATATTTTATAAAATTCTCATAATTTCACTATAACCTAATATTGACATTCTGAATTCAAAAATGGAATTCATTTTTTCATATAAATTCTCTAAATATGATTAAATTAACTTTTATCTATCTAAATACTTAATTATTAATAATAATAGCAAATAGAAAATACATAGTAACATGCATAATAAAATTTTCCACACTTGAAAAAAATAAAAATATATAATGATTTGTAATTAAAATGGATTGTTTTTATAAATCAATTTTGTTATAATAAAAATTATTAATAAAACCGTAGTTTAATAATTTATATATTTTTTAAATGTACAATTTTTATTAGTAAAATCAATTTATCAAATTCCATCACAATTTTTAAGAAAAACTAATCTTAAAATTGAAATGATGAAATAATAATTTTATTAAAAAAAGGTATTACATTTTAAGTATCTAGGGACATAACGCATAACCACTTATAACACCCTCATAAAAACTAAGGGTAAGATGTTCGATGGTGGTAGACTATTGGGGCGGATCGAATAACATCATTCAAGTGAAAATATCAAAAAACATGAACATCTATCATAGGTGATTTTTTTCATTCTTAACATGTTGAAACTCATCTTGGGTTTAGTCAACAATGAATCCCAATAACGGTACCTCCTCTCCCAATATCCAAAAAATGGGCTTCAAACAACTTGATTATACTAGATGAGGCCATAAAATATTCTTTATGCATTAATTAACCATTATCATTTCTATTTTTAAATGATAATCATAATGTTTAAAGTATAGTTTCCAATGGTCATATTGTCTAGTGGTCGTAATTGACCAATGGTCATATAATAGTCCAAACCCAAATGTATCATTTCAATTACATTTCCATAATTAATAAAGTGATATGCTTTTATTGGGTAAAAAATATTATTATAACACACATTTTCTAGAAACAATTACTATTCAAGAAATTTGGGTTGTTACATTCTTCCCCCCTTAAGAAATTTTATCCCCCAAAATTTCAACTCATTCTCTCCATTTTAAAATTGTGAGGGTACTTCTACCTCATTGATTTCTCTAGATCCAATGTCACTTCTTCATATTTTTTGTTCCTCCACAACACTTTAATGAGGTGGGAAGTATTATTACATATAACCTTGTTTCTATGGTCAAATATCTCCACTGGATGCTTCTCATAAGATAGGTGATATGCATATCGTACTACTAAGGTATTCAGCACATGCGAAGGGTCATGTATGTACTTAATCAAGAGATATACGTGGAAAACATCATGAACATGTGCTTTATTTTGAGTAAGTGAAATCTGATAACCAACTTCTCATATGTGGTCAAGGATTTCATAAGGTCCAATGTATCTAGGGATGATCATCCCTTTCTTCCCAAACCACATGAATCTCTTCAATGGTTAAATTAGATGGAAGACTTTTTCGCCAACCTCAAACTCCATGTCCCTTCAACGGTTGTCAACATAACTATTTTATTGACTATGAGAAGCCTTTATGTGTTGTTGGATGGAATGAAAATTTCTATCATCTCATGCACAAGATCAGGATCAAGAAGAATTCTCTCACCATCTTCATCCCAACAAGTTGGAGTTCTATATCACTTCCCATATAGAGCTTCATAAGGTGCCATTTGAATGCTTGAAAGGAAGTTGTTGTTGTAGAAGAACTCAACTAATGGGATATTTTTGTCCCATTGAAATTTAAATTCCATTTAGCATGTTCTCAGCATGTCCTCAAGTGCCTGAATAGTACTGTTTGATTAGAAATCATTTTGGGGATGATAGGTCGTACTAAAATTCAATTTAGCACTCATAGCATGTTGATGATTTCGCCAGAATTTTGATGTGAACATTGGATCATGATCATATACGATAGAAATTGGAACTCTATACAATATTACCACTTCTTTCACATATACCATGGTGAGTTGTTCAATAGTGAAATAATATTTACTAGAGATAAAATGGGACATCATGGTGAGATAGTCCACTATAATCCATATCACATTTTTTTCTGTTGAGTGTTTTCAGGAGACCAATGACATAGTCCATAGTGATATTGTCCCACTTCTATGCTGATATTGGTAGTGGTAGTAATACCCCTTTTTAAAGTTGTCACTCTCCCTTCACTTATTGACACACCAGGAACCTTGTAGTGTAGTCTGTAATCTTCTATTTCATGTTATCCCACTAATAATGATCATGAGGGTACCTATACATTATTGTAATTCTTGGATGTATAGATAAAGTAGAGCTATGGGATTTATCCATCAACTCCTTCTTTATTTCTCAAATAGAGGGAACACATAACCTTTTATAAAATTTCAGTACACCTTCTTGATCAATATTGAAATCAGGAAACTTCCCATTATTTATATCCTCTATCTTCATCTATAATAAATTATATTCCCATTGAGACTTCATGATATTCTCTAGTAATGGACGTTCAGAAATAATTTGGTATAGGGATCATGATGTCCTTTCCCTTATGATTCCCTTGTCTAGTTTTACTAGGTATTTGATCAAAGTATCTCTTTGAATCTGTATCATTGTCAGCAAAATAGTATCATTCTTACATAAAACAATAGTGAGATTGTTTTCTCTTTGGGGATGATAATGAATTGAACATTTGTAAACTTTATGAAGTTCAAACCATCTCCTCTGTCTCTTGTTCAATTCCTTTTGTGTGAAGATAATCTTCAAACTTTGATGGTTTGTGTATATATCACATTGCACCCCATTAAAGTACTGGCTCCATATCTTCTTAGAAACAAAAACCACATCTAGCTCGGGATCATGCATATAATAGTTCATCACATGAGGATTTAAATGTCATGATGCATAATCAATCACCATGTCATTTTTCATGAGGATGCACCCAAGTCCATTTAGTGATGCATCACTAAAATTAAAGAATCCTTCTCTGATAGAGGGTAGGGTCAACACAGGTGTAGTAACCAATATCTTCTTCATCTATTGGAATAATTCTTTATAATCCTTTGTCTAAATGAACTTGACCATGTCTAAATGAACTTGACCACATTTTGAGTAAACTTTTGTAATGGATTATAAGGTCATGAAATGTTTTTCACAAACCTCCTATAATATCCTGCTAACCCAAGGAAACTATAAATCTCAGATATTGTTGTAGGATGATGCCACACGTCTACAACCTTGTTCAAGGCAAGTTCAAATGAGATTACCTCATTAGTTACAATGTTCCCCATGAATTAAAATTATTGTAATCAAAATTCACATTTGATGATCTTTCCAAATAACCTCTCCTTCCACTGATTTCTCAATATAACCATTAGATGATCCTCATGTTCCTTTCTACTTTTAAAATATATTAGAATAGAATCAGTAAAATCTACCACAATGTTATTAAGGTAGTCCTTAAAGACTCTATTCATCAAATCCATAAAAATAGTAGGAACATTAGTCATGACAAAGGGCATAAAAACAAACTCATAATTCCCATATCTTGACCATATGGTGATCTATGGAATATATTCTTTATTTACCTTCAATTGATAATAACTAGACTGAAGATCAATATTAGAGAAGAATTTAGCCCCACAAAGATGGTCAAACAAATAAACAATTCTTGGAAGAGGGTACTTGTGCTTCATTGTGATCCCATGAAGTTCTCTATAATCAATGCATAAGCGCATTGATCCATACTACTTCTTCACAAAGAGAATAGGTTATCTCGAAGGAGAAACAATTTTTTAGATAAACTTCTTCCCTAAAAGATCATGGTGTTTTTTATTTAATTCATCCTACTCCATATTCTTCATTCTATACAGGGTTTTTGAAATCGTTTTGGATCCAGGCGTAAGTTCAATAGATAACCCTACCTCTCTTTATGGGGGGTCAAGGTAACTCTTCAAGAAATACATCAATGTATTCTATAATGATGGGTAAATTCTCTATTCATATAATTTAATTTCCTTCTTCATCTTCACTGATCAACTCCATAAAGAAGGCTACATGTTGTGATTCTAGAAAATGACTAGGTCGAGATATCTCCCCTTTGAAAAAAAACTATAAGTTTCTCATTCAAGACTACTGATATTTACTTGCTTCTGCATTTTATTTTTTCATTATTATTTAAGAGACTGCTCATCCATATTATAATTTTAAATTCTAGAAAGGGAATGACTACTATATTTTCAATGAGATTGTGCTAACCATAGTGAATATTATAGTATATATACACAGTTGATTCTTGAATAATATATCCAGGAGTCATGAAAAAAACTCCTACTTATTTTATTTCATGGATTGATTCTATATTATATGCAAACATGGATGAAATAAAGGAATGCATAGAACAAGAATCAAACAATTTACTTTCTAGCTATGAGATAACAATGACAGTACCTTCCACCACATAATTCATAACTTCAACATATGCTGTCGATTTAGAAAAAGGCCAACCTTTTCTCCTTGACCTATACTGAGGAAGATGGTGATTCCCCTCCAAAACCCTCAGATTTGTATAGTGATTAGGTAAGTACCCAAGCTATCAACAATTGAAGTATTCTAATTCAAGTAGGGTATGAACCATATTCCCTTTTTCATTAGTGTTGGAAAGTTTAGGCTTCACCTCACTATGACAGTTACCAGCAATATGGCCTTTTCTTGGATAATTGTAACACTTCCCACTCTTGATTAGGTAGTTCCTAGAATTCATTTTCCCGCATATATTGCATGAGGAATGTTTCACATGCTTTCCTCCTATTCCATGGTCAAAGATCCTCCCTATGTAAGGCTCCAAAGATCTATTTTTTCATTCAACTTGTGAGACAAGTGTGTCTCATAGAACTCCCGATCAACTTTCTAATCACTCCACGCGATCTCCTCACAGTTCTCATAGTCATATTTGGAATGATTCTTCCATAGATAATGACTAACTCCACTGAAGATTCTATAAACCTTCCCATTAAAATCTATGACAATGATATAGGTGTAGTAGGAATTACTTGTAAAGTTCTTCTAATAGATTTCCATAAAATCATTCTCCTTATATTTCAGATCTAGGAATACCTTATACATTTTTGATCTCATTGAATGGGGGAAATATTTTTTGAAAAAGGTTATCCTGAACTCTTCACACTCTATAGCTTCAATCTCCCCTATTGGCATCATATTTTGGATTAGCGACCACCACTACTCAACTTCTCTCTCTAAGAGGTTAATATCCAAGGTGACCTTCTCTTATTCTAATAAAAAAAGTACAAAAAAGATATATTTGATAGAGCTTATCCACTATTCAGTAATCAATGGTTCGGTAGATCCAATGAAATTAGTAGTCATTGAAGTATAATGGACTCAATGAAAAGTGGTTACCTTCATGGTGAATATAGTCTCTCAGATTGATTCAAGTAATTTCCCATAACTCGAGTCATTTGATTCATTATTTTCATGAATTTTTTCATTCTGGCGTCCATTAGAAAGCCATCAGTGCCTGGTCCATTGTTCTCACCATTTACATGGTTTGTCCTATTTTCTGCAATTCCAGAATGAATAAATCCTTCATGAGAAATGTGTTTCATTTAAAAATCATATACATCAAATGGATAATTTATGTCATATATCATCATGATTAATCATGAAATTCATTAAATACAATTACATTTTATATAAATCCTTCATAATGTTTAATAAAATGATTGTGAATAACCAAACATATCCCTTGGGAATGTCAAAACAGGAGTGCAGAAAGGCATGTTTTCATACACCATTTCCCATTTGAGTATAGATCAAACTAGTGTTTTCATTTTTTTACCCCTAGATATATCTATGATAGAGGTGCATCCACTTGTTTGTATCCAAACATGGATTTATTTGTTCAAAAACAACATACTTAATATTTCACAAAAATAACAGGAATTTTTCCTATATTTAAACTTTTCTACAGGGTTATACCTAAGGATTTAATATCCTAATTTCCAAAAATAACTAAACATTCCTTTGATAACAACTATAGAATCCCACTTATTTATTATATAACATTACATAACATTTTACAAATACAGGATCTTTTAAAGATTAGTGTCCTGTAAAAAAGTTGCATAATACATGAAAACATAAAACAGCATTCTATTTCTCTTGAAAGTCTTCTTCATGGTTCATCCTAAGTAAATTTATTACATCTAATATCCTTGGTACATAAATTAATTGAAGGGGTGAGAAGAAGGCCATGTAATGGCAAATAAGGGAAAACAGTTTTCTTGTGATCTTTATGAATATCAATAAGAACATGAGGAAATAGAAATATGCATGAGAAATGTTAAAAGAGGCATAAAATAATAAAAAAACATTATTCATAATAATGAAATGTGGCTACAACATTTAATTGAGTCATTCATAAGCATATTACCTTGGTTTAGCACCAAGGTGTCATAAAAATTACCATGGTAATTTACCAAGGTATCATAAAACATGTCATCTATAGAGATTAAATTATATACCCAATGCATGGGATAACTATCAGGGAACAACCTTAATATGTCTAAATTAATGTGAGAAAAAGATATCATAATAAAACATCTAAAAAATAACCTATGGTTAATAAAATAAATAGGTTTCACTTTAAAATCTTTATGTTTTAGAATATGCTTAAAAACAAGATGCTTTTATCATTTTAAACCCATGGAAAAGGAAGACGGGTTTCATGTATGTTGATACCAGAATTAAAATATATCATTTTTTACATCTATTTGAATACCCTTAGAGAAGGCAGTGTCTTGTGCATTCAAAAATGAGAATAAAATAATTTCCTGATAAAAAGAGAGAAATTTTGAGAGGAAAATCTGACAGCATAACAATTATGAACCATGATTTAAGAAAACATAAAAAAGAGAGTGGAAAAGGGTCAAAAATTCGTAAAATTATCTTAATATAGTAATGGAATAGAATAAAATGGATAGAAAAACAAGATATGAAAATTTGAAAGACTTATAACATAAAAAAGAAATTGCAAGGAAAAGAGACGTTGAGATTTCCCTTACCGTGAAGGTTGACTCTTAAAACATGATGATCGGGACCTTGGGTGCCTGAGGACACATTTTAATTACACCTTTTGATGTAATACTATTAGATATTAGAGTACATTGAATTAGTAATGTAATATAATAGAGGAATGGGTGTGTATTTATAGCCAAAGTGAATGAGTTTTTTAATAATTTACAAGGACACCTAAGTAGTGGTATGTGAAAAACCAAGGGCTTTCCCATTTTATCAGACACATGGGACACCTCATATAATATTTTAATACAAAATAGTATACTAGCATATTAAATTTCATATTATATCATTATTATATCATTAAACATAGTGAAAACTGAAAACTATATGTTTACTATTCACAAAAAAAATATTTTATAAACTTCCCATAAATTCACCGTAACCTAATATTGTCTTTCTGAATACCATAATGACATTTATTTTATCATAAAAATTCCCCATATATGATAAAAATATGTTTTATCTATAAAAATACTTAATTATTAATAATATTATCGGACAAAAAATTTATAGTCACATGCATATTACACTTTTCAGTAAATGAAAAAAATAAAATTATTTTTTAATTTGTAATTAAAAATGAGTGTTTTTATAAAAATATTTCATTATAATAAAAATTATTAATAAAACCTTAGTTTAATTATATATATATATTTCTGAAAATTACAATTTTTACTCAAAAAATAAATTTAAAAAATATCATCTTAATTATTAAGAAAAATTATTCCTAAAATGGGAATTATAACATAAAAATATTATTAAAAGACAGTGATTACATTTTATGTTAATATGGATTGAAACATAACCCCTTATAACACCCTCATATGGCCTATGTTTAAGGTATGTGTTGGTGATAGACTCTTATGGTGTCTTAGATAACAATTCTCGAGTGGTAATCTCCACTAACATGAACTTCTCTCGTAGGCAATTTCATTCAAGCTTAACATGTTGAAGATTGTCTTGGGATTGGAAAAGATTAAAGCCCAATGATTCTACCTCCTTCCAAGCTCAGAAAAATGGGCCTTGTATTCCCCAACTCTACTAGATGATGCCATTGAAACTACTTTATGCATTAATTAACCATTATAATTTCTATTCATAAATGATAATCATAACATTAAGAGTATAGTTTCGAATGGTCATATTGACAAACAATCATAATTCAAAAATGGTCATAATTGACCAATGGTCGTAATTGACTAGTGTTCATATAACAGTCAAATCACAAAGGTCTCATTTCAATTATACTCACATCAATAATAATAGGATATAGTTTTTTTGGTACAATATAATATTTTAACACACATTTTCAGGAAACAATTACAATTCAAAAAGATTGGTTCGTTACAAATCACATAGAATGAATGCAATATTCTTTACACTGAGCTATAGAGGAATCTATATATGATTGCATTTAGAAAAAAATAGATTCGATTAATGACTCAGTAGAGTGTTTCCCACCACCCCTAAAATAGTGGGAGGTGGTTATTACTGAAAATTGTTAGTCAACATTCTCATACTCAACCTAGCTCAAAAAACTATGTTCATATTTTTCATTATACAAATGATGTCAACTCGAAACTGGGCATCACTGCTTAGATCAGGAATAAGGAGAGGTTCCACAGGTGGAACTATAGGCGGTATCATTGGTGGCTCACAGTCCTCCACCTCAGGTGTGTGGTCATCAAAGTATTCATAGTGTTCGACTGGAGGATGTCAAGTGGACACCTCATAAGATAATATAACACCTGAATGTTTTTTAGATATATATTTGGGATTATTACACAATATTCCAATGAATGTATCACTACTCTTTGCATGCTGAAAAATCTAGGTCTTGGTAAGTCACGAAGAACATTTAAGGCTATAAGAACGTAAGAGACACACCCAATCTACCCACCACTGATGGTGGTTGTATGTATAGGTCTCAAATAAGAGAATAATATTACAATATTACATTAACAGGGATATTCATTTTTAAATATGTACTCATTTAAATATTTAAATCTCATTAAATGGTTGAACTAGATGGATAACCATTTCCAATTTACAAGGACCCATAATCCTTATAAATTGGGATCTAGTGTCCACTTAATCCTAACCATAACACATTCTAGCCAATTTGATCAACGGTACATGGATGTATAAGGTGTTTGATTGAACCTATATAAGAAAACAATTTAAGGTTAAGGCATGAACTAAAATTATAAATTTAATTTTCTTTTTCTTATAAGGAGTGTAATTACATTTCTATATAATAATAAAATAAATGATAATTTACAATAATAAAATGCATGATAAAACTGATGTGGCATGGAAAATTTGATATTATATTAGTCTTATTGTGCCTATAATGATTTATGTAATTCAAATCCCTCATTTCATTAAGCCATCTAATATAAATTTTATTGTAATATCAGCAATAGTAATAACATCACAAGAAGTTTGTTTTAATAAATAGTGATGTTTTATCAAGAATTAAAGGTTTAAACCAATGATAAAAATAACACAACCCAAGTAATTTGGGTTTACATATAGATTAGTTATCTACACTATGAAAATTTTCATTGACAAATATAATTCTATCCTAATATCCAATCTAATACCCAAACAAGAAAGAAAAATAATAAAAAAAACCTCTCATAAATCATTATAACAGCCAACCCTTGGAACTACTAAATCCATTCCTCAAGTTAGTGGGTCACATGGCCTCATGCATGCCTCCCCATACACCAGAGGCTTACGACTAGTAGCGAACATACAAGATAGTATAGTGGGGTGACTATAACCACACTTCAGAGTTTTAACGTAGAAACAAAAAATAAATGAATACATCGAGAACATAATAGAAACAAATACTAAGCTGATTGGAATGGTAACCCATCATAGCAGAAGTACATACAATAGATTCAATAAAAAATTTCATAATAATATATAATAGAGAAAATGAATAATAAAAAAAAAAGACAATAGTTAGAGTCATATACAATGTATCCATGGCATGCAGCTATACAGAAAGGGGAACATGGGATAGGAATATACAACATGAAATACAAAATTACAAAAGGAAAAAATACTTCTCCCCTAGCATTTTGAGAATTTTTTTGGTCCACTCCTCCAATGATCCATCTATTAGTAAATCATGTCAAATTTATGTAGCAGGTAACATTCCCTAATCAATACATGCGGACAAGTAATATACTCATGTACCAATGATGACTCGAGTAGGGTGAGAGTTAAAATCCAACTAGGCCACCAACAACGGTGCCTAGAAGTAATCCAAGAAGTTTATAGAGCAATATTATTGTGCCAGTATAAATAAATAATTTAAAATTCTAAATAAAGTAATCACTAGTTGTCTCAAGTTCAAAAAGGACATATAGTGGCTCTACCTTTTTAGCATATGTTAGAATGACAGTTTATTCATTAACTACATATATATAGGGGGAATTTATATTTTATAGTTATATACTATATCTAGCTAAATGTGCTAAGTATGTTCAAATATATCTAGACATATAAATGGAATACTATGTGGTATCCAGACTAGGGTATAACTCAAGCATCTATAACCAGTCAAAATGGACCTATAAGATCATGATAAAGGGTACATTCCTTGAATATCATAATTTGTTATAGGCATCATTCTCATCACTCTAGATGGTGGGTGATTCATCTCATCAAAACCCAAAGTAAATAAAATATTGAATCATGCCCACTTTCCAAATAGTATAAATGGTGTGGGATGCCATGCTCAATAACCAATGTAAGGAAGATTGATTCTTTATGATCAACAAGTCCCTTAACCAACATTTCATAGCCAATATCAATGGAATAATAATAATTAATATAATAATATAATAGAAAGTGGTCTCACCACATAATCATTGTAAACACCAAGAACCAAAATATAAAAACACATGTCCTGATTCATACAATCCATTTAAATAATAAAACTTCATTTTTCATGGTCGTTCCACCCATTATTATTCAATTAAATTTAATTGATTTAATTCATTCAATCAAATAGAACCATCTTGATTAAAATCCATTCTATAGAACATTCCATTTCACATATAAAAGCATGGAAATTTAATTTTGTATGAGAAAATAACAAAAGAGATGCATTGGAGACAACATAGTGACACAAAATGGAAATTCCAATTACAATCCAGGATGAAAACATAGAAGGTGTTATAGGAATTTAATAAATAAATTAAATGGGTAATTTCAAGCTGGAATGACTAAGGGTGAATATTAATGAGGTTGTAATACTCTACACAATTAACAATTATCCACAATAGTATATTAACATGTAAAAAATTAATTAAAATCAAATAACCTAGTTATAGGAAATGCATGGAATATGAAGACAAGTGAAAAAACTGAATTTCTATGGAAACCCCATATTCATAGGGAAAACAACTTAAATGCCTACATTAAAGATATATATGACATATAATCCAATAACATCCTCATCTTTGATGTATTTTGGAAGAGTAACAATGAATGGTCCGAAACATTTAAAATAGGGGGAATCACCTCACCCCTAAATATTAGAAAGTATATGATGAGCAAATAAATAAAGAATCATGTGGATTCAATATCTTAATGAGATCTATCAAATTCTTCTCACATAAATCTCTTTAGTATCCTTATAAGGAAGATATGAAAATACCTAGGTTAGGAAGGAGGACATATCAATGTGGGAAGGTATCTTGGTCCACTAGTAGTGAGAAGGATAAAGTGGAAATAAGGTTTAAAGATTTATGTAGTGAAAAATTTGACTGTCACCCACAAAAAAGTGGGGCGCATGGTTTGGCCACACGGTTTGGTTGAACCCTACACAAACCATGCTCACTTCAATTTTTGAGGTAGGACCTTGCATGGATAAGTTGGATGGTTCACCAAACCATGAAAACCCCATTGAAATAGTCTCTAAAATAAATTTGGTCATCACAGACATGGGCCTCGGCTACGGTTTTAGAAAAACCATGCGTCCCCATGCTCCCCTCTTTCCAAAACCTGCATGGTTAAGGATACTTCATGGTTTGGGCTGTATGGTATTTCATAACTATGTGGCCCATTCTAATCTTAAAAAATTCAGGGTCCCAAGCTTCTAATAAGCATTGGAAAACCTCATGATTTCTATGTCTCAAATTGGTAACATAAAAAGGGTCACGTGAATTAATATGAACTAAAAAATGATCCTTACCTTTGAGAAATTTTAGGTCATTACAAGACGGATGATGTACCTACTGATAACCCCCTTATTATCACAATTACATTGATAATGATTTTGGTGTTGATGTTGGTTCCATAGAACCAACTTCCGTGTACATAATGATAACATGTATCCATTTTTTTGAAGATTAATAAAATGATTATATAATAATGATTGTTCTTATGGTTATCATAGTGTGTGATAATTTCCTATGAGTATTTGTCACATTGAAAGGTCAAAATAGTTCCATGTTGTGATGAGAACCAATATTTACCATTATATTATTTTTAAATATATGTTATATATCCAGATGAAATAATTTGAGGGACACATATTGATATAGGAAATCAGATTTTGATAATCATAATACATTGAGGAAACATCTCATTGTGTATAGTATTGGTAAATTCTATTGAATCATATTAGGAGAACATGATCTTCCCATAAGAAATAAATATATATATATATATATATATATATATATATATGTCAATGGATATTTGTATCTTTGAATATTTGTATTGATCCTTATATATTATTCTTATTATTAAGTAGTATTATAAGTCGTGTAGTTTTATTTGTTGATGAACCCCATGACTAAATATGATCATGATGAGGTAGGATATGTTGGGTTCATCAAAAGTAATATTTCATTAATGAATAACGCAAGAATGGATTTTCCCTTTGATTTAATAAATAACATTGATTTATGAGGTCTTTTTATTGCAATGATACATCCTCAATAAATCCATGGTCATGTTGTTTTATAGGCAAGCTTGATTTTTAGAAATTCAATGAAGGAGACATTGAGAACATAGGTTGATGAAACAACCATGTAACTTGCGTGATTAGAGATATTGTGATAATGGGATTATGTTACACTATAAGTGTAATTATGAGGTATTATGTCATTGTGGCATTAAATTATTTCACTAGAGGTACCTTTTCATGGTAGTAGATGCTAGTATTGGAATTTTAGATGATTTACCTAATTCTACTAAGACAGATTCCAAGAGGGTCATATAATATACTTATCTAGAAATAAAAAATATATTATTTTATATTATTTAACAAGGTAAATTAATTCTATTTATATAGTTTTTTATTAATTATTCTTGTTTTCTTGATCACATATATTCTATAACTAGTTATTCAGTAGAATATTTTGTGAAAAAAATATTTATTATCTATTTATTTTATATTTAGTGAATAGTGATATTTATTTACTGAATATATGGAAGTTATCAATGTTATGATAAATATTATGGACTAGTGTTTGAATTAGATTAATGTCCTAGTGAGAAATAATATATATTGAATATTATTTGATTAAATAATATTTAACTGAGTTTTTATGTTTATCACATGTCAAGAAATAATAATGTTGTGGTTACTATTATAGAAATTGGGTTCCATGGTGATTAAACAATTAATAAGTTGAACTTATGCAGTTATTTCTAACCGTAGTGGTATATAATCCCAATTATATTAATTTTCTAGAGTGCCAATTCATTTGTCTTGTGGAAAATTCCATCTAGAGAAAATCCTCTCATGATATAAATCCTTGACACTAGTATCCTTGAGAAAGTTCTTCACTATATTACACTACCATAGATACATGATTCGAATAAAAAAGGACCGATTTATTTTTAATTGTTGGAAAATATATTACATACATGAACCTTACATTACAATTAAAAATCTAAACAACATCATAGAGAATATATTGAGAACACCATGATTCTCTAGGATTAAACATGAATATCCATGACAATGTACATCTTCACATCCTAGAGAATAATGAAGCATAAGAAAGGGGTGAGCTCAAATGCCCAGTATCAGTATGTAATACAGTATAGGCTATAATAAAAAAACATAAACAAAATTCAATGGGAATAACTAAAAACACATTCCATTAAAACATAATCTTGAACCGAATATGTCATGAATAAAAGATGATCAAATAATTCCATATAAATAATCACATGAGAATGATTCGTAATCATGGATGTTCTACCAGTCACTTAATCACATGGTATATCAATAACTAATCTCATAATATGGGAATGAAAAATGTGATACATTATAAACATATCCTCAAGGCTTCAACCAAGACACCATATATACACAGGTAAGGCCAAAGCCAATCCCCTAACTAGTTAGTCTCACAAGACCTACTGATACATTGAGGGTCTATAACAGTCTCCTTCTATTGGATACTAAGCCCAATGCATTCTTAATATGAAAAGGGTGAATCAAAAACAATATAAACATTCGTATTGAAAAACTATCATACAAAATGTGAATTATTTAACCATAAACCATGAATATTATCAAAATAGCACATCTGTAGTCAAACATGTCATAAACCCTTCAATAAAATATGGTTGATGGAATCAGAAGTGGTCAACCTCAATCAACCATAAAATCTATCAATGGGTGTTGATATAGATGAAAATACTCTAATAAAATCATTAAACATTCCATGAGAAAAATACCAATTTTAAAATTGAAATAATTTAAAAGGAAACACAATTTTAAAAGAAAAAGTTTTTATTGAATAAAATCACATAAAATTATAAGGGAATTATCAAGAAATTATGGGTTTATAATTATGAAATATTTACACATGCTGTATAATTTAAAAAACATCCCATCAATATTTTTTTTGAAAAAGTCATAAAGTACCTCCTTTGAAAAAAAATATATTCATTTCAAACTGCTTTATAATAAGTTTAACATGAATAAAAAGACTTTAAATTTTTTTGGTAAAATAGAATAAATATTATAGAAATAGTTTTTATGTAACATTTACATTGATGATAAATACTCTCCAATAGACAATTAAGTATAAACAATCACAAATAATTATGAGATTGTGAAATTAACCATTACATTAGGTATGATTCCCACTATACATATCTGAAACTCTTGTAAAGTGGTTTTAAACATATTATTAACTTATTCAAGAATCATAATGATATTTATGATATTATATATGATTAATTATTTACTTTATATTACCCATTTTTAACAATTCCATGTTAAAGCAATGTATTGGGTAATAACCTCTTTGTTTATCATACATGTTTGGACATTCAATTCATGATCCTATTACATAGATAATTATTTCATCATCTCTAGAATGAAAAACATGATTAAATTATCATATATTTATATTCAGTATATATGTATTTATAATAATCCATAATATTTTGATATAGGAAATTAAATGCATTGTTTATGGTGACAGTACACTGAACGTATGCATGAATGCTAATTTCATTTCATTTTAATAATATAAGTATGAAATGTAAATGATATATATGTATATAATAATTTAAAAATCATATTTTTTTCATATATTTCATTTATTTTTGTTATATTCATCCTTATTACTTTCAATGTATAGCATGAACGAATCAGATCACTTTGAGGAGGCAGTAGTCCACACATCCACAAATGATGTTATCATATCCCCATAATATAGAACTCATGGATGTATACATTATATAATAATTACATAAGTATAATGATATTATAATTACTATATATATCATAAAAATAGATTTTCTAGCGTAATGCCCAACCATGAGAGGTGGTAAAGGAAAAAACGAACAATCATCATTGCGCGAGGCGGTAATTCACTATACAGATGAATGGTATGTTTGATACCCATTATATGGAATTTTGTGTAAGTTTATGTTTAAACCTCAATATAAAAACATATTAGAATAATAAGGATACTACGGTTTTTATTTTAAAATTAAATTAAAGTAATTTAGGTGTGTTCAAAGAAGAAATAAGACAAAAACATTCATTGATGAATGTTACATCATCATTGGGTATCTCCTTTTGATTTTAACAAAAGGAATTATCACAACCCAGAATTGATAATATTTTTAATTTTATTCTTTTTTTGATTTGGTATCCATGGTTGATGTTTGGGTTTAGTCTCAGTTTGAGACATTTAACTAATGATGATTGTGGGGGAGTTTTTGTTGAATTTTTCAATGTTTTTGGGGTCGGTAGTATGGGCTGCACATGCATCACATGGTTAGGTAAACCATGGACCCTCCTCTAAGAAACTGTATGGAATGTGTTCATTTTAGAAAGAGGCATTTGACATGGTTGGTGCACGATTGCGAAACTATGAGGCCAGCCCTTGTTAGGTGTGCCTTTAGACAGTGAGGGGTCCACAGTTGGCATACAGTTTGAAAAATCATGCATCCAAACAGTGCGACTTGTCCAGGTAATTTAAAATTGAAATTCATGTTTTGTCCCTATTTTGTTTTAACCCTATTTATTATTTCCTCCCTATTTCTCATTTTTGGTTCATTAAGGGATCCCCCCACCCTCTACTGTTGTTTATCCTCCCTCAATGGTTCTTATTGATCACAACTAAGGTGATTTTTGTTGATTCATGGCCATTTTTTTCTTCTACCCTCCTCCCTCCATGGATTTCATGGGTTTTCATGGTGGGGGTTATCTCTCTGAGAAACCCGAATGGCTATGGATGATGTGTTATGAAATTTCATTGGTGTTAGGTTATAAGGGTTATCTCAAGGGCTTTTATATTCCTCCTCTCAATGATTGGTTAGGTCTACACTCTTTTGAGGTGGGTGTTTCAATTATTTTCCTTTCTGAATATTTAATGGATTCTTCAACTTTTCATGTTGTTTTTAAATAATTTATAAATGTGTTTTGATTACTTGTCGTATGTCGGCTTGATTTATTATGTTGGTTGAATTTCGTAAAAATGGGTTTTCAAGGGTTTCTTTTGTTATGCTAGTGAATATATGCCTGAAAGGTGTTTGATGAAATTCTTATATGTCATTTTAAAGTAATGTGGGTATTTTAAAGGTTTTGTAAGGCCTTGAAAATACTTTCAATGATTTGGGATGTGTGACATGGTATTCCTCAAATGTAAACTCAATATTACATATGTGTTTCTGTGTGTTCATATAGTGTTGTATTGTTGTGAACAATGACCTTTTGGAAGTTTCTTTCATAGAATTCTCGATTTTTTCTATGATGTTACCATTGGACGTGGTCAAATCCACATGTTCATAGGATGCACAGATGAATGGGTGCATAAATGAAAATTCTTATCAATAAATCCTCTTGATAAGAAACTCGGTTTTCAAAAGAAATTGGATGTTTCTTTTAAACTCTTGGTTTTTTACTAAATACCTCTTGGATTCAAATGATTAATTATTTTTAAATTGGTTTTTGAAGGATATCGACCATTTCACACTTGGGACGATGGTTTTTTTCTAAAAGGAGTGAAATCCCATTTGGAATCCTTATGTATGTTGTGTTCTTCAACATGTTTTTGAGGTGATGCTAGAAAGTAAAAGGGATTTAAAGATAAATGGGAATGTTTGGAATTATACCCATGAAATTTGTGGTTTATGATGACTTTAGTAATGTATTAGAAATGGTTTTTTAAATGTATTTGGATTTAAAGGTTTCAAGACCTGGTTGGAATCTTTGTAATTTTTTGGAAGATGTATTGGAGGTTGATGTTATGTGACTGCTCGGTTGGCCCATATGAATGGTTTGTTACAAGATGGGAACCCCTATGGAGGATTTTATAAGTTTTGGTTATCACATTGGTGGTGCTGATGTTTATGGTAGGCAAGTGTGGTGGCATCAGGTAAGGTGAGTCTTGCATTCGAGGGCCACCCCCTTTCACTAGGTATTATTATCGTGGGACTCATGAATGACTTTTAGAGGATAGAGTGATGGTTTCATGTTGACCATGATTAGATGGGTTGGTACCCATTGGTTTTCTAGAGGCCATGTGAGATTGTGCCACTATTTTATAGTTAGAATGACTAGTTGGTTATTGAATACAGAGCTAGACCATATGCTGACAGGTGAGTCTGAACTGAGTATATCCAGATTTCACTCTAGATATGATTAGGAAATTCCCATGTTTTGTTATATGTATGTGCTTATTTAAATTCTATTACACTTGATTCTATGTATAGTGCATTTTCTTTATTTTTAGTATCTTTTATATCTCTTATAATGGATTCGTGATCATCATTTGGTTTGGAATATAATATGTAGTTTTTAAAGTGGAATGTAGCATGTGTTTGTTTTAAAAAAGAAGAAGATCTAGTGGTTTATTTAATGTGATAAAAATCTTATTTATATATCTATAATTCAAACTAGTGTGTATGTACTACTTTAGGAAAGAAGATTTATAGATTCTGTGTTAGGCTCCTACTATATTTTTTATCTCACAACCAAATTATACTGTTTAGAGTCGGTAGACCCATGCTATTTTGTAGGTTCAGGTCATTGGTCCATGCTATCTATTTTGGTTCCATTTGTTCTTGCAGTTAGTGGTGATTAAGATGAAACATGGAGAATGTGTGGGTAGCAGTTTTTTGTTTTTTTGTTGTATCCAGTTTTGTTTAGTTGTATTTTATTTGGATCAAATTGTTCTTTTATTTGGATTAAGTTATTATTGTCTTTTGCTGCATGTTCTGTTTATATATTGATCCTTCTTATTGGGAAGACATCATCCAAATGTGATTATATTGATGCCCAGTTTTAGTTTCCCGACCATGTGGATCAGGAATGATCTTCAAGCCTTACCATGGATCGAGTCAGGTGTCATATTGGATTGAATCCCAAGTCATGTTCATGAAAAAATATTATCAGATCATGCCATTATTATTTGGGGTTTTAGGTAGAATGGGGAATAGGACTTTGGGACTCTATATGTTAGTATTCTAAGTGCATCTTGAACTCTTTCTCATTTGGATCCTCAAGTTTCCATGGGTAGTATGAGATTTGAGTATTTTTGTTTGTTTTGGATTGAGGAATGAAAATAGAGGTGAGCTGGTGTCATGTCATGATTCCACAAGGAGTAGTAACCAAATTGGAGTTTAAGTACATGGTCTAAGGTCCTCATAGTGTTAATTCTTACTTGGAGCTGGACCAAATACCATATCCCTGGGTAGGTCATGGACATTAGTTCCTCAATCTGATAGTTATGGTGGTTTGTAGTATGTCTGGGTTATGGTAGGTGTAATAATCATTCAAAATGAAAATGGTTATTGAAAATGAAAAATATTTGTCTCAAATGGTTGTTGATTGAATAGATAAATGGGTTTCAAATGAGGAAGTGATTTGGATTTAGAATTTGGTAAATGTTTGGGATTTTTGATGATGTGTTATATGTGACCCTTGGTACTCCCTATGAACATTCACATATTTGTAGATATGTGCAAAGAATTCATGTTGTAACATGTGCATGGATGATGTAATGGGAATTATATGGACACATATGTGATGGTTCATAGGATTCCATATGGGTTGTTTGAAATTAATGGATTGGATTGGTATTTTAGAAAATGGGTTTTGAATGGAAAATGATCTCTAGAATTATATTTTCTTGAAAAATGTATACTTTTTGGGTGGAAATACATTTTTGTTTTTGGGGAAATTTTTTTTGAAGGAGGTGTTTTTGAAATTTAAATGAAATGATGTCTTTAGAAAAGAATATTTTTATTGTTTTTGGATGTTTTATTTGTAAGCTTTTTGTTTTTTCTTAAGATGTTCTTATCAATTTTATTTGGTATTTATTGTCATTCTGGTTTTGTGTTCCTTATGACGTTCAGAGTATACTGCCTATATAGGTCCCCAATAATTCTATGGGTTCTTACCTTGTTTCTGGTTCTTATCATTTTTTATTGTCATTCATGGTGATCAAGGTCTGATAGAGGTAGTGGAATGGATTTAGGATGTTGGGAGAATCTTTAGATTGTTGGGAACTCTTGAATCCATTAGAGTGTGTTCTATTCTGGGTCTAGATTATGGTCTATCATTGGATGAATGGGATATTTTTTCCCCCTTCCATCAATTCATGTTGGGATGATGTGGGAGGTTTTTATGTTCATTTTTGTTCTGATGGTTTATACCGAAGTAGGTGAAGGCGAAGATGGTGGAAGAACTCGTTTGTGTTTCGAAAGGCTAGCAGACAGTGAAGGGATATATTGACCACTTCAAGGGGATGGTTTCTTTATCTTAAAATTTAGAATCACATGATCTAGTGAAGGCATATCAGTTTATTTTGGGTCTTCATCCAAAGATCAAGTAATGGGTTCTCTATTACAAGGATCTTCATTTTGAGACATTTGAGAATGAAGTGCACTTCACTAAGTTGGTTACCAGAGTGAAAGTAAGTGGTAATCTGGTGTCTCCTATTGCTCATAAAGGTTCCCCATCTGGTGATAAGTGTATATCCAAAGAACCTATTCTTTAGGAGTCTATTCCATTAGTACTGATTTCTAATACATTAGAGCACCCTCTTATATACTTATAGTATTTTTGATTTGGGAATTCGAAGCAGTCTTTTAGTAATCCTTTGAAAACATGCCATCATTGTAGCCATTTGGGCCATCTGGAGTGGTTTTGTAGGACGCCTCACCCAAAGAAGAATCCTTGATCAGAGGATGTCTATTCCATCTATGAGGAATTATACACATCAATGATCAGGGTGGCGGCCAGAAGCTCCTGAGAGAAACTAGAGCATAGTCAGGAAGTATTGAAGGGGTGCAGGAACCATGGCCTAACACTTGTATCCCATTTTTGGATGGAAACATTTGTAGTTGCATTTATATAGTTTTTCTATTTTTTTAATCTCATCATTCCATTATAAAAGTAGGGTGAACTTTTTCATTCATAGTCTAAGTGGTTTTTTATCTGATTTTGAATATTTAAATAGTTATCCTTTCCTGAATTGGTTCCATGTTTTACATCATGTTGGTTTGGAGATATTCAAGCTTAAAGAAAATCAATTTTTTTAGTTGTGTTCAATATTGTTGTTTGGTTAAATCTCATTTTGGGTTTCCACTTTTTGTTGGGAGTTTTTTGGTTCAGGTTGAGAGTTCCAAATTGTGGTGGGATGTATTTCAAGGTTAATGTGGAGGATTTTAGGTTACCTCATGTTTGTTTACCAGATTATACTTGTGGTGGAGTTTTTATTTAGTTTTTTGTTTGTTGGGGGTTTTATTATTAGAAATGTTAGTTGGGTTATTGTGTTGGGGAGAACCATCTTTTGTTCTCCCATTGTTTATCGGGTTTTGGTTTTATTTCGAAGAAGTCAAGTGTTTCTTGTGACATAAAAGTTCGGGACAATGATTATGGGTTTGTATGTTTAATTTCGGAGTTTCTTCCGAGTTTTATTCACCTTGTAGCTGGGTGACTATCTTGGGGTAGAAGGTGTTTGTGGTGGGGATTGTTGTCACACCAAGACCTTGAAAATCATTTTTTTTTATTCATTTTTATTATTTTGAATCCTTGGTTGAGGTTCGTCTTGGGTAATGGTATGAAACATTGTACATTAGAATATTTTTGGTGAGTTTCTGTTTAATTTTTTTAAATTTTTGGGTTTGGAATTATCGAGTTCATGGGTAGCGCATGGTTCTGTAAACTGTGCACCTTACTCCAGGAAATCATGCGAAATGTGTTCATTTTAGATAAATTAATCTGGAATGGTTGGCACACATTTTGGAAATTGTGAGGCCAGCCCATGCGAGGTTCCCCTTTGGATAGTGAGGGTGCACTGCTGGTGCACTATTTTGAAAATTGTGCAGCCAAACCATGTGAAATGTATGGGTTATTAAAAACATGAAATTCCAGTTGTGTCCCTCTTATGCATTATCCCCATTTTGGATTTCCTCACTCGTTATCATTTGTGGCACTTGAAGGGATCCCTCCAAGCCTCTCCATTTGGTTTTCCTCCCTCAATGGTGCTTCTCCTTCAGATCTAAGGTGAGTTTTGTGGATTCTTGTTCGATTTATCCCTCTTATCTCCCCCTTCATGGATTTATAGGGTTGTCTTGGGGGGTTCCCTCTTGGCCGAACACTAGTGGATAAGGCTTACATGTGGTCCTATTTCTTTGATGTTATGGTATTCTAGTTTTCTCACTATCTTGGATCTTCCTCATCACGATGATTGGTTGTGTCTTCACTTATTTGAGGTTTGCACTTCAATTTTTTTTGTTTATGGAATATTCCATTGATTCTTGAGCTTTGTTAGTTGATTTTCAATAATTTATAAACATGTTTCATATACTTTTGATATATTCTCGTGATTTATTTTGGTGGTTTCATGTTGGTTGAAATCGTATAAAATGGGTTTTTAGAGGTTCCATTTATTATACATATGAATATATGCCCACAAGGTGATTGATAAAATGCATATTTTTCTTTTAAATGAAATTTGGGTATGTTTAATTGTGTGTTTAGATTTGAAGATGTTTTAAGGGATTTGGTATGGATGATTTTGTTTTCCTTGAGTGTTAATCCAATATTACAAAAGTATTTGTGTGTGTTCATGTAGTGTTTTGGCATTATGCATAGTGACCTTTGAAAAGTATATTTTCGAATATTCTTTTGGTTTTCAATTAAGTTACCATTGGATGTGGGAACAATCATGTGTGAACGTGGTGCATGAATGGAAAAGTAGACATATGATAATGGTCTTGAATAAATCTGCATGATATGAAACTCAATTTTCAAAATCACTTGGATGTTTCTTTTAATCTCTTGGTGTTCAAATAAATACCTATTAGTTTCAAATGATAAAAATGTGATTTTAAACTGGTGCCTGAAGGATATGTCCCTTTTGGCTCATTGGAATATGGTTGTTTTCAAAATTGTTTGAAAGCCTATTAGGAATCTTTGTGTCTATTGTGTGTGTCTTCATGGTTTTGAGATGATGTTATAAATGAAATGGGATTGAAAGGTAAAAGATCATGTTTGGCATTGTTCCTATGAATGTGTTGTTTTATGTTGACTTTTGTAATGTCATGGAAATTGTTTTGTAAATGTATTTGTATTGAATGGTTTCATGTACAGGTTGGAATCATAGTAATATGATGGAATATTATTTGGAAGTTAATGTGATGAGATTTCACAGTTAGAACTTGTGAATGGTTTATTTAAATAAGGGAACCCATACGGAAGATTTCCTAAGAGTGGGTCATCGCATACTGTGTGTCATTGTTTAGTGTAGTCAAGAGTGGTGGTGGAAGTTAGGGTGAGTCCCGCATGTGAGGTCCTCCCCCTTTCACAAGGTAATATTAACATGGGACTCCTATGAATCTTTTAGATGGTCGATTGAAGGCTTCTTGTCAACCCTGATTAGACAGGTTGGTACCCCTTGGATGTCAAGAGGATATGTGAGATTATGCCACTAATTTGTAGTTAGAATGGACAGTTGGCTATTAAAGGTGGATCTGCACCATATTTGGACATGTGAGACCAATCAAATTACATCCAAGGATCACTCAAGAGATGTTTTGGAAATTCCCATGGTCTTTTATCTGAATGTGCTTGTTTACCTTCTATTGAACTATATTGTGTGTCAGGTACATTTCCTTTGGATTTAGCATGTTTTGGATCACCTATTTGGATTCATGATCAACATTTGGTTTGTAAAATGATATGTTATTTAGAAAATATAAAGTATAATTTGTTGGTTTTAAAAAGTAGAACCTTTGGTTGTTTATTTAAAATGGGAAAACATATTTCTATATCTGTATTTCAAACTAGTATTTATGGAATATTTTAAGAAAGGAAATTTATGGATTATGTGGTGGTTTCCTTCTAACTTGTTATGATCACACCAAACATGTACCATTCAGTATCATTAGACCCAAGATAATTCGTAGGATTAGGTCTCGGGATCATGTGCTCTCTTTTGCAACTGGTTTTACTTACGGTTGGTGGTGACCTAGAGGTCACATGGGGATCATGTTGGTAGCAGTTTGTTTTCATTATAGTGTAACAACCCAAACTGTTATAAATGAAATTTTCCATTTTAATTTTATTAAATGTATTATTTTGTAAAACACATGAACTTCTTATGTTATATGTTTTTGGATTTAATTGAATGTTATGAATGTTTATTATTTTCAATATATCCATTTAATAGTGATCAAAGGATTAGTATAAATATAGGGCTTTAACAAATCCAATTCACTCGTACAAATGAAGTGATGGCCTCGACCTATAGAATTCTTTCCTATGAAGTCCATTTATTAGAGAATATGAGAGACATAACATCTATGGGAGTTTCCATTGACCAAAACAAATACTAGATCCAATGTCTTAAGCATGATAGAAACCGTTTACGGGAGTAGTTCAAGCTCATCGATATCATGACCAAAACATTGTTTGATGAATGATTCCATGATAATCTCAACATTTCACAAAATTACTATTAGGAAATATGCTGGTGTAATAAAGGGATATGTATCAAGACCTTAGTAATTTGAATATATATAATTATTATATTTTCATTTTTATTTTAACTTTTAAATGATTTTGATTTTAATATTATTAAAAATAAATTTTTTTTGGTTTATAATCAAATTAAATTAAGGGATTTATTTTGATGAATTATGGATTTTAAAATAAATATTACTTTAATAAAAATATATTATTAAATATGGTTTATTAATTATAAATTTTTATAACATTTTTTGGAAAGTAAATGTACTTTTTATAAGGGTTCAAAAACTATTTTGTCAAAAACCCATCATTTTTCAATAAATGTGGAATATTATTTTAAAAGTGAAAATGCACATATTTATAAAATTAATTATATAAAATGAATATTATTTTATGGAATTAGAATGTCAAAATTATCCAATGCTGAATTATTTATAATTTTCTGAGACAATCAAATTTTTGGTAAAAATTAAATACCGTATAAATATATTGTGTGTTTTATGACAACTTAATTACCCCAAAATGAATTAGTAAATACAATAATGGGTTTTCTCATCCAAATTCATGTTTTCCCCATAAATAATGTGATTTTAAGAATAATTGTTTAATTTTATAATGACTTTATGATTCCATCAAAATATATATTATATTTTATGATTTTAAATCCGTTTCTTTGATAATGTGACTCACCCCCACATAAAAAAGGATAATATTTTAATATCTTTGGTCAATTAGATAATAAAATAATTAAAATTCTCTCTCTATGGAAAAAATCATTGGAATAACTATTGGATGGTTTTTTGTTTTTAATATTCTATTATATAGATTCCAAAATCTAATTTTGTGAAATATTTACCAATTCCCCTATCATTTCCTATATAAACCCACCCAAGATCCCCATTATCTTCACTAAAAATTCTTGGACCATATCCTTACTCCACCCTCCCCTCTCTAGATTCCTCCCATGGTTCCCCAAGATCTCATGAAGCCCCTTTTCAAGCATTTCAAGTCACACACTCATGTAAGGGTTCCTTCTTTTATGTTTCCCCCCATGAAACTTTATCATGTTATTCCCTTTTATTTTCAATTCCTAATGACGGGGTATAATTTTCCACCTCCCTCATAATTCCTTTATTATGTCTAAATGATGATATATTCTTTATTTCTCATTAATTCCACTCATCTATACCTGCTACCATGCCGAAATTTCGTAAGAGTTATCCCCTTTCTCTTATTTCATCATATTTCTTTATTATATTATGCCTTATATTTCTAATTCCTTATATAGGTACATGTATTTCCATGTCCTTATTACTTTTCATTTCATTTCTAAATGATGAGATACCTCATTAACCCCCATCAACCATTATTTTAAATTTTTACGTCACGCCATTAGGCTGCTGAAATTGCATCGCGATTTTCCATTCCAAAAAAATTGTTTCATGAATACCTTACCCATTTCCTATCAAGGGTTCTAACATATACACACATATAACATTATACTGAGGACTTAAATTTATGTATTTTACACTCCTTGATCATAGAATATATTTTTATTATGAATGAATCCATGTTTTATGATCTATGTGGTACACTTAAGCCTAAGAATGTAATGAATGTGACAACTGCACCCAAAATTATATAGAACTCCAATGCATTTTGTAAATTTTTTTATCATGATAAATAAAGATAGGAAATGTGTTTAATTGATTCCTTTATGGGACTTTTCCTACCATGAAGTCTTGATAGTTTTTCCTTGACCTATAATGCATTGTTTTATGTTGTTGCCTCATTTCCATGAAATGATTATCATGCTATATCATTCCTTATTATTCATATTCCATTATTCTGCATTCATATTCCATTCCTAACATGTGTTATTATCTTCAGGCTATTCCTTGATTACTCCCTTACTTGGATTTATAGCTCACCCATTTCTAATGAATATTTCTCCAGGATATCCTATGTAGATTTAAGCTTGATCTGGTAAAAGAAGTTTTCAATAATGATGTTTTATTTTATGATGAAAGTTTTAATGAAATGTATACAATTCCCAAAGACACTATACCTCTCTATCATCCAGGTTTTATTAAGTGTTATTATTGAAATAAAATCATGTATTAATGTAATAAAAAGAATAGGGTTGTCATAATTGGTATCAAATAAAATTTTAGTTATTTTTGAGATTAGGATTATAAAACTATATCACAAGCCATAGAGATCAGATTAAGTATAAGAAAACTTACCTATATTTTGGTAAGTATCAAGTAAGTGGTTTATCAAGAATATACACCTATGTATGAATACTAGAAGTGGATGTGGTTCTAGTCCAGATGTACCTAGGAGTGAAAATCAAACAAGGTGTTTTGGGCCTAACTCGGGGTAACCTGGTATACGACAATGGGCCTTACTACACACCTAGTTTGACTATCACAGGGGATATGCTTTGGTAAATTCATAAACATATTATGAAACATTATTAAGGTAAAAAAACCCATAAGAATATATGTTGGTAAATAGATTATGGATATCATATATTGAAGCCCAAAAATTAACAATTTATGTAAATAAAAGTAATTTATTAGTTATCTGTTAATGTCACTGGATTCCCTTTTATGTATTTACTTGTTTAAAAATATATACCTCTTATTTTCCTTTTATTCTATCCAACAGTTGAAAATAGGAGGAATTGTTCTAAAAACTGATGTGAAGAGAGACATAATGACTTCCCTAATGAGATGCCCAATCCGATGGGAGTGGGAATCAAAAAAATTGTCACAATAGACTCTCAAATTGAAGGTTTCGGGCGCAGCGGAAGCGCGTGGGTGGATATGCCCAATTGGCTTTTTGTCATTAGCAATGATCAATCCGAGATCAATACGACGATAAATGCCAGTCTTCATAGATCGAATCACAGAAAAAGACAGAGAAGAAGGTTTGTCTCGGAACCACAAACAAGGATCGTTACAGGTTGATTATAATTAATTTAATCAATTGAAAAGAAATACCTTTTGGGTGTTCTTTCTTCGTTGATGTTCTTGATCACATTCTGATGTGATTCGTCGTTGCATCATAGAAGCCAAGTGTATACTCCCTCTAGCGGTGAACCACACATGTACCTTGTATCTTTGGACGTCGCCAAAGGATTCTCCGGGTGCTAGCAAGGATAATCCTTTTCTTGCGTTGTCCGCCTTAGATCGTCTTGATCCGATGGAATAGGATCTCTCTCGGTCTTGAGAGTGTTCTTGGAGGAAGAGGTTCTTTCGGCCTTGAAATAATTCTCCAGAATTGTTGTGTCTCACACGGGGGTAGGAAAAGAGTTGGGGTTGTAAGGATATTTATAATAAAGTTTGAGGTTGTAGAGTTATGACAATAAATAAACGTGTTACGTGTTTTATTTATTTCATTGACTCTTATTTAAAACCCCCATGTTGAATAATTAATTCCTTGACATGCTCCCACACTGATTATAATAAATATCATTTAAAACAACATTATATCTTTAAAATCCCGACTGGAAAAACTACACAGCGTGTATTAATAAATACACGACGTGTACTTGTTTTTCATTGAAAACTACACGGCATGTACATTCAATGTACACAGCATTTATATCTTGTTTTCATTTATTCATTTCCTTTCCATAAAGAAAACTACATGGCGTGTAATTATTAATAAACGGCGTGTACTTGTTTTCCATGAAAAACTACACGACGTGTAATCTTTAATACACGGCGTGTATATCTTATTTTTCATTTCCTTCTTCCTCCATCATTAAAATGATTTAGGCTTCCTTGAATAATTATTAAACCGCGTACGGGAATAATATTTATTCTACTTGAGATATTTGAATACACTTAGTGTGTGACCCTCTATGACTCTATCTCGTTGGCATTAGGCGAGCTTGCCTAAAGTCTAAGATTACTGTCTAGCAACGGGTCAAGGCGCCCAAGAGAAAGAAGTTGATGCCTCATTGACGTATCACCTCATACGAACGCTTACTGTGTAATTTAATCCCTTTGTCTCGATATCTCATCAAGCAGGTTTCATGGCAGTGTCATAAACCTATATGCTTGATCCATCGTTCTTTGACTACCTGAAATAAACTCGTCATTCACACCATGTCCATGGAATTTAATGAGACAGTTCTATTTCAATAAAAGGGCCTAGATATTAACTTCCATAAATGGAAGGGACAAATCCTTCCTCGACCTATCCATTAACAACATGTCACTCGTGATGCACCCAACATACCCTACTTCCCACCAACTGTCTGCATGACGGTTTTTGTCAGTAAATCTAAGTGCGTGAGTCATGACATGAGTTAATGATAATCTTCTAGTCTAAGGACCATTACAAACGCTCATAGATAGCAATGTCTGATGACACCAAGACATGCGGAATTGCTACTGGCGGGTCTGTTCTCATAATCTCCCATATTGGAGATTACCTAGTACGAACTCCATGAGAGAGAGTCTCATCTTCTTACAAGTACTCACACATGACGGTCTGTATATTATGTGTCCTATCATAGTATGTCATCCAACCGTAGAACTTTATTTAAGAATATTGTTATAGCATTTCAAGTTTCTCATCATATCGGGGATCTTCCATGACCTTATCTGTGCAACAAATATTCCAAGACATTATTATATCATATTCATGTAGAAAAATGAACAATATATAATAAGTGAACATTCATGTAATCAAAGTACAAAACAGTTGGTTCTCAGGACACCAACCCATACAAACTCCCACTTGGACTAGAGCCAACTGCCTACGACTTTTAGTCTGCTAGACCTCACATGATGATTATGTTTCTGCTGAGTCAAGGATTTAGTCAAGGGGTCCGCCACGTTATCTTCCATGGAAATACTGCTCACTGTAACTTCACCTCTCTGAGAAAAATCCCTCAAGAGATGATACTTCCGAAGTATGTGCTTTGTCCGCTGATGTGAACTTGGCTCTTTTGCAAGTGCCCCTGCTGCAGTATTATCACAATAGAGTGTGACAGGATCTTTACTGCTTGGTACTACATCCAACTCTTGGACGAAGCTTCGCCTCCATACTGCTTCTTTAGCTGCCTTAGAAGCTGCGATATACTCGGACTCTGCTGTAGAATCTGCCACCACACTTTTCTTTGAGCTCTTCCAGCTCACTGCACCTCCATTCGAACTGAAGATGTATCCAGTCTGCGACTTCATGTCATCTTGATCAGTCTGGAAACTAGCATCTACATGTCCTCTGATGACTAGTTCCTCATCTCCTCCATAAACCAAGAACATATCCTTAGTACACCTTAGATACTTGAGGATAGTCTTCACTACCATCCAATGGTGGTCTCCTAGATCATCTTGATATCTACCTACCGCACTTAATGTGTAAGCAACATCTAGCCTCATACATAGCATAGCATACATGACTGACCCAATCGCAGATGTGTAAGGGATCCTTTCCATTCTCTTTATTTCCTCATGTCTCTGAGGACATATTTTCTTGGAAAGATGAATGCCATGTGACACTATCAACAATACCCTCTTGGATTGTTCCATACTGAATCTCTTCAGTATATTGTCAATGTATATACTTTGACTCAAGCCCAGCATTATCTTGGATCTGTCACGATGGATCTTGATCCCAAGAATATATGCTATCTCGCCCAAGTCTTTCATGGAGAATCATTTATGAAACCATGCCTTAACTGACTATAAGGCAGGTACTTCATTTCCAATAAGCAATATGTCATCAACATATACTATTAGGAAAATGACTGCACTCCCACTAAACCTCTTGTAGACACAAGGCTCACATTCGTTCTTAACAAAGCCAAATTCCGTTACATCTTCATCGAAGCGAATGTTCCATGACCTTGATGCTTGCTTTAATCCATAAATGAATTTCTGCAACTTTCATACCTTTTTGGCATCGTTTGGAGTCACAAACCCTTCAGGTTGTGTCATGTAGACATCTTCCTAGAGGTTCCCGTTAAGGAAATCTATTTTGACATCCATTTTTCAAATATCATAGTCATGGTAAGCGGAAATGGACAATAGGATTCTGATGTATTTAAGCATTGCAACCAGTGAAAATGTTTCATCATAGTCAATTCCTTGACATTGTCTAAAACCTTTTGCAACCAGTCGTGCCTTATAGGTGCTGAATTTCCCCTCCATGTCCAGTTTCTTCTCGAATACCCATTTATTACAAATAGGCTTTACATCAACTGGAGGATCTACCAAAATCCAGACTTGGTTTTGGTACATGGAATCCATTTCAGAATTCATGGCTTCTTTCCACTTGGCAATGTTTGTGCCTTTAAATGCTTCCTTGTAGGTAAGAGGATCATTATTGTCAACCAATAATGAGTCACTATCCCCGGTGACAAGAAAACCATATCTTTCTGGTTCTCTTACCTCTCTCATGCTCCTACACAGTTCTTGTGTCTCTGGAACAGATTTTTCTTCCACGGGGCTTTGTGGAATCTGTTCTTGTACCAACTCCTATGTATCTTGAGCTTTGACTTCATTGAAGTCTATCTCACTCCCACTATCTATTTTGGAGATGTTCTCCCTCTCAAGGAATATGGCATTTCTTGCCACTATAACCTTTTTGTATGAGGGGTTGTATAGGTAATATCCCCTTGTTTCTTTGGGATATCCTATAAAGATACACTTTGTGCCTCGGGGTGAAAGTTTGTTACCTGAAGAGGCCTTAACAAATGCTTCTCTACCCCACACATGTAAATTCGATAACATGGCTTTGCGTCCACTCCATAACTCGTATGGAATACCATTTATCTATTTATTTGGTACTTGGTTTAGTATGTGTGCTGCTGTTTGTAATGCTGTTGACGCTCCTTTTGTCACAGAATATAAAGATCGGAAAAGGGGAATATCTGAGCTCAAAGTGATTCAACCTTTGAAGAAAATATCAAAAATCGACAAAGGCATGAATAAAGGATCAAAAGCAACTGCACCACGCAAGTTATATCACTGTCGCGCAAGTACACTTGCACGACGCCCTTGGTCGCGCAAGTGACTTGCGCGACCTAAGTGATAACCGCTCGGTAACCGCCCAGGGCCTTCTTTTGCCTATAAATAGACCCTGTGGGGCCCCCATTCTAGAGGATCTTTTTCCAGAAACTCGGATTGAACCTCCCGATGCCCAAGTCTCTTCTCAAAGCTTCCGGAACACTTCTAAGGTAATTTCTTACCTAGAACGGAAGATCTAAAGAGAAGGAGGAAGTCCTAAGTGTTGAAACTCATCAACACTTGCGCGCCTGAGTGGTCAGCCCTTAAGGGAAGTGACCACACTTGCACGCCGCCTTATTTCTTCAATAGAACTTGCGTGTCCCTTTTCTGGAAGAACCTCAAGAGGATTCTAAATGGATTAATAAAGCATCGCTCAAGTATTCTATGCTGGTTGAAAATCGCGCAAATACCCCACATGTCGCGCAGGTATACCTGCGCGACCAATACTTGTGCGCCCACGTAAGACTTGCGCGCCTTTCAAGACTTGCGCGCCCCTACCTTTTTGGGTGCCCATCTTTCCCATTTTACCCCTCTTAAGCCATTACACCTTTTCTTTTCAAGATTCAGTCTTCAAGACACTCTTCAAATACATTTATGGCATGATTTCTTGATTTGACTTCCTTATTTGAAAGGAATTTTGTGGAATATCTCTCAAAACATAGTGATTTATACATCTTTATGTCACCAAAGATTGAGAGTTCATTCATTCAACCTCATCCTTTAAGATGAGAGAATCCTTAACCTGGGTCTCCTTTTTTAGGAATAATCCCCAGTTATAAGTCCTTTAATCTGGGCATCTTCCTCAGGAGTAAGCCCCAAATTCTTAAAGTTCCCAAATATGGGCATCCTCCTCAGGAGTAAGCCCCAAACCTTAATTACTTAACTTGGGCATCCTCCTCAGGAGTAAGCCCCAATCATAATCCTTTAATATGGGCATCCTTCTTAGGAGTAAGCCCCAAGTCCTCTAATTTTGGGCATCCTTCTTAGGAGTAATCCCCAATCTCAAATATGGGCATCCTTCTTAGGAGTAAGCCCCGAGTCCCTTAATATGGGCATCCTCCTCAGGAGTAAGCCCCAAACCTTAATCCCTAACCTGGGTCTCCTTTTCAGTAATAAGACCCAGTCATAATCTTGGGTTTCCTTTTCAGGAGTAAGCCCCAAGTCCCCTAATTTCTCTTTAACCAGTCCTAATTTACGTTTGATCTGGGATTCCTTCTCAGGAGTAAAACCCAGTTATCAATCCTCTCATAATTTGGGTTTCCTCTTCAGGAATAAGTCCCAAGTTAGAGTATTCAAATCTCCATGAAGCACATATACCTTTATGGACCCTATTCCTGGATTTTCTCCCTAAAGTAAATCCTCTGGGCAGTCATACATACATAAGCCCCAAACCATTTCTTATGATTGCATCTTTCATGGCACAATTGTCTAAATTTTACTAATACCTCTTGTTTCTCACACCGAGCATGACTCACGTGAGCTTAGAGTGTAAAAGTAATTGTGACATCTTGCTTTGAGCCATCAATCATAAACATCATACCCTTATTCGAACTACGTGGGTTATGATTCCTTTTTCAAAACAAAGGATACGTAGGTAGCACATCTATGGGTTCGATCCCAACTCTAAAGTAATTCATTGTTTTTCTGAATAACGATAAACTTCAAGTGCACCACTGAGTGGCTTTAAAACCAGCCTGGTCATCATAATGACCAAGAGACTTTTATATAAATTTTTTGAAGGATACCATTGACCAAGAATCTCTAAATAGATACAGATGATTCTTTATTGATGAAGAACCTCGAATACATATAAAAGATTCTCTAAATTTCTTACATATTTAATCATTGATTGTTAAACTAAAGGAAAAGCTCATTTTATACTTGGTAATGTAATAAGGATTCACGAACATAACTTAAATCTATAAAGAGAGTCCCGGAATAGACAATAATTCCCCTCAAAAAGGTGTGATGAGTCCGACCTCCCATCCTCTCGACCAATGAAAATTCCTAAGCCTCATCAGTCCACAAGCTAATGAGTGCCTACCTTTGGAAAGTAGTTCCAAACGGATGTGGAATCATTGGATGTTTCCGGTTCTATGAACAAACCCGCTAGAAACCGATCGGAACGTTTGAATCTCCCGTCCAGGAGGTCATCCTAGAATTCCGTGCGAAACAAAAATGGTGAACCTGACGTGAATCCTTAACCAAGTTAAAATGATGTTTTACCTATTTGTTAAGCCCCTATTTAAAACTCAATAAGAGGTCTAACAAAAACAATCATTGACATATGTGCTCATCCCAAGGATGAAGTAGCTGAGTTTTATCTTGATTATGTCTGTTATATCAAAACAGGCACTCTTTTCCAAGATTTTCTGTATTTCCATAATGGCTGCTCTCAAATTTGCATCTGTGAATACTGCTGCTGCAAATACCACTGCTGCTATTCCTACTGGATCTTCATCTCTGAGGATGACATCACCTACTCAGTGTCTTCAACGCTGGGTATCAAATGCGCTGGTTAAGGAGTACCGTCAACACGGTACCATCCCAACTCTGGAGGCTGCCCGACAGGCCCTCCAAGTAAACAACTCACATAGGTCGTCCGGACAACGATGACCCGTGATCAAGAAGTAGGTGGTGCTGACTACCATCTCCAACTGTTTCGGGTCGTTATCCCTGGAATGCAATTTCCATTCACTCCCTTACTCTGAGGAAGTGAATGAGCAGGTCCCGCAGGGCCTTAATTCAAAAAGACAGGAGTCCTTCCCGAGGGCTCCCATCAACAATCGCCGCCAGACTCGTGCGTAGTGTGCCCTCAACATGATGAGGGTACCGAATCCAGGCATTCAGCTCAGGTTCCTCGAACCCGAGCAGGCAAGATGAACCGCCAGAGACGGAATCTGGTTAACAATGGGCAGGTTGTCATCCCTACCATCTTCGGAGAATTCCACCAACCTAACTTGGTGGCGAACAACGAACAGGCACACACACTTGTCCGTTTTAATTCCGCTGTCCAGCAGACTCGTCTAGCAGCATCAAGCCAATCCCGCCAGGCAATTCCGGTGGAGTACTATAGGCAGAAACATACACCTGCTTATGCATCACCAGTTAGTCAGCAGGCTCGTCTGACTACATATTATGGATCTCATCAACCGCGTTTGGAGAAGTGTAATCAGCAGGCACATACACCTGCTAATACTAATCAAACCTACCAACAGTCTCGCTTGGTAGCGCACGGAGAAGTCAGTCGAAAAGCCCCGACGACAAATAGGAGGCAGACTCAACTCTCTGCCTCCACACTTGAGTACTGTCAGGATTCACTGACAGGAAAAGGAGGACAGGAGAAGGCACATACACCTACTCCAAACCCAGAATGGACGTATATTCCCGTTCCGGCAGCTGAAGTCACCAAGCATATTTTGTCAATGGTGAAAGAGCAGAAGCAAATTCCTGCTCATATTCTGGATGCTTGCCAGGATATCATAACAGCTTCAGCATCATCTCAGGGACAGACACATAAATCTATCCCTAGTAGTGGAGTGACACATCAACGATTCACTCTGGAACAGACACACACATCTATTCCAGTCCAAGAGGGTCATGGGGCATAATTCCACATATCATACGGACAACCAAGTCAGGCACATACACCTGATTTGAGTGGAGATCGTCAGCCTAACCTGACCATCTTTCCTGATCAGGCACATACACCTGCTCAGAGTAACCACTTTTGTCAACAAGTGGTTTCTAAAGTGAGTAAGAAGGCATCTAAGAAAAAGATCCTCCCAGCACAGTCAAGAGATCAAAGGCCAATCTACAACAAGGCCTTGCTCGATGCTGGAGTTCTTGAAGCCCTCACACATTTATCTGTCGGAATTCAAGATTCTACTCCCTCAGTTCCCAATAACGGGAACATTAATTCTGAAGGTCTTCAACAGACACTTCCTCATGAAGGCTTGCTTCATGAAAATTCGGTCAATCTTGAAGTTTCTTCTTCAGATGAGAGCCACAGGAACCCTCTGTGTGGTCAGAAGACCAAGGAGCAAGAGATCTCATCTTTTGTTGTAACCCATTATGGTGGTCCTCCCCATGATGATGAATTTCGCTGCGAAAGTCCTCTCCGCAGTAGTGATTCACATTGCCTGGAAAATACTCCAGTGGACAATGTAGTGCCGAGAAATCCCTCTTATCTTGAGGCACTTGCAAATGCGAAACCAGTCACGTCTGATGCTTTATCGCTAGCAAGTGAAATACTTTCTCAATCAGAAGATAGCCCAGGGTGTAGGTCATTCTCCAAACCACCCCTAAGTCATGCATCTTTTAGTTTGATCAATGATCACTCTACCAATCTTGTTGAATCCAATGAAGCAACAATGAAACACCAACTCTGGTCAAAACAGGTAGAAGAATCTTCATTTAATGATAAAGAGGAAATGCTGAACATGAGAAAAAAACTGGCGAAAAGTGAAGTACCAGTCATGTTTTGTCCTTTGGCTGACTCCCAGTATGATATTCCAAAGATGTTGACGAATGATGGAGTCCATGATATTCATCTCAACATATGGAAAACTCTTTGTCAATTGAAGAAGAAGGTATTATCTTATGATGAATATGAAAATCATCTTAAGATAATAGAAGGGATACAATGTCAGATTGATTTGGCATCTCTATCAGTCTCTCGGTATCCGAAGGCTGAAAAGCAGCAGAGAACCCTTCAACGTTCATGCCTTGCCGCACTAAGAAAATTGCGTCAGTTAATTGCCAATGCTCCATCTGATGTTCATATCAGAGGATGGGGTATTCACGGAGCACTACATTTCACAGTGCTTTCCAGTCAGCAAAGCCCGCCGAAAATGGTCTCATACAATGTTATTACCCATGGCCGGCCACAGTCAATGGGCTTTGTTCATAATCAAAATCTTGTTCAAGAACAGGTTTCAACTAGTTCCTCTCAAAATCAAGCATATAGAGAACAAGTTGTTGAATTGCTCCTACATCAAGCAGGCGAGAATATTGCACAAGCCTCTTGTATGGAGCAAACACGTCATCAAATGACAGAAGTTTCGGAAATCATCCAACGGTCTGTTGAACCAAGTGATAAAAGTTGATACAGGCTAATGCATCCAGCTAATTTCCGAACTAAGATTCGCAAGATCAAGAGATCTTTTAAGAAGATCTCAGACGTAGCATGTCAAGAGCCACCCCAGCTTGTCAGACTGGGGACTTCTTTAACCCAACCCTCAGAGTCAACAAATGGGATTCGAGGAGTTGAGCGGAATCAGTAGGAACATCCCCAGTTCACAAGACTGGGGACTCTTTCAAATCATCAATCCCCTTCTCAGAGAATGTCGGTCTTTTCTCGATTAGGGAAGAATCCCCAAGAGGAACGAAGAGCCAAATTATCAGGAGATTCCCTCCAAGTTATAGCTCGTCAAGAAGTTCCTAAAGGATTGAATCAACAAAAGGCAATGTCTCATCAAAGACATGAAAGAAGACAATATCACAGAAATGTTGATAGAAGGGATGTGATACATTATGCATCAATCAATGTCATCAATGCTATTGTTGCTAATCCACCAGAGGAGGTTCACTCAGGGGACTCAGATGAAGAGCGTCCTGCTCAAGAAAATGTACGCACCGATACAAATGAAGAATATGTACGTACACGAAGTCAAAGGATTACTCAGAACCTAGGTAATCCACTTCCCTCCCTCCAAAAGGTATCCAACAAAGGGAAGGGAAAGAATCAGGTTACATATCCTTCCTCTGGAGAAGGTCAATCGCTCTCATTAAAGCAAAGGTTTGCACAACAAGAGGAATAAATGAAAGAATTAAGAAGGTTGAATGCAGAACTACTTCAGAGTAGTCTTCTTCTTAAGAATGCTAAAGTCCGACAACCGAAGGAATTTGTTCCAGTTACTGAGATGGATCAAGAATATCCTCCTTTATCAGTACACCCTCAGAAGTCTAATCCTATGGGTCAAGTGCAACAACGGTTGGTAGCACTACCATCAGTTGCAGCACAAACCACCACGTCTGTCCAAGCTCCATTCATTGCACCCACCCAAAACCAAGTTCAACCTGATGTTTCTCAAAAGTTAATAACTACTATTGAGTCATTAACAGCTCGGTTATAAACTATGGAAGGGAAACGGGCGCAATTTCAACCTGAAAAGAAAGTTTACCCTGAATGGGTAGATTCAATTTCTCCTCTATCCAGTTTTGGAAACCCTGTTTTCCCTACTTTCAATGGATCAGGCAACCCTGAACAACATTTGACGCATTACGTGTCTTGTTGTGATCCTATGATGGGAACTCTAGAGCAGCAAGAAGCAGTGAAACTCAGATGCTTCGTACGAACCTTGCAAGGACCAGCTTTTTTCTGGTATACAAGCTTGCAATCCTAGTCAATCATCGGATGGGAGGATCTTCGTCAAAAATTCCTTCTTCAGTTCAGCTCAACTTTGCCAAAAACGACAGTTTTCGATCTTAAAAAACTGAAAGCAAAGGGAGAATGAAAGAGTCTCTGATTTCATTGCTCGCTGGAAGGGATTAACGTATTCCCTGAGTTTAGAACTCCCTCAGGAAGAGCTGTTTCCAATCTGTGTGGCAAATTTGCGTGATGAATTACACACGCCATTGATCCCTGTGAAATACACAGGAGGGTTTCGAGACCTTACTTCAATCGCTCAGCAGATTGAAGATTCCCTTATACAGGCTAAGGTTAAATCTCGTGTAATTCCATCAGCTCCAGGAAGAAGAATGGGTAAAGCAGAAACTGCTATAGTTATGCTTAAACAAGCACCTGTACCTATTTCTACTTCAAAACCTTCATCTTCTCGAAGGACTACACCTCCTGAACGCCAACAACAAAGGCCGTTTCGTCCAAATGATCAAAAAAATCAACGACGAAAATAATTTGAGGATTTGAAGAGTAAAACATACTCTTTCCGAAGTGAGCAAGTTCCTGGTTACTTCATTTCAGCTCTGGAAAATAATTTAGTTCAATTACCAGTGCCCAAGAGGCCAAACAAGGAAGGAGATGAAGACCGTCCCAATTATTGTTCCTTTCATCAAATGTTGGGGCATCCCATCCAGGAGTTTTTTGTCTTTAAAGACCTCCTTCAAAAGATGGTCGACTTGGGACAAGTCAAATTGAAGGGTTCTTCAGCTCATGTAGCGTGTGTTACCGCTACAGATCCAGAGGAAGGAGGCGAGTGGCAGGAAGTCAAAAGCAAAACTGCGCAAAAATATGATGATTGGATGGTCAGAAAGACAATCAATCGGACCCATTCCATTTTGCGAACACAAATGAAGAAGCCAATTGTGTCTCCTAGAAAAGCTGCAGTGAAGCCTCCATCAAAAGACAAATCCTCAAAAGGGCAGCGCAATTCAAAGAAGAAAGAGGAATCAGAAGAAGATGAGTATGTATCGAGGCCTAACTTGTCTTTGACTCTGGCAGATTTCATGCCATCTACTTCAAAGCCACGGGCACCGCCCCACCAAACGGCACAGCCTAAATAGGCTAACCAGGCAGAGTCTTTATCAGACGAAGAGTTAATCTTCGAATCTGTTAATATGATTCAATTAATAGATCCGTACTCCAGTCGTAATTTCAATTTTGATGAGCCTGAATTCCCTATATCAAATAAGGGAATCCGAGGAAGTTCCAGAGGTTCAGGATATAGAGGAAGACGTGGATCTTTCCGAAGCCACTACTCCAATTCTACCTATTCTAGCACTGTGTATGCAGCAGAAACTCGTGGTAGAGCCCTTCAGCGAGCTCAAAAAGAACAAGCAGGTTCTTCTGCTAATGTCCAACTCAGTCTTGGCACAGTTATTTTGGAAGACCGATTGAAGGTTCCATCTTCTTTATCTCAGCAAGTAAATGGATCTAATTGGTCTAATCTTCCAAAACCAAGGATGTTTCCAACTTCTATCCCAATACAAGATGCAACAGCTTCCAAAGCATCTGCTTCCAAGGTACCTGCTAAACCGCATATTCCTGTTGGGAAACGCAGACCTCTAGATCAAAAGTATGATATATTGAAACATTTGGCTCAAGTACCAGCCAAGTTATCAATTTTGGATGCTTTGAATCTGTCAAAAGATCTTCGGGAAGCACTCATCGAAGCTTTGTCAAGTCCTCAGGAGTTTGAAGCTGAAATTGCTGCAGCTGAAGTCTATCACATAGAGAATAATCCTGCAGAATGCCATGCAGTGATATCTTTTACTGATAAAGATGAAGATGATGTTGTGCATGGGCACATAAAACCTCTCTACTTATCTGGCAAAGTCAATGGTGTAGATATCCGAAGAGCTTTCATTGACAATAGTTCAGGAGTCAACCTCATGCCCATTCGTACACTTCGTCGATTGGGCCTCACGGAATCTGATTTATCTCCTTCTACCATGATGTTACAAGGATATGATAAAAATGAACAAGAACCGCTGGGCGAAGTTACACTCAGAACCCAGTTTGGAGATCTTGTATCCAATTCGGATTTCGTGATTGTTGATCAAGACTCAGCTTTCAACGTCTTGCTTGGAAGACCCTGGCTACATCAACATGCGGCTATCCCTTCATCATACCATCAATGTCTCAAATATTGTTTCAATGGTCAAGTTGGAACATTGTATGGTGATAAGGCCCCGTTCAAGACATGTGAGTCTCAATACATTGAGGCAGAATTTTATCACATGAAGGGAAGAGAAAAATCTACAATGAAGGAAATTACCAAATTTAATGCTCCATATGGTTTGGAGAAAATTCCAATAAATCCATTTACACATGTGAGTACAGATTATGTGTTACCTATCAGTCAAATTGACAAAATAGGCTCAAATCAAAATACTCTTATGGAAAGATCCATAATGTCAATTACGGCAATCGAGCCAGACAACATGGGAGAAATTGGTAACCTACCAAATAGTGATGAAAGCCTAAGTGGTGACGTTTTCATTTCATCTGCTGAAATCCAACAGTTCTATACTTCGCCAATCAGGCCAGAAGAAGTTATAGCAACATCAGAGGTGAATAATGATGTCGATTCTCAATCCATCATCTCCTCTTTATTTCCCAAAGAAGACCCTTTATTATCAATAGGGTCAGAAATGGAAGCTTCTTCTTCAAAATGTGAAAATTTTGACATCTCTTATGATCATGAGAATTTCGTTTTGTCATCTACTTTTCAAGTAGAAACGGAAGAAATAGAACGTAATGAAGAGGAAGAGGAATATCTTAGAGATGCTCCTCCAGCATTTGAGGAAGGTATCTCTACCATTGTGGATGAACTCAGAGAAATAAATCTGGGTATAGAGAAAGATCCACGCCCCACTTTAATTAGTGCGGCCATGACCCTTGAAGATCAAGAGATGTATATTTCTTTTCTAAAGCAAAATAAAGATATTTTCGCTTGGAACTATACAGAAATGCCTGGGCTTGATCCTGATGTTGCTACTCATCATTTGGGTTTACCAAAAGAACATCGAGGATTTAAGCAAGCCACGAGAAGAACACACCCAACTTATGCTTCCAAAATTGAAGCTGAAGTGGATAAACTGATCAAAGCTAACTTCGTCAGAGAAGTTCAATATCCCAAGTGGTTGGCTAATATTGTCCCTGTAAAGAAGAAGAATGGAAAAATTAGGGTTTTCATCGATTTCAGAGATCTTAATCGGTATTGTCCTAAAGATGATTTCCCAGTTCCGATTACAGAACTCTTAATTGATGCGACGGCTGGTTATGAAGTACTTTCCTTCATGGATGGATATTTCGGATATAATCAGATCCGAATGGCCCCAGAAGATGAGGAATCTACAGCTTTTAGAGCCCCTCAAGGTGTGTTTTGTTACCGGGTGATGCCCTTTGGTTTAAAGAATGCAGGTGCAACATATCAACGCGCCATGCATCGTATCTTCAAACCTTTCTTAGGGAAATTTGTTGAATGCTATGTAGACGATTTGGTGGTTAAATCTAAACAACATTCTAATCACTTGGATGATTTGGAAGTCATATTCCACAAGCTTCGACAACATAATTTGAAGATGAACCCCTTAAAATGTGCTTTTGGGGTAACCTCAGGAAAATTCATCGGCTTTGTTGTACACCATCGTGGTATTGAAGTCGATCCTGAGAAGACCAAATCAATCCTTGGTATGTCACCTCCTCAGAATTTGAAAGAATTAAGAGGACTTCAAGGACACTTAGCCTATATTTGGCATTTCATCGCCAATTTGGAAGGAAGAAGTTTACCCTTTACCAAATTATTGAAAAAAGGAGTCACTTACCAGTGGACTGAATAATGTCAAGAAGCATTTGATGTTCTCAAGAAATACCTCTTGATTCCACCAGTACTCATGCCACCTGTTGAAGGTAGACCACTTATCCTCTATGTGACAGCTCTAGAGTGATCATTGGGTGCCTTTCTAGCTCAAAAGAATGATGATGGGAATGAAAATAGCCTCTACTATCTCAGTAGAACTATGCTTGAAGCAGAAACCCGGTATTCAAGTATTGAGAAGTGCTGCCTGGCATTAATCTTTGCAGTTCAGAAACTGAGACACTACCTGCAACATCACGAGGTCCAATTGGTATCTCGCAATAATCCGCTCAAATTCATCCTTAGTCGTCCAATGCTTACAGGACGTCTAGCAAGGTGGGCAGTTATTTTGCAGCAGTTTTACATTCAGTATGTGTCTTAAAAAGCAATAAAGGGCCAAGCTCTGGATGATTTCCTGGCTGAACATCCTTCAGTGGAAGACACGTCTTCAGATATTGAACTCCCTGATGAGGAAGTTTTCTCTATTCAATAGAATCCTCAAACATGGGAAATGTATTTTGATGGTGCTTCCAGAAGTCCAACAGGGAAGAAAATGGAAAATCCTAAATTTAACAAAGTTGGTTTAGGAATTGTGCTCATTTCTCCAGATAAGGAAGTGTTAACTTATTCCTTTTTATTGTGGGAAGGTGGTACCAAAAATGAAGCTGAATACCAAGCTCTCATTACAGGCTTGGAGTTAGCGCTCCAAGCACAAGTGAATCACTTAAAGGTGAAAGGTGATTCAAACCTGGTAATCAAACAAGTCAATGGGGATTATTCCATCAGAAAAGAAGAATTAATCCCTTTTTATGATTACGTCAGAGAGTTAATGGAGGAATTCCCTTCAGAACCGACATTTTCTTATGTCCCAAGATCACAAAATGCTCAAGCTGATGCACTGGCTAATATAGCCACAGCTTTAGCAGATCCAAATCGGGACGAGACAACCATCAGTATTGCCCACCGTCATGCAATTTCACCTTATGTTCAATCCAGAATAGAGGAAATTAATGAAATTAGTCCCATTCCTAAACCGTATGGTCATACTACAGGATGGATGTCACCTATCAGGTAATACCTTCAAAATGGAACACTTCCACCTGATAGAGCCGAGAAAGAACAAATCCGGAGACGTGTGGTAAATTTTACTCTTTATGATAGCCCAAACCACTTAGAGAAAATTCTCTACAAACGTGGTTTTGATGGAGTTCTCTTCAGATGCATTGATGGTGAAGAGACAATGGCTATCATGAAAGAAGTGCATGCAGGAGTCTGTGGTGCCCACCAGTCTGGACATAGACTGTCTGATCAAATTTGAAGTCTTGGATACTTTTGGCCTTCAATGATACAAGATTGTGTTAATTTCACAAAGAAGTGTCATTCATGCCAAGTATATGCCAACTTCATTCATCAACCTCCAGAGTTGGTTCATACTGCTAAATACTCATGGCCATTTTCCACATGGGGAATGGATGTGGTGGGACCTTACCCTTCAGCTACGGCCAAGCAGTTTAAGTACATTCTTACTGCTACTGATTTCTTTTCCAAATGGGCAAAGGCAGTACCTCTCAAAGAAGTCAGTTCTAAATGCATTGTTAGCTTCATCAAGTCTAACATCATTACTAGATTTGGTGTCCCTCATACCATATTGACAGACAACGGCACCAACTTTTGTTCTTCTAAGGTGAAGAAATTGTATCAAGAATACAACATTAAATCCAACCATTCATCTCGGTATCATGCGGCAGCCAATGGCCAAATAGAAGCCTTTAACAAGACTCTTTAAAATATACTGCAAAAGATGGTGGATAAAGATAAGAGATCATGTCCTGATAAACTTTTTCATGCTTTATGGGCTTATCGGACTACCACCCGCAATGCAACGCGGTCAACTCCATATTCGTTGGTATATGGAACAGAAGCAGTCTTGCCAATTGAAGTTCAATTTCCCTCACTCAGAGTAGCCATTTGTGATCAGTTATCTACAGATGAGCAATCCCAAAAGCGATTGAATGAATTGGAACAGTTAGATGAGAAAAGATTGTGCACTTTGCACCACTTGGAAATCTATCAGAATCGAATAGCACGAGCTTTTAACAAAAAAGTTCATCTTCGTTCATTCATTCAGGGACAATTGGTATTAGTTCTCAGAACTCCAATGATACCAGGAAAGAAACCTCCCAAGCTTGAGCCAAAATGGGAAGGACCTTATTCAATACATAGGGTCTACTCCAATGGAGCTTATTCATTAATCTCAATGGATGGATAACTCATCACGACTCTAACCAATGCCAGATTTCTGAAGAAATATTTTGTATAAACACAAAATATGGTCCCCAGAACCAAGACTCTTACAATCGGTTCATACAGCAATGGTCCAGTATGACCTTAAACTGCAACTACGTCCAACATGATGTTAAACTATAGAAATTATGTCCCCGCAACATGACACTAAACTGTGCGGCACCAGTTCGTCCTTGCTATATGACGTTAAACTATACAGCAACGGTCTAAGCATATGACCCTAAACTATTTGCACATACATCCAACATGACGTTAAACTGTGTCACCTTCATATGTCCCTGCAACATGACACTAAACTATGTGGCACCAGTTCGTCCTTGCTATATGACGTTAAACTATACAGCAATGGTCCAGTATGACCTTAAACTGCAACTACGTCCAACATGATGTTATACTATAGAAATTATGTCCCCGCAACATGACACTAAACTGTGCGGCACTAGTTAGTCCTTGCTATATGACGTTAAACTATACAGCAACGGTCTAAGCATATGACCCTAAACTATTTGCACATACGTCCAACATGACATTAAACTGTGTCACCTTCATATGTCCCTGCAACATGACACTAAACTATGCGGCACCAGTTTGTCCTTGCTATATGACGTTAAACTATACAGCAATGGTCCAGTATGACCTTAAACTGCAACTTCGTCCAATATGATGTTAAACTATAGAAATTATGTCCCCGCAACATGACACTAAACTATGCGGCACCAGTTCGTCCTTGCTATATGACATTAAACTATACAGTAATGGTCCAGTATGACCTTAAACTGCAACTTCGTCCAACATGACGTTAAACTGTAGGAAAGTCCCTTACATTCGGAAAGACGTTAAACTACATAAGCACTTAAAAGTCCAGTATGACTTTAAACTGCATCATACCTGGTCCATGCATATGACCATAAACTATTTTCAAGTCCCTTATGTCCAGCAAGACGTTAAACTGTGACGTCCTAACTACATGACGCTAAACTGTATAAAAGTCCCTTATGTCCAGAAAGACGTTAAAATATATAATCATCAAAGGTCCAGCATGACATTAAACTGCACCATCCACGGTCCATGCATATGACCTTAAACTATTCGCACTTTCGTCCAACATGAAATTAAACTGTGGAAAAAAAATCCCCAATGCGTCCAACATGACACAAATGGTGTGTTATTTTGTCCTTACTGCATGACATTAAAATGCACAGTCCCCCTTTCGTCCAATATGACGTTAAACTGTATTGTCCCCATCGTCCTAACTACATGACGCTAAACTGTACAGAAAGTCCTTGATATGTCCTACATGACATTAAACTATTATTTTGTCCCTGCTACATGACACTAAACTGTGCAGCACCAATAGTCCTAACTGCAAGACTTTAAACTGCATAGTCCCTTTTTTATGTCCTACATGACATTAAACTATGCATTGTTAAGGTTGTTGTTACCTCTTGTTTCTCACACCGAGTATGACTCACGTGATCTTAGAGAAAACCTCAACTGTAACACTCTCTTTGGGCCGCTAACCATGTATAAGTCCCAACAACATTTTATTTAGATCGTTGTCCCCAAGAACAACTTGATCATTAATTCATTCTTTAATTGAACTACACGGACTTTGATCCTTGCCCTCCAGGCTGGGTATGTAGGCAACCTCCCAGGGTTCAAGCCCAAAAACAATCTCTTCACATTGGTTCACCACCATCTCATATGATGTTGATTCGTGAAACCGCCCCTGGAATCAATATCTTTACATTGATTCACTTTCGTCCTTGTTATATGACGTTAAACTATACAACAATTTTGTCCGGTACGACAATAAACTACAAATATTATTTGATTTCCTCATTTGAGAAGGAACCATTATTGACATTGATTTTTTCAATCATGTTTCATTTCAAAAGACTACGTGCATACATGGTAATGCCTAAACTTTTTATCTCAGGTTAAACCATCATTGCACTAAAGTCCCCTTTCACCCTTCACATGTACGAACTAAATTTGTACAAAGGGTAGTTCTAGAACTATGTGGACTTGATTCCCATCCTTATGGGATATGTAGGAACATTCGAGTATCCCTTGAATCCAGTCCCAAGTCTTTTGGTCCTAACCCCAAATTTCACTTTCAGTCCCTTGTCTGAAAAGTCCTCATGAAAACACACACTGTGTATTCATTATTATGGTCCGAATTCTATGACCCTAAACTAAGATCTCTCATACTTTCGTCCTGCACGACGTTAAACTGCATTTCAAGAACTACGTATGGCTTGATTCTCATTCTTATGAGATACGTAGTGAAGTCCAAAATTTCAATTCAGGACCCAGCCATAACATGATTATGGTTATCATTGACCTATGTATCTCTATATACATTAGACAATACCCATCTTTATGTGTTATAATCCTAACCTTAAATATTTTCAGATCTTCATAACCCTTTTCATGACTTCTAGTCACAAAAATGTCAAACTTCTAAGAATTATTTTTCCTGACTATGTAGCACGTGCCCATAGGTGGCCTTGCATAAACAGTCTACATAACAGACTTGTCAGCCGAAAGATGCTATTTATTTGACCATGAAGCCAATGCCCTTAGGTGGCCCTACATATTTCAACCCCCTAACGGGTTTGTTAAATGATAGTAACTTCATTATTGGGAAGAATTCCTCTTTTGTCCTTATTTGTCTTAAACGACAGTATGTAGGGATCCGCAAAAAAATAGTCATCCTTAACATATTTGTCCCATATCCTTTTTCATGATCTGAAAGTATTCAAGTATATGGTTTATTCTTCTTCCCTACGTTTGGGTTAGACATTCGTAGGAGTGATATTCATCCAGTTCTTCGATATTCTTGTTCGGAAATATCTTCTCCATATTCAAGTACCTCTTTCCATACAGCAAGCTCTATACTTTAGAAAATTTGAATCTCCATAAACTTTCACTGGCTTTTAGCACTAGGAAAGTAAACTTCTAAGAATTCCTTTGCCTGACTATGCAGCACGTTCCCATAGGTGGCCTTGCATAAACAGTCCACATAACAGACTTTTCAGCCAAAAGATGCTATTTATTTGACCATGCAGCCAATGCCCTTAGGTGGCCCTGCATATTTCAACCCCCTAACGGGTTTTTGTCAAATAATAGTAACTTCATTCTTGGAAACTACTTCTTCTAATGCCTTTTAGCTCTTTTTCATATCATTCCTCATATTCAAAAATTCTTAAGTCATAGCTTACATATTTTCCCTCATACTTGAGTATGGTAATATGTTTTCAGATAAATTGTCAAGGAATTGAATCAATTTTAATCCATTTTGGTCAAAGCTATTTCGACCTTAAACATTAGCCCCTTTATGTCCGGCATGCATGACTTTAAACTGCCCACAAAAGACAAAGGAACTCTGAATAAAAGTCAAGTTTCAGCTCACTAAACATACATTCTGTATGATTTAGGTAATATTGAGCAATTAAAAGATTCAAAGTTTGTAGGGTTATTTGTAATAATCCTAGTAAAAATCAAACTATTCTTACTAGGCCCGTTGGCTTAAGTAAATTTGAAGCAGGTAATGAAATAATGCAGGTACAAATGATTGAAGATGAAAGTGTTTTTCATTGATACACAAGAGATAGAAAGACATCCACAGACTGGAGTCTCTTCTCTTTTTTAAGAATTACATAAGATTGTCAACATAAGTCTTCATTTGATGTATAGCATCCTAAGCCTTATCAGAAGTTACTTGAAGCTCGTGAACTTGACCATCTTCACTCTTTTCAGCTTGCTGAAGTGCCTTCTTAGCATCTACGATGGCTTTCATGCCATTCATATGAGTTTCATCCAATGATTTATTAAGCTGATCAAGTTCCCCAGTAACAGCATCTAACTGTTGCTGGAGTTGCACCTGCTGGATGACCTTTTCTTTGATTTTTTTCTTCAGATCCTTCATCTTGGCAGCATAATCAGCTTCATCTTGGGATACTGTAGCTTCAAATTCGCCTATGTTGACTGACAATTTCATTCTGGTCAAATCTTCGCGACTTGTCTGCGCTTGCTCCCTCCTGAAAATGATCTGTTTCACCGCGTCATGGATCTTTTCATACCCAAAACCACCAAGTCCCAGTATAACAAATTGGGATGACAATCGAGGAATTTTCAATGGTATCTCTTCTAAAGGCGCCCCAGATATAATGTTCCATATGTTGTTCCATGCCTTACATCGTGAAAAGCTGAACGCTTTAAGAATCTCTGGATCTGATTCAACATCATCATCGGAGGGGGGTATATAATCTGGAATTAACGCGCTTAAGGAAGTGCCTTGTCCTACTCTTTCCCCCCTGACTTGTGCTTCTTCACTTTCAATTCCCGTTGGGGCAGAGGCTGAGGCCTCATCTCTGGATCTAGCCATTGCAGTTGATGGCCCTGCATGATTATTGAAAGATTTAGTTAGCGTTAAAGGATAACAAAAGAATGGATTGTCTTGCAAATAAAGTACAATCACAAATATTGTTATCCCTTACCCAAGGGTGGTTCAGCAACCTGAGAAGACTTCTCCCCATCTTTCCCGGTCTCAACAGGATTTTCATGATGGGTCTCAGGAGGGTTTATTGGGTTTAGCTCTACTTGAGCTAATGTTTCTGCAATGGTAGGGTTGACATCAATGTCCACACCCTCTTCAGGCATTGGCAGTTCAGCGGCTTCTACGGAAGAAACTGTATATTGTTTTCCGTCATGGTTAGAAGTATAAATTTTAAAAAAAATTGGGCGAAGGGTAGCACTCACGCCCAAGGTCTTCTAAATCACATGACAACTTAGCATGATCATAAAATTCTTCAAAAGTAATTCCTTGATTCATCATTTCATCCAATGATACTTCAGAATCCTGGTTAGTCTCACCAGTGGGAGCATTTGCTACATCTTCTTTCCGACTTATGTCCTACAACCCCTGACCCTGGACAGCATCTTCAGTAGTAGGAGGGATACTGGGAATGGATGGTAGCTCTTCTCCAGGAGCAACCAAGTCATCTTGGGTCTGTGATTGTTCTATAGCACCCTCCATGGCCTTTGAAGGAGGGTCTATCCCTTCCCTCAAGGGGGAAATTGAAGAAACCCCTTCAATCCTCAGAAATATGAGTAACCATGTGATTATGAGTATAAACTCATGATTATTCGAAGGACTTACCGCTACTAATGAAGCGTTTAGCTGTGGATTTCCTCCTTCGTTGCCTTGGCTTCTTTTGTTTTTTCGGAGTATCAGTAGTCTCCCTTATTGGCACTTGGATTGGCGAATGGAAGGCTATGTCCAGCGCCTCATTCATGGCCTGCTAGCCTGGAAATATCTCGCCTGGTTCGCGAGGAGAATCAGCAGCAGCCCCGATAGCAGTACCACCAGGGCTATACTGTGGTGAAGGAACCCCAGTTCCTTTCTTTTCAAGCTGCAAGATGAAGAAAATAACTTCCTTAAGTAACAAACCTTCAACTGAAATCAAGTTGCAAAGAAAATAAGGAAAGAAAACTTACATCTTCAGGAGCCACGTACTCTTTCCATTCCTCATCTCCAGAACCACCAGCCCCCTCAGTGGCGCCACGATCAATCATTTCCTTCACCCGCCTGGTGATAGGAACCGAGTCATCAGTGGCATATATGAGCATTTACAGCTCTCTGATGTAAGCTCGCACTTCATTTGGGTTATCTCTGTATTGAAGATTTTTAGAAGCTACAAGATTTCCTATTCCAGGAAGTTGTAGTCCCTCACACAAATCCAGCCAGGTGGTCTCAGTACCACAGTATAAGCTTTTCCATAGCTAAACAGCCTCTGGTCTTAGATATAAAGGCTGTGAGGAAGGTCCTACAATTTTTTATTTTAATTTCTTCCCAGCTCCTGCAGCTACAGATAGAGAATAAGAAAATAAGACTTATTACTTTATAAAGTAGCAGTGATTGAAATTACTACAATAAAATAACTCACCAGGAGTTGATGGAGTGGGTCTTTTAATTCTGGCCGGAGGATTATATCGGGCACGAAACCGCTTTGCTGCCGGTTGTTCCTCATCATCCCCATCATGATAATATGATGAATCAGTTCTAGAAGAGGAGTCTGTTGAATCTATTTCAGGTGGGGAAGCGTCACCTTCATGAGGAAGGGTTTCTTTCTCTATAGTCCTCTTCCTCTTTCCCACTTGATATACTGGTTGATTCAATATCCCTTTGGGGTATGATTCTATCCAGTGTTCGGCATAAAATGTAGTCAAATTATGTGCCGCTTTTTCAACTGGTAGATCAAATACTACCCCAGTCTTCTCTCTTGATGTCAGCAGCCATAGTTGTCGAGCAACCATCGGATGTTTCTCTAACCTGACATGTACCGGAGGGGATACAACAATCTATTGAAAACATTTGAATTGGCGTGAAAATCTATATGGAGCATAGGCCTCACATATGATTTCTCCATCAATCCTGGCTACTAACATGCCATCCCTGCAAGCTAGAATGTATGCCCTCAAATCCAAATGAGTTGTCCCATCATCAACAAACCGCCCAGATGGCGGACTTCCATAGGGAAAGAAGTTTAATTCCTTAAACATGCTCAGCCTTACTTTCATGTCATAACCATTAACATCTAATGGAGCAATTCCAGAGAATGCTTGCACTGACGGTCTGAAAGAGCTTCCAGGAATTTTTAATCCATTCTTTACATTGTAAGTCATGAAGTGAGTGGCGATCCATCCCCATAAAACCTAGAATGGTCCCACTATTCTTAAAGGAGATTTACCCAGGAAGACATGAAGTAAACTCCTGTGAATCTTTGCTAAAATTGGGGTAGCTAACCCAACCATTTTTCCCTCAGCCAACTTTGCCGCAATGACGAAGGTCCCTGGCCTAACGCCTCCCTTCGAATCCCTGACCGGTAAGAGATAAACAATGAGCCACATTGCCAAGAAACCCGACAGATGAGTTTTCTTTGGAATTCTTTGATTCACTTCATATCCCCACTTTTCAAACTCTCCTGCTTCTAGAGTTGGCCAGAATGTGCCAGGAGCTCCTCTCTTCTTAGATTTTGGACAAGTGGTAGGACGTCTGGTCCTGGTATCCTTGGATTTCTTTTTCTTGGATCCTTTTTCTTTTGGTTCCATCCCTTTCTTCTCAATAAGAAACACATTCATCCATTCTTCCGGATGAATATCTTTTCTAAAATGATTTAATGAGGTCTCTGAACTCTTGAGCCTGTGGAAGATTTTAAATAATTCTCTAGCTAAAGCAGGAGTCTTCTCTGAATCATTCCAAGTCACCTTGGGAGGAATGAATTCATCATACATATCGCCCAAAATTGGAGCCCCTGAAATCTTGTGGACATCCCACAAACTGATACATACTTCTCCATGAGTCAAATGGAAAGAATTAGTTGTTGGGATCCAGTGGCTGAGTATCTCTGGCACGAAGTTATCATATCTGTAAACATATGTTTTCCCAACCCAGACAGCCTCATATATTGCAGCTCTCTTCAGATCCTCGATAAACTCTGCGCAGGTCTGTTGCACCCAGTATGCCCACATCCAAGTTGGCTTCACACCTCCCCCAGGACGGAAATCCCAACTTTTCTTCCAGCCTTTGGATTGATCCATCTAAGCATTTCGGAAGATTGAAGGATGACAATGTGGTTGAAGATCAGGTGTATGATTTTTCAGATCTGGTGTGCAAGGGCTATGATGCATCACATAATCCTTCTCCACTGTTCCAGCAGTTAGAAATACTCCTCCACCTGAGATATTTGCTGAAGCAAAGTTGGTATAGTTCTGAAACCACAAAAACGGAAGATAATTCTTTATTTCTGGAATAATGACTTCTTGTAGATGACCATAGCCATACAAAGGTAGATAAGTTCTTTGAGGAAAGTTGCGATTATATTTCTTCAGATACTTAGCCAAATCTGGAAGAGTACTATCTTTGACAGTATAGTAATCATGGACAATGATGTTCATCATATCATCTATCCTCTTGCTAGCCAGTTCATCAATTAATCCGGGTCTAAGAGCCATTAATTCTGCACAAAGAGTTGAATAAATTAATTTATAAATGAATTAATTTTTCACAAACTTTGTGAAAGAAATCAAAAAATGGATAAGGCATTAATGCGTGCAAGTATGGAGATGTCGCACAAGTGTTACATGTGTCGCGTAAGTTTCTGTCGCGCATGTATCACCACGCAAGCCCTATTACCTTTATAGTAGCGCGGTAGTGAGGGAACAGTGAAAAAAGAGACTTGCGCGGTGAGGAAGACTTGCGCGGCGAGAGCTCGAGAAATTCGGGATCAGATGCTACACACGGACAAAATCCATGTATTTATAGGCCAGGAGGCCTATCTGCGCGCCGTACCCAGTGCGCTCAAGGCCTACGCGGAGAGAACTTGTGCACCACCCTCTATGCCCTGAAGACTTGTGTGCCCCCTTTTCCTTTGGATGGATTTAATTTCCTCAGAGTCAAATCCTCATTTCTCTCTGGATCCAACTCTGAGGGGGGACTTTTGTTGACGCTCCTTTTGTCACAGAATCTAAAGATCAGAAAAGGGGAATATCTGAGCTCAAAGTGATTCAACCTTTGAAGAAAACATCAAAAATCAACAAAGGCATGAACAAAGGATCAAAAGCAACTGCACCGCGCAAGTTATATCACTGTTACGCAAGTACACTTGTGCGACGCCCTTGGTCACGCAAGTGACTTGCGCGACCTAAGTGATAACCGCCCAGGGCCTTCTTTTGCCTATAAATAGACCCTGTGGGCCCCCCATTCAAGAGGATCTTTTTCCAGAAACTCAGATTGAACCTCCTAACGCCCAAGTATCATCTCAAAGATTCCAGAACACTTCTAAGGTAATTTCTTACCTAGAACGGAAGATCTAAAGAGAAGGAGGAATGCCTAAGTGTTGAAACTCATCAACACTTGCGCGCTTGAGTGGTCAGCCCTTAAGGGAAGTGACCACACTTGCGCGTCACCTTATTTCTTCAATAGAACTTGCGCGTCCCTTTTCTGGAAGAACCTCAAGAGGATTCTAAAGGGATTAATAAAGCGTCGCTCAAGTATTCTAATGCTGGTTGAAAATCGCGCAAATACCCCACATGTCGCGCAGGTATACCTGCGTGACCAATACTTGCGCGCCCACGTAAGACTTGCGCGCCTTTCAATACTTGCACGCCCCTACCTTTTTGGGTGCCCATCTTGCCCATTTTACCCCTCTTAAGCCATTACACCTTTCCTTTTCAAGATTCAGTCTTCAAGACACTCTTCAAAGCCATTTATGGCATGATTTCTTGATTTGAATTCCTTATTTGAAAGGAATTCTGTGGAATATCTCTCAAAACATAGTGATTTATACATCTTTATGTCACCAAAGATTGAGAGTTCATTCATTCGACCTCATCCTTTAAGATGAGAGAATCCTTAACCTGGGTCTCCTTTTTTAGGAATAATCCCCAGTTATAAGTCCTTTAATCTGGGCATCTTCCTCAGGAGTAAGCCCCAAATTCTTAAAGTTCCCAAATATGGGCATCCTCCTCAGGAGTAAGCCCCAATCATAATCCTTTAATATGGGCATCCTTCTTAGCAGTAAGCCCCAATCTCAAATATGGGCATCCTTCTTAGGAGTAAGCCCCGAGTCCCTTAATATGGGCATCCTCCTCAGGAGTAAGCCCCAAACCTTAATCCCTAACCTGGGTCTCCTTTTCAGGAATAAGACCCAGTCATAATCTTGGGTTTCCTTTTCAGGAGTAAGCCCCAAGTCCCCTGATTTCTCTTTAACCAGTCCTAATTTACATTTGATCTGGGATTCCTTCTCAGGAGTAAAACCCAGTTATCAATCCTATCCTAATTTGGGTTTCCTCTTTAGGAATAAGTCCCAAGTTAGAGTATTCAAATCTCCATGAAGCACATATACCTTTATGGACCCTGTTCTTGGATTTTCTCCCTAAAGTAAATCCTCTGGGCAGTCATACATACATAAGCCCCAAACCATTTCTTATGATTGCATCTTTCATGGAACAATTGTCTAAATTTTACTAATACCTCTTGTTTCTCACACCGAGCATGACTCACGTGAGCTTAGAGTGTAAAAGTAATTGTGACATCCTGCTTTGAGCCATCAATCATAAACATCATACCCTTATTCGAACTACGTGGGTTCTGATTCCTTTTTCAAAACAAAGGATACGTAGGTAGCCCATCTATGGGTTCGATCCCAACTCTGAAGTAATTCATTGTCCTTCTGAATGAATATAAACTTCAAGTTCCCCACTGAGTGGCTTTAAAACCAGCCTGGTCATCATAATGACCAAGAGACTTTTATATAAATGTTTTGAAGGATACCATTGACCAAGAATCTCTAAATAGATACAGATGATTCTCTATTGATGAAGAACCTCAAATACATATAAAAGATTCTCTAAATTTCTTACATATTTAATCATTGATTGTTAAACTAAAGGAAAAGCTCATTTTATACTTGGTAATGTAATAAGGATTCACGAACATAACTTAAATCTATAAAGAGAGTCCCGGAATAGACAATAATTCCCCTCAAAAAGGTGTGATGAGTCCGACCTCCCATCCTCTCGACCAATGAAAATTCCTAAGCCTCATCAGTCCACAAGCTAATAAGCGCTTACCTTTGGAAAGTAGGTCCAAACGGATGTGGAATCATTGGATGTTTCCGGTTCTATGAACAAACCTTCTAGAAACCGATCGGAACGTTTGAATCTTCCGTCCAGGAGGTCATCCCCGAATTCCATGCGAAACAAATGCATATCCCCAAAAGGATAATGGAGGAATCACGTGACTCATCATTGATCTCACCATGATCAACAGGGTGCGGTTCCTCCTTTCACTTACACCATTCCACTGAGGTGTGTAAGGAGGAGTGAGTTGAGATAGAATCCCAAACTCCCGTAAGAAATTAATGAATTCCTGATTAATATATTCTCCTCCTCTGTCTGAGAGGAGTTTCTTAATATTCTTACCAAGCTGGTTCTCAACTTCATTCTTGTATTCTTTAAACTGATCAAAATAATCTGACTTATACCTCATTAAGTATATATATCCATATCAACTAAAATTATCAGTAAAAGTTATGAAGTATGAGAACCCACCCCTTGTATCAACTGGAAATGGCCCACACACATCTGTGTGAACTAATTATAGAAGCTCTTTAGCTCTTTCACCTTTCCCACTAAATGGTGCTTTGGTCATTTTGCCTTGTAGACACGCATGACATACACCAAGTGGTTTTAGTTCGAAAGAATCTAAATACCCATCTTGATGTAGTTTTGTCAAACGCTTCTCATTGACATGACCTAGCCGGTGATGCCAAAGTTGGGTGTGGTATGAGTCATGTGAATTGACTTTGTCATCGATTTCCATTACTTGGTTTGTGTAGTCTAACACATAAAGGCCATTATATAAATGTGACCTACCAAAACAAATGCTATCTTTATAAAAGTAGCAACATTCATTTCCAAACTTGAACATGAATCCATTGGTATCTAATCTGGATACTGAAATAATTTTTTAGTAATAGAAGGCACATAATAACAACCCTTTAACACCAAGATCATTTCAGTTGGCAGCGTGAGGTGGTAGTCTCCAACAGCTACAGCAGCAAGTCTGGCTCTGTTGGCTGCTCGTAGATCTACCTCCCCTCGATCAATCTTCTTGAATCTACTTGGTTCATGTATTTGGATACAGATGTGAGCACCACAAGCAGTATCTAATACCCAATTAGTAGAAACAAATAGATTGCATTCGATAACAAACTCACCTGAAGCTTCCCCTTGCTTCCTTGGCTGAGTGCAGTTTTTCTTCCAGTGGCCCTTCTTTCCACATGCGAAACAAACATCATCTTGTTCCTTTGCCTCCCCTTTGATCTTCCTTTTCTTGTAAGGCCTTGAAGAAGCTTTGGGATTAAATCTCTTCACCTTCCCTTTCCTTTTATTCACCATAAATATATAAGGTTTTTCATGATTCATGTCATTATCGACTTGGAGAATAAGGATAAGAAGATCAGATAGAGACTTCTCAATGTTGTTCATGTTGAAATTAACAACAAAGTTCGAGAAGCTCTGGGGGAGTGATGCAAGAATGAGATCGGTGCCCAATTCTTTGGGGAGTTTAAACCCTAGAACCTCCAAGCGCTCAATGTATCCAATGATCTTGACTACATGAGGCCCAGCTGGGGCACCCTCTCCAAGCTTTCTCTGGAATAGAGCCTTGGAGATCTCAAACCTTTCCTATCTTGCTCTCTCCTGGTATAGACCACGGAGGTGTTCGAGCATGCTATAGGCATGCATGTATTCATGAGACTTCATGAGCTCACTAGACATCGATGATAGCATCAAAAATTGAACGTCGAGAGTGTCATTCAAATGTTTATCATAGACCAGGAAATCTTCATCATTCGCCCCTGGGGCAGGAGAATCAGGAAGTGAGGACTCCAACACGTAAAACTTTCGTTCATGGTGTAGGATAACCCGAAGGTGCCTAAACCATTCCTGAAAGTTACTACCGGTGAGGATATTTTCTTTATCCATAATTGATCGAAAAGAAAATGTGGTTGACGAGTTTTTCATTTCGATTCTACAAATTAAAAGAGCGGATTTATTAGTACTTTCTTGATTACATTTTATGAGAAATAATAAATGAATTAATTCTCCCGCTATTTTATCAAGTCCCAATGGCCCTCACCATTTAACTTAAAATGTCTAGTTTCTTTGACATTCTAGTGGTAAGGATCCATATTCCCCTTCGCATAACCCCAACAAGGGTTGGTAAAGATATTTGAAGGTATTTAGGTAGGCGGGTCTTTGCCAACTGTGAGCTTACAGTTCCTTGATCTGTTGAGTGGACTCCCCAATCCTGAAATCCTGACTTGGATTTCCTCAACTCTTGCCTCCAATATTACATCAAGTCTAGCAAGGGCTACTCCTCTTGATGTAATATGGTTAAGTCAACATGAAACTTTTCATAAGGGCTTCCTTTATAAAAGTAAGTGTCCCAATAAGGGTTGGTCAAACACATAGTTTTATTGAGTCTTGCCCTTAATCAAGTAACAGAAGGCTTGGTCTGAATTAATATGGCATTGAGGTATTTTTAATTTTTATGCATAGTTTCTCATTATCACATGCTTCTTAATATTAAGTGATACTTGCTTAAGTGATTAACCATGTTCCGATAATGTTTATGCATAGTCCGGTTTTTATTTTATTCCATCTTTGCATGCTTGTTCATTTTATTAATTATGTGATCGCGACAACACATACATAATAAATAAACCATGCAATCAGACAGAAATAAAATAAGATGGCATGATCATGAGCTTCTATTTGGTTAGCTTATCTAGCGGTTTTGATAAGCTAACCCTGACCTAGGGAAAACACCTTGAACCTGATGGTTCGTGTTTTTCAGCTCCCACTTGTCCACCTTTGTATCTTATTGCGTCGGTTTCACCTCGGCTTCGGGATTTGAACCGTCTCCTCTGGCTTGGGAGATCCTCCATTACATGGGTTTACATTAAAGAAACCATGGCCACACAGGCCCTACATTTTATTGGAAGAAGGCTCACAGGCCAACAAATTTAAATTAAATAAATTTAAATGAAACCATACACATACAAAGGGTCTTTGGTCTAGCTCATGATCATCCATAGCATGCAACGACATTTATGCATATTTTTAATTCAAATTCATTTAACCGTTCTTTCATTTAAGATAATTCGTGCTCGAATTCAATTAATTATGATCTTATAATTAATTAATTATTTATCTTAAATTCCTTTAAAAATTTCCTTGAGATTCTTCTCATCCATATTCCTTGTATGGATCTTTTTACATTGGAGGAAACCTGGTGAAATTCCATTTCTGGAAAGTACACGGTGTGTAGTTTATAATTACACGGCGTGTATTTATTTTCACTCTTTATCCAAAGTACACGCCGGAGGCTTTGGCGTGTTTTCTCTACTTTGGAAATTTTGGATTACACGGCGTGTAGATGAATCATACATGGCGTGTACTTTCTTGTTACGTGGTAACCGTCCTGGCAATCCCGTGTACACGGTACACGGCTTATCCTTGTACACAGTTTCTCCTGGGCCGGAACAGACTACACGGCGTGTTGCTCCAACATACACGTCGTGTATTCCGGTTCCACGCGCCGATCAATTCTGGTCAACACGGCATAATTAATACTTAGGAATAATCAATTCACATGGTGTGGTTTGGAGGACCAGTGTCGGTTTGTTGAACCTAAGTACACGACGTGTAGTTTTAATTACACGCCGTGTAATCTCGTGTTGTACAGACAGAAAGAGCGGCTCCTCCGGATGAGTTCCTCCTTTTTATTTTAATCAAAAATTAAAATTAAAAGGTCGTTTCTGTGATATGAATCGAGAAACGAAGGAGGGAGAATAGATCTCGTTTATTCAGATTAATATAATGATATATTTCGAATTGAATCAAATATAAATGCATAAATTATCAATGAAAATTAAATAACTATAATCAATGTTGCAACCTCGCTCTGATACCATTTGAAGGTTTCAGGTGCAGCGGAAGTGCTTGGGTGGATGTTCCCACTTGGATTTTTTTCATTAGCAATGATCAATCCGGGATCAATATGACGATAAATGCTAGTCTCCACAGATCGAATCACAGAAAAAGACAAAGAATAAGGTTTGTTCTAGAACCACAAACAAGGATCGTTACAGGTTGATTATAATTAATTTAATCAATTGAAAATAAATACCTTTTGGGTGTTCTTTCTTCGTTGATGTTCTTGATCACATTCCAATGTGATTCTTCGTTGTGTCGTAGAATCAAAGTGTAGACTCCCTCTAGCGATGATCCACACGTGTACCTCGTATCTCTAGATATCGCCAAAGGATTATCCGGGTGCTAGCGTGGATAATCCTTTGCTTGCGTTATCCACCATAGATCGTCTTGATCCGATGGAAGAGGATCTCTCTCAGTCTTGAGAGAGTTCTTGGAGGAAGAGGTTCTTTCGGCCTTGAAATAATTCTCCAAAATTTTTGTGTCTCACACGAGGGTAGGAAAAGAGTTGGGGTTGTGATGATATTTATAATCAGGTTTGAGGTTTTAGAGTTATGACAATAAATAAACATGTTACGCATTTTATTTATTTCATTGACTCTTATTTAAAACCCCCATGTCGAATAATTAATTCCTTGACATGCGCCCACGCTGATTATAATAAATATCATTTAAAATAATATTATATCCTCAAAATCCAAACTGGAAAAACTACACGGCATGTATTAATAAATACACGGTGTGTACTTGTTTTTCATTGAAAACTACACGGCGTGTACATTCAATGTACATGGCGTGTATATCTTGTTTTCATTTATTCAGTTCCTTTCCATAAATAAAACTACACAGCGTGTAATTATTAATACACGGCGTGTACTTGTTTTCCATGAAAAACTACACGGCATGTAATCTTTAATACGCGGCGTGTATATCTTGTTTTTCATTTCCTTCTTCCTCCATCATTAAAACGATTTAGGCTTCCTTGAATAATTATTAAACCACGTATGGGAATAATCTTTATTCTACTTAAGATACTTGAATACACTTAGTGTGTGACCCTCTAGGCCTCTTTCTCGTTGGCATTAGGCGAGCTTGCCTAAAGTCCAAGATTATTGTCTAGCAATGGGTCAAGGCACCCAAGAGAAAGAAGTTGACATCGCATTGATGTATCACCTCATACGAACGCTTACTGTGTAATTTAATCCCTTTGTCTCGATATCTCATCAAGCATGTTTCATGTCAGTGTCATAAACCTATATGCTTGATCCGTCATTCTTTGACTACCTGAAATAAACTCGTCGTTCACACCATGGCCATTGAATTTAATGCGACAGTTCTATTTCAATCAAAGGGCCAAGATATTAACTTCCTTAAATGGAAGGGACAAATCCTTCCTCGACGTATCCATTAACAACATGTCACTCGTGATGCACCCAACGTACCCTACTTCCCACCAACTGTCTGCGTGATGGTTTTCGTCAGTAAATCTAAGTGTGCGAGTCATGACATGAGTTAATGATAATCTTCCAGTCTAAGGACTATTACACACGCTCGTAGATAGAAATGTCCGATGACACCAAGACATGCGGAATTGCTATTGGCGGGTCTGTTCTCATAATCTCCCATCTTAGAGATTACCAAGTGCAAACTCCATGAGAGAGAATCTCATCTTCTTATGAGTACTCGCACATGACGGTCTGTATACTATGTGTCCTATCATAGTATGTCATCCAACCGTAGAACTTTATTTAAGAATATTGTTATAGCATTTCAAATTTCTCATCATAGTGGGGATCTGCCATGACCTTATCAATGCAACAAATATTCCAAGACATTATTATATTATAGTCATGCAGAACAATGAACAATATATAATTAGTGAACATTCATGTAATCAAAGTACAAAACAGTTGGTTCTCAGGACACCAACCCTTACACAAATAACTCACGATCTGAGTAGAAACATAGATAAAGAGTAATTCCCCCCCCCCCTAAGAAATAAAAAGTCGCAATAGAGAGCGTCATGAGACAATGGTCTCCTATATTCAATAAATAACATGATCCCTTGATCACCAAAAAATAGATCAACTATATTGAGATGATCTTATCTATCCTTCAATGATATGAACAAGAGAATTTTCTTCTGGATACTTATCATGTGGATGGTGAAGCTGGCCAATGGTGTACATTGATCAAAAATATAAAACCTAAGGAAGAAATAGAGGCAATGGAATGGAATGATTTCATGAAAATATTTTTTGATATATATTTTATCCACACTCTCCAGCATAAAGTGGAAAGGTATTTCCTTGACCTCAATAAAAATTTTGATCAGTCTATTAGGGTGTTTGATGAAATCCTTACAATGCTTTCACAATATGCCTCTGGTATTTTCGATACCACCAAATGCAATGTTGGGTACAACTTTGTTGGGATAAAATAAATCCTATGGAATTACCTAACAATATGATTCATTGATAGCTATGAGGAAATTATTTGTTGTTCCATCAAAGTTGAAATGGAGATCGGTGAATATTTGGGGTATCATGGGGATAAAAAGTGGAAATTGGATACCAAAATTGGTGGTCTGAGAGAGAGATATAATGGTGCCATGAAATTTCAACATCTTACTAGCCAATGGTGTGGAATGAAGAACCCTGAAAATTTCATGAAGGGGGTGAGTAAATGATTTAGGCGTGGGAAGGAAGGGAACCTAGCCAGTAATTGACGACAAGAAAAACCAACTACTGCAATGGATGAAATGAATGCTCCAGTCGACCCTAAGCATATTTTTCATTGCTAAAACATCCAGGAACCAGTGCACTTTGTGAACTATTGAACTAAGCTAATGGATTTTTGAGGCAACTAAAAACCTCTAAGGCATAAAGGGTGTTCTTTTTTCATCACTATCTCCGATGTGAATCCCAACAATGATGTGGTGACAGGTACGCTAGTTATTCATTCATGAATGGAAAAAATACTTTTTTATTATGGTTATATGAATTCCTTCATATCAAAAAATTTTAGTAGAACTATTCAATCACCATCACAATTCTTGGAAGTGGAGTTATTAGTGAAATCATCAAATAATAAAATCATTGTATCCCATGTATATAAGTCCTATCCTATCATAATTTGTGGGTATAACTTCTTAGAGAATCATTTTTTCCTCCCTTTGGTGGAATTTGATACAATTATGGTTATGAATTGACTTTCTCTATATAGAGCCAATATAAATTTCCAAGATATGGAAATCACTATATGTATCACAAATCATCAACTGATTCTGTACAAGTGCACATAGATGGATGAGTCTTATTTAGCACCATTATCTCAAGCATGGATATTATGGACCATTGAGAAAGCGTATCTAGATCAAATGGTAAGGTCTAAGGAATGAATCATCAATAAAGACATCCCATTGTGATGGAATACATTGATTTTTTTCCTGAGGAATTTCCTGGTTTTACTCTTAATTGAGAGGTATAATTTTCTATCAAACTTATGCCTGTGGTGTTAACATTATCTATGACTCCATATATAATGGATATTGTTGAACTTCAGGAGTTGAAGAAAAAACTACAGGAGAATATATATAAAGGATTCATAAACCCAAGTGCTTCACCATAGGGTGTAGCAGTCTACATTGTTATGAAGAAGGGTAGGTCAATGCATCTCTGGATTGATTATTGTGAGATGAACAAGATCACAATAAAGAACTAGTATAATCTGCCATAGATTGATGCCTTTCTCGACCATCTATGTGGAGTAAAATAATTTTCCAAGGTGGATCTGTGGTCGGGATGTCTACAAGTTAGGGTGATGAATGAGGATATCCCCAAGACTGCTTCTCATATAATGTACGGGAACTATGATTTCATAGTAATGCCTTTTGGACTCACTAATTCTACTACAATCTTCATGGAATTGATGAATAGAGTCTTTAGAGAGAACATTGACAAATTTGTGGTAGTCCTTATAGATGATATTATAATATACTCCAAAACAAAGATGGTGCATGAAGAGTATTTATGTACTGTGCTAAAGACCATGAAAAAGGAAGAACTTTATGCCAAGTAAATAAAATTTGAGTTCTTGTTGATGGATGTATCTTTATTGGGACATATCATCACAACCAATGGGATATTTTCATACCCTTCAAAGACTAAAGAAATTGAAGGATGGTTGAGCCCAACATCTTTGACAGATATCCATAGATTCCTTGGATTAGCTAGGCATTATCATTGATCTGTGAGAACTTTTTCACGATTTTCCAACCCTATAACCTAGCTAACTCAAAAGGGGTTTAAGTTTTATTGGAATGATGAATGCAATGAGAGATCTAAGGAGTTAAAAATGAGGGTTATCACTGCACCCTTGCTCAAGCTACCCACAAGTGGAGAGCATTTCAAGGTATTCAAGGATTCTATGAAGAAGGTAATGATTTGTGTATTTATTAAAAACAACAAAGTCATTGCCTATGCTTTAAGGAAGTTGAATGTTCATGAACAAAACTATCCAACACATGATCTAGAGTTGGCTAAAATGATATTTTCTTTGAAAATTTGGTGGCATTATCTATTTGGGGAGAAGTGTAAAATATACACGTATCACAAAATCCCAGAGTATATATTCACACATAATTAGTTGAATATGCACCAATGATTATGGTTAGAGTAGAAAAAAGACTATGAATGCTCAATTCACTATCATCCGGGGAAACCGAATAAAGTGGAAGATGGTCTAAGTAGAAAGTATCCGGTTACTCTATCATTGATGATAATTGAGAAGGATATGATCTTCTTAGACTTAAAGAGGTTGTACACAGTAATCATAAAAGATTGAACACCATCAATCCTATCAACAAAATTGTTCAGCCATCTCTTCTGGAGAGTTTAAAAGATGATCAAAGAGACGTTGTGGTAATTTAGACAAAATTGGAAACTATAAGAAAATAGAAATCCCTAGTTTTCAATGTTAATGAAGAAGATTTTGTATGATTTAGGTCAAGAATATGTGTACCATAAAATCCTGAGTTATAAAATGAGCTATAGGATGATGCACATTGCTCTACCTTCTCTATCCATCCTTAAAGCATAAAGATGTATTGAGATCTCTGAGAACACTTTTGGTTGTACAATATGAAGAAATGGATCACAGTATATACATTAAGATGTCTTGTATATTATAAATTGAATGAGGAAAGTAAAAAATCTGCACGGATGATGCAACCATTACCCATACCTACATGAAAATGAAAAGACATCACCATGGACTTTTTCCCTGGGCTTACTAAGTAATCTAGATGAAATAATGCTATCAGGGTTGTGGTGGATAATCTTACAAAGACTATAGAAATCATTACGATTTGAGATATTTCTCATTGGATCAACTTTCATGGATATTCATAAGAGAAGCGGTGATGTTGCATAGTGTACCACTATTGATAGTATCTGATCGAGATCCAAGATTCACCTCTATGTTTTGGATGAGTCTCCTACATGCTCTAAATACTGAGTTGAACTTCAGCACAACCTACCACTCTCAAAATAACGTCCAATATGACCGGACTGTCTAGACCCTTGATGACATGTTGAGAGCATTCTCAATGGAATTTAAAGGAGGATGGTATCAACATCTTTATTTGGTTGAGTTCTCTTACAACAATAGTTTCCACTCGAGCATCCAAATGGCTCCCTATGAAGCCTGATATGGGAAGAGGAGAAAAACACATGCATGCAAGGATGATGTTGAGAAATGAAAATTGTTAGGTCCTAAAATGGTTGAGGAAATGGTGGATAAGGTCAAGACCATTCAGAGGCACATCAAGGCTGCTAAGAGTTAACAACAGAGTTGTTCTTTCAATCGTAGAAAAGACCTAGAGTTTAATGTTGGAGACATGGTATTCATCCAGAAATCTCCAAGGACAAATGTGATGAGAGTTGGGAAGAGGGGAAAGCTTAGTCCAAGACACATCATCCCCTTTGAGATCCATCATTGCATCGGAGTGGTGTCCTGGCAACTAGCACTCCCACCAAACCTATATCATGTCCATTATATATTTCATGTATCCTTCTTGATAATGTAAATACTATACCACTCACATGTACTCAATCCAATGGTGGAACCATTAATTATTGACCTCTCTTATGAGGATAAACCAGTGAAGATCTTAGATCATATAGAAAACATTTTACGGAATAAGAAAATACACCTAGTAAAAGTGTTGTAGAGAAACCACAAGTTTGAAGAAGCAATGTGGGAACCTGAGGAGGCGATGAAACAAAGTTACCCTCTTTTATTTTATTGTGGGAAAATAAAATTTCAATGGTGAAGCTTCAAAAGGGGGTATATTATTACGACCTAAACTATTATAAATGAAATTTCCCTTTTTAATTTAAATAATTGTATTATTATGTAAAACACATGCACTTCATCAGTTATTTGTTTTTGGATTTATAAGATTGTTATAAATGTTTACAATTGTTAATATATCTGTTTAATAGTGATCACATGATTAGTATAAAAATAAGGCCTTAACAAATCCAATTCACTCAGACAATGGAATTGATGGCATCGACTAGTAGAATCATTCCCTATGACGTCCAATTTTCAGAGCATTTTAGTGAGATATAATCTCTAGGATTTGTCCTTGAATATTCCCAAGATGTTATCCAGTGACTTAAGCAAAAAAAATGTTTATAAGAGATGTTCAAAATCATTGAGATCATGGCCCAAACTGTGTTTACCAAACGACCCCATGATAATCTTTCTATTGCACACCTTACACTTATGGAATATGCTGGTGTAATAAAGGGATATGTATCAAGACCATAATAATGTGAATAAGTAAAATGAATATATTTTAATTTTAATGGTTACTTTTAAATGATTCTCATTATAATTTTATTAAATAGAAATAATGTTTTTGGGTTATAATAAAATTCAATTAAGAGATTTATTTTGATGAATTTGTGGATTTAAAAATAAATATGATTTTAATAAAATGATATTATTAATTAAGTTTTATTAATTATAAATGCATATATAATTTTTATGAAAGGAAAAGTACTTTTTATAAGGGTTCAAAGACTGTTTTGTCAAAAACCCAACATTTTCAAATAAATGTAAAATCTTATTTTAAAATTTAAAATTAACATATTTATAAAATTATTTAGATAAAATTAATATTGTTTTTTTGGGATAATAATGTCAAAATTTTCCAACGGTGAATTTTTTAAAATATTCTGAGAAATTTAAATTTGAGGAAATAATTAAATACCATATAAATATAATGTGTGTTGTACGACATCACAATTTCCCCAAAATGATGTAATAAATACTATAATGGGTATCCTTGTCCAAATATATTTTTTTCGATTAAAATAATTTCATTTTTAGATATATTTGTATTTATTTTATAATGAATTTATGAATCCTAAAAAATATATAGTATATTTTATGATTTTAAATTCATTTCATTACTAATGTGACTCACCTCCACATAAGCAAGGAATGTATTTTCAAATATTCATCCCTTTAATTAATAATAAAATGAAAATCTCCTCTCTTTGTAAAAAACCGTGGGCAAAAACCATGGGATGGTTTGTGGTTTTTAATAATTTATTATATGGATTCTAAAACTTATGTTTGTGAAATATTAAACAATCACCCTATCATTTCATATATAAACATACCCAATCTCCCACTTGTTTTCCCTAAAAAACCTTGGAACAAATCATTACTCTTCTCTCCACTCTCTATAATCCACCCAAGGTTCCCCAATCTCTCAGGATGCCCCTTTTCTATCATTTCAAGTCACACACTCAAGTAAGGGTTCTTTTCTTTCTCATTTTTTTACCCATGTACCATATCATGTTATTCCATTTTATTTAAAATTAAAAATGATGGTGTATAAATTAAAACCTCCCCCATACTCTAATTATTATTTATAAATGATGATATACCCCTTTCTCTCTCATTAATCTCTCTCGTGTACACCCGTTATCATGGAGAAATTTCGTAAGAGTTATTCCCTTTGTCTTATTTCTTCAAGTTTCTTTATTTTGTTATGCCTTCTATTACTAATTCCTTATGTAGGGGCATGTATTTTCATGTCCCTCATACTATCCATTTCTTGTCTAAATTGTGAGATACCACTTCACCCTTATCAACCTTTTTTATGAATTTTTATGTCACACCATTAGGCTGCTGAAATTGCACTATAATTTTCCATTCCAAAACAATTGTAATGTTAATACCGTACCCATTTCCTATCAAGGGTGTTCACTTATATGCACATATTCCTATGTATTGGGTAAATAAATTTATTTATTCCACACTCTTTGATCATAGAATAAATTATGATAATTAATGAATCAATGTTTTATTATCAATGTGGCACACTTAAGCATGAGAATGAAATGAATGTGACTGGTGTGACCAAAATTATATAGCACTCCAATGAATTGGGTAATGTTTAGTATCATGATATGCCATGTTGGGATATGAGTTTACATGATTCCTTTATGGAACATTGTCCATCATGAAGTCTTGGTGGTTTAGCATTCACCTATGATGCAGTGTTTTAAGTTGTTACCACATTTCCATGTTAAGATTATCATGCCATATCTGTAAGGGTTGGTGTCCTGAGAACCAAATGTTTTGTACTTTGATTACATGAATGTTCACTTATTATATATTTTTCATTTTTCTGCATAACTATAATATAATAATGTCCCGGAATATTTGTTTCATTGATAAGGTCATGGAAGATCCCCGCTATGATGAGAACCTTGAAATTCTATAATAATATTCTTAAATAAAGTTCTATGGTTGGATGACATACTATGATAGGACACATAGTATACAGACCGTCATGTGTGAGTACTCGTAAGAAGACAAGACTCTCTCTCATGGAGTTCGCACTTGGTAATCTCCAAGATGGGAGATTATGAGAACAGACCCGCCAATAGCAATTCTGCATGTCTTGGTGTCATCAGACATTTCTATCTACGAGCGTGTGTAATGGTCCTTAGACTGGAAGATTATAATTAACTCATGTAATGACTCACGTATTTAGATTTACTGACGAAAACCGTCACGCAGACAGTTGGCGGGAAGTAGGGTACGTTGGGTGCGTCACGAGTGACATGTTGTTAATGGATAAGTCAAGGATGGATTTGTCCCTTCCATTTATGGAAGTTGATATTTCGGCCCTTTGATTGAAATAGAACTGTCGCATTAAATTCCATGGCCATGGTGTGAACGATGATTTTATTTCAGGTAGTCAAAGAACGACGGATCAAGCATATAGGTTTATAACAATGCCATGAAACCTGCTTGATGAGATATCGAGACAAAGGGATTAAATTACACAGTAAGCATTCGTATGAGGTGATACGTCAATGTGTCGTCAACTTCTTTCTCTTGGGTGCCTTGACCCGTTGCTAGACAGTAATCTTGGACTTTAGGCAAGCTCGCCTAATGCCAACGAGAAAGAGGCCTAGAGGGTCACACACTAAGTGTATTCAAGTATCTCAAGTAGAATAAAGATTATTCCCATACGTGGTTTAATAATTATTCAAGGAAGCCAAAATCGTTTTAATGATGGAGGAAGAAGGAAATGAAAAACAAGATATACACGTCGTGTATTAAAGATTACACGCCGTGTAGTTTTTCATGGAAAACAAGTACACGCCGTGTATTAATAATTACACGTCGTGTATTTTTATTTATGGAAAGGAAATGAATAAATGAAAACAAGATATACATGCCGTGTACATTGAATGTACACGCTGTGTAGTTTTCAATGAAAAACAAGTACACGCCGTGTATTTATTAATACACGCCGTGTAGTTTTTCCAGTCGGGATTTTGAGGATATAATATTGTTTTAAATGATATTTATTATAATCAGCGTGGGTGCATGTCAAGGAATTAATTATTCGACATGGGGGTTTTAAATAAGAGTCAATGAAATAAATAAAACGCATAACGTGTTTATTTATTGTCATAACTCTACAACCTCAAACCTGATTATAAATATCCTCACAACCCCAACTCTTTTCCTACCCCCGTGTGAGACACAACAATTCTGGAGAATTCTTTCAAGGCCGAAAGAACCTCTTCCTCCAAGAACACTCTCAAGACCGAGAGAGATCCTCTTCCATCGGATCAAGACGATCTAAGGCGGACAACGCAAGCAAAGGCTTCTCCACTCTAGCACCCGGAGAATCCTTTGGCAATGTCCAGAGATACAAGGTACACGTGTGGATCACCTCTAGAGGGAGTCTACACTTGGCTTCTGTGAAGCAACGACGGATCACATCGAAAACGTGATCAAGAACATCAACGAAGAAAGAACACCCAAAAGGTATTTCTTTATAATTAATTAAATTAATTATAATCAACCTGTAACGATCCTTGTTTGTGGTTCCGGGAAAACCCTTCTTCTTTGTCTTTTTCTGTGATTCGATCCGTGGAGACTGGTGTTTATCGTCGTATTGATCCCCGATTGATCATTGCTAATGACAAAAATCCAAGTGGGCACATCCACCCACGCACTTCCACTACGCCCGAAACCTTCAAATGGTATCAGAGCGAGGTTACAATGTTGAATATAGTTATTTAATTTTCGTTGATAATTTACGCATTTATATTTGATTTAATTCGAAATAAATCGTTCTATAAATCTGAATAAATGATATTTGTTCTTCCTCCTTTGTTTCTTGATTCATATCACAAAAACGGCCTTTTAATTTTAATGTTTATTAAAATAAAAATGAGGAACTCATCCGGAGGAGCCGCTCTTTCTGTCTGTACAACACGGGATTACACGGCGTGTACTTAAAACTACATGTTGTGTACTTAGGTTCAACGAACTGGCACTGGTCCGCCAAACCACGCCGTGTGAATTGATTATGCCTAAGTTTTAATCATGCTGTGTTGACCAGAATTGAACGGCGCGTGGAAACCGGAATACACGGCGTGTATGTTGGAGCAACATGTCGTGTAGTCCATTCCGGCCCAGGTGAAACCGTGTATAAAGATAAGCCGCGTACTGCGTGCACGGGATCGCCAGGACGGTTACCGTGTAACAAGGAAGTACACACCGTGTATGATTCATCTACACGCCGTGTACTCCAAAATTTCCAAAGTACAGAAAACACACCAAAGCCCCGGCGTGTACTTTGGATAAAGGGTGAAAAGAAAAATACACGCCGTGTAATTATAAACTACACACCATGTACTTTCCAAAAATGTAATTTCACCAAGTTTCCTTCAATGTACAAAGACCCGTACAAGGAATATGGATGAGAATAATCTCAAGGAAATTCAGAAAGGAATTTAAGATAAATAATTGATTAATTATAAGATCATAATTAATTGAATTTGAGCGCGTCTTTTCTTAAATAAGAGAACAATTAAAAGAATTTGAATTATAAATATGCGTAAATGTCGTTGCATACTATGGATGATCATGAGCTAGACCAAATACCCTTTGTATGTATATAGTTTAATTTAAATTTATTTAATTTAAATTTTTTGGTCTGCGATCCTTCTTCCAATAAAATGTAGGGCCTGCGTACCCGTGGTTTCTTTAATGTAAACCCATGTAATGGAGGATCTCCCAAGCCAGAGGAGACAGTTCAAATCCCGAAGCCAAGGCGAAACCGACGCAAGAAGATACAAAGGTGGACAAGTGGGAGCTACAAAACATGAACCAACAGGTTCAAGGTGTTTTCCCTAGGTCAGGGTTATCTTATCAAAACCGCTAGATAAGCTAATCAATAGAAGCTCATGATCATGCCATCTTATTTCTATCTGATTGCATGGTTTATTTATTATGTATGTGTTGTCGTGATCACATAATTAATAAAATGAACAAGCATGCAAAGATGGAATAAAATAAAAACCGAACTATGTGTAAACATTATCAGAACATGGTTAATCACTTAAGTAAGCATCACTTAATATTAACAAGCATGTGATAATGCAAAACTACGCATAAAGACTAAAATCCCTCAATACCATATTAAGTCAGACCATGCCTTCTGTTACCTAATTAAGGGCAAGACTCAATAAAACTATGTGTTTGACCAACCCTTGTTGGGACACTTACTTTTATAAAGGAATCCCTTATGAAAGGTTTCGGGTTGACTTAACCATATTACATCAAGAGAAGTAGCCCTTGCTAGACTTGATGTAATATTAGAGGCAAGAGTTGAGAAAATCCAAGTCATGATTTCAGGATTGGGGAGTCCACTCAACAGATCAAGGAACTGTAAGCTCACAGTTGGCAAAGATCTGCCTACCTAAATACCTTCAAATAGCTTGACCAACCCTTGTTGGGGTTATGCGAAGGGAAATATGGATCCTTGCCACTAGAATGTCAAAGCAAGGACATTCCGAGTTCAATAGTGAGGGTCATTGGGACTTGATAAAAAAGTGGGAGAATTAATTAATTCATTCATTATTTCTCATAAATTGTAATCAAGAAAGTACTAATAAACACTACTAAAAAAACCTCCATTAGCGACCGCCAATGGCGATCGCTATAGTGAATTTTTTTTTTTTTTTAAATGTCCACTGAAATAAATAAATATATATATATATATATATTAAAAAAAATATTCACATATATACTATTAAATACAATATTTTAAATATATACATATATAATATATTTTAAATGTTTTAATATATATAATATTAAATATATGTATAATACCGAATCATTGTGATATAATAATTTAAAACCCTCGATTTAAGAAATGCTATCATTTCAGGTTTTTTGGAGCACGTTTGCTCCGAATTCGACCGCCGCACGCCGTTTTGGTGTTTTATGACTCCGGAAACGCGTTTCCAGCCGCCGCGGTCAAACGGAACCTCCGATTGACGTTCCGTCTATCCGAACATTTCAAAATTAACGTAACGGATGTTGTCGTGCAGTTTTGTGGCATTCGGAGGTCGTTCGGGTGGTTTTGACCCCCCAACGCGCCATTTCAGCGCGCACTGAGCTGCTGAAAACGACGCATTCGGTCGTGCCGTGCGCACCGCACGTCCGATGGACTTGCCGCCTCCTCTTACATCTCAGGAATAATATTCCTATCATTCTCGTGTGGTTTCAGGTTTTTCGGAGCACGTTTGCTCCGAATTCGACAGTCGCACGCCGTTTTGGTGTTTCATGACTTCGGAAACGCGTTTCCGACCGCCGCGGTCAAACGGCACCTCCAATTGACGTGCCGTCTATCCGAACATTTCACAATTCATGCAATGGATGTTTTCGTGCGGTTTTGTGGCATTTGGAGGTCGTTCGGGTGGTTTTGACCCCCCAACGCGTCATTTCAGCGCGCGTCGAGCTGCTGAAAACGACGCATTCGGTCGTGCCGCGCGCACCGCACGTCCGATGGACGTGCCACCTCCTCCTGCATCTCAGGAATAATATTTATATCATTATCGGGCGGTTTCAGGTCGTTCGGAGCACGTTTGCTCCGAATTTGACCGCCGCACGCCGTTTTGGTGTTTTATGACTCCGGAAACACGTTTCCGGCCGCTGCGGTCAAACGACACCTCCGATTGGCGTGCCGTCTGTCCGAACATTTCACAATTCACGCAAAGGATGTTTTCATGCGGTTTAGTGGCATTCAGAGGTCATTCGGGTGGTTTTGACCCCCCAACGCGCCATTTCAGCGCGCGCTGAGCTGCTGAAAACGACGCATTCGGTCGTGCCGCAAACACCGCACGTCTGATGGACTAACTGCCTCCTCCTGCATCTCAGGAATAATATTCCTATTGTTCTCGTGCGGTTTTAGGTTTTTCGGAGCACGTTTTCTCTGAATTGGACCGCCGCACGCCGTTTTGGTGTTTTATGGCTCCGGAAACGCGTTTCTGGCCACCACGGTCAAACGGCACCTTTGATTGATGTGCCGTCTGCCCTTCTATTTCACAATTCATGCACCGGATGTTGTCGTGCGATTTCGTGGCATTCGGAAGTCGTTCGGGTGGTTTTGACCCCCCAACGCGCCATTTCAGTGCGCGCCGAGCTGCTGAAAACGACGCATTCGGTCGTGCCGCGCGCACCACACGTCTGATGGATGTGTCGCCTCCTCCTACATCTCAGGAATAATATTCCTATCGTTCTCGTGCGGTTTCAGGTCATTCGGAGCACGTTTGCTCCGAATTCGACCGCAGCACGCCGTTTTGGTGTTTTATGACTCCGGAAACGCGTTTCCGGCCGCCGCGGTCAAACGGCACCTCTGATTGACGTGTCGTCTGCCCGAACATTTTACAATTCATGCAACGGATGTTTTCGTGCGGTTTCATGGCATTCAGAGGTCGTTCGGGTGGTTTTGACCCCCCAACGCGTCATTTCAGCGCGCGCCGAGCTACCGAAAACGACGCATTCGGTCGTGTCGTGCGCACCGCACGTCCGATGGACGTGACTCCTCCTCCTGTATCTCAGGAATAAAATTCCTATCTTTCTCGTGCGGTTTTAGGTCCTTCGGAGCACGTTTTCTCCGAATTCGTCCGTCGCACGCCGTTTTGGTGTTTTATGACTCCGGAAACGCGTTTCCGGCCGCCGCGGTCAAACGACACCTCCGATTGGCGTGCCGTCTACCCGAACATTTCACAATTCACGCAATGGATGTTTTCGTGCGGTTTCGTGATATTCGTAGGTCGTTCGGGTGGTTTTGACCCCCCAACGCGTCATTTCAGCTCGCGGCGAGCTGCTGAAAACGACACATTCGGACGTGTTGCGCGCACCGCACGTCCGATGGACGTGCTGCCTCCCCCTGCATCTCAGGAATAATATTTCTATCATTCTCGTGTGGTTTCAGGTCGTTCAGAGCACGTTTTCTCCGAATTGGACCGTCGCACGCCGTTTTGGTGTTTTATGGCGCCGGAAACGCGTTTCTGGCCGCCGCGGTCAAACGGAACCTTCGAATGACGTGTCGTCTGGCCGACCATTTCATAATTCACGCAACGGCTGTTGTCGTACGGTCTCGTGGAATTAGGACGTCGTTCGGGTGGTTTTGACCACCCAACGCGGCATTTCAGCGAGCGCCGCGCTGCTGAAAACAACACATTCGGTCGTGTCGCGCGCACCGAACATCCGATGGACGTACCGCCTCCTCCGACATCTCAGTAATAATATTTCTATCGTTCTCGTGCGGTTTCAGGTCGTTCGGAGCACGTTTGCTCCGAATTGGACCGCCGCACGCAGTTTTGGTGTTTTATGGCGCCAGAAATGCGTTTCCGGCCACCGCGGTCAAACGGAACCTCCGAATGTCGTGCCGTCTTGCCGAACATTTCAAAATTCACGCACCAGCTGTTGTCGTACGGTTTTGTGGCATTCGGAGGTCATTCGGGTGGTTTTGACCCCCCGACGCGTAATTTCAGCGCGCGTCGCACTGCTGAAAACGACACATTCGGTCGTGCCTCGCGCACCGCACATCCGATGGACGTGCCGCCTCCTCCTGCATCTCAGAAATAATATTTCTATCGTTCTCGTGCGGTTTCAGGTCGTTCGGAGCACGTTTGCTCCGAATTGGACCGCCGCACGCCGTTTTGGTGTTTTATGGCGCCGGAAACGCATTTCCGGCCGCCGCGGTCAAACGGCACCTCCGAATGACGTGCCGTCTGACCGACCATTTCACAATTCACACACCGGCTGTTTTCGTACGGTTTCGTGGCATTCGGACGTCGTTCGGGTGGTTTTGACCACCCAACGCGGCATTTCAGCGCGCGCCGCACTGCTGAAAACAACACATTCAGTTGTGCCACGCGCACCGCACGTCCGATGGACGTGCCACCTCCTCCTGCATCTCAGGAATAATATTTCTATCGTTCTCATGCAGTTTCAGGTCGTTCGGAGCACGTTTGCTCTGAATTGGACCGCCGCACGCCGTTTTGGTGTTTTATGGCGCCGGAAACGCGTTTCCGGACGCCGCGGTCAAACGGAACCTCCGAATGACGTGTCGTCTGGCCGAACATTTCGAAATTCACGCACTGACTGTTGTCGTACGGTTTCGTGGCATTCGGAGATCGTTCGGGTGGTTTTGACCCCCCCAATGCGCCATTTCAGCGCGCGCCGCGCTGCTGAAAACGACAAATTCGGTCGTGTCGCGCGCACCGTACGTCCGATGGATGTGCCGCCTCCTCCTCATTTCAGGAATAATATTTCTATCATTTTCATGTGTTTTCAGGTCGTTCGGAGCACGTTTTCTCCGAATTGGACCGTCGCACGCCGTTTTGGTGTTTTATGGCGCCGGAAACGCGTTTCCGGCCGCCGCGGTCAAACGGAACCTCCGAATGACGTGTCGTCTGGCCGACCATTTCACAATTCACGCACCGGCTGTTTTCGTACGGTTTTGTGCCATTCGGATGTCGTTCGGGTGGTTTTGACCCCCCAACGCGCCATTTCAGCGCGCGCCGCGCTGCTGAAAACGACACATTCAGTCGTGCCGCGCGCACCACACGTCCGATGGACGTGCCGCCTCCTCCTGCATCTCAGGAATAATATTTCTATCGTTCTTGTGCGGTTTCAGTTCGTTCGGAGCATGTTTGCTCCGAATTGGACCGTCGCACGCCGTTTTGGTGTTTTATGGCGCCAGAAACGCGTTTCCGGCCGCCGCGGTCAAAAGGCACCTCCGAATGACGTGCCTTCTAGCCGACCATTTTACAATTCATGCAACGGCTGTTGTCGTACAGTTTCATGGCATTAGAACGTCGTTCGGGTGGTTTTGACCACCCAACGCGGCATTTCAGCGCGCGCCGCGCTGCTGAAAACGACACATTCGGTCGTGCCGCGCGCACCGCATGTCCGATGGACGTGAAGCCTCCTCCTGTATCTCAAGAATAATATTTCTATCGTTTTCGTGCGGTTCCAGGTCGTTCGGAGCACGTTTGCTCTGAATTGGACAGCTGCACGCCGTTTTGGTGTTTTATGGCGCCGGAAACGCGTTTCCGGCCGCCACGGTCAAACGGAACCTCCGAATGACGTGCCGTCTGTCCGACCATTTTACAATTCACGCACCTGCTGTTTTCGTATGGTTTCGTGGCATTCGGAGGTCGTTCGTGTGGTTTTGACCCCCCAACGCGTCATTTCAGCGCGCGCCACGCTGCTGAAAACGACACATTCGGTCGTGCCGCGCGCACCGCACGTCCGATGGACGTGCCGCCTCCTCCTGCATCTCAGGAATAATATTTCTATCGTTCTCATGCGGTTTCAGGTCGTTCGGAGCACGTTTTCTCCGAATTGGACCGCCGCACGCCGTTTTGGTGTTTTATGGCGCCGGAAACGCGTTTCCGGCCGCCGCGGTCAAACGGTACCTCTGAATGACATGTCGTCTGGCCGACCATTTTACAACTCATGTACTGGCTGTTGTTGTACGGTTTCGTGGCATTCGGACGTCGTTCGGGTGGTTTTGAGCACCCAACGCGGCATTTCAGCGCGCGCCGCGCTGCTGAAAACAACACATTCGGTCGTGCCGTGCGTACCGCACGTCCGATGGATGTTCCGCCTCCTCCTGCATCTCAGGAATAATATTTCTATCGTTCTCGTGCGGTTTCAGGTCGTTCGGAGCACGTTTTCTCTGAATTGGACTGTCGCACGCCGTTTTGGTGTTTTATGGCGCCGAAAATGCGTTTCCGGCCGCCGCGGTCAAACGGAACCTCCGAATGACGTGCCGTCTGGCTGGCCATTTCACAATTCACGCACCGGCTGTTTTCGTACGGTTTCGTGGCATTCGGAGGTCGTTCGGGTGGTTTTGACCCCCCAACGCGTCATTTCAGCGCGCGCCGCGCTGCTGAAAACGACACATTCGGTCGTTCCGCGCGCACCACACGTCCGATGGACGTGCCGCCTCCTCCTGCATCTCAGGAATAATATTTATATCGTTCTCATGTGGTTTCAGGTCATTCGGAGCACGTTTTTCTCCGAATTGGACCGCCGCACGCCGTTTTGGTGTTTTATGGCGCCGGAAACGCGTTTTCGACTGCCGCGGTCAAACGGTAACTCCGAATGATGTGTCGTCTAGCCGACCATTTCAAAATTTACGCACCGGCTGTTGTCGTACGGTTTCGTGGCATTCGGAGGTCGTTCTGGTGGTTTTGACACCCCAACGCGCCATTTCAGCGCGCGCCGCGCTGCTGAAAACGACACATTCGGTCGTGCCGTGCACTGCACGTCCGATGGACGTGCCGGATCCTCCGGCATCTTAGGAATAATATTTCTATCGTTCTCGTGTGGTTTCAGTTCGTTCGGATCACGTTTGCTTTGAATTTGACCGCCGCACGCCGTTTTGGTGTTTTATGGCGCCGGAAACGCATTTCTGGCCGCCGCGGTCAAACGGCACCTCCGAATGACGTGCCTTCTGGCTAACCATTTCACAATTCACGCACCGGCTGTTTTCGTACGGTTTCGTGGCATTCGGACGTCGTTCGGGTGGTTTTAACCACCCAACGCGGCATTTCAGCGCGCGCCGCACTGCTGAAAACGACACATTCGGTCGTGCCGTGCGCACCGTACGTCCGATGGATGTTCCGCCTCCTTCTGTATCTCAGGAATAATATTTCTATCATTCTTGTGCGGTTTCAGGTCGTTCGGAGCACGTTTGCTCTGAATTGGCCCGCCGCACGCTGTTTTGGTGTTTTATGGCGCCGGAAACGCGTTTCCGGCCGCCGCGGTCAAACGGAACCTCTGAATGACATGCCGTCTGGCAGACCATTTCACAATTCACGCACCGGCTATTGTCGTACGGTTTCGTGGCATTCAGAGGTCGTTCGGGAGGTTTTGACCCCCCAACGCGCCATTTCAGCGCGCGCCGCGCTGCTGAAAACGACACATTCGGTCGTACCACGTGCACCGCACGTCCGATGGACGTTCCGCCTTCTCCTGCATCTCAGGAATAATATTTCTATCATTCTCATGCGGTTTCAGGTCGTTCGGAGCACGTTTTCTCCGAATTGGACCGCCGCACGCCGTTTTGGTGTTTTATGGCGCCGGAAACGCGTTTCCAGCCGCCGCGGTCAAACGGCACCTCCGAATGACGTGTCGTCTGGCCGACCATTTCACAATTCACGCACCAGCTGTTGTCGTACGGTTTTGTGGAATTCGAAGGTCGTTCGGGTGGTTTTGACCCCCCAACGCGCCATTTTAGCCCGCGCCGCGCTGCTGAAAACGACACATTCGGTCGTGCCGCGCGCACCGCACGTCCGATGGATGTGCCGCCTCCTCCTGCATCTCAAGAATAATATTTATATTGTTCTCGTGCGGTTTCAGGTCGTTCAGGGCACGTTTGCTCCGAATTGGACCGCCGCACGCCGTTTTGGTGTTTTATGGCGCCGGAAACGCGTTTCCGGCCGCCGCGGTCAAACGGCACCTCCGAATGACATGCCGTCTGGGCGACCATTTCACAATTCACGCACTGGCTGTTGTCTTACGGTTTCGTGGCATTCGGAGGTCGTTCGGGTGGTTTTGACCACCCAACGCGACATTTCAGCGCGCGCTGAGCTGCTGTACGGGGGTGTGGGGGGCTGTACGGGGGTGCGGGGGGGCTGTACGGGGGTGCGGGGGGCTGTACGGGGGTGCGGGGGGGTGCGGGGGGGCTGTCCGGTGGTGCGGGGGGCTGTACGGGGGTGCGGGGGGCTGTCCGGGTGTGCGGGGGGCTGTACGGGGGTGCCGGGGGGGTTGTACGGGGGTGCGGGGGGCTGTACGAGGGTGCGGGGGGTCTGTACGGGGGTGCGGGGGGCTGTACGGGGGTGCGGGGGGCTGTGCGGGGGTGCGGGGGGGGGGGGGGGGGGGCTGTACGGGGGGGCGGGGGTTGTACGGTTGTGCGGGGGGCTGTTCGGGGGTGCGGGGGGGCTGTACGGGGGTGCGGGGGTTAGAGTTTTTAAATGCACGCCTTAGATAATATTAACTATCATATAATAAACAAGAAAAGAAAGAAATTATTGGTACACAACCTTCTAATTTAAATTAAATGAATAAATACAGTACATCAATGTCAACCCCACCAGTAAAAACAAAAAACATATCTCGTGAATATATGATGCGTCACGCGTTGTCATCACTGCTACCTCCTTCTGGTGGGCCAGGGGCCTATAACAAATAAACATTATAAATATTTTAATAACAAAAATAATTTAAATTAAATAAATAAATACAGTATATACCTGCATCGTATGATCTCCTGCACCATCAGCTCGACGCACATATTCCCGCAGTGCTCTAACCTCAGCTGTCAATTGCGCATTTGCCTCCTCGGAAGCGCGCAGCCGTGCCTCAAAATCTGACATCTGTTGTGTCATATGAGCAACAGCAGGACCGACAACCGCAGCGCGTGACACTATAGAACGGGGAATCCCTTCTCCATAGGTCAAACTATAGCCATGCCCGTCCCGACCGATAATGCGATGAAAGATCTCATCCCGTCGCATGGGAAGCTGTCGCTGGTCCTCTGGCAGATGTTCTAACTCAGCTTCAAATTGAGCCTGTGAAATATTTAAATATATATAAATATATATATGTTAATATATAGATTTATGTAATTATTGGTAAGTACAGACACTTACTATCAATATTGCAACCTCTGGATCATTGCGATCACGAGTCCTCATCCACACCGACATTTTATCAGTTCCTGCACCTTTCTCTTGCAACTGTATATTAAAAGAATATAAAAACAAAACCATATTAATTAATAAATTAAAAAATGAATAATATATACCTCATGTCGGATCTGAGACACGTGACGAGTCCCGAGCCTGTGAGGTGGTCCCTGCAATGCTCGATTCTCAGAATGGCGTGTTGACACCTCCTACATTCAATTCATTCAAATTTCAAACAAATCACATATTCTTGACAATATATATACACCAAAATAATTAATATACAAACCGCAACACCCTCAGTAGACCAATATGCAACCAAGTCACGCCACTGAGCCGGGAGGACACCTCTCGGGACTTTTTCCAAAATGTCTAGGGCACCCACATTTGGTACCCAGTGGTCCCTCTTCACTTTGCCTTTATAATCTTTCCACATCTTACGGCATTTTCTCATACACACGGGCTGAAACTCTTCAGGGCATACTTTCAAATTTTTCTATAAAGAAAATAATCAAACATATTAGTAGTCTTTATACATAGAAAATAAAGTAAAATGATTTTCTTACCTGAACCTCCCTCCATAGACGATCTAATGTGTCCTGAGGGATAGAAGCCCAGTCACGTGTGGTCAATGGAAATCGATGTGGGTCACGTATGATATGACCCAGCTGACGAATAAATGTCGGGGCATTCGGTCCCACAGGATGAAAAACCTCATCAAATGAAACATCTATCGTCGTGTCGAAATTCCATGATAATATGCCATGACCAGGGCCTCTCCTGCGAGAGAAAGAAGCAGCCGAGTCTGATCCTGTTGAAAACAATTTTATATATAAATTGACAAATGTTATATATATATATATATATATATATATATGTATCTCAATTACATAAAAAATATAGACAATGACATTCAAACATACCTCGACCCTGAGACGTAGATGCCTCAGATGGATGATGTGGATCTTCTGCCTCTTCCCCTGACATGTCTGCAGTCATAGAAAACATCAGTAATGAGTCCAAAGTGTTTAAAAGATAAATTGGATTGTTCTTAAAAAATCAAACTTGTACAACTGTTAATCAAACAAAAAATGGATTGAATAATTAGTTGTGAATGAATTTTAAAAAATCAGAAAGTTAACAAAACAGATATACAAATTATGTACAAAACCAGTCAATGCATAGCCAAATTTCAGATAGAACTAATAAAAATTCAAGCATCACATGAATCAGATGAAGAATACCTCAAAGGGATGATACACCGACCATAACATCAATAAATCAAGAGTAAAAACAACCTAAATATTTATGATTTAATTAACTTACAAAAGTGAGGATTAAAACTTATAAAGATTTATAAAATGATCAGATAATTTATGATATCCTAGGACATTCTACTGAATAGCGGGAAAAAAATTATACCTTTCATTAAGCATGAAAATCGACTGTTTCTCCTTCAACAGCCGCTCTGACCCAATAAATGTCTTCTTCACGTTGAACTATGGTATGTTGATCAAGTTGTTGGTAAACAAATGGAACAGTCTCGGGTTCATCTTCTTCAAATAAAAACACTCCTCGCCGAGACATTTTGACAAAAACTTGCCAACTTGGATTTGAAGGCAAAGTAACGAAGAATACTTGTTCCGCTTGTGATGTCAAAATGAAAGGTTCATTCTCAACTCGTTCATTATTTCTGTATAACATATAGTTAAAATTCACCAATGAAAACTGATATTGATCAACTTTACATCCACGCACTGGATCAACCCAATTACACTTTAACAATATGTACTTCAAACCGTGTGTGTATACAACTTCAATGATGTCTATCAATTGACCATAGTAATAACCAAAATTGACAAAGGGACAACCGATGCCACTGTTTTTTGTTGCTCGTTTGTTGTTAACATCTTTAATGCGAAATCGAAAACCATTAGCATCAATAGCTTTATAACGACGAGCCGTTATAGATGGACCCTCAGCCAGTTGGATAAATACTTCAGGTAGCGTGGGGTCCCCTAACTCCCTCAGCTTACGAACCTACATAATTTATAAAAATCAATACTGATATATGCAGAAAGAATTAGTATAATACTTCACTCATAATGAAAATCAATTTATACATACATAATCCTTGAACCAATCATGAAATGACGCATAATGATATTGTTGAATTTGCAACTCAGTCGCACGATGCATCTCTTCTTTTATCTCATTAATGTGTTTCCTGCAAATGATAACGTGATGTTTAAAAGATCATCTTATGCAAACAAAACATGTAAAAGTTATACAAGCACATTGATAAGATACTTACTGCATTAATGGTGCAACTGATGGAGTATTGAACAAGATATGTCGATGTGCTTGTATCCACTCGATGTTGTCCATATCAAATGTGGTTCCTTCTCCAACTGGACCATCATGAATCCGAGAGGGCTTATCTAATTTTGTTTCAACATCCGTAAGATATTCTGCACAAAAGGTAGTACACTCATCCATCAAATAACCATTGGCTATTGATGCCTCTGGATGAGCTCTGTTGCGTACAAATCTTTTCAATGTACTCAAATACCGTTCAATAGGATACATCCACCTGAATTGCACTAGACCAGCAGCCATTACTTCATCAGTTAGGTGCACTGTCAAGTGGACCATAACATCGAAAAATGAGGGGGGGGGAAGTTTCTCAAAGTGACAAAGCATAAGTACAATTCGGTCCTGCAAACTTTTTAAATCACTCATTCGTTGATTTCTTAAACAAAGCTGTCTAAAAAAATTACTCATCTCAATCAAGGGCTGAACAACATTGGGGGATAAACAATCACAAATTGCGATTGGAATCAACTGCTGAAGTAATATGTGATTGTCATGACTTTTCAACCCTTGTAATGTCTTGCTCGTCAGATTCACACACTTTAAAATATTAGAAGAATAACCATCAGGCACCTTGACCATCTTCAAAATGGAAAGAAATGTCTCTTTCTCCTCTGTAGTCATCGTATACTGTGCAGCAGGCATATATGCCTTGTTTCCCTCAGCTAACTGTAAATGCAACTATTTCCTTAAACCCATTTCTTCCAAATCACAGCGTGCATTAACATGGTCCTTTGATTTTCCACTGACACCTAAAATGGTCCACAATATATTATCACAAACATTTTTTTCAATGTGCATGACATCCAAATTATGCCTCAACATGTTAGTTTTCCAATACGGAAGACTATAAAAAATACTTTTCTTTTTCCAATTGTGACTGCGCTGCCTACCCGCAGCACGAATATTACATACTGGAGGAGCCACCAAATCCTGAATTTCATATACCGTGCGGATGTTTTCTTCCTCAATCTGCAATAACATTTCGACTCCTGTCATGATCTTTGGTGCTGGGCTGAACTCTCTAGAACCATCAAATGCCACTATGTCCTTTCTGAATCTGTTCTGAGGAGGGAGAAAACGCCTGTGACCCATGTATGCCCATTTTTTGGAATGTTTAAGCCATATAGATTTTTTACTTTTATTGCAACAAGGGCAAGCAAATTCCCCTTTCGTACTCCAGCCTGATAAATTTGCATAAGCTGGGAAGTCATTGATTGTCCACAATAAAGCAGCATGCAGTTTGAACATTTCATTCGTTTCGCAGTCATAAGTCATCACACCATCGCCCCAAAATTCATTCAACTCATCAATCAATGGCTGAAGGTAAACATCAATCTTATCCCCCGGACTTTTAGGTCCATCAATAAGAGTGGAAAGTAATATAAATTGTTGCTTCATACAAAGCCACGGAGGAAGATTATATGAAACCAACACCACGGGCCATGTGCTTTGAGTTGCACCAACGATAGACTTGAATGGATTGAAACCATCTGCTGCCAATCCCAATCAGACATTACGAACATCTTTAGCAAAGTCGGGATGTCTCTTATCAAAATCCTTCCATGCATGAGAGTCTGCCGGGTGGGTTAACATATCACTTTCATGAACTCTTTCTGCATGCCATCTCATTAAATTAGAAACTTTAGATGACATAAAAAATCTTTTCAACCTCGGTTTAAGGGGAAAGTAATGCATTTTCTTTACGACAATCGGTTTCCCCTATATCACAATCTGACTTTGATGAGTATTATTTCCCCTGTTCTCTTTCCACCTGGAAACACCACAAACCGTACAAAATCCAAATGGGCAGTTTCTTTTCTAAACAACATACAGTTGTTTGCACATGCATCTATGGTCTCATATGTAAAACCTAAGTTCTCTGTCAACTTACGAGCATAGTAATAAGACTCAGGAATCTTAGCGTTGACAGGAAGAACTTTTTTCAATAAAACCAAAAGCATGTCGAATGATGTGTCTGACCAATTATTCAAAGTCTTCAAATGCAAAAACTCCACAATAAACGACAGTTTATTGTAAGAAGTACATCCAGGATATAATTCTATTTTCGCATCATCAAGTGCTTCATAAAACCTCCTCGAATCACGATCTGCACCTGAGCGAAGATTTATCTCACCGGTCTCAAGATTTTGGATGTCAATGCCTTCAGGATCAAACCCACGTACCATTTCAGTAAGCATTTCATGCATTGGATCAGTCATCCTTGCATCAACATCCATCTGAGCTGCATCTGTATTTTGACAACGAACATATTCTTCTCCATGACGAGTCCAACTCTTATAATTTTTCAGAAATCCATTAAAGAAAAGGTGCTCCCTCACAGTATCTCGTGTGAATTGATATCTGTTAGCACATTTTCTACATGGACAACTAATATAGTCACTTTCAAATCCTCTTGTGAAGTCAATAAACTGCATAATGCCATTGAAATATTCTCTAGACGTTCGATTTGGAAGATCAATCCAACTCTTATCCATAATTATATCTGTATAACAAACATTTACACAATACTTATTACATTTACAATTTTCAAATCAACTATATTTAAAATAAATATTAATCATTTGTTTATGAACCATTGATAAAATAATAATGTAACTAAAAGCCCATGTTACCTGATTGAGCTACAAACCTGAAAGGGAGGGGAGCCGAAGGCAGTACAGCGAGAGAGAGGAGGCAGTGAAGGGGAGCCGGAGCCAAAGGCGGTGCAGCAAGGGAGGGGACGGGCGGCGGGGAGCTGGAGGAGAGGAGGCGGTGAGGGGACGGGGGACGGGCAGCAAGGGGGGGGGGGCTGTCCGGGGTCGGGGGGGGGGGTTGTCCGGGGTGCCGGAGCCGTCCGGGGTGGGGGGGAGGGCTGAGGGGGCGGAGGTCGGAGGGCAGAGGGCGTGCGGTGGGGGAGGTCGGGCGGCGGGGGAGGCCGGGAGGCGGGGGGGGGGCGTCGGGGGGCGGCGACGGGGGGGAGGAGCGGGGGAGGCCGAGAGGCAGGGGGGAGGGCGGCGTCGGGGGGGGGGGAGACGGGGGGGGGGGCAAAAAGGCTCGGGTTTTTTTATCAAGGCCAGCGACCACCATTGGCGGTCGCTATTAGATATCTATAGCGACCGCCAATGGTGATCGCCCGATTCTGGGGGGCTTCAATTCCCCCTTTCCTAGTAGTGAAATCTGCTCTTTTAAATTGTAGAATCAAGATGAAAAACTCATCAACAACATTTTCTCTATGATCAATACTGGATAAAGACAATATCCTCACCAGCAGTAACTTTCAGAAATGGTTTAGGCGCCTTCGGGTTATCCTACGCCATGAACGAAAGTTTTACATGCTGGATTCCTCACTTCCTGATTCTCCTGCCCCAGGGGCGAGTGATGAAGATTTCATGTTCTATGATCAACATTTGAATGATGCACTCGATGTTCAATGTTTGATGCTATCATCGATGTCTAGTGAGCTCATGAAGTCTCATGAAGATATGGATGCCTATAGCATGATCGAGCACCTCTGTGGTCTATACCAGGAGAGAGCAAGACAGGAAAGGTTTGAGATCTCCAATGCTCTATTTCAGAGAAAGCTTGGAGAGGGTGCCCCAACTGGGCCTCATGTAGTCAAGCTCATTGGATACATTGAGCGCTTGGAGATTCTAGGGTTTAAACTCCCCAAATAACTGAGCACCGATCTCATTCTTGCATCACTCCCCCAGAGCTTCTCGAACTTTGTTGTTAATTTCAACATGAAAAACATTGAGAAGTCTCTATCTGATCTTCTTATCCTTATTCTCCAAGTAGATAATGACATGAAGCGTGAAAATTCTTCTGTCCTTATGGTGAATAAAAGGAAAGGGAAGGCGAAGAGATTTAAGCCCAAAGCCTCTTCAAGGCCTTCCAAGAAAAGGAAGATCAAAGGGGGGGTAAAGGAACAGGATGTTGTTTGTTTTTCATGCGGCAAGAAGGGACACTGGAAGAAAAACTACACCCTGCCAAGGAAGCAAGGGGAAGCTTCAGGTGCGTTTGTTATCGAACACAATCTATCTATTTCTACTAATTGGGTATTAGATACTTCTTTTGGTGCTCACATCTGTATCCAAATACAGGAACCAAGTAGATTCAAAAATATTGATCGAGGTGAGGTGGATCTATGAGCAGCCAACGGAGCTAGACTCGCTGTTGTAGCTGTCAGAGACTACCACCTCACATTTCCTACTGAGATGGTCTTGGTTTTGAAAGGTTGTTATTATGTTCCTTTTGTTACAAAAAACATTATTTCAGTATCCAGATTAGATACTGATGGATTTATATTCAAGTTTGGAAATGAATGTTGCTAATTTTATAAAGATAGCATTTGTTTTGGTAGGGCACATTTATATAACGACCTTTATGTGTTAGACTACACAAACCAAGTAATGGCAATCGATGACAAAGTCAATTCACATGACTCATACCACACCCAACTTTGGCATCACCGGCTAGGTCATGTCAATGAGAAACATTTGATAAAATTACATCAAGATGGGTATTTATATTCTTTCGAACTAAAACCACTTGGTGTATGTCATGCGTGTCTACAAGGCAAAATGACCAAAGCCCCATTTAGTGGGAAAGGTGAAAGAGCTAAAGAGATTCTAGAATTAGTTCACACAGATGTGTGTGGACCATTTCCAGTTGAAGCAAGGGGTGGGTTCTCGTACTTCATAAATTTTACTGATGATTTTAGTAGATATGGATATATCTACTTAATGATGTATAAGTCAGATTCTTTTGATCGGTTCAAAGAATACAAGAATAAAGTTGAGAACCAGCTTGGTAAGAAGATTAAGAAACTCCGCTCAGACAGAGGAGGAGAATATCTTGATCGAACTTCATTGATTTCTTACGGGAGTTTGGGATTCTATATCAACTCACTCCTCCTTACACGCCACAATGGAATGGTGTAAGTGAAAGGAGGAACCGTACCATGTTGGACATGGTGAGATCAATGATGAGTCATGCGAGTCTTCCATTATCCTTTTGGGGATATGCATTACAAACAGCAGCGCGCATACTAAACCAAGTACCAACTAAATCGATAAATGGTATTCCATACGAGTTATGGAGTGGACGCAAAGCCATGTTATCGAATTTACATGTGTGTGGTAGCGAATCATTTGTTAAGGCCTCTTCAGGTAACAAACTTGGACCCCGAGGCACAAAGTGTATCTTTATAGGATATCCCAAAGAAACAAGGGGATATTACCTATACAACCCCTCAGACAAAAAGGTTACAGTGGCAAGACACGCCATATTCCTTGAGAGGGAGCACATCTCCAAAAGTGATAGTGGGAGCGAGATAGACTTCGATGAAGTCAAGGCTCAAGATATACATGAGTTGGTACAAGAACAGATTCCACAAAGCCCCGTGGAAGAACAATCTGTTCCAGAGACACAAGAACTGCGTAGGAGCACGAGAGAGGTGAGAGAACCAGAACGATATGGTTTTCTTGTCACCGAGGATGGTGACTCATTATTGGTTGACAATGATGATCCACTTACCTACAAGGAAGCAGTTGAAGGCACAGACGTTGCCAAGTGGCAAGAAGCCATGAATTCTGAAATGGATTCCATGTACCAAAACCAAGTCTGGATTTTGGTAGATCCTCCAGTTGATGTAAAGCCTATTGGTAATAAATGGGTATTCAAGAAGAAACTGGACATGGAGGGGAAAGTCAACACCTACAAGGCACGACTGGTTGCAAAAGGTTTTAGACAGCTTCAAGGAATTGACTATGATGAAACCTTTTCACCGGTTGCGATGCTAAAATCCATCAGAATCCTATTGTCCATTGCTGCTTACCATGACTATGAAATTTGGAAAATGGATGTCAAAACATCTTTCCTTAACGGGAACCTCCAGGAAGATGTCTGCATGACACAACCTGAAGGTTTTGTGACTCCAAAGGATGCCAACAAGGTATGCAAGTTGCAGAAATCCATTTATGGATTAAAGCAAGCATCAAGATCATGGAACATTCGTTTTGATGAAGCTGTAACGGAATTTGGATTTGTTAAGAACGAATGTGAGCCTTGTGTCTACAAGAGGTTTAGTGGGAGTGCAATCATTTTCTTAATAGTATATGTTGATGACATATTACTAATTGGAAACGAAGTACCTGTCTTACAGTCAGTTATGTCATGGTTGCATAAATGCTTCTCCATGAAAGACTTGGGTGAGGCAACATATATTCTTGGGATCAAGATCCATCGTGATAGATCCAAGAGAATGTTGGGCCTGAGTCAAAGTACATACATTGACAAGATACTGAAGAGATTCAGTATGGAACAATCCAAGAGGGGATTGTTGCGAGTATCATATGACATTCATCTTTCCAAGAAAATGTGTCCTCAGACACATGAGGAAAGAAAGAGAATGGCAAGGATCCCTTACGCATCCGAGATTGGGTCAGTCATGTATGTTATGCTATGTACAAGGCTAGATGTTGCTTACACATTAAGTGCGGTAGGCAGATATCAAGCTGATCTAGGAGACCGCCATTGGATGGCAGTCAAGACTATCCTTAAGTATCTGAGGCGTACTAAGGATATGTTCCTGGTTTATGGAGGAGATGAGGAACTAGTCATCAGAGGACATGTAGATGCTAGTTTCCAGACTGATCAAGATGACATGAAGTTGCAGACTGGATACATCTTCAGTTTGAATGGAGGTGCAGTGAGCTGGAAGAGCTCAAAGCAAAGTGTGGTGGAAGATTCTACAGCAGAGTCCGAGTGTATCACAGCTTCTGAGGCAGCTAAAGAAGCAGTATGGATGCGAAGCTTCGTCCAAGAGATGGATGTAGTACCGAGCAGTAAAGATCCTATCACACTCTATTGTGATAATACTGCAGCGGTGGCACTTGCAAAAGAGCCAAGGTCACATCAGCGGAAAAAGCACATACTTCGGAAGTATCATCTCTTGAGGGATTTTTCTCAGAGAGGTGAAGTTGCAGTGAGAAGTATTTCCACGGAAGAAAACGTGGCAGACCCCTTGACTAAAGCATTGACTCAGCAGAAACACGATCATCATGTGAGGTATAGCGGACTAAAAGTCGTAGGCAGTTGGCTCAAGTCCAAGTGGGAGTTTGTAAGGGTTGGTGTCCTGAGAACCAACTTTTTTGTATTTTGATTACATGAATGTTCACTTATTATATATTGTTCATTGTTCTGCATAACTATAATATAATAATGTCCCGGAATATTTGTTGCATTGATAAGGTCATGGCAGATCCCCGCTATGATGAGAACCTTGAAATGCTATAACAATATTCTTAAATAAGGTTCTACAGTTGGATGACATACTATGATAGGACACATAGTATACAGACTGTCATGTGCGAGTACTCGTAAGAAGACGAGACTCTCTCCCATGGAGTTCGCACTTGGTAATCTCCAAGATGGGAGATTATGAGAACAGACCCGCCAATAGCAATTCTGCATGTCTTGGTGTCATCGGACATTGCTATCTACGAGCATGTGTAATGGTCCTTAGACCGGAATATTATCATTAACTCATGTCATGACTCGCGCATTTAGATTTACTGACGAAAACCGTCACGCAGACAGTTGGCGAGAAGTAGGGTATGTTGGGTGCGTCACGAGTGACATGTTGTTAATGGATAAGTCGAGGAAGGATTTGTCCCTTCCATTTATGGAAGTTGATATCTCGGCCCTTTGATTGAAATAGAACTGTCGCATTAAATTCCATGGCCATGGTGTGAACGACGAGTTTATTTCAGGTAGTCAAAGAACGATGGATCAAGCATATAGGTTTATGACACTGCCATGAAACCTACTTGATGAGATATCGAGACAAAGGGATTAAATTACACAGTAAGTGTTTGTATGAGGTGATACGGCAATGCGTCGTTAACTTCTTTCTCTTGGGTGCCTTGACCCGTTGCTAGACAATAATCTTGGACTTTAGGCAAGCTCGCCTAATGCCAACGAGAAAGAGGCCTAGTGGGTCACACACTAAGTGTATTCAAGTATCTCAAGTAGAATAAAGATTATTCTCGTACGTGGTTTAATAATTATTCAAGGAAGCCTAAATCGTTTTAATGATAGAGGAAGAAGGGAATGAAAAACAAGATACACACGCCGTTTATTAAAGATTACATGCCGTGTAGTTTTTCATGGAAAACAAGTACACGCCGTGTATTAATAATTACACGCCGTGTAGTTTTCTTTATGGAAAGGAAATCAATAAATGAAAACAAGATATACACGCCGTGTACATTGAATGTACACGCCGTGTAGTTTTCAATGAAAAACAAGTACACGTCGTGTATTTATTAATACACGCCGTGTAGTTTTTTCAGTCGGGATTTTGAGGATATAATATTGTTTTAAATGATATTTATTATAATCAGCGTGAGCGCATGTCAAGGAATTAATTATTCGACATGGGGGTTTTAAATAAGAGTCAATGAAATAAATAAAACGTGTAACGCGTTTATTTATTGTCATAACTCTACAACCTCAAACCTGATTATAAATATCCTCACAACCCCAACTCTTTTCCTACCCCCGTGTGAGACACAACAATTCTGGAGAATTCTTTCAAGGCCGAAAGAACCTCTTCCTCCAAGAACGCTCTCAAGACCGAGAGAGATCCTCTTCCATTGGATCAAGACGATCTAAGGCGGACAACGCAAGCAAATGCTTCTCCACGCTAGCACCCGGAGAATCCTTTGGTGACGTCCAAAGATACGAGGTACACGTGTGGATCACCGCTAGAGGGAGTCTACACTTGGTTTCTGCGACGCAACGACGGATCACATCGACAACGTGATCAAGAACATCAACGAAGAAAGAACACCCAAAAGGTATTTCTTTATAATTAATTAAATTAATTGTAATCAACCTGTAACGATCCTTGTTTGTGGTTCCGGGACAAACCTTATTCTTTGTCTTTTTCTGTGATTCGATCCGTGGAGACTGGCGTTTATCGTCGTATTGATCCCGAATTGATCATTGCTAATGACAAAAAGCCAAGTGGACACATCCACCCACGCGCTTCCGCTGCGCCCGGAACCTTCAATATCATGCCTTATTATTCATTTTCCATTATGCCTCATTGATATGCCTTGCCTAAAATGTATTACTATCTTCATGTTATTCTATGTTTACTACCTTACTGGGCTTTATATCTCACCTCTTTCTTATGAATTTTCCCTCTTGATATCCCATGCAGTTTTATGCTCGAGGTTGTTAAAGATGTTTTCAGTAAAGATATTGTATTTTATGCTGAAAGTTGTAATGAAATGTACATAATTCCCAAAGACACTAGAATTTTCAAGCTACCTAGTTTTATTAATTGTTATTTTATGTGATTAAATCATGTATGAATGTAATAAATAGAACATGGTTGTTATATGTAGTATCTTGTATTGTTTAGTTGTATTGTATTTGCATCAGATTGTTCTTTTATTGAGATTTAGTTTTTATTATCATTTTCTGAATATTACATTTATCTATTGATCATGTTTATTGGGAATAAATCATTCCCAATCTGATTATCTTGATGCCTTGCACTAGTTTTTATCCTGCAGGGATCGGGAACACCCTTCAGGCATTTCGATTGATCGGGTCAGGTGTGGGTATAGATTTCATCCCTGACATTGTTCGTGAAAGGAATTATTTGGTTGGATTAATGTTCAATGTAAGGAATGTATGATTAATTTAAGGATGTTTGGAGGATGTTTGGGTAGATTTTGGTAGAGAAAAAAGGATTTATAAGTGTAAAAAAAGTGAAGGAGAGGTGGTCTATTATAAGAGAGGGGAGGAGCACTCATGGAGTCCTTAATAATATTACATTAATATAAAATAATATTCTATTCAAAATGGTTCAAAATTTAGTTCTTTCGATGATATGATAAATATAGGTCTAAATCCTCTCAAAAAATGATTTTTAGACAAGTTTAGGTCAAATTATTATCCTTATCTTTTAGTTTTAATGTTTATTTATTCACTTTAACTATTACCATGACAACACATGTTTTTACTATTTCAGGGTTAATATAATTACAATAAAATTCCAAATGATCAATAAATGAGTCATGGATAACATTTGAAAACATATCCCAATTTTTTGACCTGCATATAGAGTTTGTTTAATTTTAATTCATTCAATAAAATATTATTTGTTTTAAAACATTCTTAATGTCAATTTACAAACTATTCATTTCTTGACATTTAAAAAATATCAATATTTTATATAACTTCTAAAAATCCTCTAATACCTTCATAATATGTCTAGATAATCTATAAAATTAATGGATGACATTATTTATCTCAAATAATATTTATTTTAATATTTGTAATATCATTTATTTGATATTTCCATTGATTAAACAATGGATGCATCATCATTGTGTAATCCTTTAAGTTAATTATTTTTTTCAAAAAAATTAAAAAAAATTAACATGTTAAAGATAAACTTTTTATCTTTTATATGAATATTTATAGTCTAATTTATCTTATGAATAACCCTATATTAAAAATGATATAGTTACTAAAAATCTGAGTATACCATCTTTAACTGTTCTTTAAATAAAATATAATAAATATCATACTCTTATCCAATTGGCATAAAATGGTTATATTATCATCCCAAGGATGATTTTGGTCAACAACTACCCATCCAAAAAAATTTGAACCCATTTTAGGGATATTTTCTAATATTTATAATATTATTTTTTACCCTTTATTTTTTATTTACCTTAAACCATGTTAATAATAATTAATACATTTACTATTCATAATGTCCACAAATTAAAGAAACATTGTTACATAATATTTTCCTATTAATTCCAAATATGCAATCTATTTTTCAAATTTTGAAATACAAAAGTTAAAATAGTTATTTTAAAAACTTCCCCATTGAAGGAACGAGAAAATAAGTTTATTGTGCAAAAAAGTTCAAATGATTGAAAGGTTTCTATATATAGTTTAATTGTAAAATTTATTCCAATAAACTACAATGGATTAAATGATAAAAATAATGTAATTATACTTTAAAACTAATCAAAAATATAATTTAACATTATAAATTATTTAGATGATTTTTTTTTTTCAATTAAAAATTAATATTTTATTACTATTCATGAAAACATGAAACATATCAGTAAAATTCAGCCAATGTAAATTTTTATATTCATCATTAAAATAATAACGTTATTTTGAATGGATCGGTTTATCCCTGAAGTGGAACTGGCCTTCAAGTATGATAGAGGATCCCTAAAGAACCCGATCAAAAATCCGGATCCTCAAGAACCCTCGGGCCTGAAAAAGAAAGGTTTGACATTTGCAAAAGCACTCTTGGGTTCCAGAGAGTCTTCCAAGAATGATCCTAACCTCTAACATCACTCGGCTTGAAAATGGTGGTTTATCTGTTGAGCCAGATCTGGATGCCCTACAGAAGAGAATAGATCTTTGTAAGTTCTCGATCTTAGTAGAGACATCTATTCAAAGGGTGACATTCCTTGGTCATATGTAGAGATGAAAAATCGCATTTCACACTGCTAGGGAAATATGGATTGGAGGCTTGTTCCCATTGGGAGAGGCTTCATTCACATCATCCTTCAATCTAGGGATGCGATGAATTCTGCATGGAGTGTTGGAAATCTTCAGTTGAAGCCGGGACTTCTTAGACTCTCAGAATGGAATGTTAATTTTAATCCTTTCAATATAAAGCAATCAAATGCCCAAATCTAGGTAAGATTGCATGGCCGGAATTGGGTGTATTGGCATCCAAGGATCCTGAATGATATATCCTCCTATTTGGGGACTCCAATAAGAATGGATCAAAGGACCATGGAGGGAGAACTTGTCTTCTTTGCTCGCATGTTAGTTGATGTCAACATTGAATTGAAGCGCCCTGCTAGTATGTCCTTCCTTGCTAATGGAAGCAGATCAGAGGTGAAAATTGAATATGAAAATGTTCCTCCCTTTTGTGATATTTGCAAGATGGTAGGCTATTGGGTATCCAATTTCAGAGTCCTATAAAAGATGGTTATTGTCCCAAAGGCCCTGGAATTGAATGGTGCCAGGAATAACAAGATGGTACTACCTTACCTGAAGAGTCGCGGATTGTCAACCTGGCTGTTGTCAATGGAAATAAGCAGTCTGGTTCCACCCTGAAAATAAACATGGGCAGACAAGGTTGAGGAGGAGGAGGCTGAAGAAGCTATAGAAAATTCCATCCCAGAGCATGTTTCCAGGACTAATCAGGATCTGGATTCTGAAATCTCAAGTGAAATATTTCATCTAACTCTGAGTTTGTAGCAGGAAGAGGAGAATGAAGCTATCTCTATGGATCTGCAGGATGAAATCAGGAGGCTGGTTTTGGAGGGTCATAACACAGCTGATAACTCTCAATAGGGAAACCCTCATCTTGAGGACCTCCCAAGAGATAATGGTGATATCATCCCCCACCTAGAGGATTTCCATATATTTTCTGGTGAGGACAATATTGTTGAGCAGATTTCTATAGGAATTACCCATTCAATAGCTGCTTCAATCACTCCCAAGGACCTGATTACAGGGCATACAGACAATCTGGTCATTAGTAGTCTTGCAACCAGACTGAATCCAGCATCTACAAATCCAGAGGAGCTAAATAGTAAGCAGGTCATTGGATCTAGATTTATTGAAACCTACCTCACAAATGATGCAGCTATTCCCTCTATGATCAACCTTTCTTGTATTCCAACAAGCAATGTTGATGCTGCTAACAATGATCCTAGTACTAGCCTGAATCAGCAATCAGAGGAGCTTGCAGGAAAGCGGAACATTGGATCTGAATTATCTTGTAGCAAGGAACATAGTACTATGAACAAAGTTGCTCTGGTTGCTGAAGATCAAGTAAGAAATGGCTCCAAAACTATTGTCGATAGCAAGAACTCTACATAGCGAATCCGGACAGAAATGAAAAACCAAGAGCTGATTTATAAAAACAATATTTGGAGGAAAGGCACAGAGGTTATTAGTGACCTATTGCAAAGTTCCCCAGCTACCAAAAAAAATGTTGGGCGTTTTCCCAAAAAAAACAATGTGTCAAAGGCACAAGGGGTACTAGCCTTGAAGTTAGTTTCAAATGAAGATGTTGTTCTGGAATTGTCAGGGCTTTGGGAATCTAGAAACTTCCAGATCCATTCGGTTGTTTATTCAGAAGCACAAACATGTTCTCATAGGCCTTGATGATGATAAGAAGATCATTCTCCCCCGCATTTCCAACTTTGAGAAGTTGGGTTTCTCTCTAGTTGACACAAATAAGTGCTCAAATGATGTAAATAGTCTTTGGGACTTGGCTCACTCCTCCCTGGACAGCTTCTCCCTGACTGTCTCCAGTGACCAGCAGGTTACTTGCTCCACAAAACACCTTGGTTATGAATTTGTTTTCACTTACATTTATGCCAACAACAGATATCTGGATCGAAGAAACCTCTGGGAGGAAATGGGGTCCATAAATTCAGGCATTATTTGTCCCTGGATCACACTTGGGGACTTTAATGCTATCTTGAATCCGGATGAAAAAATGGGGGCAACTAACAACTCCATTTCCTCCAGAGAATTCACAGCTTGCATCGAGCAGAATGAGTTGATTGAGGTTAACTTAGTGGGAGCGAAATATACTTGGTATAGGAAACACTTATTTAGTTTTGTTGCCAATAAAATTGATAGGGATTTTATTAATGGGGCCTCCTTGGACAATTGGAGTTCCATATCTTGTTCCACTCTTGCAAGACTCAATTCGGATCACCACCCTATTCTGGTGGATCTTGCTGAAAAGGATCCCAAACTTCCTTTCCCCTTCAGGTTCAATAAGGCTTGGGTCACTCATCCAGAAAGCAGGGTCATTGTGCAGAGTACCTAGAACTCTATTGATTGCCGAAATGATGCCTTCGCTTGCATTACCAAACTCAAAGTCCTCAAGAGGAACCTCAAATTCTGGAGTAAGGATCGCTTTAGCTCTCTTTATTCGGACATCCCTTCTTTTGAGGCATCCCTTTAGAGCCTTCAAGAGCTCAACACATCCAGTGATTTTTCTAGGGGATGTTTGGCTGAAGTGGATTTAATCAGCAGACTCAACAAGCTTTTGAACTTAAAAGATGCCTTGCAAAGGGACTCTTTCAAAGCCAAATGGTTAAAGGATGGTGATAGGATGTCGAAGTTCTTCATTGCACTTCAGAAAATCAGAAGGATCTCCAAGCCCCTTTACTTGATCAAAAGTACGGATAGCCTGATTGATAATAGAAAGGACCTCTCTGGGCATATTATTCCTTACTTCAATAACCTCTTCGATGGGTCTCCATCCACCATTAACCCTATGGATGGGGTGATTCCAATGTTGGTGAATCAGGAGGACATCTCTATGCTTATTGGTATTCCTTTGGAACCAGAAATCAAGGAATCTGTTTTTGGCCTCAAACCTGAGAGTTCTCCTGGCCCGGATGGCTTTGGTTACTTCTTATTTCAATCTTTTTAGGATATCATTTATGCAGATGCTTGCCGGCTGGTCGCTCATTTTTCTGAGGAGGGACCCTTCCCAATGGTTTGAATGCTCAGTTCCTCTACCTTATTCCGAAAGTTGAGAATGCCATTGAAATTCAGCTCTTCATACCAGTTGCTTTGGTCAACACTGTTTACAAAATAATTTGCAAAATTCTCGCTAGCATGCTATCAGGTATTGCATGTAAGATTGTTTTTGCTAATCAGTTTGGCTTCATTAAGGGCAGATCGATCCAATATTTCCTTATCACTGCTTCAGAATGTGTGAATCTTCTTAAAATTCCCATCCTTGGTGGAAACACTGCCCTCAAGCTGGACATAAGGAAGGCTTTCGATACTATGGACTGGGGATTCATATGCAAGATCCTTGAGATGTATGGTTTTGATGACACTTTTATCAGTTGAGTCAAATTCATTTTGAGCTCTGCTCACATATCTGTTCTTATCAATGGATCTCCAGATGGATACATTGATTATTCAAGAGGTGTTAGCCAGGGTGACCCTCTTTCAGCTATTATATTTTCAATTGCTAAGGATTATCTAACCAGGCTTCTCTCTATCATGGATGGCAATGGAATGTTGAAAACCATTCAAGCTGGACGAGGGTTGGTATCCCCTTACCATCTTTTATATGATGACGATATTATCCTTTTTACCCAAGGGGATAAGGGAAATATTAAGAACATTATGAGAGTCCTTCGGCATTATGAAGATGGTTTCTAGACAGGAGATCAGTTGGAACAAGTCCTTTGTCTATTTTGGAATATATTTCTCCGTCACCAGGAAAAATGAAATAATCAGAGAGATGGGTATTTGTGGGGGAGATCTTCCATTCACTTACCTAGGGGTGCCTATGTTTTGGGGAAGACCGATGTCTTGCTACTTCTCTATTATTGTTAGCTCGATTAGAAGGCAATTCTCATCATAGAAGGGTAAGTCTTTATCCATGGCTGGCAGAGTATGTCTTGTGAAGTCCATTGTTATCTCAAAATTTGTTTACTCTTTTATGGTTTACAAATTGCCGACTGCTCTTATCAAGTCCATCAATTTTTGTATCAAGAACATCATATGGAGCGGTAGCATTACCAAAAGGAAGCTAGCAATGGTTTCTTGGAACTCGGTGTGCAAGCCTTATGATGAAGGGGGCTTGGGTATCAAGAACCTTGGTTGTTTTAATGACTCTATCCAGGCTACCATTCATTTGGAGGCTAATGAACATGAAATCTGAGGCACACTCCTTTCTCAGAGCCTGATTAACTCATAGACTCAAATCAAGGAACTTCAATTTCCTTAGCTCCTCGGTTTGGCCAGCTATCAAGAACATTTTTTCCATAATTGATGCAGATTCTGGTTGGTTGGTTTCAAGGGACTCACCCCTTCAATTTTGAAAATGCAACTGGACTGGAAACATTTTGGAAGATCTGGTTATCGGGGATCACTCTAATTTGGACCTTGATTTGTCAAAAAAGGACCAAATGGGCTGTATGGATGGGCTTCCGAATCAGATCATTTCCATTGTTGAGAGTCATTTTTTCTCATCGAAAGGGGACTTTGGGGCTTGGTAACCGGCTTCTAATGGTATTCTCTCTTCCAAATATTTCTATAAGCACATTGTTGGATGTGCTCCTGGGCGGCAGTGGATGGGTTGCTTGAATAAGAGCTTCCTGAAGCCCTCTCGATCTACTTTTTCTTGGAGGTTTGCAAACAGAAGGCTTCCAACTGATGATATTCTTCCAAATTTTGGAATTTCTATCTGCTCAAGGTGTGTTTTGTGTCATCAACACACGGAAGATATTGATCATCTTTTTCTCACCTGTGTGGCAGCCTCTGCGATGTGGGAGGCTGTGTCCAGCATCTTTGAAGTGTATCTACCATGTGTCACTTCAATCGGTGAGTTCATGGAAAGATGGCGTGGGCTGGATCTATCACCGAAGGTCCTGTCTTTATTCCTTGTTATTGTAGAGGAGCTTCTTTATTTCATCTAGTTTTCTGGGAACAGAATTATGCATGAAAATCAGGGGAATCAGGCGGGTACTGCACTGGCCGGGACTTCCAACACATATCATGAGGCCTTGGTTTCGTGAAGCAGGGGATTACAGGTGGGTGATGCCTTGGCTAGGCTGCTCACAGCTGCTTGGGAGGCTATTTTTCTGAGGAGCAGGTTCTGTGGGAATTCTGTTCACAATTTCTCAGTCCTCAATCGGGTTGGAGTCAAGGGTAATTTCCGTCCTCCGCTTGGAACCTTTGAAGTGTTGTGGTAGCCACCCTTTCACGGTTGGATAAAAATTAATTCAGATGGTGCGTCGAGAGGTAATCCGGGTTCTTCAGGTTATGGTGCGGTTTTTAGGGATCATAAAGGGTGTGTCATTGGTTACCTTTATGGTTCTTGTGGTATTTCTTCTGCTCTTGAAGCAGAGATGCATGGAGTTATTGCGGTGGTTGAACATGCTGAAAGATGAGGATGGAACAAGTTTTGGGTTTAATGTGACTCAACGTCTGCTGTTCTTGCTCTTCGTACAGACTCTCTGCATCTTTCTTGGAAGGTGACTACTCGATGGACATGATGTTTGTGTGTGCTCTTCTCAAAGGAGCATATTGTGACTCGTTTTTATTGAGAGGCAAATGCATTGGTGGATGGTCTTTCCAACAAAGGTGTTAATGAGGCTTATTTTTATTGGGGGGATCATCTACCGGGCGATCTGCTTCTAATCCTTAGGAAGGATCAATGTAAATCTCCTACTTTCAGACTGGTGTAGTTCTTCTTTTTTCTGATAAAGGTATCTTTCTTTTCTGGGCAAGGTCTCAGTCTTCACCAAAAAAAAAACATTATTTTGTTAAATAGAATATATAAAAGTGTCAAAAATTGGATTTCAAATATGTTTTCATTTAAAAAGAATTAAAATTGCCTTTAGAAATATATAGTTTTTATGCATAAAATTGAGTCTGTTCATATCACATGTCTATAAAATCTATTGGTTGAATATTAAAAATATTTAATTGAATATATAACATTTATATTTCATTAACATAATTCACTAATTCTAATTAATTTAATTTCTTAATAAAAAACACCTCTGGGAATATAAAAATATACCTGTTATATTCAATTGGTATATACATTCTATTCTAATTAATTGTTGACCAATGAATTCATATTATGTTTTGATAAAAAATAAATTTTCATAAGTTGGTTAATATTATGAAGAACCACCTACTTAATGTCTAGTGTTAAAATAATAATATTTAGTGGTATTTCACAATTTCATTAGGATATGTGTTTTGTAAATCACAAAAAAATGAATGATCAATGGAAATTTGAGGTCCTCAAAGTCAGAGGTCTACGATGATTTAAAAAAACATCAGTTCAATAAAGATTATTATTATTAGATATTGTCGTATAGTTGAGAAATTTGTTAACTCTTTTTGAATATAAGGAAATATAGTTACATTATATGTTTCTATTTCATAAACAATGTTTTATCCTTTGGTTGTTTCGTGAACTATTTCTACTTCATTTCTCATCACAAGTTGCATCATAGGGTTAAGTAATAAATTACCCTATAAAACCACTTCCATATATAAACATCACCCATTTCATAAATGATTAAATTTTATAAAATGAATATATCATTAATCTTTCCACAACATGGTGTAGAAATTATCATTCACATTCCATACTTGTGAAGACCTTCATAATTTATTCACTTGTAACATGGTAATAACCTTAATTACAAAAAAAACTGTATTTTAAAACATGCATGCTTTCTTATTCCATAAATAAAACATATATTATTTGGTGTACTCATCAAATCAAAAAATGATGTAAAATCCATCAACGATGGAATAAACAACTTTTTCAACAAATTAGTAATCATTTCCAAGGTAGTTAGTACATTCCAATTTACTTTATCAAAATCCATCATCTCTTTATTATGACCTCATTATCTTAGAATCAAGAACATATTAATGGTTATCTTTCCCTCAACTATATGTTTTCCAATGTTTGAACTTTTTTCTATGCCGCTTTTCATGGTACCATTAAACATATATTCCAAAATCCTTGATAAAAAAGTATTTTAGTATAATCCATTTATATATTACGACTCTTATAAGTAGAATAACATAAAATAATTCTTTAATAAAAAAACAAAGTCATTAATTATTTTACTTCACCTATAGTAACTATATAAGCTTGACCTTGATCCATTTTCATTTTCTTAGCTATATTTCCTTGATGCTTGGGAGATGAATTTGTGTAGTTCTGTATCTCCTTACAGTTGAAACATTGAATATTTACATATTGTGTCGTTCCATTGCAATCATGAACATGATGACCTTTCTCTCTATACTTGTGACAAACTCCAATTCCCTTGAGGAATGTACATGAGTGTTTCTTCACACAATTATCACATTTGAAAAAAATATTTCTTTCTCCTTTTCCTTTAATCCATCTATTGCTCCAATGTTCTCTCCTCTTTATTTCCCAACAATTCATAATACATATATAAATCTCTCTCTATCTTGATAGAACAAGTGACTATATATTCATTGGATGAGAAATTTTGGGAAACCAAATCCTTTCCAAGGAATGGATTTTACCCAGCAAAGAAATGATCAATTGTAGTGATTGGGTTATGTATGTTGTGTATCTAATTCATTGATATCCTTGTATAGATGGATTCATATTAACAACATAGTCATCCTTATTTTGTCTCATATTCAATAATTATCTCTCCATATCTGTTATCTGTTCATGAGGGAAATATTTTTCCATGAAATGTACTTAAAATGATTTCATTCCATGTTTGGTATTTTGTTGTCCTCTTTTGTTTTCTGAATCAATGACCACCATTGATGCACATCTCCCAATCGATGATAAACTACCATAAAAACCTACTCCCTTTCATTACCTCCAAAATAATGAAGTATCTTCTCCAAAATTTGTTCAACATAAGTTGTCACTCCAGCTCTAACATCATTATCTTGCATATGAGGGAAATACATACATGGAATACGTGTGTTGATACAATTTCTATCTCTTCCACTGGGTTAGTTTACTAAACAATGAAATAAATTAGATTATATCATAATATTATGAAACACGATGTATATTATCAAAACTTATGAATCACATAACATAAATTAAAAATCTGGGTATACCTAATCTCCATATCAAAAGCATGGATACTTGGAAAATATTCTCAAAGTACATTATAAGGTTATGATTTCATAATCTATATTTTATAATTATAGTTTATAATGTTTCTACTAAACTTCCTATGATACCAACTGTAACACCCCGACCCTAGTAGCCTAAAACTCATGCTTCACTTTATTAAATTTTTATAGATAAAAGATTCAAATCCCAATGTACCTATCTGGTTAGTAGTTTTGGATAATAGATTACATACATGATCCTTACACTACAACTCTAAATCTAATCTACAACATAGAGAATCCTTTGAGAACACCATGATTATCCTCGCATAACCCTACATATTAGTGATAACATACATCTTCACATCCTGGGGAAAAATGAATCATAATAAAGTGTGATCTCAGTTTCTCAGTAAGGGTGAGAAATATAGTGGAAGATGTCATAAATAAACATAAACTATATATCAAGGTAAATAACTAAAAACACATCTCATTCAAAAATAATCATGAACATAATATGGAATGAATAAATGATTGTCAAATAATGCCATATAAATAATCACATTATAACTATACATAGCCATGGATATTATAATAGTTGAATAATCACTTGGAATATCAATTACTAATCTCATAAAGAGGAAATTTAAAATGTTTTACATCATAAATATTTCATCATGGCTTCATCTAAGACACCATACATAAGCAGGCAAGGCCTCAACCAATACCCAAACTAGTTTTTCTCGTGAGGCCTATCGATACATTGAGGGGATATAGAGGGCCATTCCCATCATGTACTAAGTCCAATTCATTCTACATATGAAAAGGGTGAAAGATAAACAACATAAAAATTCATATTCAAAAACTAGCATTTGAAATTTGAAAACATTAACTATAAACCATGAGTGATTTCAAAATAGAACATCCATAGTCAAAATGATTATAAACCCATAAATAAAATATGGTATATGCAATCATAATAGATAAACCTAAATCAAGAAAAATATCCAAAAAATTATGTTTAAATAGATGAAAAGACTCTAATGAAATAAATAATAATTTCGTTCAAGAAATACCTCCTTTTACTTCAAAATCCATTATATGGGCACACAATTTTAATAGAAGAAATTTTCATTGAAAATAATCTTATAAACACATAATGAAAACTTTAATACATTAAGTATTCATGAAAGTAGAAAAACATAATCATTCAGTATATGTTAATATAACTCCTTCCATATTTTTTTTCAAAAAAGTTTTAAAGTAACTCATTTGGAAAACAAAAGAAGGATTCCATTAAAACCGTCTTATTAAAAGTCAAACATGGGTAAAAAAGACATTTAAAATGTCTATCATTATAGTGAAAATATTTTGAAAAACATTTTTATGAATCATGGTTATGGATGATAAATATTTCTCAGTAGATACTTACATATTAAAAATCTTGAATAATAATGAGATTGTGAAATTAACCCTTACCTTTGGTCTAATTCACTCTATATGTGTTTGAAAAACCTTTATAGTGGTTTTAAACATATTAATAACATATACAATAATCATAATAATATTTATGATAAAATAATTGATTCATTTATGAATTTATATTTTCTATTTATTAATAATTCCATGATAAAGCAATGTTTTGGGTAATAATCGCTTTGTTTATCATACATGTTTTGACTTTATATTCTTTATAATCTTAAGTAGATGATGACTTCAACGTCTAAAAAATGTAAAAAATGTTTTAATTTATATATATATTTAGTATATGTTTATTTATAATAATCCATAATATTTAGAGATGGGTTATAAAATGCAACGTTCATGGAGGCGGTAGGTCGTATGTACGCATGTGTGGTACTTCCATTTCTTTTTCTTATTAAAGTTATTAAAAATGAAATGTTATATATTTATATTAGAATTATAGTATAATATTTATGTCATATTTTTTTCCACATGTGTATTAAAATAATACTTAATATATTTCATGTATAGCGTGAATGAATCACATCGCTTTGCGGAGGCGGTACTCCACATGTCCACAAACGATGTTATTGTATCGCCAAAATATATAATGCATGGAGGTATGTGTTATATAAGAATTAAATTAGTATAAATAAATTATAAATAATATGCATATAATATAAGAATATTTTTCCCTTCACAATTCCCAACCATGAGAGGTGGTAATGGAAAAATGAACAATCATTGTTGTTCGGAATAGTAATTCACCGTACAAACTGATAGTAAGTTCATTACCCATTAGATGAACTGTGTGTAAGTTTAGGTAGAATCATAAAAATAAAAATATCTCAATATATTTACGATACCAATGTTATTATATAAACATTAATTAAAAATAATTTATGGGGTTTCAAAGAAGAAATAATACAAAAACGTTTGTTGATGAACATTACCTCTTCTTTCGGTGTATCCTTTTGATTTACACAACCGGTATTTATTGGGATAATTTTTTTCCAAAGCAAGGATTATTGGATGAAGGTAAGGATGTTGGGAGGAGTTTTTTTCAGAGGTTTTCTGAGCCAAAGTTATTTATATGTGCGATGAAAAGAGATGGAGATGTGACCTTTTATAAGATAGGGGAGGGGAACTCTTGAAATCCTTCATAATATTAAATTGTTATAAATTAATTTTCTATTAAAAATATATTGAAAGCTAGTTATTTATAATCTAAGATGGATATAGTTCTAAATACCCTCAAAAAATAACATTGCGACATGTTTAGGTCACATTCTTACACTTATCATTTAGTTTTAACCATAATTTAAAACATTTATCTATTAACCTTAAAAATGAATTTTTACTATTTAATGGTTAATATTATTACTATAAAATTCCATAAAAACCATAAATGAGTAATATATGTCATTTTAAACCTTATACCAATCAGTAGCAATTTTTTTTGAATTTTATATCATTTAATAAAATATTATTTATTTTAAAGCATAAATAATCTAAATTTTCATACTATTCATTTCTAGAATTTTGAAAAAAAATCAATAAATTAGATAACATATGAAAATACTTTAATGCATCCCTCATATGACTATGTCATATATAAAATTCATGGATGAAATTAATTATCACAAATTTTATTTATTTTAATATTTTTAATATCAAATATTTGTTTTTTTTCCTTCAATTAAATAATTATTGCATCATCATTATTTTAGCCATTATGGTGATTATTTATTTCCTAAAAATTTAAAATAAATTATCATATTGAAGATAAATTTTTTATTTCATATTATTGTTTATAGTTCAATTGATGTACTATATTAACCAACATTAAAAATTATATAGTTATTAAAAATATGAATATGTCATCTTTAACTATTCTTTAGGTAAATTATAATAAATGTCATACTCTCATCCAAGTATCTTCAAATTGATATAATCTTGTCTCGATGATGATTTTGGTCAAAACTACTCATACAATAATTATTTAATAAGTGTTAGGGTAATTTTCTAATATTTATAATATTAATATTTATCCTTAATTACTTAATTTTCCTTTATTCATGGTAATAAAAATTACTAAAGTGAATATTCATAATGCCCAAAAATAAAATAAACATATTTACATAATTGTAAACCAATAAATCAAAATATGGAATGCATTTCCCAAATTCTAAAACCCAAAAGTTGTAGTAATTAATTTAAAATTAATTCCATTAATGGAACGAGAAAATGAGTTTAGTAAGTGAAAACATTCAAAAGATTGAAATGTTTTTATGTCCAATTTCAATGAAAAATTAATTCTAATGACCTATATTGGATTAACATTTAAATAAGTAATCTAGTTATATTTTAAAATTTAAAAAATATAAATTAACAATATAAATTATTTCCATGAAAAAGTTTTTTTCAATTAAAAACTTGAGTTTGTTTACTATTCATCAAAACATTAAACTTATAAGAAAAATAACAAAAATTCCATTAAATAAAATTTTTATATTCAAATTTAAAATAAGAAGTTTATTTTTTTCAAATAGAATACACAATAGTGTCAAAATATGGATTGAAAACAGTTTCACCATTATATGGAGGGAAAATTGCCTTTAGAAAAATATACAATTTTACACATAAAATTGTGATTTTTTATATATTATGGCTATAAAATCTATTGGATTAATATAAAAAATATTTGATAGAATATATAACACATATATTTCATTAATATAATTCAATAATTGTAATTAGTTTAATTTATCAAGGGAAGACGCCTTTAGGAATATAAAAATATTTCCTTTATATTCAATTGGTATATACTTTCTCTTCTAATTATTTTGTAAACAATGAATTCATCTTAAATTTTTATAAACCATATATTTCCATAAGTTGGTTAAAACTGTCTATAACCACCAAATTATTTTATAGTGTTAAAATAATTATATTTATTAGTATATTGTTGTCTTTTTAGATCTTTTTTGTGTTATATATAAGTTATCAAATACAATATATTTAAAATGAAACATATAAAAAAAATATTGGGTGTTACACAAGACTAGAGATCTCTCTCTCCCAAAATGCGCCCTAATATAGAGAAAAATCCTCCTCCACCATCAACTCTCATGTATAAAGAGATATAAAATAGAATCCATTGGAAAACATCTCATGGTGATCAAAGGAGAAGGTTGAAAGCATTAGGATCTTCAGTGCTAGAACATGTACATTCTTATAGAAATATTCAAAAGATTTTTCAAAACATTTGGATAATAGCAAGAGGGAATATAATATTGATTCCCATATCACAATGATGGGACAATGTAGAGTTATTTTTAGATCTATTAATTAAGATATAATTAAACGCAATGTAATTGAGTAATTGCTTAAATTAATAATAAATAATATGTGTCAATATTTCTCTTTGGTTCTAGAATTTCTCCATTGTCTATATTTTTTAATTCAATTCCATTGATCATGGAATTTATCATCTTGTAAATGTTGGATTAGTAATTTATCATGATAAATATGAGTGGGGCATGCCCCATCCGATGCTTCTACTGCGCCTAAAACATACAATTGGGGATAGTTTTCCATATTGCAATTGTATTGAAATCCTTTATGTCAATGGGATTCCCCTTATTTTCTATGGGATCTATGATGGTACACATGCTTCCATTGGGAATATATGAATGATATTAAAACTCCATCATTTTATTGGTATCCTTATTATGTTTGATAACCTAATCAAACATGAATAATTAATGGAAACTATCCATGTTAATAGAGATGAGTGATTTTTTCACATCTTCTTCAGAGGGATCCATTATAATAATTCAATATTTATTATCATTAAAACATTCATGAAATGTTGTAAATCATCATATTATTTCTTCCAATTCTACCATCAGTGTATATTTTTTTATTTTAGTGACCCCAAAATTATTAATATATTTTTTGAGGGTGGGGGTGTAACCATTAATACTAATGGAATTATCCCCTCTTTTTACTCATTTTTTACTTTTCTTACTGATGGAAAATTATAGAATTTCTATCACAATCATTCATATATTTTTCATTGAGCTGATTTTGGTATATCTATTCAATGAGATTTAGATGATTATTAATCTAGGAGGGGTTCTGAATATATGTTCTCAAAGGATTATCTAGGATATTGTTTCTATGTTGGAAACAAAAACTATGTTCATGAATATGCCTCATATCATCCCTGTGAATGGAGAACTTATTTTTACAATCTCTTATAAAGTGTCTTTGTAAATTTTTTAGTTTTCAAGAAAGATTTTGTAGTCAGATACCAAGGGAATCAGACATCCATGAGTCCATCACAACTACCCTTTATTCAAGTGTTTCAATCCATCTATTATTGAACATGAATGTAATATGGGATATCCTTATGAGAAGTGTGTGAATCTAAAAAATAATATTATTATAACATGAGGGGTATTTGGGGAGGGTAAATTCAGAGATCACAATGCATGCACTTTTATCATCATCCTATTCAAATAATGTATCCAATTTACCGAAATATCATATATTTATTCTGTATATAATACATTTGAAATTATCTCTAGAAAATATAACTATAAAGAACATGGAATAATTGATTATAGAGGATAAATCATGAGAAAAAATCCTATTGAAATTGGTTTCCATTTTTCATCAGGTCTCAAAGAATTTTTTAAATCACAATTAATGGTCTGACGATGCCTCATCTCATTAGAATCCATTCTTATCTCCCACTAAAGAACCATTCCCTTGATATGGGAGGTAGAGGCCAAAAAATTAGATATAAATGGTTTGAAGGACTATAGAAAAGGATATCATAATATGTTGGTGGAATTTTCTGTAATCAAGGATATGAATGCTCTAATGCTTAAGGATCCATAAATGATCCACATCATTTCCATTAACATTTTGGTAGAAAAAATCATATCCTAGGGGGAATATTTTATGACCTTCTCATTTTTAACAAATATTTATTGTTCAGAAAGACCAATAAAAATTGGTGTACAAGTTAAAAGGTAATGTCTAAGCGCATTGATTATTGGTTAATTCCCAGTCCTTTGACAATTAATGTATAATAACATCATTGTGTAGGAGTTCTGCCTATTGTTAGAGTACCCCCACTAGGTCATCCCCATTTGACTTAAATCAATTTTCCTTCCAATTTTTAGGTGACCCGTATGTATTTCATCCCCTAATATTCTATCATTGAGTTTTATCATTTGTTTTATAACCTTTTAATGTTCATCAGGTTACAAATCTACATTATCATCATCCCAGAAATGGCCACAAAGAAGGGTGAATTTTCTACTGTATTGTATAAATTCATAGGTAGTGTATTTAGACACTCTTATCATATAAAAATTTGAAAAGGCACTTTGATGAATGGTGTTTTTATCACACAATGAAAAACCATGCATTCATCTAAGAAGCCTATGATTTCAGCTTTGTTTGTGTTTGGCTCCATGACTTTTATGCATCACAATGTTGCAGGGATTAAATCAGGAATACAATGAATAACTACCTTTTCATTATTTCATGTGTTACTGTGAACCAATTCAAAAAGGTATGATTTTTTACATAAATAATATTGTACCTTTATTACAGGGGTCATTTCAATTGCAAAGTGGAAGGCACTGTCAACTAGTATGTGGTCCACAACCATGTCTATGACAGTTTTGGTGTGGGTGATATATTATTTATTAAGAATAATGATCCATATATGTGAATAATAATAAGAAATTAGATATTATTTCCATGTTAGTTTTATATATTGTTGATTTATTCCTTGAAAATAAATCTAGCTCAAGGAACTTTTGGTGTTTTTATGTTCCATCGGTGAGTATTTAAATGAAATAGGACTTGGATGGTAAATATTGTGCCAATATGTCCTGAAATATTATTTAAAATTTAATATCATACAGAATGGGTATTTGTATATACCTTTTTCACTAATCATCACAAAAAATACAATTTAAGTTAAACCTATCATAGTAGATTTTTAATATCATTATATTAGGTGATTATATGACAATGAAAGTATCCTTATAGATATCCTTTGAAATATTTCATTATGACCAGATCAAAAGGGTTGGTAACATAAAATATTTTCAATAATATATAGATGTTTCATGAATGTATATAATTATTGAAACAATAACAGTGATAATAAAATATTCATTTCGAATTAATGGGTACGGGGTGATTGGAAGGGTTTAGTGGGAATAATATTGATCTTAAATAAATATATTGATATCATATAGAGAACATATATTTAGCATTACCATCTTGCTAAGGTGTTAGGAATGAATTTATCTGAGATAACTACAAATATCAATGAATGTTTTAGGGAATATTCGTCCTCCCTTGTTTCTACTTTGTATCACTATTCATCATCATTGGGTTCCTTCCCTTACTGTACGACCTTCCTAGATACCCCATCCAATGATCTTGTATTGGATACGGGTTCCCACATTGTAGATTGGAATTGAAGCGATGGTCCATTGATCTTTCATTTTGCAGCATTTTGTAGTTTGTGTGGTTGTTTATTGATGGGATGAAACTTTATCTAATATCTCACATGTTGTGATGATCTATGGGTAGGTGAGGGATTCTCATTATTTGGGCGGCAGTGTTTGGTGGTCTGGAGACAGTGCTCATTTTTTGAGTGACAATCATGGCTCATGTGATGCAGGATGCAGTGATCATAATGGAGACAGTGTGGGGTTCACATAGAAAATTGAGATGGGGAAAGGGATGTCGGTGCTCTATTTGTTGGTGGATAGAGTGTTTTAATGTACATTAAGATTATGGTGTTATTATGCATGGATCTGTAGGAAACTGTACTAATTTTTGGGACTGTTTGTTTGATTGGGTCACATGTATCATTGTGAGCATAAGATTTTATATCATTCCATTTTGATGGTGGTGTAGCTTTTTACTGGTATAACTAGGTGGTTTACCTAAAAAGTGGGATGGGTGTTTTGACACCCATCATTCAGCTATATGTACTCATTTATTATTAGATTTATAGGCATTAGTATTCATTTGAAGTTGTGATTTTGTTCAGTTTTTTAATTGTATTAGGTTGATAGTTTAGCGAGCTCCTCACAATAATTTTTAGGTGGGTGGATCTAAATAGAGATAGGTGTGTTGCACCTATCATCCGGTCCTCTTCCCACATGTCAGTGTGAGTTAGTGGGTTTTTCTTACATGTTTTTTGGACCCACACAATGAATTTCCTTTGTAGGGATAAATGGATTATCATTTACTAATCTCTCTATTTTATTTCATAGTAGGGGTGAGAGGAATCTTTTTTTTCATATGTTGACATTTTATTCCCATGGGAATCTTGGTCCAATCATTAGACCTTTGAGGCCTATTTTATTAAGACATTGGTTCCTCTACAGATGTTATGGGTTTTCTTGTTTCCTTTTTCTTAAATGAGGTTTTCTTATTATTGTTCAATAAATGGTTCTTGGAACTAAATATATTAAAAAATAATAAAGTCATCTTATATATCATGATAAGTATTAATGTTTTATATATCATACACCTAAAACATAGTGACTAAAAATCAAACTGAAGCATATGGATCACAATGACATATAATTATAAGTGTTGAAAAAGTACATAGTAATGCAGAATTGGATGAGTTTTTGGTAGTTGGAGAAAATGGAATACTAGAAAATATAGAATTGAAAAATAAATCTTTATTTAGATCATTTTTTGTAATATAATAGATTGGTTAAGGTAGCATGTAGGACTCATTTATTATAGTAGTTTATTCCATATCTACCCTTTCATAAAACATTGGGACTTCTAATACATCATAAGATGTGATTTTGATAATGTTTTATTTCTATATTCAATAACAGTAACTGTTCATCAATATTATGATAATTTTTTACTATCATAGTATCAAAATATTCATGTTCTCTATAAATAAAAAAAGTAAAATACTGACGTTTATCATCTCCTGAGGGACTTTCTAAAAGTGGTTAAGACATAATAAGAAGAATTGTTATAAATAAATCTGGTGGAACCAAAAGGTAAAATATAGAGTTACATGGTAGGCCAATTAACTATAATCATACTCAACTGAATATTTTTATGATGTGTAAACTAACTAGATAGTTATTAGTTGGATCTAATTCAAGTGGGAGCCTGTTTGACATTGTTACCAAGAACCAAATACATTTAACATTTGATTTCTTGTAAATTTTCAAAGTGGTGAATATAAATTAAAAATATTATAAGATATTATTCATTCTTTTTGTATGAAATTATTTGGAAATATCCAAGAGTATCTATCAAATATATATAATGCTAAAACAATACCTGACAATAATGATAATATTGAGGTTCAATGATGATATCTCTCTAATAAAGACAAGAAAATATTCTGTAAAGGGGCACATAGTATGTTGACATTCAGGTGTGAGTACTCAAAAGTGGATAAGGCATCACTTTATGAGGATCACACATGATAATCTAGGTGAGAGGTGAATATGAGAATTTACCTTCTAATAGGAATTCTACATCATTACATGTCATCAGATATTCCTATCTTACACTAACTATATTGATCTATAGATGTTAATAATATTATTAATATATATCATGATGTGTGTAGACATTTTTGTTTCCATTAAGCGTGATTGGATATTTTACATTGATGTTGTACATTTTCAAAAATGAAATGTTATTAAAAATTAATTTACGGAAGGATTTATCCATTATACCCTCATATTTATTGATATATTAGGCAATTTGAATAGGATATAACAATCTGATAATCATCCTGGCCATGGGGTACGATGAATTTATTCTATAGAAATAAATAGATAACATATGCATGTGTTGATGACAGAAAATTTGCAGTCAAATTGATTTGATATATTGATATAAATGTACTATATTACACAGTGATTACTCATAATCATTTTTTGGATTTACAATATTAACATATTTTTGATTGAGTAACATAACCCATTTCTAGACAATAATCATGGACATTATGAAAGTACACCTAATGTCATTGAGAATGAATCCTTGAGGGTCACATAGTAAATTTTTTCCTTTATTTGAGTTAAATATTAGTTATATTAAATGGTGAGATTAAATATTAATATCTGGACTGATAAGAAACAGTTATCAAATCTTATTGTTAAAAATAGATAAATAAATATATAATAATATAGAAATTGATTAATTCCCGGATATATATAAATACATATTTATATCTTAGTTAATCTCCATGGAAAAAAATTAATTTACATGACTTTGAGTATAAAATTTATATATTTATCAAATGATGAATATTCAATTAATTATTTATTCCAAAATTCAATATATGATGCAGAGCATAAGAAAAAAATGTTTTGGGTTCTTTGATAAATATTTACTTACCCACATGTAAATAATTGTTATCATTTCATGTTTCATTCCATGCTATAAGATAAAATATTATTCTTATCCTTTTATATGGTGTGGGTTTTATAGTGGGCCTTATAATTTTTAAGTTCCTTTATGAAATTATTTAATATAATACCCACTATTAGGTGTATAAATAGAATTATACATCATTTTAGAAAATTTGAGACATTATAAACAACACCCCTCTTACCTAAAGAGTGTTCTCTCCACTAAGAACATATATAGAATTTATTCTGTAATGTCTGAGAGATTCTATTACTCCCTTTGAAGCTAGAGAGTCCAAGATACAATCTATTAAGGTCTAAGGGATCATTATTGTGATCAATTATTATGAACAATACATTATCAATTGATTCATTTGAGGATTACCTTAAATCAATTTCAATCATTCATAATATTACAAGAAATATAGATTAGTGATTAATTCCTCCAGCACAAAAGTAATGGGAGAAATTAGGGAGAAGGACAAACCATATTTTATAATCGAATCATGAATATTTTCACTAAAAATCATGGAATACTTAATCATGGTTGGACTATTGGATTCTATTATGAGAGAATATAGGGGTGGATGCATTGTGAAAGTTATTCTTTTTGAGTACAAAATATCTAAAATAAAACCTCCCAAATAATTATAAGTTACTATTTTATAAAATTAATGTTTTCCCCATATAAAACAATTCTACACATTGATATGTACTTGGTAAGGCTACACAAGCCATCCAATGGATATTAAGTACTTTGTGTTGCACCAAAATCATCTATTGAATTGATATTAGTGTATCCCCACACCATTAAAGAACAATGGGTATTCAGAGGAACCCATTGTTGATGTAATGCCACACTTGAAAAAACTCGTTCTCTTTATTCCCTTACAACTGTAACTCTAAAATTGATGCATATTCATGTAATCACCATTTACATTTTTATTTTATTAAATAATCCAAAATTAAATTACAGTAAAAAATTCAAATTTCATGGGTCACTACATATTATGAATCATTATATAGTTCACTTGAAATTATATAAAAAATAACATTTTCAGCATTATAAAAGTGTTCAAATCCATAGATTCATTTTTAGATAATAGTACCTTAAATATATCCACTCTCATGGTTATGGGAATTAAAATGATCTAATGTGATATATGAAAAAACATGTTTGTTAAATATTGATAAATAAAAATCAATATAATGAGTTCATATATTTTATCATTTATTAGTTCTTATGATCAAATTTAATTGGTTCTTAGTCAAATAATAAGTCAAGAAAATGATTTTTTTTCTCAAGCTGACAAATATTTTTTAAAATTTATTCCTATGTGAATAGTAAATTATTTGTATTAATCAGTCATCATATTATTCTGAACACACTGGATTTAAATTTTTTATTCATTCTTTCTTAAAAATGATCTAGAAATTAATGAATATGAAATAATATTTTATAAATGAACCGAAAAATGTATTATAAATATTTCCCACAATAGAAAATAAATTTCATGAACAACCGTGAAATACAAAATAAATAAATAAATGATCAATTTATATAGTGAAACATGTTTAAAATATTAATGTATACAGAGATATTTTATCTAGAAATGGATTCTTCCAGGAAATAAAACTATCTAGAATATAAAATTAAGAAAAAAAATAATAAACGAATGAAAAATTCATCATAATGGTATCCATGGGGATAAAAAATTACTCACATCTCTTGAATTATTCATTTTTATAGAAATTTACCATTAAAATTGAATGATTATTGGATTTTAAAATAAATCTCATATGCTATACAATTTCACCATGATATTGAAATATCATATTCATCATCATTTTTATATCAAAAATATTTAATTAACATGGATCCATTGTAAAATAAATTCACATATGTATCCCAAAAAAATATCATTATCAACCGAAAAATCTATAAGATGGTTCATAAAAACAATTTGTGAAATTCACCATTAAAATTGATTCCAAATTTTTTATAATGAATTCATTTTAGTAATGGTTCACTTATGACCATAATCTCTAACTCCATGGTTTAAATACCTAACATTGTTTCATGTGAGAATTGGAATCGAATGTGTGATTATTTATATATAAAAGAGGAATAAAATCTTTATCCTAAATATGAGATGATTATGTGAAAGAAAAATTTTCTCCTTTTATTTTTATCATCCTTTAATATTATTAATTTCATGTATAAAAATACTATTCTAACCAAAACAATCACAATATATTTCATTAGTTAAAAAATTATGTACTTTCATATCAAAATTTTCATATAACATCATCACATTTAATGTGTATTGAAATCAAAATCATATTCTCCCCAATCATCATATATATCCATTAAGTGTATGAATTACAACATCTACTACAAATTCAATATTAAAAAATAAATAAATAAAATCAATCTCATATCCATCAATATATATACTTTCTCATGTAAAAGTATTATTGTTCTATCATCTATAACAATATATACATATGCTTTTCAAAAGACCCTTATTTTCATACATACAAAAATACATGTGTGAACTTATTCTCTTCTTGTGTAATTTATATTCATTACATCTTCTATATCCAGGAATATTTAACTCATATCACTAATTAAATTACCCTAATGAATCTTCAGGATCGATGGAGTATGTCATTACCCAAAAATGAGGGTTGGTTAATTGTAGTTTATAAAATAAATATACAATTGATATATTATATTAACATTAGTTATTAGGTTAACTCTCTATTGAATTTATAAATTCAGAGTTCTTAATATTTTGACAGAAAATAAAATATTCCTTATGTAATAAAAAATGTAATATTGGAACATGTAAAAACTTTTTATAAAATTATTATAACGAAATTATGAATTTCATAGAAAATATTTATAAATGATTTCCAAATTTTAACATTAACTGCAAATGATTTCAGAAACCCTAACATTGGGAATCCATGTTTTTCACATAACTATAATGTACTTATTTCATATAATAGGAAATACTCAATACTAATATCTAACACAAAATTTTCTTCCTAACCCCAATAGTACTCAATAAACATGATAAAAAAGACCACTATCTACATATCACAAAAATACCTTGAACAACAAGACTGAAAATATGATTACAATCATACAAATTCATAATGAATTTATAAAATATCTTCTCATTAATTCCTTATAAAAAAACACTCATAAATATTATAGTGAAGTTCGCTCAATATAAAAATATATTATAAAGCCTTTAGAGAAACATTATATATCATTTGATGAAAATGATTCTTCCACCTTGAATGTTTCTTCAACTTATAGGAGAGTTACCAATGTCAATAACCAAAAATCCTAGTAGTGATTGAAATGGACTAACAAACTACCTCTTTACTTGAAGGAATTAAACTCAACATGTTGGTTCAATGGTCATTTGTTTCTACACCATTACAGTGTATTAGGATTCTGTCTTCATGGAATATATATTATTCTTTAAATGAAATAATATTTCTTTATCTGCCTCATTTAACAAATATTCATCCTTAATGGATGACTTCCTCCTTATGATGAATTTTTTTGATGGTCTTGATTTAATGAAATGTGATGAAGATCATTATAATTAATCATCAGGAATTTTTAAATCTTCACCTGATGAAATAAGTAATTTTTCATACAATGTATTGAAATATGTACATCCAATTATGGAAAATAGTTCGATATGATAAAAAAAATTAATCTATATAGAAAACTTGCTTTTCTGTAAAAACATACATAACACATGAGAAGTATAAAATTTTGTAAAATATTTACTTTTAAATAAATGTATTCAGATTTTTCAAATAAGTTTATAATGTCTTAAAATTTGCGATTTTGACTCAAATTAACCCCCCTTTAGAAAAAAACATTCAATAGAGGAAATAAAAATAATGGGAAAAAACTCCCACTACCCCCTAAAATCATCTATAGTTTAATTTTTCATTTTTTTTACTCTCTCCACATTTACATTATAAATTAGAAACATCCTTGTAGATATTTCTTAAAAAATACCTAGAAATCATCTCAAAATGTTCTAGTCATTTTTCCTTTTTTTGGATATTATAAGTTAATGATTTATTGATTAAGGAACGTGTACCTAAAAATATTGGACAATTGAATATGTAACAAAATATATAAAAAATTTAATAATTTATAAAAGATATACATATATAAGAATTGAAATTATATTTAAAAAAATGAAATTTGTAACTTCTACCTAAATAAAATATGGAAGACCATCCATAAATATTTTTACATTATAAAAAATATACTATAGAAATATAAATTTTATTCATGAGTTAATAAAAAATATCACTCTATATTTATGTAGTTTTAATTATCATCATAATCCTCATTAAGATATGTTTATATTTTTACAAATCAATATATATTCTTCTAAAATTTTAGATTTATAAATTTTACCCTCGTTCCCTTTTATAAACTCTACTGTATTTTTCATAGTTATGTTTTTTACTTCATAGATTGAACTTTTCTACCATAGTCATGGAATCCTTATTGAACAAACAATGTTTTAATTATCATAACAATACTATATATCAACTCTTTAATATTATTTTCCTTTTTTTTAAATCCCATCAACTTGATTCATAACATGGATGTTGATATTATCAACTGTTGTTATGGTTTTAGAAAATTCATCACTTAATCATATAGAAGGCTTTGTGGAAGAATTATTTTATAATCAAATTGTTTATATTTAGTCATCATAATTTTTCAAATCTCATTTAGTGTTACTTATCCAATGTATAATTTCTTTCAAATTCCTTATATCAGTTTTATACCATCCTTAGAAATCATTAAATTCAACTTCATTCTAAATAACAAGATTAGAAATATGTTTCATTGAATTCAATTTTTCTAATATATAAAATTTCAAATGAAAATACATTAACCTAGAATAAAAATCAGGAAAAATCTATATTATTCCATCCAACCATTGAATAACTAAATTTAGGTATTTAATCTTCGTTTCAATCTTATTCATGCTATATCAAATATTGATAATTTTGTAATTAGAAGAATAAAATGGTACTGAAGTCTCTATAATCCCCATATGATCAGTCTTTTTAGTAAAAATATTATCATTCGAAATATCCATAACATGAATACCATCATCACCATTAATCAAATATGGTTTTTTTGAAGTATGTTATTTGGAAAGTTGTTCTTTTATTTATTATGAGGAACCTTAATTGTCTCTATCACTCAATGAAAAACATATCTGATTTTTTTAATGATAAATAAAATGAGTAGAATTTATGTATTTCTTTGTGATATAAATTCTATTTGAGCACTTAAACTATTTTATACTTTTTCTTCATCCTTCTCATGCTAAGAAGAATATTTAAATATTTTTGATGAGAATTTTTTTCATGTCCTTCTTTTACTTTCTCAAATTGATCATGAGGTAGAATAAAAGTATACATTATTTCATCAAATTCTAATGGATAAATAGAAAGAGTAATAGATTATCCTTTCCAATGTTTGAAAAATTTTTCTACTAGATGATCATACACAAATACCATTCCCTTTGCTGTAGTTTTAACTTTTGATTAAATTTTCTTTGCTCATTCAATGAAATCTAGAAAAAATTGTTGTTGTTGTTCCTTTTCAGCATATCTCTTCATCTTTGACTTCATCATGGATATTTTGATATTCTTTCCCCTTAAGGACTAAGGCATAATCCTTATACAACACCAATAACAAATCAACTGGAATTTTATCTTCATTATTTTTTATAAAGGCCCTAAAAGACTCATAAATCATTCTCTTCTAATTTTTTCTCATTAAAGGAGGTGGATTTTTAACATTCTTTTTCATTTAAAATATCTCTATGAGTTCTTGAACATGATTTCCTGACATAAATTTATCCAATTTTTTTTCAAATTTATTTTTAAAAGAATAATAAAACAATTTTATTTTATTAATTATTTCTACTAAAATAATAGAAATTTTTTCTCTCATAGCAGAATCCCGATTCTTGATAATTTTCACTTCCATGTAATTTATTAATATCTTGTTGATAAATTTTTGAAAACTAATAATCATCACATTTATTGTCTCTTTCTTAAATACTTCAACAACATTGAATACACACATCACGAAATTAAATTTCCCCATATTGTGTTTGAAATATATGACAACAATATCTTCCACTTTAAGTGTCATGAGCCAACCAGGATACCCAAGTACACTGATACCCATGTTGGACCCAACAGATAATGAAGATCATTATCGATCTTAATAGATTTACAACCAACACTTGGAATCATATCAAGATGAGGTGGTAATTATATTTCAAAAAAAAAAAAATCATGTAAGTTGATCATTTAATGTTGGTATAATCAACACACCATGGTGAAAAATAACTATAATCAAATATGTAAAATAGCACCAAAGTATAATTTCATCAAAGAACACAACATTGTTGTATATAAGAACTAAAAAAAGGTAATAAGTTGATAAACTATCCACCGGTCACCTTCATCACTATGGGTCCCAATGATAAAGAAAATCCACCACCTTAAAGTTCATGTTTCCATTTATTTTATGTCTTGTAAGATTGGATAATTCCTGAAGGAAAAGGTTGATTCTTATTTTATAACCCAGGGTATCACCAAGTGTTTGAAATCAATTCCACATGATTTAACCATATATGAATACAATATACATAAAAATAGCATTATATGGAATTGATATATCTCAACAAAATAATATTTCAAATAAAAATTGAATAAATATATAATAAAATAGGCTCAAATGAAAATTTTATATAAAAATTTATAGAAATATGTTTTTCTGAGGAAAATAGTTCAATAATCAATGGTGTGTAATCATGAAGGGAAAAATATTATAGCACCATATAATAATCCCACTAGAAACTTTGTTCATTATAATTTCATCATCACACTATTCAATTAGATATCTCAATTTGATGTGTGTGCACATCCCGCATATAAAACCATCGAGACTCTACTCCCAATTAGGGTAATCAGGCTGAATTATTTATATGTCAGTTTTGTCATTGTTAATCTATTATTAGTGGGTCAGATCCTAGATTGGTTGACCTAATTACCCACCAATGACAAATAATCCCTTGTTCTTCAACGAGTCAATCTATCAAATATTAGGAAATTTCTAATTTCAAATCAACTCAAAAATAAAAATGGACATTTTTTTAACATGCCTTTAGAATTTCAAAATAGAATCATATGTTTTCATCATTTCATTTTGTTTCATGAAATAATTCTATTTAATCCATTTATCTAAAGAATCCACATTAATCCATTTCATCAATTCAATTTTCATATAAATCTATCAATTTCTACCAAATCAACCAAATAATTTTAATTCCACTAAAATTATTAGTTTTTCACAAATTGCATGCCATTTTCAAAATCAAACTTCAATCATCTCATATATGGGGTTTTAAATAAATTTAAAACTAATTTACAAAAAAAATTATATTTTCAATTCTCAGGAAAATCATATTGGTCCACATATATTTAATAAGTAATAAAATCAACACAGCACACAAATAGATATCTATAAATGAATAATGTAGGTTCATGAAATCAAGAAATAATTCCTAAAATACAAATCATTAATAAAAAACTATTATTAATTTGTAAAGCATGATATCACACCACTAAAAAATGGATATCATAATGAAGGATAAAAATAAAGTGAGGGAATTCAAGGTATATTAAATGCAAATTCGAGACATCAAGAAGGGTAGGAGTTTATCATTTCACATTGGAGGAAGCCTAGGGTTCTCAAGAGGAGTTCTTGTAGAATTCCAAAAGAAATAAAGCAACATACATACATAAAATTTCTTATTGTGTGGGATTTAAATCATAAAACATTATTTTATAGAGTAAAACATCCCACATATAACATATGCCAAAAGAAAATTGTCTTGGGTTAAAAATCCCAACTAATGAATTTACGACATATGTTCATTATTTATATCATAAAAAATCTTATGTTGTAATAGATTTTCATGGCCTATGGGACGATAAAAATATTCATGATAATCCATGGATTTATGACATAAATTAATTCTATAGTTAGTTCATGGAGTCATCACCCTCAAAAACCACCCACACAGCTTATAACATAACCCAGACGCAAATAACACCCTCTAAAACCATTAATTTATTTTCCAAACACCATTAATTCAATAAATCATAAATACCTAAACATTATATAATTTTCCCCAAAAATTTTCCTACACCCCTGATCAAAACATCCTTGTTTTAGAGATAATATTTGGTAAAAAAGGAAAGAACACACATTTAACCAATATTTTACAACCCCCCAACCATAAGTACTTTATATCCCTAGGAAGACTGTCAAGAAGATTCTATATTTAATAGATAAGGCTAATACTGTCTCATCATTGCCTCATACTCACATGTCTCATTCCAATCAGATACATTCTTTTATATAAGCCTAACCAATGTGTCATATTCTAATGAATAAACTTTTTCATATAATTTAGAACCCTAATTGGGTGATTTGTCATGAATAAATCACATTTAGCATCACAATCATCCAATATTAGAACATGATAAGGTTTATAAAGATAATTTCAAAGGTGAGATACTTGAAACAATTTTTGGATCGATGTAAATTTTTATTGATGTGACAAAACGTAACATTTTCCACACTAGCTCAACAATATGAAAAGGTTCCCAAAACCATGCTTCTAGAATTCCCTATTTCCCTAGATTTCAGTGACCCATCCAAAGTGAAATTCTCGAAAACACATGGAATCCTAATGAAAAATCCAATTGTCCTTGATGTTGATTGTTCTAGGATTTATATTAATTATATGTTTTCTACTTTATTTGAATATTAAATTAAATCATCACAGTTGTCTCTTGGAAAAAACTAAATCCAACCATGGATTCTAAACCAATCTTTGACTAACAAAATCGAGATATTCAAGGTCAAGAATTAAAGGACTCAAATGGATCCATTTGGATAGCGGGCATGTAAATATTGTTATAGGTGAACTTAAGAAGTCCCAAATGGATACCCCATGCTCCTCCTAGAGTCAAGAACATTGAAATATTCATTTTATCAATAGTATATATTTCTATCTCAATCTGGACATCCTTTTGATGAAGATACACCATGATCAAAAATACCTGTGGGCCGAGTTCCACTTGGGGGCCACCCGAATATTGAAATGTAAAACAATGATCCTTATCAGAGACAATTGCAAAAGGTTCTATATTTAAATAAGAAATATATTTAACATAAATTCTTCCAATATCCATAATGTTGGTTTTCTATTTAATTTTTATAAATTTAATTAATTTTTTCAGACTATCGATAATTACCCCTATCACATTCTTAAATTGTCGGTAATATGAAAACTCAACCACAATGACCAAAAGAATCTTATACAACTTCAGTGTCAGGGTTGGATGTAGTGGAACAAAACCAAATGGTATCTGGTTCCCGGATTTGACCTTCTAGATTATATAACAATGATAAAAAATTATGTAATGTATTATATCATACAAGACCACTAGAATAAACACCGAATATCATAGAACATATTTATTCAAATGGGGTGAATCAACCACTTGTAATTATTCAAATCCCACATAGCGTTTCTCATTGGAAAAGGAACAAAAAACTTGTGTAATAATATAGGAATGCATTTGAAGATAGCATCAACTCTCTGATGGTATGTCTACTGTAAAAAAGTCCCCAAATCCATAGAATATATCATCAAAGAGTTTCTCCCAAATAATTATCTTGAGAAGAGAGGTTGTTAGCTACACGCTAGATAAAAAACCTTAGAATAATTCTCCTAAACTCCCAAATGAAACCAAATTCAAATAGCTAACACAAATCACTCTTTGGATTATTATTTTGGGGACCATGTAAGTAGATTCCTATGTAATTCATTTTCAATGACAATTCCACTAAATGAAGTGTTGGAAATGTTGAAGCCAAATCTCTATCGGTTCTCCACCCAATGCTTTTATTAGAGATTCAAATATTTTTACACATGATATAGATAAATCTTTTATGTTAGTAAGAAAATGTAAATCATTAAAAAAATATTTAATGATTCAAAATAATATGTTCATTCATAATAATTGAAAGCCAGAGATCATGGGTTAGATAACTCTTCTCATGTGTCTTATGTTGTTCAAAACAATAGGCTACCATGTGACCACCCTTCATATGGACACAATATGGATCTAAACCTATTGCATCAAACAATAGCACATATCCCTTCCCTACCTCATGATGATGAAAAACTATCATAGAAGTAAAGATATGGTTATGATTAATAGTATAACCCTAACATTCGTCATCCAAAATGATCATCAATCCTTCCCAAGTTAGAGCAGTCATCAAAGAAGCTATCTTCATGAAATCATTAACGAACTTGGAACAATACCACCTCCATTACCAAGAATCTATATATCTTAAAAACATTACTCAGTTTCTCACATGCCATAACATATTCTACATTATAAGGATCAACTAAAATAGCAGGTTCTAACACCACGTTTCTACAAACATACACATCCCAAATCCAAAAATTTCTTTTCAGACATATCACATAAAGTCAATGATATCACAAAATTTAAAGTATTGTTTTAAGTTGAAACACTATTTACTACTTGGACATATAAGAATTTATAATGTCATATGAAAATACCCATACGAACAAAATAAATTATTAATGAAATATCTTGTCTATCATAGGTATAAAAATTACAACAGCATTCATATAACTAAATGACATAACATGAAACTCAATGTTTTCAAACATACTCCTAACTGTATTTTAAATTTTATAATCATTAATTCTCAACTGTTGATATATATATATCAAAAATCAATCTTAGGTATCCATTTCAACAATTTCAATAGCTCAAATGGGTCATCAATCCATTATAATATATATTTTTTCATTTTCAAATCTTGATCAATTTTCTATTAATCAACACATAAATGAAGTGTTACATAATCTTTCTTCACAAAGTTTATAGGTACAACCCATGGTGAAAAACATAAGAATATAAAACTATTCTATTTCAAATCATCCAAAAAAAATTCCAACCCCTTCAACTCCCCTAGTTCCATATGGTAAAAGGAAAAGACACTAACTGAGTAAAAGGTACTAAATCAATAGAAAACTACATATATATAATTGGTTGAAACCCATTGAAATTAGGAAGAAAAATATCATTAGGAAAACAAATTAAAAATAGTGGGATACCATCATTCAAATATTCATTCTCCAATTCAAATGCTTACACCGATATTACCTTGACCAACTCTTGAAGAGGAGGTCCAACTCTACTCGACCTCAGTTACCATTAACCAAAAAATGTAAAGAACCCATAATTTGGAATAGTATAAGAGACACGTTTAAAAAAAAGTCATTTTAAGCCTTATAAGATATTAGTCAATCTATCATGTAGATGACATCAAGAGGATTCATGTTGAGAACTAGAGAAATCTTGGGTTGCTCAATTTTAGATAAAGATAATATAGAAGTCGGGCATTGAAGAACCCACACTCTCTTCAATTTGAGGGGTGTAGTAATACCTTCCACATAATGAAAATGATCTTTATGAAAGTTTATCATGTTAAAAATATGAGATGATATAAACAATTAAGATACACTTAATTGGAATGCTAATTGGGCTAGTTCAGTATATAGTTTTCTATGTTGTCTTACCCGAGACATCACCTTATTTGAAGATACTAGGATAAAGTCTTTCATTAGGGACATTATCAATAACCACCAACTAAGGTACATTCGTAGTATAAATATGAATACTTACCTAGATAATCTTATCATAATGGGATCAACATCAGGTGCTTCCTCCAAAAATGGATATAGTGATTTTACTCAATTGTGTGGCATACATGATGAGTGGAATGAAACCATATGCTTCAACAACATACCCAAGAAATTCAAATTCTTAGTGTGGTGTCTTACAAACCACACTATTACTATAAATGATCAGGTTAGGAAAAAAGGAATCACTCTTTCTTTTAAATGCTTATGTAGCAGAAATTTGAAAGTTGAATCATTTGATTATTTTATCTTCAAGTGTGACTGGCTTGAGGTAGTCAAGAATAGCCTGTGAGATTTCATTTGGCAGGGATATCGAGCCATCAATGATGATAGTTTTCTTCAATAATGTTTTATCGAGACCAGTAATAATAATCTTGAATGGAAGGTGGGAGTGATACTCAAGAAGGAGGGCTATTGAAGCATCTGAAGTGTGAAAAGTTAAGGCTTCCATGCCGACATTCCTATTTTGTAGTTGGAAATAGTTGTTAAATCAAGAAGTCTAGGGGCATGCCAGGTCCTATATTTTATAGGATGGGAATTCTCATCCACATGGAAAATGATCATTGATAGAAATTTCATAAAGGATATTTCTCAGAATTTTAGTAGGCATGTGTGATGGGTGTGGTGGAGTCCCTCAAAGAATGAATATAAACTCAACATGGATGGAATTTTTTTTGTTGGCGTCAATGCATGGGGGGTTCATGGATGTCTTGTATTAGTGATTATTTCTTTTAGTGATGTATATTGTCATGGGGAATCCCTTATTTCGAGGCATGTGTAAAGATGAAGGGTATTAAGTGGTGTTTTTACCCATCATCAAGCTAGAGTAACTGTAAATGGTCTTGACTATTTTCCTAGGATCACAAGTGAAAGAATTATATTTTTTGGTCCGTCACATACCTCATTCTAAAATGAAAAAGTCTTCTTGATTCATGAGCGGCCATTTGAAAGTTGCAGGCTTACCCGAGTGGTAAAGGTTCCCCATATAATTGTCACGAGGGAAGCAAGTTTTTGGATTTCTGTTCCTCTTGGATGGCTAATGGGGATCAATTTTTCCTTGTTTCCATATTAATATCTCTTACACATTTATATGATAGTCTTGTTATAGTGTATACACTCGTTCTTCACTATTTTATACTACATTGACATTGTTCTTCCATTGGCTCTACCTAAAAAGAAAAAAAATTCAACGTTGGATGGATGATTGATCGACTATAAGATATAGTAAACTAAAAATCATTCCTATAATTTTTTTTTAAAATTTATTCATTTTCATGATTCATCAATATCAATATTTTTTTAGGATTTGATAGTATTACTAATAATTCTATTAATATTTTATCAAATTATTTAAAAATCATTTATATTATTATGTTTGGATATAAAATATCTTTTTGGTTTTTGAAAAAGTTTAAATGGAAGGAAAAAGTTTTATTCACCCATTATGAGCATTTCAAAATCAGAAGGAGTATATAAGTGGTTTTTTAGATGATCCAAATATAATGCAATGGAAATAAATTTAAAAAACTATTATATTATTAAAAACATCCATAATGATACCAGTTTGATCCAAATCGCCATTAACAAATATTCTTTTTTTAAAAATTATGGTTAATCTATCATATTAGTCTTTAGGTTCATGTTTATACCCATAAAGTTCCATAGTATAAAATAGTTATCTATAGGTTTTTTATATTCAAAAATAAATTCTTGTTCTGTATAAAATTTCCCATGTACATATCCCTTAAGGTAAAAACAATTCATATCCATTTATAAAAGTTTGAATTTTAGATATTCTGTATATTGTAGAAGTTTGTGAATACCTTAAAATATATTTATGGGTGAATATATTTCTTTAAATTTATAGAATTCATGTTGATTATAACCCTTTAAAATAATTCAAATCATTATTTCTATCTATAGCTCTATTTTCCTCAAATTTATTTCAGAAAAACCATTTTACAAACTTTATAGAAAAATATTTAGGATGTTCAACAAAGGTGTAAACATTATAACTTTCAATACCATTTAGTTTATCCTGAATTTATTTTATCAAAAATTCAACTCCTAAAGCCTCAATGAGAACTTTTATTTCAAAATGCGCACAAAATGATCATTATTCAAATTTATCCCTTAAGGAACTTCTAGATTTAATATATTATACTATATCACTAATGATATTAACACTAGAATTATTCCAATGTATTTTCTGATTCCATGGGTTTAGAAAATTATATTCCTCATGAATAGGTTGATTCTTTTCTTTATGTAAAACGTTAAAAATGATTTATTTTATTGTTCTCTCTTAAAATTAATTTTCCAACATTGTTTGAAAAATAGTTCTAAAATTAACATTTGTAGGTGTGGGTTGAGATTGTCTGAAAATAAAAGGGCAAGCTTCTTCAAACATGATATGTATTATATCCTCAATAATAATTACATACTTATTGAAAATATTATAACCTTACATGTTGTAAAATAGACTATATATATTCAGTCGCCATATTTTTGAAAAAAAAATATTTTTTTTTATTCAGGATGAATAACATTAATCTAAATACAATGAAGTAAGAATGATTTGGATTTAATCAAATCCATAACTAGTATTGTTTTTTAATAAAAGGATTAAATAAAACACTATTTATACTATAGTAGACAATAGTAACTTCTTTATCCTAAGACATATTAGGAATTCAGTACTCACTAAACATAGTTTTAGTAATCTACTGAAGAACACTATTTTTTATTTCTACTACACCATTTTTATGAGGTATTTTAGGTGTTTAAATGTTATTCATTATACCTTTTTTACTAATTTTTTTTTCAAATACAGAATTAGAAAACTCCACACCATGGAATATATGAATAGTTAATAAATGTATATTTACATCTTTTTTAACACATGATACATATTTTTTAAAATAAGAAAAGGATTTGAACTTCTTCTCTTGAAAATACACATGTGTTTACTGAGTGTAGTTATAATCTAAAACATATACATTGTATTTTCCACTAATAGCCTGAATTCCCCAAAGGCATTCATTTTTATTGACTTTTGATTACCCCCCTTTGAAGGGATAAGGGGGAACCCTTACAAGGCCCGTAGGCTCATAGATTACATGGCCCGTAGGCTTAGGAGATTACATGACCCAGAGGTCTTAGGGAATTCATCCAGACTATATACAAGGAATTGACCCTCCCCATCATCTGCATCCTAATAGTAGATATCCACCTTTGCATGACCGTCTGGCTAGGCTTCCCGTGCAAGCACAGGCTGGTACTGATGGCATAGCCATACCCTCTCATTCTGAAAATCCATTTGGCTCTTCTCTGGTGAGTGCACCTGCTCTGAATCCTCTTCTAGGGCAGCTCTTTTTTTGTAGTGTGTCTGGGGCCTACATTCATGTGGCCCGAAGGCCTTGGGGTGGCCCTAATGCCTTAAGGTGGCCTGAAGGCCTTGATAATCAACTGGCCCGAAGTCCCTGGGTGGCCCGAAAGCCTTGCAGGACCCGAGGACCAAACCGGTGGCCCAAAGACCAAAAATATACATGTTCACTAAAAGTAAAGAACTGGAAGTGGAAAATTAACTAATATATTTAAAACCATACTCATTTTTATTTCCAAATTGTTAAAGATTAATTTTTTTTTATAAAAATTAAAACAAAAATATGATAGATCTCTAACCAGTACATTATTATAATGATATGATAATTATCTAAAAATATAGTTTCCTATCCCTCTATTCCAAGTCCATGTTTGATCTTACATTACACTAATACATGTTATATCATGGCTTATAATGTCTGATATGTTATGTATATGATTCTTCTCATGGAAACCAACAGTAAGAATAAGTTTACGTTGAGAATTTTCAATAGTAATTTTCTTATTACTGATGTTCACAAGGTACCATGTATCACATAATTGAATTATTCTAATGAGGTTTTTCTTGAGGACTATAATAAATATATTTTTCTTTGAAATTATATGTTTTTTATGAATAATATAGTTACATATTCCTTATATTTATAATGAAAATTATCACTGAATGTGTCATTGCTAATTTTCACCTTGATAATCATCTAGAATAATTACTTCTTTCCTACCTTTTAATGGGAAAAAATATCTATCCATGTAACAAATATTTTTTTTGTTAATAATCTTAATATTTTATTAAAAATAAAATGTTAAATTTTTCATACCCAAAAAATGACGGGGTGTATAATTTAATGAAAATAGTTGTTTTGGAATATACATTTGTCTAATTATATTTTATTAAACATCTATTAGTTTCTTATATATACAAGAACTATGAAATTGAAAATATTGTATTGTATTTTAGTAACACTTGATCTTAATGTTTTCACAAAATTGACATTTCAATAAAGGGGTACTTTTAAGGGAAAATAGTTTTTAAAATGTGGCTATGTTTTTGTAAACTTAATCTCATATATAATTCTCTGAGGTCAAATATTTCTGTACATTTTATGAAAATTCTTCTTCATAGATTTAATTTTTGATAGCAATTTTTAAAATCTCAATATATCAAAATTTACTTTTTCATCTAGATATTTATCATCACTATTTATTTTGGAATTTTATTTATTTAACTCTTTTTTAATTATTCATTAGTATTTATAATTCCAATATAAAATCCCATTCAGTTTTTGTTATCAGAATTATAATTTGAATAATTCTCTAAGGAACTGCCTCCAACACTAGTACTCTAGGTGTTAGTAGCTTTAATATTTTTCATTCATTTACAGTTATAGAACTTTTAATAACATCTCTACTTCTTTTCATTTCTCTTATGTCTTGGAAAACCTCGTTTTATATGACCATAATTTAATCACTCATAACTAACCATTCCAAATGAATATTTCATATGAATACTTTCCATATGTTTTTTATTATACCTATAACTGGAATCTATTTTTAGATATATTTTATTCATTGTATTTCAATTATTAAGGAGTTAAATTTCAGTATATTATGATAAACATTTTCTATATAATCTATAAATATATTCTTTGTAGAATATTTAGAAACATTATGAAATGATCTATTTTAGTTAGATTTATTCTATGTAGAAGCACTAGCTACTATTTTTTTTCTTTTTCTCCTTCTTATCATATCATTTCAATCATCGATTAAATTGAATAATTATTCCAATTAGTTCAGAAAAAAAATGATTTATAAAGTGATTAGTATCATCAAGAGCTATCCTATTGGATCCCCATTCACTAGGAATAATCAAAAAAAAAAATTATTCATCTAAATTTTCATCTATCATATCTTTTTATCTAAATGATTTTATACATATTTAAAATTGTCATAAATCACTATTGCATCTTCGAGAATGGTTATCAAGGAGGAAAATAAAAAACGTCATAATAATCTTTGATAATATATCTTTTAATTGCATGATTTTATTTTTACCAAGGTATGTAACTTATATCATTTTACAACATCTATTTGTAGCTTCACAAGAAGAATTTTTGATATATATTCTTTTTCAATTGTTCTTCAAAAATTATTTTTAATATGATAATTATTTAGATATTATGGATTCTTTATAATTATAATTCTGGATACCAAATTGTCCAAAATATGTTATTTACCAGTCAACATAAACAAATTTTCAACTCATGTGTTGATAATAGATATTTTAATACGTTCTATCCAATAATCATAATCAGCAACATAAATGATTAGTGGTATTCTTGGATTGAGGATTTATATATTACAAATGATTAATCCTACCATGTTTATATAAAAGAAATAATATTTTATACTAAAAAATTACTATACAATTTTTACAACAAATAGAACTAATGATATAAAATTTATCAGTTTATAATAAATATAAACCATAAAAATCCAGAAAAACGTTCTCTAATATTAAATGTTGCATCGATAGTGTATGTAATTATCTTGAAGTGGGGAAAATTTTATTTTATGGAAAAAAATACAATTTAACTATCCACAAAAGAAATCTTATTAGATGAAATCTCTATCCGATTTGTAAATTTACTATTAAAAAATTTCTTCATCTAATGTATTTAATAAATTTTTGTTCAGAAATCATCAATACCTCCTTTAAATGATGTTCTTTTGATGGTGTTAATATAACTTCATATAATATAATTCATTTTATTTTGATATTTTCAATTTTTAAAATATTTATATGATGATATAATAAATTTTCCATCCAATATATCGAAACAAATATATATGAATTTTGAAAATATTTTCATCTGATATGAAATAATACTCCATTAGGAAAACCAAATTACTTGAAAAATCATATATATAACATGGGAAGTGAAAAAATAATTAAATATAAAAATTCAAGGAAGTTTAATATGATTTTAAAAAAAGGATATAATGTGTTGAAATATAATAATTTGACTCAATAGTATACCATCACTATTACAAAAATAAAATTCAAAATTAATTAGTCTAAATAAAAATAAAAATAAATAATATGTTCCATAAATTTAAAATAATAAAATATTCTATGAATATATTTAATTAAAACATTATGGGTAAATAGATAAAAATAAACACAAATTTATTTTATAATGAAAGATAGAGTAAAAAAATAGTTCTAGATTTAAAAAAATAGATATAAGTGAGTCTGAATTAGAATATTTATCCAAGTCACTCCCAATAAAAATAATGATTCAAATTTTAGTCAGATATTTAACTTCAAGAACAAATTAAAATATATAGGATCCTGGATTTATATTTATTTGAATATTTTAATTTGATAAAATATTATATTTTCTAATAATATTACTTTATAATTAATTTAATTTATAGAAGAATATATTTTTATTATTCAAATGACTTTTGAAAATGATTATGTAGTATAAATTACTCATGGTCACATTTGGATTACATAATTTATTTATGATATTTTTAATTAATTTATTTTATTTTCCCTTAATTCAATGATTTTAATGACCATTAATGTATTATATTTATTGATATTGATTTAATTATAGATCTTATAATATTGATTCTTTCTTATTTAAGTGGATATGAATAATTAAATGAAATTGGTTCTAAAGTAATCAGTGTTAACAAAAGATTATGAAATTAAATTAAGACTTAATACCTATAATTGGAATTTATTTTATTAGACATTGTGAGTTTCCTTGTTAAAGAATCTTGTTTAATTTGAAAGAGTTCATTTTGAAATTTGTAATTTTTTATTAGCATCAATTCTATTACTTGATTATATTAATTTCTATGGAATAAAACATCATAATAGTTAACTAAATTTCCTTGGTAGTATAATCTATCATAATTGATTTTCATTCCATCATTTATTTTACATTATTTCACTTATTAATTGAATAATCAAAAAATTATTTTTCTCTATTTTAAATTAAATATAAAAATAATCTAAAATAAAACTCCTTCCCCTAATCAAATTTTCCACGAACGTACTGATTTATTAGTATCAAAATTATATGGGTAATCTTATGAATAATATAATTAATATCAAAAAATATTTCTCATTACATTGACTTTAGTTATGAATCTCATCCTCACAAAATTAAAAAATTCGAATTTTCAACTTCAGTATAAAATTATCACTTTTTCAATAAGTAATTACACATTATCCATGAATGGGTTTTAAGCTAATGAGTGTTGCTTATATTATTTTTAAATTTTCTAGTATTGGTAAAGGTATGTCATATATATATTGTTAAATCTAAAACTAAGGGTATTCTTAGAAAAATGAATAATTTTTTATGGAAATAGAATCAGAAACATAAATAGAAATTTAAGAGTAAATTCCACTTGGATGGTGACTAAAATCATGTTTTTATTCACTGAAAATACAAGGGATATGATTAAAAAATAAATTTATAAATTGAAATAAAAAAAATAAATCATTTCCCATGAATTCCCATTCAATTATGAAAATATGACACTTCTCCATTATAACTCCCCATATCCCTCTATAGGAAATCCCATTGTGAATGAAAATGTTATTATAGTGTCATCATCCAAGGCTACATAGTTTCTTCCCCCATTATCTCAAGGCTTGTTCATCAAATCACACCATCTTTCATAGATCCACATAATTATAACCACATCATAGATCTTTATATGTGGTGTTATATTAAATTCAAGGTTGTTAGATATTTATTTTTATAGTGATGAACTGAGGTATGGTCTGTGTTGGGATTGTATTCAATAAGGGTGTGGTTATTGAGTCACTGTTTCGAAATCCATTATCATAAACTAGATCATAAACTAGGCTATCTAGTTCTGGAACAGAGGAGGTGGTTATGGGAAGATTATTTTCAAATTAGTATCTATTTATTATAGAATGGGATGGTGTTTCTAGTCATGGAGAAATGGAGGATCCTGACACATCATTTATAAATTGTGGTTTTGGGTTGTAAATAATATGGGGATATATTTGTCTATAATTTTCACATCCATCAAAAAATTGGAATTTCTAAAAGATTTATAATGGAATCCCACTTCCATCTTATGATAGACTTATTGGTTTTGTGGAAACATGATTCTTATATAATAGACAAACAAAAATGGGTGTTATGTTTATATTTCTGTATCCTAGTTATTATTTCTCTTTTATTAAAAATATCCTATGAGAATTATCCTTTTCTTCATGTTTGTTTACTATCATTGAGAAAAATATTACATTATAATTTCGTGTAATTTTTTTATTTTGAACATCCTTTAAATGGAATTCAAAATTTTAATAACTCGTAATGAGTAATCTTTCATTTCAGTTTCTATGTATTTTTGTCTAATTCTAAAAAACCTATCAATCCATGATTCCCTGACCCCCACTATATCTTTCAATAATATAATTAACTTTATCCAGACTTTCTTTATCACCCACATCACGAACTGAACCCCCCATAAACACTACAATTTGTTATTCCAAATTACCCGTAATATTAGTTTTTCTATCTATATATATCTAAATATTAATTACCTAGTTATAGATTATAATAATTGAAGGTTAACATTTTTAAGGATTTAAAATTTATATTTTTTTCATTTAAAATTTATATTTTTATAAATAATAAAACCAAATCTTCTGTAGTTATTGAAAAATATTTTATAGATGAACCCATAAAAACCCTTATATCTTTTTAATTAATATTATTTTATGATTTCTATTTTACATAATAATACATTGTAATAGATTAATCATCTTTATGTATTGCAATAAATATTTTATTTTTATTCAATAAATATTTAAAATAGTGTCAAAGACATCATTTTATTTTCTATCTTGAGATTATAATATAAAATCTTTAAATATTTATATTGTGTTTTATGTTCAACTAATTTTTTATTAATTTTTTTTTATTAAAATTTTATCCTTAATGACTATTACGAAATTTATATTTTTAAAAAATTTATAATTTCATTTGAAGAAAAAATTTTATTGGTAGTTTATCATCCATCTATAACTGAAATGTTTAGCTACTCGTTACTTTGTACATGGTGTACATTCAGAGGGTGAAAGTTTTATTAGAAACATTCAATCATAGTACAAATCAAACATGATATATATAAATAGATTTCATTTGGATACAATAATATTTTTATGCACAATTCTAATGATATATGAATAAACAGATTATATTTAATAATGTAATTAAAATATGGTGTGGGTGATCATTAGATAATAAAATAATTTATAAATATTTAAAATATAGTATTATATTTAAATTATAGACAAATCATATATTATTATTGATAAATTTATCATTTTATTTTTTAAACACATGGCCATATTAAAAATATTAGGGCCCATTGCATGTCTTTCAAGATTTTTTTTAATTTTTTTTAAAAAAATCTTACACACAAAAACCCATTACGGATAAAGATATTTTGGTGATAGAAAATTAATTATATTTCCTTTTAAAATTAAAAAAATATTTAATTTTAAATAAATTTACAAATTAAAATAAAAATTAATTTTTTGATTTCACTAATAAAAAATATAAACTTATTATTATGGTGTGTGTCTACATATATATACAATAAATCCAATGTTTATTCCACTATAAAATATAACTTGTTAAAATAATCATTATTTATACAAAAAAATATATTTGCTAACTTAAATATAGGAAACATGTGTTTTTAAATGTAATAATACAAGATATAAAAATTAGGCACATGTTTTTTGAGAATACAAAATAAAGAAAATGACATTATACATGTGGTATACCATGTATAACATGAAAAATTAAATAAATCATATAACATATCATCTATTATTATAAAATAGATAAAATGAGAAAATATGAAAAGTGTATTTTAAAGACCAAAATAATTGAATATGGTAACAATGTAAAATAATTGAATATGTATGTATAAAATATATTAGGTAATAGAACTTTCTAATGGTTGAGCCTCTGTACTTTTTAAAACCAAAACAATATAACAATGAGTTATAATGAACCTAAAGATGATTTTTTTGGAGGAACATATTGATTTTATTATTGATTAAATAGAAATAATTACTTGTACATAAATGCTAGTCATATGAATGAGATTTTTATAATTATAAAAAGGGGTTATTCTCTTAATCTATTAAATATTATAAAAACATTTAAAAAATATTCTTGAAAAAATATTCATTATTTTTTAATGTATGTTTAATTCTAACATTTTATATATTATTATTTTTTTCAAGATAATTTAATTTAAATATATTTAATATTATCTGGTGATGTTTTATGTTAGATATAACAATAGATAAATGTATGAAATTATAAATTCATGTTAAAAAATTCCTCTTCAACCATTAGAAATCGAATTCAAATAAAAAAAGTATAAATTTATTATATATGGTTCATTAATTTAATTTTCCTCATTACTATGAATTTCATTAAAATTATATATATATATAATACTGATAAGATAGTTATTTTCATTTACCAATTTATAAGTATACGTGATAAGAAGTATTAAATATGGTATTCATAAAATAAAATAGGTATAAAAATGTTTTCATTTATTAAATAATATATTAATACTAGAATAAATATGTTTGAAAAACTTCTATTTGTCTTTTAATCATATTATGTTTGAAATTAGTTATTATTTGATGTTGTACAATAAGATTCTTTTTTCATGTCAAAAAAAAATAGCAATTAGAAAGTATTAAACCCACTCAAATGGGGTTAGATACATGGATCAAACATCAACAATTAGATCCATTGAAGACCATATATTCATTGAAAGGATGTATAACTAGATCTTCAAGAGTGATTTGATAAATTTTCCTTTTCATTATACATATAATTCTTTTAAATAGTGAGTTTTTCTTTATAATTACCATATTAAATGGTGCTTCCATAATTCTAATTCTCAAATTTCAAAAACATCTTAATCTAGTGCCAGTCATCTTCTCATTATTCATTGACACTATAATTTTCTCAAAAATACTATCCATTTTATTTTTATCCATATTTTCATGTTAAAATATTTATCATAACATTTAAAGTTCAACTAAAATTAGCATTTTTTCATTATTCACCATCAAAGCACTACACTCACTACCATAAATAAAATTTAGTAAAATAAAACACATAAAAAATATACCCTTCAATTTCAAAATAATTGTACGATAAAAATCCCCCCAAAATTATTTCACTAATTTATCTATATATATTGAATAATATTAGATACAGTTGTATTAATGTCTCTATCACATTTTAATAAAGGCCACAAATATAGAACATGACCAACTTTTGAAATAACATGGACTCACATTCCCATATACATAATATAACATGAAATTCCTTTACTAACAACACAACCAATAATTTTATTCTCATCCCAACTGATAAAGAAAACATTTGATTCTAATGACTCTCCAAATTGTTATCCTTAAAATTAGTTTCCATAGAAAAATATATCACTTTCAATAATAATGATGGAATATATCTCCTCTAGAATGTAATTTACAATCAAATATAAGTCCAATGAAAATGGGATGGGATTAAATCTAAATCGTGATATAATCTTCTAAAGACAAGGATGTATATAGGGTCACAAAATAGAGTTGTAACTCTAGTCAAACTTCCTTCACACATGTATTAGACGAGTTTAATATACACTACATTCACCCATTCTCATTGAAGTATTCTCAATAAAACCTTTATTTGAACATTATAATTTTCATTTTTCAATAAATGAAAATTATATGATCACCATGGAATGATAGGGGTTATACTCCATTATAAATACATTAAAATAAAATGTTTGTGTGGTTTAATATCTTGGAATATTTCCAATTTGATTATCTAAAGCGTTTTTACCATTAGAAATTTTTGTTCAATCATTCACAATGATTTTTGGTTAGATTCCTAAACATAATTACTCTATAATTCCTTAATCATAAAATGTATACCTTATTTTAATTAACATGTATCATCATTATATTATTAATTCCCTAATCCCATGAATTTTTCTATACATTAATTTGGATGTTATCTATAAAGACTACATTACCATTTTCCATCCTTATTAACACATTGTTAACCTCAAGTGAATGAAATTTTTGATAATAGTAGTAATTTAATTCCTCTCACATAATACACATAATATCTCCCTATAATCATGATTCCCATTGATTATTTATGTTATTATTAATGTAACACAACCAATTTTTTTTAATTACTTATTCATTAAAAATGGTTCTTCATTATTAATATTTAATGAACTGAACATGATATTACTCTCTTGACTTTCTTCCACTACATATAATTTTTTTAGATCTTTATATCACAATATGTATTATGTAGTGAATATAAAACATCATAAAATCAATATATTTTTCCTCATTTACTTCATTATTATCCTCTATATGAGAAAAATGATATGAATCCCAATAATTTTCATTAACACTAAGATTTAAATACTTATAACACTCAATTTAAATAATAATATATTGTAAGACATTTTCATTCCACCATTATCATTAATTTCCTTTTGTAAAAAAATATTAATACTTTTGAAATAGAAATATCAATATTTTTATCACTTTTCACTAACTCATCCCACATCTGGTGTCCTTGAACATTTAAATCCACATTCTTGAAATATTTAATTATAAATTACTTTATAATTAAATCCTTTATGAACCAAAAACTAATTCTAGGATTTATTATTTGTATAATGTTTATCTTGGAATTCATAACACGTTTTTTAAAAAAAAATAAATTATTTTGTGTGGTTATAAATTCATTAGTTTTATACATACCATATTTAATAAATCTTCTATCAATCCTTATTAATATGAAATTATCAATTTTAGATTTTAGTAATTTTATTTTATATGTAGTAATATTTTATGATCATTTCTTAAATATAAAATTCTATACCATAATCCCAAAACAATATGTACATTCTATGATAAATGAACCTTCATAATTTTCCATAGCTCGACTAACACTTCTATATCAATCTATGTGATCTCTAGGATCATTATTTTACATGCCCATTAAGGTCAAAACCTATAAAAATATTCATATTTTATGGAAAACAGTAAACTAATTAAACTAAATTAACCATAAATTATAGAATCCTGTTGTACATATAGATATACTTGATGTTTGTAAGCCCTAAATTAATTTAATCTCCCATTTCCTAAAACTATCCTATAGGAATTATTATATCTTTGAATATCACATTATCAACCACTTCATCTCTTAAATTATTATTCTCAATAATAATGACATATTGTTTAATCTTATTTTTACCTGATTACAATATTTTGAAACTCAATTTATGCAATTGTTTTCATATTTTTCCAACCCATTTATTGTCTTGTAAATTCATGAAACTAATACATCGTCAATTCTATATATATAATAATTTAAAATATTAAAAAATTTATGTACCACTATAGAAACTAGATGTCCTAATATAATGTTTACAGAGTACTATCCATGTCCCCTTCATCCATCATAATATTTGTGATGATCCTATCTCATTTAACAGTACACACAATCTTAGTTATAGATCTGTAGATTATTTTAATCCAAAATCTATTAAAGAAGTTGCTTATTATTATAAATAAACTAGTATTTTTATATTGATGCATTTTATACTTGTCATGAAAATATTTGTTAAAGTATTATTTAGGTTTTAGATTACATAAAACAACCTTCAACTTTTATCCAAGATTGGGACCTGTAATATAGGATTCAAAAACATCATTGGAAGAGTTTTTCATGTGTATAATGGGTAAAATATTAAATTCTCAACATAGTGATGTATCCCACCATTAATAACACTAAAATATTGGCATTAAAAGTAAAAGGAATAAAAAATTTACATTATAAATGAGAATAAAGGGATTAATTATATAGAAATATTATCAAATTTTATTAAAATAAAAGGTATGGGGATGTAATTTGAGATTGGATGGAATTAGTGAGGCCAACCATACCTAAATTTTTTTGTATTTTTTTATATCATGGATGTTACTCACATGATTTTACTTTTTGATATTGATAATTAATTCAATGTCATATCTAAAAAAAAGAGTATCATTGAGAATAAAAACAATGTCATATTATTATTTTATACTCCGTTTTATTTTTTATTAATGATTTGAATATTTAATTTTTTTTTCAGAAGGTATATATCCAAAAAAGAGAAATAGAATTTTTGCCTATATAAAAAACCTATAGGATTAGGAATTACATTCATAATAAAAAATTATGAGATATAGATTTGAATATACATTTTTACCCACCTGAAATATGTGAAATTATGATTTCTTAAATGCATTGGATATATTTATTACCTAATATTGGGTGAAAGTTAAGGTGTTTTCAGAATTATTTTAATTTTTTGTACAGGAATATACAATGTATTTTTTTTTTAAAAATTATATTATTTAAAATTACCCAAAAAATAGAGAACCATCAATATGTGTTTAAGAGATAAAACCCCTATGTTTTGGTTGGGTATCTAATTGGTGCAGTCATCACATTACCATTCAAATTGATTATTTACCCGATTCCTCCTATTTCTGTCTGTTGGATAGAATGAAGAAAATTTAGGGTTGAGTATTTTTAAACTACTAAATAAAATAGGGTAATATAATAAAATTAAAGAGATAACTTATATATTTCATGTATTTCCTTAACTTATGATATTCAAGGCTTTAATCTATGTTATCAATGACCTATTTTCTAACATATATTCTTCTGGGTAATTTTTTGTTCACTTAATAATGTTTCATAATAATCTTATAAATTTAGAAAAGAATAACCCCAAGGAGTGTTGAATCATGTGAACAGTAAGGCACATTATTGTGTAAATGGTTATTCTAAGTTTGGGCCAGTAGACCTTATCAGGGTTTTTGCTCCTACATGACTTTGTTCCAAAACCACATACAATTGTAGTATCGAGATAGGTATTCATTTTCTTGATAAACCACTTAATCAATTATTAATGGAATTTAGGGATTTTTATATACATAGTCTTATCCCTAAGGACTTCTCTAGTGTATTCTAATCCTATCCCCTAAATAACTAAACTTTTGATACCAACTATAAAATCCTTGCTCTTTATTTCTCATTAATTCATGATTTTATATATAACATTACACTTATTACAACCAAAATGATTGATAAGTCTAGTTGCTTTGGGAATTAGGTATATTTTATAATAATATAAAATAAAAAAAAAACATCAACATTACTGAAGACTCCCTAATCATGCTTATACTTGATACTACATGGGATAACATGGGGACATACATAAGAAAGGGTTGAGCTATAAAGCCTATTAAGGGAAAAATCATGGCATAACATGAAGAGAATAACACATGTTAGAAAATATGTATATCAATGAGGCATAAATAGAGTATGAATCATAAACATGAAAAATGAGATATGATATAGAATGGTAATCATAACATGAGAAATAGGGTAATATCTTAAAACACTACATCATTAACATAGGTCAAGGATAACTGTCAAGACATCATGATGGAGAAAGTCCCATAAAAGAATTAGTTTCACTCCCTGTACCAATATGACATATTGTGAGTCAAAACATTACCAAATGCATTAGAGTACTATATAATTTCAAGTTCACTGATCACTTTCATTTCATTCTAATTCTTATGTATGCCACATATATCATAGAACGTGGATTCATTCATTATAATATTTTTTTCCATGGTCAATGAGTGTGGAATATATACATGTAAGTCCCAAGTAAAATATTTATATGTGTATAATGGTGAACACGCTTGATAGGAAATGGGTATTGTATTCACTATACAATTATTTTTAATGGAAAATCACAGTGAAATTTTGGCACCATAACGCCATAACATAAAATTTCAAAAAAATGGATTGATTAGATATAAAGGGGTATCTAATTATTTGGACATAAAATTGGAATTAATAAGTTCATTTGAATTAATATCCCAACATTATGAATTGTAAATATAAAACATAAGATAATAAACATGAATAATCGAGAGAATGTGAGGATCCCTTAATTGAGTGTGTGTCACAATATGATTGGGAGGAGATTCATTAGATCTTTGGGGAAATATGGGAGGACTATAGAGGGGTTTGGTTTGATTTAGGATGTTGAAAATGGATTTTATTGTGTTTAAATGGGATATTTTGTGGGTTTATATGGCCAATGAGTGGAGATTTGTATATTATTTCTCAGGCTTATGTTTTGGACTCTATAAAATAAAATAACCATATCTACAGAATATACCAGGATTATTTCCTATGGTTTCTGAAAAAAGGGTGTGGTTTTAATTATTTTAAAAGTAAAAGTGCATAAATTAATTAGATAATACCCATCCTTATGTGGAAGTAAGTCATTCTCTTAATGAAATGAATTTAAAACTGTAAAATATAGTAATGATTTTTGAGGATTCATTATGTATTTATAAAATTAATAAAATAAACCTAAAATAACCTTATTTTAAATAAAAAACATATATTTAGTAATGGATACATTTTATAGAAGTTATAACATCACTATTGGGTCATTACTATGTTATAATAAAAAATTATATTTATAAGGTAGATATTTTTGACCCATAAATTTGACTATCTCTGAAGATAAATAAAAAATCACCAATGGAAAATTTCAATTTTCTGATTCCAAAAATAATATTCATTTTTTCTAAATGATTCTATAAATATGTGAATTTTCAATTTTAAAAATATTTGACATTTATTAAAAAATGCTGGGTTTTTTAACAATAATATTTTTTGAACCCACATAAAAATTACATTTGGCATAATTAAAATTATATGATAAATTATATATAATAAAACAATTAATAATAATATTTTATTAAAATAAAATTTACTTAAAAAATACAACAATTCATCAAAATATGATTCTGAATTGAATTTGAATATTACCAGAGTATACAATTTGTGCAGTTTTGTATCAAAGTAAAAACATTTATAAAGTAATAATAATCAGATGAAAATATATTCATTATTCTATAAATAATAATGAAAATAATCATTTTTATAGGTTCTTGATACATATCCCTTTAATACTCCCATAAATTCCTGAAGAGTAAGGTGTGTGGCGGTGAGATTTTCCTGGTGTGTTTCAACATACATGTTATGGGGCAAGATCTTAATGAGATTGAACTTCTCTCGTAAATGGTTTTTCTCATGCATACATTGTCAGATATCAACTTGGGATTGGTCAATGGAAAATACAAATTATTCTATCTCCCATGGAATCTCGGATAATTGGGCCTTTTAGGGTGAGATCCTACTATTTGAGTTTGTCACTTCCTCTTTTTGTGTCAATTGGATTTTTTTAAAACCCTATATTTAATCTAATAAGGTGATCACTATTCAACGGTTACACTATCTACGGTAATGATGATCAATAGTCTTTTAAATCCAATTGAAAATAATAAAACCAAATAACTACATTTGTATTCTATAACCATATTACACAATAATACATTTAATAAAATCATAAGGTAAATTTTATTTATAACAGTTTGGGTCGTTACACAATCTATATTTAACATTGAACTTTTTATTAGATAAATTAGATTAAGAGGTGGGTGTTTATAAGTGTGGTCAATGTTATTTCATGGAATAATGTAATGAATATTTTATATTTATAATATTTTATGTACTAACTTAGAAATCTTAGTTCACCATTATCTCAGTTAATGACCTATTTCAATGGATAGTGCCATAATTATTAAATAATAAATACCTTGGTTTAGTTTTATAATGATTACATATATATGATGTCAAATTTACTGTATGTAATAATTTTTTCCTTATATTACAATTTTTTCAAATATTACCAAATTTCACCACTTATAAAATTTTCATATCCATACTCAAAATATAAATATAAATTATAAAAATTTTCATCTAATTATGTACATTCAAAATTTATATAAATATTATACATTTTAAATAAAATTGTTATCAGAGTATACACCATTTGATTTAATTTTTTTTACAATTTAGTAATAATTAAAACCATGAAATATAAGCCCTTATCATGTCTATTTAATCACTCTTGGTCACATGTAAAATAGAGGTACATTAATGGGGTTTACATCCAATAGTAATCTAATAATGATTTGCACTAACTTTAAATTATCTTATAGTTTATTCCCCTCAAAACACAATTATTGAAGTTATAATTCATTATGGTTTTGAGAGAATCCCAGTGATTCTACCTCCTTCATATAATTTGAAAAATTAAATTCTAAATGGTTTGTCTTATTCATCAAGACTATGATTTCTCCCTTCTATGCCAATTAAGTCTCATCATTACCAATTGTGTAAAGTAATTATTATAATTACATTATAACTACTATATCACAAAATTCCATAATGTCGAAAGGTCATAATACCCATCTTTAATGTAATGACCATATTTACACTTGTATCATATAAATTAATTTAAAACAAACCAATAAATAATGCATCAATTTTTTTGTTCTTTACCTATGTTGATTCCAAAACATTCATTATTATTATTTTATAAAATTCTTATTATAGAATTTATTCTTATTAAATAATATAATCTAAAATATTTCTATACAATAAATTCATTACTTATCTATTTTATATTTTCCAATATTAGTTTTAGTAGAAAATAATAAATTATTATCCACGATTTTGAGTATGTCATTTGTTAAAAAATATTCATATTTATGACTAAATTTTTTCATGTTTTAAATCATCCCTCTTAATAATAATATCATCATTGAAATTGTAAATCAATATATAAAAACAATAGACAAGACATTATCTTTATATACTCATGTTACATTGTAGGCTCCCTTAGCTAGCGATTCATCCAAAGAACCATTAACATTTTAGTTATCTATTTTCATTCAACATGAATTATTATAAGAATAATATGTGTTAGTTTTTCATTATATGATAATTTTGAATCTAACTAAACTTGATCAGTCTTTGGGTCATGGGAAGGGTCTGTAATATAATTATATTGAAATGGAATATTAATAACATCATGAACATGGTAAAATTTTGGGGTCATGGCTTAATAATATTATGCCTCTTCAGTCCACTATAATATATAAAGTAGACCAATTTAAATTTGAATTAACTTCACTTTATCTTAAATCTCATAACCCCTTTATGTGGATATATCATCAGAGATACATGGTCCCCAATCAATAATTCAAGATCATTCCTTTCATTATCAACAGAACATTTATATAAATTTTTATCATCATTGATATGTTTTTAGATGTGTAAAAATTTCAATAAAGTCTCTAAAAAAAAGTTTTAGCCGTGATAAATTCATTTCTCCAATTCATCCAAAGATGTTTATTTTTGGTGTCTCTTTTTATATAAGTCCCTATATGGTTCCAATTTTATTCTATAATGGAAACCCAGACCCATACTCCTAGAACTAGAGAAAAAAATGCATTATTTTTATACCTACACTAATACCAGGTGAGATGATCAAAGATTAATTAAAAAATAATAAAATAATTTAACATTATATCTCACAATAGTTACACAACTCAAAGAACCAATATGTTAATTTTCTTTGGAGATCATCAGTATAAATATAATAGTCTACAAGACTTGCAATCATTTCTACATAATCTATCAATAATATTGCTTCTTATATATGTTTTATAAGCTAAGAACATCCTCACAACCTATGTATTGTGAAAATTATAAATTACTGAGCTCTAACATTGAAAAAGTGATTCATATCAATTATAAATAAGAGTTATATCATAAGAATTTGGGAAAATGTGGATAACAATAATTCCCCAAGAAAAAATGTCATAAGATTAGGAGGTATAATCCCAAAATAGAAGTGAATACCAAAGAACCTAAACAAAAAAAATTATAAAATGAAAACATGGGAAACAATACCATCAATCCAAAATCATGAGGGTATAGTTTAAGAAATCATAACATATTTGAAACATAGAACAAACATAAACAAATATAAAAAATATATTCTGAAAAATCCAAGTATATTAATGCTATATTTTCCTCTGAATCCATATTTATATATTTTTTAAATGACACTTTATAGTTAGTATATCCATGATATATGTAGTGAAAGAATCCAAGTATCTATTATCTATTATTTTTGAACAAATTTTTGCATGACCATGCTTTAAAACGTGAACAAATCTATGAATGTCCATACCAATAGTTGTATAAAAAATCAATCATGTTAATGATATATTATTTTAATAAATACATCCATGTTTTATATGTGTTGAAAAAATACAAGCATGACCGTACTGTAGTTCGTGGATGAATACTAGTGTGAAAAATATATAATTTGTGACCAAATCCAATCATTTTCATGCTATATGTTTTTATCAAATCCATGAATGTCCATGATTCATTACATCATGTGATATAAAACCATGTATAATACATTAAAAGAAGATATAAGACCCCCAAAATCACTATATTTACATATTTATTCAAACTGATATAAATAATTTATCATATTATAAGATCCCATGAAATAAATTTGGTTTTTTCATTATTCCAAACGTACATATAAAACATGACTTATTGAATTACTTCAGTTGTTAATAAAAAATCATTCATCCTAAAGGAAGTATCTCATAATTTAATTTAGAGGTTGAATCATAAAATTCAACCCAATTATATAAATATCAATATATTTTAATGAGGAAAATGGTATTAAAAAAATAAAAGTGATCCAATATAAAAAATTTATAAGCATTTGAATAAATTAATGATGATGCAGTTCATTTTCTTATACATTTTAAAAAGGGTGAAGTGAATTAAATTGATAAAATCTACCCATTAAAGGATTATCCAACAATATAGAATTGAAATGAATAAAATGGTATATAAATTAATGACGATTCGAATGATAAACCACTTAACATTTAATTTTAAAAACCATTAGATATTTTAAAAGCACCTAAGTTAAATACCCACATTTTTAAAATAATAATTAATATTTCTTCTGAAAAACTGTAATGAAAAATAGAGTTGTCACATGAGTCAATACATAATTGGGTTTCAAACCGTGATATGATAACATTATCAATTTTTAAAATATTGATATAAAAAACAACCACTTAAGGAGGTTGAAAACAATTCAAAATAAATTATAATTTTATGAAAAAACGAATTCATTCATGGAATGAGATTTCTAAATAAAATAAGTATACCCAGCAATAATTTAAATAGAATATCATATAAATTTAAAAATGAAATATAATATATAATTTAAATTAAATATGTTCAGGAAGAAACATTTTAAAATATGTTTTTGTTACCAAAAATTCCATTAATGAAACATAGTTCATGAAGTAAGAAACATTTGAAGAGGGGTCGATTTAGAAAAAATATATTTCCTTGAAAGTTAATATAATATAAAAAATAAATCAATAATATTGAATAATTTAATAATTATGTATTAAAATTTTATTTTAAGAACTATCTTAACTCAATAAAATAAAATTAACTTAATGAACCCTTACAACATTAAGAGTATTTAAATCAATGTCTCTTGGAAAAGGGATATTTAAATTAACATGAAATTACCATGAATAAAAGTTATTACATGACATAATAAATCAATATTTAGTATATACACAACATAAATGGAATTATGTACATAATAAAAAAAATCCTCAAAAGAAGGAATTTGAGATGAAAACCCTTACATTGGACTCAATTTGTTCTGCACTTGCACCAGAAATCTTGAATAAATTAATTAAATTTACTAAAAACATACTGAAGAACAATGATCATAAATATTAGAATTTATTCTCTTAATAAAAATTCTATGCACGCAGACCCCTAGATATATATATTTATATCAGTCAATATTCACATATTTTTAATATTATGTGTGAGTAATCTTGATTTTTTTGAACTAGTTTCATAATAGTATTTCCAATATTCATTCTTATCTAAAATTTAAACATCATAATATAAATCATGGTACATTAATATATCTTCCTTTCTAGTTTATAATGTTAAAAAATAATTCATTTTTATTTTGAGTTATGATCCTTGATGATAAAATCCATGATGATAAATTTTTAGTGATTTTTGACAAACGAAAGGTGGTCCCATAAGAAATGTATTTAATATTAATGATACCATTATCAAAAAAAATAAAATATTAATAAAAATATTTATATCACATTATACTAGTAATTATTATATCATATCCAATAGTCTTGTGATTTTATAACATTTATCGATTAGGTTTTTAAACTAACCTGAACATGAACAAACTATGTTTAATGAATCATTATGTGGTTGTTTAGTTGCAATATAATAATTGAAAAATATTAATAATATTATTTAGTGTTACATATTATGATATATGACAATTTAAAATAAATATAAGAAGAATATAATTCATATAAATTTATTACATAAAATAAAGAGATTGTTTTTCTCTTAGTATGCTACTTTTAGACGGTAAATTTTATAATGATCGTTGATTTCCCACAACATTAATAAGTTATCAAAATTTATATAAAATATCATTACTAATTTTCTGATAACAAATATTTATCCTTTAAAAAATCTAGTAACTGACCATAGAATGTAGAAATGAAATGAAAAAATGCACTCTATAGTGGATTCAATGGTATGTACATACGCATTAAAGATGATTATGTTTACCATATAATGATAGGGATTATTCATATGGTTTATCATATAAAAATATTAAATAAGTTATAAAATTAAAAATTATACATTAAAAATTCATTTTATCCATCCATTCATTTTGTTAAAGTAAAATAAAACAATTACCTTGTCGAAGTGATAGTCTGAATGTACACATAATATCTGTTTTAATTTTTTCTTAATGTAAAAAAAGGTGGATAATTATTATAACTACATTTTGATAACATTAAATAAAATTAATAATAATTATTTTATAATTTTTTTATACTTTAATTTTTTTTTGGATGAATAAGTCCTCCTAAAATAATTTAAATGGGATTTAAGTAGTTTTAAATTTATATCTCACATCATGGATTATCTCTATGGAAATAGTGGTTCAGTCCTTGAGGGAGTAATATTTTTTTTATACCATAACCTATTAAATTTATCTAGGAACATGGAGGAGATTTTTTTTAGAGTTTAGGGAAAACTAAGGAGTGTTTTGTGTGAGGGGAAGTGTATAGATGAGGCCCCATTTTATCAGGGAAAGGGATGATTTTTTAGTAAATACCAATAGATTTTTAATAATGGGAAGTCAATATCATTGAAAGTAGACCCAAAATTGAGAAATAACAGAGAGTTGAAAGGATATTTTTGATAAATTCATATACAAAATACTTGGAAATAGGTTTTAGACATTTATCCAAGTCTTCACCATTAGATTTTTACCATGTACCATATTAGCTTTCACAGCAATAACAAGTTTTTACCTAAGGTAACATATCCATAATGCCAAAAAATAAAATTATACCTATTATGTAATTTATATTTATGAATTAAAATTTTAAAATCAATTTTATTTTTTTTGAATTATATATTTTATAAAAAATTATTTTAAAATAATAATTGAATAATTCATTAACAGAAATTTTTGAGAAAAAGTAACCTATGTTCTAAAACATAAAATACTACTCTCTAATTTAAAAATAATATTTTTACACATATCATGTTATATATAGAGATTATATTAGGTTGGAATAGTTAAATAAAAATTTATATGCAATAATTTTATAGTAATAATGTCAAAAAATTTGTGGTATTTATAAAAAATGGTATTTTTCAATATTCACCAAAAAGTAAAGTTTTTTATAAAAATAACAAAATTAATCATAATAATATATTTTTATGATTATTACAATAATTAAATTAATTTATTCAAATTATTTTTCTAAAGTTTTGAAATTCATTATTTATATTTAATTGCAAAATATATTGGAAAATGATTTATATAAGAAAATAGATTATAAGAAAATGTTACCTAAAATTTATTGATATTTATTATCTGTTGGTAATTAATTTTTTGTTAATTTATTACTAATATTTTGAATAATTTTTTATTACTATTAAATCATAAAATAATTAGTTTCAGGAAATATAATGCCAATTTTAGAAAGATAAATATTTTTAGCATAAAATGGGTTTCATTGTTATTTTAGTTTTCCAAATAAAATTTCATTATTATTAATACAAGATTTTATTTTTAATATATTCATATTTTATAATGTGGTTACACTTATAAATAACCAATAATTAAATGGAATTGTTTTAAGGGTCATATTTAAGACTTATAGTTTTATATAAATATATTGTGGTTTTTATTTAATTTTGTTCCTTTGTGTTAAGAAGGACATCACAAAAAATATTCATTTAAGGAACATATATATGGAAATATATTAGTGTCACATTCCCCACATAAATAAATTGCATCATTAAAATTATAGTTATTCATAATTATTTATGTTATCTATGAATAACTATAAGATATGCTTGACTAAGGATTTATTTTCCAAATGAGTTTTCATTCACACTAACCTGGGTAAAACTATGAAACACTATTTTTAACATATAATAAGAATAATACAAATATATATCATATTTTACTATTGGAACATATTTTATTTATTTCATAGGTACTCTCATAGTGATTGATGACCATATATTTGACTAAAATTTGATTAATATGGTGTCTATAAGAAGATATACAATCGATCAATTAAAAATATTAATATAGTTTTTATGAATTGAATTTCTTACTAACATCAACATGGAATACAATTATCATAAAACCTTAACATTACCTCAATAATCAAATCATTGAGGTGATTATTTAGTGTTTTTTGAAACCAAATTATTTAAAAAGGAGTTGTTATAATGATTCTCAAATACATCACTCACTATTCTTAGAATGATATTTAGTGAACCTTAATCCACATGATTTTAGGACATATTTTAGTAGTTATTATATCATTAAAATTATGTTATGTTGATCCTAATATTTTTTAATATGGTTATTGTATTAGGTGATGTTGATGAATGGGTGAAGTCGATATGATTGACTATATTGGGAATTTTTTCCAATAAAGAACTTGTATTGAACAAAAATTCAAATGATGCATAAGATAGTTTATAATAGTATATGTATGTTGGGAGGTGTTAATCATTCTAGTTGAATTGAAATAGAATAAGATCTGGTTTCATCTAGATAACCATGGTTTTGCACCATATATATTATTGGAGAAGGTGTATTACTCTGCAACTAATGTCGATGTCATATGCTTCTGAAATTCTGTTAGAATTTGTCATAGAAGGGGTATCCATTACATAGAGATGAGGGAATTAAAATTATAATAGATAATGATATAAAGGAGGTCATGGTGAATTTTGAATATCCATGATATATAGGAGACTCAAACTGAGTTATCTATTCCAAATTGACATAAAACACACTAAATGAGGCTAGGTCAAATATAATTGGATCTAGAGCTTTTTGGAACTCTACAATATATTTCATTAACCACAACATAGCTAGGATAATATTTAGAGGACTTTTCCATCGTGTATATGCCATGTCATAGAGATGATTAAGCTAGTTTATAGTTTTAGTAAAAATTTTAGGACCTCCATACCATATATATTTGTCCACAATACAACCATGAATTGATGTTTTGTGGAAAACATTGAAAACAAATAGTCCATACGGTAACGTAGTTGACCAATCCATAAAATCTATTATTATGTGACAACGTGGTATGTGAAGAGGGGAATATAACATAGATTTATATTCGAATTCGTGTCAGAATGTAGACCTATTTTACCTATCATTTCAAGTTTAATGGTTGAGATTAGGAAGAGAGATTATCCAAGGATTCTGATTCAAGATGGTTATTTGAATATGAAATTCAAATTCAAATTTGATGTATTTGTTGTAGTTATTACTATGTAGATTTGATTTTTGTTGATTTTTATAATTAAAATAATGTCAATATAAGATAAAGTATAAGGAAGGATGAACAAGAATTTTGGTTGTAAAAATTGTGACATAGTAAAGAGATCATACCTGAGTTTTTATAAATATATGAAGAAAAGGAAGAGAAAGCTAACATCAAGTGATGAAGGATTTGTTCATAATGATTTCTTTTTTTATGATATCAATTTATCTATTATTATAATAGTTTTTCATGTTTATGGGTAATTATTATAATGTTATTATAAGGATAAACCCTACTCCTTGTACTAAATAGTTTAAATTAGTGACTTGTATACTCATGGGGATAACTGGATCATTCCATGTACTCTCATATTGATTTTGAGAGGTAAAACATTTATATATTATTTTACCTTCATGTGATTGTGTTGTATACTAATCAAGGATCACATTAACTTCTTATGATATTGTTCCACCATGGAATTAAATATAGGAATTGAAACAATGATTCACCCCCACTTAGTGAATCTTCATGGATCTAGGTGTTTCCATTTCTTGTGGTTCCATAAGAGGTTTGCCTCATTATTGGTGTTATATTTAATTTTTAAGATAGAGTTCCCATCTAGTTGAAGTGTTCATCACTAAATTTATAATGAATTTCATGGAAAATCATAATTCATTGAATATAAAGTGGGTTTTACATATCATGGGAAAAGATGTCACATACCGAATGATAGTATAATTCCATACAAATTATTAAATAATTATTATGTATTGAGCATCAAAACTGATGGTTTTAGTCCCTTAGATGAAGGTATTATTATGAAAATAGTATATAAAAGGAATTTAAAGAATAACAGTAATGGAAAGAATATTAATCTATCATCCCTCTTAGAATGTGTTTTTTTTAAAATAAAAGGACTCAAGACCTCCAAAGTAATCTTAGAGAAATTTCATAATATATATGAAAGAATGACTAGAGTAAAGTGTGATAAATGTCACTTTAAGAGATTTAAATTTGAATATCATTGGATACATGATGACAATACTATTTATGGAGTCTTCAAAAGGGTTAATGAAGTGGTGAGAACTGTCAAAGGATATACTGATAAGTTAGACAATTCTGATACTGTTTAAAATAATTTTAATGTCTTACTAGATAATTTTCACAGTGATATAATATCTTTTAAAATAAGGAAACACAGAACTACAAAGAATAATTTGAAGGAAAAAATGACATTTCTTTTAAATCCATAGGGTAAGAAATATTGATAATTAAGGTTATCGTTGAAAAAGAATCGCGGTGTTATGATTCCTATTCTTATTATGATCAAAAGTATTATTCTATGATTTCATTAATCTTTAGAAATGTTATAATATAAAATTGAAGTATTAAAGGTACAATTTTTATAAAATGACTCAGTTTTGGAGTGGTTTGAATTTTTTTTGTAAATTCTCTTATGTTAAAGGAAGATGGAGTTAGTGATGAAGAATAAGAAGTACCAATGAGATTATTAAAGAAGGGGTCATAAATGTATTGAAAATAAGGATTTATTATAGCTATTATATAAATATTTCATGAAAATATATGAAGGTAAATTTCTTTTATAAGTATAAATTTAGTGATTGAATTGATATAGAAGAGGAAATATAGATTACTAGTGATATTGATGAAACAAATCTCATTAATAAATTTAATGATGAATAATTCACTATTTAATATCATAGTGATGTTGAGGAAAATGAAGAACCTAAGATGGGATTATTTCTAAAATATGAACACAAGGAGTGTGTCTCAATGATCTCTATGTTATAATAGGAGAAGAAAATTCTTAACAGAGAAAATCAATCATCTAGGAGAAATGAATTTGTTTATATTTAAGTTAAATTAACGATAACGAATAATTTTATTAATCGAATTAACATATTGAATAATATGATAACTCAAGAATCAATATGGATGGATTGAAGGAAAAATATTTGGAGTTCAGGATTTTATAAGGAAATTAGTGAATATGGAAATTGAAATTGATGAATTTATGATAAATGTTTGTATTATATTCAAGAAATTATTAAAATATCAAGATAACTCTCATTTATATCAATAATTACTAGTCAAAAATTAATATTAAAACATTTATAAAATATGTTCAATTTTTAAGAAGAAGAAAAAAATCAAGAAAACCATTTTTATAACAAAATCAGGTAATATTTCTAAAAATTTATTAAATTATTATTGCATCTACATTATTGGATTGACTGATAAAAATGGTTAATTAAAAAAGGATTAAATTTATTTTTATGTAAAGATTAAAGAGTCAATAGTTCAAATTTTTTTTGGTATTGATAATTGTATCTCTATTAATTGAAGAGAAGATGACGTAATAGTATATCACAATTAAGGATAACATGGCTTATTAAAAAAATATGTTATTTGTGGTTATTATTGGAACTATTGAGGTTTCAAAAACATGTAAAGTATCTATTGGTTTAAATTAAAATATAATAATTATTTAATCAGCTTTCTATGCTATATGTTTTGGGGGATTCACTGCCTTTAATGAAAATAAATTCAATGAATCCCTAGTAATATGGATTGAAAACTAAAAAAATATTTCAACCATTATAAGATGTTTGCAGATGATATGAGTATCTAGAAAATCTTAAAAAAGGGTGATTGGTTATGCCACCATCTCAAATGTGAGAAAAAGGTAGTATGGATATGTCTTATAATAGAAATGATAAGTGTGATGAAAAATATCCAAATAGTGAAGACACCTACAAATAATCAAAAAGTAAATGTTTATTAATTTTGAACAATGGTTGTTCTTAACATATGATTGGAGATTTAAATCATCTTAAGTATATTAAAAAATATAAAGAAGGATATATAACCTTTGGAAATAAGGTTTCACTAAAAAACAAAATCAATTGGGTCAATATTTATTTGTGAAGATCAATTGATGTCCAAGAGAACAATTTATTTTGATGTAATGATAAAAAATCATCTTAGTGTGTCTATGTTATTTTAAAAAGGAAATGAATTATTTTTCAGAAATATGGGTTGGATATGAATATCTTTATGTATGCATGTATGTTGACATGATGATAGAAATCAAGGGGAAATTTGAATAATATTTTTCATGTTGAAAAATAGTTATATTTTCACATGAAAAAAGAAAATAAACTGTGTCATTGTGGATTTTTTCATTATGAATAACATAATATGTGTAAGCCTGTTAATGGAGACAATGTTTATGATGGTCCTAAGTTGAAAATGTAAATTTATTTCATGTGTTCCTATTTTTAAAAGGAAATGATTTTCAATAGTTGACAAAAGTAAGTTGAAATACAATATAATCATCCTTTACATTTAATTAACTCTGACATTTATAGGAATACGTTGATGAAATCAGAAAAAGGGGATAATAACTTTATTTCATTTATTTATGAATTTATTATCATTTATTGTATTATATTTATTAATAATTAATGAGAGGAGGTGAGAAAATTTAAGTGCTTTATGAGAAGTTTAGAGAATTAGTGTGGATACTGTTTGATGAATTTTTGAAGACATAATGGTGATGAGCATAATAGTGGAATATTTGATTACTATCTTGATAAATATGGAATCTCTCCTAAATTCGATTCACCATATGCACTAGAACTAAATTATTTTTGTAGAAAGAATGTGTAGAATCCTTATGAAGATGTCTCAAACTATATTGTTAGTGTATAATATATATCATTATTTTTCAAATAAGAGTTTGAAACTATAGTTTTTATTTGAACGAAATGTATCTATAGACATAATTATAATTTTCAATCATATGTTATTTATACCATGGAATCTCCATGATCATAGTATCTAATAGTATTTGTTACCTCATGCATTATCAAGGTTGAATGTAAATTATATAAGAAAATTTCAAAGATGTGGTGTTGATCATATTTTCCTAGTTTATCCACGAAATGTGAGATGTTGTCATTATTACTATAAATAGATATGAAATATTGTACATTCCTGTTTTTTTATGTTATGGAATATAAAACTAAATTGAACTCATATGATGAAGAAATATCCAAAAGTGATTATGATGAATATATTTTCAAGAAAGAACAAGGGGTAGATTTAGAAAATAGTAAAAACAATATTTAGTTGTTAAACTTGAAGAAGTCAATTTTTTATATTCATGTTATGAAGAAAAATATTCGTCACATAATCTTAGTTTGAGAAGGAATTTTTTGGTCTAAAATATAATTATAAACTATCAAAAAAATCAAACATGAAGAACATTGAGGAAAAACTATCATCTAATGATATTTTTGAACAGTTTAGTCAACTAATAAAGAAGCTATTTGAAATGTCTACACTTAGTGAGATTAGATACATACTTTTCTTTCAAATCACTTTAGTAAAATATTTTATTTTTATCTCCCAGTATAACTATTATAATAAAATGTGGAAGAAATTTGGTAATGAAGGACTTGAATCCAATTTCTACAATAATTTTAGTAAGATCTAATTTTTCAATGAAAAACAAGGAATGGATGTGGACCTGATGTAATTTTTTTTAAGATAATAGTAAATATAATATACATAAAACATCTAGACTATATATTGATTATATTGTTTTACTATTTTATTTATATTAATGTGTACCTAATGAGGCCTATTTCAGTTTTTGAAATCGGATTGTCAAATATGTCAAATTAAAAATATATTTTGGCTTTAAATATGACAAAAACAGCAAGCATGATCTATTTGGTTACTCTGATATAGATTGGGTAGGAGGTGTCGATTATAGGGGGTCTATATGTAGTTGATATTTACATCATAGAGGAAGAATTGTTTTTGGAATTTATGGTGGAAAATTTATTCACCTTTATCACTACCAATTATAACTATGTGGCTACCTTCCATGACACCAAACAATTACATAGATGGTGAAAAAATTAGAAAACTAAAAATTTGTTCTGAGCTTTCAATTAAAATTAGGTTTTTATAATCAAAGTGTTACAAACAAGTCAATGAATCTATTTTAGTATTCATTATCCAAGCACATTGACACACAATGTTAATTCATAAAAGATAATTTGGATAATAATGATTTAAAATTCAAATGTCTTCCCAAAAAGAGTTTATTACAGATTTCGTCACCAAAAATTTATAAAAAGATGATTTCATAATCTATAGAAGAAGTTTTTTATTTAACCTCAATCATTTTAGGATTAATGTATTTTGTTTTTGTCCCCTCTATGATCAATCTTTGGATATTGTTTTCAAAAGGGTAGAAATTTTTTCAATATTATTATTTCCATTATTATTTTATTCATATTATTATTCAAATGGGAAGATTATTAATTCGCAAGAGTATCCTTTGATATGTAGTACCTTTATTTTTTATTGTTGAGTGAGTTTTTAAAATGGGTAATGTGTGATTTCAATAAGTGTCAACATTTTAAATAATTTATTATATATATTTAGGTATTGTTTTTCATTTTAACTTATTAATGAATAAGTATATAAATAACTATATTATTGAAAACATGTTGTTATTTATTTAATGTTATTGTTTCCTACACTGAGATTTCTCGAATAGTATTAGACCTAGGGATGGTGATCCATTAAAATGTTTTCTGAGTGTAAATTTGATTTATATTATTTGGTTGAAAAATATCCAAACAGGGATATTGATGATACCAAGATGTTCCAAGATGGTCGTCATGTTATGTAGGGTGGAGTAATCGGTGAAGATGATATGATTAATTCTATAAGATTTTTATTTCATAACCTAAATCATATAGAAAGAAAATTCAGATGATTAATTAATTTGTTTATAGGTCTTTATATATCACTATAAGAGTTTATGATACAAGAAGAATAGAAATAGTATAAGAAGGGGTTCCAAACCACAAAGAATGGTTTCATGCCATAGATTTTTATTACAGAAGGGGGCTTGTTATAAAATCGATGTCCATGTTTCTGTATGTTAACATCAAGTTACTATAAACCATAAAAGAGGTATCCATGCCATGGAGAAGATGGAATTAATAATAGGATGACTAATTATTTATAGGAAATCATGTCATACTATGTATATCCATACCACAGTGGAGGCTCTAACTAATCTAGCCACACTATAGTAACGAACAAAACCCTATATAATGTTGGGTCAAATTTTAGAGGTTATTGAGTTTTTTGAACCACCAATCCATAGTTATTTTAATACATTATTTCCCAGAGAATATAATCCATACTATTCCATAGTGGATGGAGCATACAATATAGATTATTATTATAGTTTTGTGTGTCATTGTAGATTTCATGACCTCCAAGCATTATATCATTTTCCACATTTTAACATTGGGTGGAAGATTTTTGAACACACTAAAACCAAATGGAAAATGTAAAATATCATTAACCATGGTATATAATATGTTTTATTGGGATAATCTGGTAATTCAAGATGGTGTATTGACTTGAATTTGTTTTTAAATTTTCCTGGTTTTGCTAAGTTATTTTAACTACAAATTCAAATTTAATTTTCATTATTATGATGGGAGATGATCTATGGTTTGCGATTTAATAAGGGGATTTTCATTTGAAATAAAAATTAAAATAATATGTATTTGAATAATATTTTTCCATGAATATTTAACTTTTTTGGATTTTTGATAATAAAATAGTGTGTAGAGAAAAAGAAAAAGGAAAAAATAATAAGAAGTGTGTTTGTGAAAATTTTCATAGAGTGAAGGGATTATAGCTATGTTTCTACTAGTTAAAGAAGAAGAGTAAAAGAAAAATTGCATAAAAAAATAAAATATATATTTGTAATGATTTATTTTTATTAATTCAAGTTATTTCTCATTATAATAGTTCATTATGTACAATAATAGATTTTAGACTTCTTATAATATAACTACACATATACACCACGCATATTGTACAAACATATTGAAACTAGTAGTTTATATGATCATGGTAAAATCTATATCATGAAAATGATTAGCCATTCAATTTTGAGAGGTGAACAATGAAAATCCTATTTTTTTTATTGTTTGTGTTTATTAGATAATGATCAAGGTTTACTATAATTGCTGACGAGGGCTGTTTCCATAAGAAAATTTTAATAGGACTCAAATAATTGATTCAAATCATTATAAATGATTCATTATTAATCTTGGTGGGGCCTAATAAAATTATAACATTATCTTAGGGTGTATCCAGTTCCTATTCACATCATTTGATCTTGGTCAAGGAATTGATTTCCAAAATGTTGAAACTCCTTGCATTTGAAGAATTGCGACATAGGTGGTGCATTAATTGTCGAATTCTTCTCCTCGAATACATTTACCTACTTTTGTAATGACCCGAACGTTTTGAATAGTATGATATATTAATGATTAATTGGAAACGATAATGGTAAATACAGAAAGAAGAGTCGATGGCCTCACCCAATAGACTCAAACCGTATGAAGCCCATTTGTCTCAGCTTGGGAAGGAGGTGGCATCACTGGGCTTCACTCTGGACTAAGCCCAAGCTAAACTCCAACGTGTTAAGCTTGAACAGAATCGGCTATGGGAGAAGTTCACTTTAGTGGAGATTACCACTCGGGAAATGTTGTCCCAGACTCCGCAAGATTCTCTCAACATCACACACCTTATCCTTAGGTCGTATACAGGTGTTTTAAGGGGATAGGTTTCAAAGCCCTAGTATGTAATCCCATAGTTTTAATAAAATTTTTGCTTTATAATTTCTGTGTTATAACTAGCTTTTCTTAATAAAATAAAAGTTTACTAAGACAATTTTGATAAATTGATTTTAGAAGTAAAAATGGTATTTTAATGATTTCCCTTACATAGAGAATTTTTATGGAAAAATTAACATCATTTTTGAATAGGAAATGTCAAAATTAATCTAGGCAGAATTTTTAGAAGTTTTCTAAAAAGATTCATTTTTGATGAATAGTGCTTGATGAATAGAGTTTTTATGAATAATAGTAAAATGATGTTTAATTATTAAATATCTTTTTTTGTGAAATGATTTTCAAAAATCTGACAGACATGGTTGTAATTTAGGTGAAAAATGTGGTTCCTTGAGATCAAAATAATTTTTGGTGAATAGTAACTTTACCCTTATGAATAATAATATGAATATTAATTGACCATTATAATTAGTAAACCATATTATTATTTTATTTTCATAAGGTCATAAGGTTATGGAATGTGGACTAAATTTCAAGGTGTTAAAAATTAGTTATTGATTTTAAATTATAGTTTTTGAATAAATTATAATTATAATTAATAATTAAATTAAAAATATTTTGAATTTTTTTTCAAAAAATTTAGTTCATTTTTAAATTCTACACGTCGAAAAAGGGTTAGGGGAAATTTTTGGGATTTTTCTGAAATAGTTGAATTTTCAGTGATTAGTAAAAATACAGTTTTAGGGTTTCAGTATGTTTAGTGACATCATAACAACATCATGATGATGTCCTGATATATTTTAAGGGATGATCTACTAAATGGGATGAATTATTGTATGAGGGGTCCCATGTGGCAGAAACCATGGGAAAATACCATGGGCAAGCCCATGGTTTTGCCTAAACCACTAGTGAGGTGTCCTTTGAAAATATTATAATATCACCTCTCTTTCCATATAAATACTCACCCTTTCCTCCATTATTTTTCATTCCCAACTCTCCCTCAATGAATCTAGGATCTCATTACCTCCCAAGTAGTCCTCCCAAGGTGCCCCCAAGCCCTCAATGTCCCGACCTTCATGTTTTAGGAGTTACATTTTAAGATAAGGGATCCTACCTCTCTCTTTCTTTTCAAGTATTCTCTTTTATGTCATTTATTTTAAGATCCATGTTCATATGTTGGGGGATGTTTTTTTATATTCATATTAAATCCCTTTTCATGTTGATATGGTGAGTTATCCCTTCTTACTGTCATCATTTCATTTTATGAGTGTTTAAGTGGCGTCGTTAGGATGCCAAATTTTTGTAAAGGATTCTTTCACCATTCTCTTTTTCAAGTTCTATTTTCATTTCATGACTTTAAAGTTCCTATTCTTATATTGGGGTATGATCTTATAAATTCATTATAATTTCCTTTTTATGTTCATATGATGAGATACCCTATTTGATCTCATCGATTCTTTTTTTTAATTTTTATGTAACGCCATTTGGCTGCCGAATTTTTATAAGAGAAATTTTACTTTTGTCTTCCTTTCAAGTTCTTCATTTAATATGGTATGTCTTTAAAATTTCATCAACATGTTCTTATATATTTTATATTCTGCCCCCCCTACTATTTTATGGATCATTTATGAGTGGGTGACCCATGTCCCCTCTCTTTTCAATATTTTCTAAGACCCTGCAACATAGCCGTTATGCTACAAAATTTTTGTCTCAAAATGTCTCTCTTTTTTTCTAAAATTCATTTATTTTATTAATTGAATACTCAAAGATCTTTATTCTATAGGGGTATTCACATATATATCAAAATGTTCTATTTTAATTCTGGGATTTACATACATGACACCCTCTTTACTTTTTTCGTGGTTTTAAAGTGACATAAAGATCATGTCTTTAAAGCATTTTTTAGAAAGTTATGATTATGAAATGAAACCCATTTCTTTTAATCTATATGTGTTATTTATTAAATATTTTATGATGATATATTTGGATCACATGATAATAAATACAAATTAATGGTGCGCCCTAATAGCGCTCCAATGCATTGGGTAAAGGAATAATCTCTAGAGATGACAATTTTCACGATACCTTGGTGAATAACCTTGGTATTTTTTTAATGAAACATTGGGGATGATCCTTGGTGATATGTTCATGATTGTCTAAGTTTAATTTTTTATCCACATATTCAAGTTATGATTCATGTTCTTTTCATTATGATATGCCTCATGATCTCTTTCTCATGCCTTAAAGATATTTATCACAACTTTATTGATGTATCTCAAGTTCACATGTAAAATTTTTCCCTTGTTTCCCTTACTGGGCCTTCTGCTCACTCTTTCCTTTGATGTATGTTCCCCGGTTTTGATATGCAGTAATAAACATAGGATGAAAAAATGAATAAGCCTTTCAAGTGTTTAAGAAGAATGTTTTATGTTGTCATGTATTAAGTTCCTGGTTTCCAAGAAACTAAACCTTAAAGATCCTCAATTTTGTATAATGTAATGAAAGTTTATGTGATAAAAAGGTAGGATGTTATAGTAGGTATCAAAATACGGTTTATTTATTTATGGAAATTATGAATTTTGGAAATTAAGATTTGAAAACATTACAAATATTCTTAATGAAAAGATTAAATATAGGAAAACATTCTGGTATTTTGCTGAAGTATTGAGTAAGTGGTTTCCGAAAAAATAAATCCTTGTCTGGATACGAACAAGTAGAGGTCGATCTAGCAAAGATGTACCTAGGAGTGAAAACTCTGACAAGGTGTTTCGGGCTTGACCTGGGGTAACCTGGTGTATGACAATAGGCCTTGCTGCACTCTAGGTTTTACACTCCCGAGGGATATGCTTTGGTAAATTCATAAGCTTAGTATGAACCATTATTAAAGGAACAAAGATAAAATAAAATAAAGAACCACATAAGAATATATGATCATGGATAGCATAGATTGGAACCTAGATAATCACAAGTTAGGATATACTTTTCTTTTACATTTTTATCCCTATATGATTAAAGTTTCATTTTCATGATTATTGGCTACGTATTTAAGACCCCCTAATTATACATTCTTTTCTTATTTAATGGCATGAAGTAGAATAACATGACCCAACAACCAATGTGATAGGAAATGTGACAATTTCCCTATTAATAAGACAAAGATGATGAGATATCAAGTTGAACATATTGTGATTATGCCAAACCAGCTATCAAAAATTACAATTCACAATTGGTACCTAGTTTAATGGCCAAATTCAACAAGGAAGAGGAAGAAGAAGTCTCAAGGATGTTCATATGATAAAGGTGATAAGGGAATAAAGACCCATTTTCCTTTGTTCAAAAAGTGTGGAAAGAGGCACCAAGGAACATGTCACAAAAGAACTAAGAGATGTTTTATGTGTGGGAAGATGTGGAATAAAGTAGGCAATTCCTATAAAAAATGGATAATGTGATGAATGGATATAAGGTTTAGTCTAATGTACCTAATACTGTTCAATGTCGTAAATATGGGGAAGTTGGTCATTATCCAAGGAAATTATCTCTTTGAATGTATGAGAAGCATGATGAGCATCAACAATCTCCAAGGACAAGGGAACAATGTAAGTCCTATGTTGAGATGGTTCATGATGACTGAAGTACATGTAAATTATTCGCAATAATTGTCTATGTCAGGTTGTATTTTAGTTCATACTCTATGATAATGTCTTTAATGTTTTCTAAGAACATCAAGTAACTACCTAATATTGTTTTATATTATTAGGGAAAACATCTATTATTATGTATCACATGTGGAGGTTGTGAAGCCATTCTTCATGAAAAAAAATGATTAGGGGATTAAGAGATGAATATTATTTTGGATAATGTTCACTAATTTGGGAACCCTATATGATCAAGTTAAATATATTACTATGGTATTTTCTTTGAGAAGTAAAGTTTTACTTATATTTTGAAGAATTGATGAATTTATTTTATACTTATGGTAATTTTGGTTACTTATGGAAATGATTAACCTATCTTGGGGAAAATGTGATTAGGTTAGTTACTTTTGTTATAATACATTAAGAGTGGTTGATGTTGTTTGGAGAGTATTGATAAAATTTATCTTGTAAGAATATGTTATCAAATCTTTATTATATTTGGGTTTCAATATTATTTTGGTTTATTTTGAGGAATTTTAAGGATAACTATTTATGGAATTTTCTATGTTGAACTTTGGGTAATACCATGGAATTTTGAAGATTAAAAGTAGATTTTCTTCCTATGGGGTTCTTTCTTTTTGGAGAATTGTTTTATCTTACCCTTTATGTTTTTTGGGATAATGTTTAATGATTGAAGAAATAGATAGTTAATATTTTGTGGATTATGTGATACTCTAGATGTTGTCTAGAAGTTTATTCTAGTGCTTTAAGTACAAAAAAAATCATCTTGAACACTCATCATTTGGAGGAAAAGATGATTTTGTAGTGGAATTTATTAAAGATGGAAACTCGAAATGTTAAGTATGTAAGTATGTTTCATTATGTTCTTAGTCTATAAAGTAACTTAATTTTTTTCAACTCTAGGGAAAGGATCTTGAAACCCAAAAAAATAATAACAATAATAAAAATAAAAAAGTACTATCATAGTATTTTTTTCGATAAATCAAATGATCCATTAGATCATCACAGATTTATAGCTCTATGGTTATAAACATTCTCCTAATCATTTTCTCTATCACACTCTATCAGAACATGATGGTGTGTCTTTTATTCAATATCTAGGTTTTCCTTGATGGAACCCTAGTAGGTGCTATCTTCGGTGACCTTTGAACTACCCTTTCTCTGTTTTAAAATGGATGTCTCATTAATCCTTCTTTCCATGTAGGTTTTCAATAAAGATATTTTGAAAAGTCAAACCCTAGTTTCTGACCCTGAGTTCAAATTACGAGGACACAATTTTTTGAAGGAGGGGAGAATGTAATAACCTAAATTTTTTGAATAGTATGATATATTAATGATTAATTGGAAATTAAAATGGTAAATGCAGAAAGAAGAGTCGATGGCCTCACCCAGTAGACTCGAACCGTATGAAGCCCATTTGTCTAAGCTTGGGAAGGAGGTTTCATCACTGGGATTCGCTCTTGACATATCCCAAGCTAAACTCCAACGTGTTAAGCTTGAACGAAATCGTCTATGAGAGAAGTTCAAGTTAGTGGAGATTACCACTCGGGCAATGTTGTCTGATCCTCCCCAAGATTCTCTCACCATCTCACACATTATCCTTAGATCGTATGCAGGTGTTTTAAGGGGATATGATTCAAATCCCTAGTATGTAATCTCATAGTTTTAATAAAATTGTTGCTTTATCATTTCTCTGTTATAAATATCTTTTCTTAATAAAATGAAATTTTATGAATACATTTTTTATAAATGTATTTTAGAAGTAAAAATGGTATTTTAATGATTTCCCTCACATATATATTTTTTATGGAAAAATAAACATCATTTTTGAATTAGAAATGTCAAAATTAATCTAGGCGTAATTTTTAAAAGTTTTCAAAAAAGATTAATTTTTGATGAATAGTGTTTGATGAATAATTTTTTTATGATGAATAGTAAAACAATGTTTAATTATTAAATATCTTTTTTTGTGAAATGATTTTCTAAAATCTGAAAGACATGGTTGTAATTAACGTGAAAAATGTGATTCATTGAGATCAAAATAATTTTTGGTGAAGAGTAACTTTACCCTTATGAATATTAATGTGACCATTATAATTAGTAAACCATATTATTATTTTATTTTCATAAAGTTATAAGGTTATAGAATGTTGACTAACTTTCAAGGTGTTAAAAATGAGTTATAGATTTTGAATTATAGTTTTTGAATAAATTATGATTTTAATTAATAATTAAATTAATAATATTTATAAAGTTCTTTTCATAAAATGGATTTCATTTTTGAAATCTACACATCGAAAAAGGGTTAGGGTAAATTTTTTGGATTTTTCTGAAACAGTTGAATTTTCAGTGAATAGTAAAAATACAGTTTTAGGGTTTCGGTATGTTTATGGACATCATAACTGCATCATGATGATTTCATGATATATTTTAATGTATGGTAAACTAAAGGGGATGAATTATTGTATGAGGGGTTCCATGTGGCCAAAACCATGGGAAAATACTGTGGGCAAGCCCATGGTTTTGCCTAAACCAATAGTGAGGTGTCCTTTGAAAATATTAAAATATCACCCCCTTTCCCTATAAACACGCACCCTTTAATCCATTATTTTTCATTCCCAAATATCCCTGAACTAATATCTTGTCTCATTACCTCCCAAAGAGTCCTCCCAAGGTGACCCTAAGCCCTCAAGGTCCCGAACTTCGAGTTTTAGGAGATATGTTTTAAGATAAGGGATCCAACCTCTCTCTTTCTTTTCAAGTATTCTCTTTTATGTCATTTATTTTAATCTCAATGTTCTTATTTTTGGGGATGTTATATTATATTAAACTTAATTAACTTTTCATTTTAATATGATTAGAGATCACCTCTTACCCTCATCATTTCATTTTATGAATGTTTAATTGGCGCCATTAGGCTGCCAAATTTTTGTAAGGGATTCTTTCACCATTCTCATTTCAAGTTATATTTCCTTATCATGCCTTTAAATTTCCTTTTATTATGTTGGTTTATGATCTTATACATTCATCATACTGTCATTTTTATGTTCATATAATTATATACCGTATTTTATATCATCGATTCTTTTTTATAAGTTTTAAGTAATGCCGTTAGGCTGCCGAATTTTCATAAGAGAAATTTTATTTTTGTCTTTCTTTCAAGTCCTTAATTTCAAATGTTATGTATGTAAAATTTCATTACCATGTTATTATATCATTTATATTCTTTCCCCCTACTATTTTATGGATCATTTATGAGTGGGTGACCAATGTCCCCTCTCTTTTCAATGTTTTCTAAAAACCTTGCAACATAGCCGTTATGCTGTAGAATTTTCGTCTCAAAATGTCTCTCTCATTTTATCAAATTATTTTATTTTATTAAGTGAGTAATAAAAGATCTTTATTATAAAAAGGTATTCACATATATATCAAAATGTTCTATTTTAATTCTTGGATTTAATACATGAAACCCCATTTCCTTTTTCCATTGGTTTAAAGTGACATAAAGGTCATGTCTTTAAAACAATTTTTAAAACATTATGATTATGAAATGAAACCCATTTATTTTATGATATATGGGTTATTTATGTAATGTTTGATGATTATATATGTGTCTCACATGATAATGAAGAAAAATTAAGGGTGTTCCCTGATATATCTCTAATTCATTGGGTAAAAGAATAATCTCTAGAGATGATAATTTCAACAATACCTTGGTGAGTAACCTTAGTAATTTTTTAATGAAACCTTGGGGATGGACCATGGTGATATGTTCATGATTGTCTATGTTAAATGTTTTAGACATATTTTCATGTAATTAATCATGTTCTTTTCATTATGATATGCCTCACGATCTCTTTCTCATGCCTTAAAGTTATTTGTTATTACTTAATTGATGTATCCCAAGTAACATGTAAAATGTTTCCATTGTTTCCCTTACTGGGCCTTCTTCTCACCCTTTCAATTGATGTATGTTCCTAGGTTTTGATATGGAGTAATGAAATTAGGATGAAAAAATGGATAATCCTTTCAAGTGTTTATGAATAATGTTTTATGTTGTCATGTATTAAGTTCCTGGTTTCCAATACACTAAACCTTAAAGATCCTCAGTTTTGTATAATGTAATGAAAGTTTATGTGATAAAAAGGCAGAATGTTATAACTTCTATATCCCACCTCATTAGTCAAGATATAAAAGGAAATTTATTCCATGGTTACAATATTCACATATTCCATTTTCAAAAATTACTTGAGTAATTGTTTCCGTATTTTTAGCATACATTTTTTGGACATTTTATCCCAAATGTGACTTATTTCTGGAGATCTCTGGACACTCTGCATTCCTATTTATATTTGTAAATGAATAATAATCCCATGTTTCTTTATTCATCATAATTTTAGATCAAAAAATTTCTTCATTACATATTATTTATATTATAGTTAATTATATTTCAAGACATGGTTTTAGGAAACCAACAACTCATAAAATAAATTTCTCAAGGATACTGATACAAAATGAGGTTTACCATGTGATTAATGTGATGATACACTCATATGTTACAATATATTCATCCCCATTTTCTTTTAGTTCAATAAATTCAATCACCTTTATAGTGTGATGGGTTCTATGAACATACATAGTGAATAACACATTCTTGAACTATTTAAATTATATATATTTTACTTGTATCTTTCCTTTTGTATTCATAATCAAAGTCTTCCATTGGATAACCCCACCCTACAAATGATAAAAAACTAGGAAAAACATTTCATGTTTAAGTCATGGATAATGGAAAATATCCATACCACCACATTGATGTATCGTTTAACAATAACATTGTTATAAGAGCTACTAAGGAAAGATAGAAACTGTGGTATGCAATACTCAATATAAAACCTATATTTCCATCATCCATTTGGGTACGCAATAAGATTAAAATTGTTATACATATCTTTTGAATGTTTCACGAGCATTACCACATGGATTTTTTCTATAGATGCCATCCCATTTTATTTATTGTTATATAAATTATATCATTGGCCTTCTCAGTAATTGTTATCCTGAATTCTTATGGTTCTAGTCATAAATAACATTAAATGTGTTGACATGAGTAATAACAATTAGTATTGTAATCAAATTATAATTAAGTCAATTTAACCTTAAAACATAAAACTTTTTTTATATATTCTAGTTTTCATATAATTCCTTTATGTTATTCTATATAACTGTTAGTTTAACCTCATTTAAATTATTTTTTCTTTTATCATACATGATAAAAAAACCTCCCAACTTATCATTGAAACCATTACTTTATAGTTGTTTAGATATTTCATATGATCAAATAGATCATTTCCCACCTAGAGTGTCTAGCCATGTGTGCAGTTTTCTATCCATTAACTATACACTAGTGTAATGTTTGAGTAAATTATTAACCATACCTTTTTATCTTATTTCCCATTTAAGCATCCAGTCCAATACTGAATCCACTTTCTAGTATTTAGACATGGTTTTATTTCATTGAAAAATGACATAAATTAGACTGTACCAAAATTTCAGTATGTTAATGTATAATTTGTCTCATTTCTATGGGTTTTTATGTTGTACTCCAACCCTGAATAAAATACAAAACTAGTCTTCAAAAATAACATAAGCATTTATCTGATTACAACTGTGACACCACACACAATAACTTGAGGACCCATGGCTAAAAACACATTCTTTTAATAATCATCTTGATACAAAATTAGACAACCCCAAATAAACTAACATATAATAAAAAATATTAAATATTACATCTCACAAAATTCACATAACTCCCAAGTAATGTTAGTTTTAGCGACTTTTAAAATATTCTACATAACCATATTAGTCTTCAATACCTGAAACCATTAATCCATAATCATATTCTCATAAGATATCATCAAATTCATATATTATTGAATGTAAAAAAAATAATGGTGTGGGATCAAACATTGAATTAGGGAAACATAATAATGAATCATAAGGGTTAAATCATAAGATTTTGAGACAACATGGAAATGGAGAAGCCTATAGTCAAGAAGATATTAATATTATGAGGGTAATAATAAGATATAAGTTAATATCAAAGAACATTTCAATGAAATATTTACCCAAAAAGGTCAAAATGGATGAATAATATCATAAATCATGAATCGGGAGAGTATATCATACGAATTCATAACATCATTCAAATATGGATCAATCATAATCATAAGGAAACATTTCATTATGAATAAATACATTCACATAAATATTTTAATTTTTTAAAAAATACAAGTATATCCATTCAATAATATATGAACAAAACCATATATGTACAAACTATACGGTGTGAACACATCAATGTATACCCACACTCTATGTTGTGAACTAGTTTATGCTTATCCATGCTATAAATCAATAAAAATATATATAGATTTTCATTGTATAATTTGTGAACAATCTCAATTATGAGAAAAATATATGTATTAAAAAATTCCAATCATGCTGATGCTATAAGTTATGAATAAATCCAATCATATCCATGCTATAGTGTGTCAAAAAATCTAAGCATGACCTTGCTTCTTCATCTTATGAGATATAAACATGTAACCAATGAATTGGAGGGAGATATAAGGCCCCACCAATCATTATATTTATATATGTGTGAAAAAAATATAAATAATTCATTATATAAAAATTATGAAAGAATGAAAATGGGTTTCATAAATTTTCATAGATGGTATCAATAACAGTATATTTAGAATTTGATTGGTTGGTACAAAAAAATCAGTCAACCAATGTGAAATATATCATAAATTAATTTAGAGGTAAAATTATCTAAATAAACTCCACTAGAGAAATATTTTTTTTCTATAGGATAAATTGATGTAATATATAAAAGTGATTCATTTTTAATAATTTCATAACTTTAGCATGATGTGATGAAGATGATTGTCATTTTTAAAAAAAAATTTCAAATGTGTGAGTTGGATTTTTTTAATTATATTACTCTATAAAATTTTATCCAATAATATATCCTTAAATAAGACAAAAAGGTATCCCATGTGAATATTATTTAGAAGAATAAAATTTTATCATGAAATATAGGATCCTTTTTGTATTTTGAATGTACCATTTTTGAGATCCCATATCATAAGAAGAAGAATCTCACATTATTTTGAAAAATGATAAAGATAAATATAATTTTAAAGTGTGTTAATAAATAATAAGGTTTCAAAATATGATACAAGAACATTTTCAAGAATTTAAAATATGGAATTTGAAGATAATTCACTACATAAGAGGGATTGGAATAATATAAAATATATTATATTTTTTTAAAAAGTGGAAATGTTTCATGGAATGATATTTGTATGAAAACTATTTTTGACTAGTCAGATATAATAAATAATTTCATATGAATTTCGAAATGGATGTATACAGGGAATGAATAAAAAATAATGTTAATAAGAAACCATACAACTCAATGAAAGATGTTTGAGTTACTAATAATCTGTTGTAGAAAACATAGTTCATGATGTAAAAACATTTGAAGAGGGGTTGATTAGGTAAAAATATAATTCTACAAAATTTAAGAAAAAATTAAAAATTATTCATTATTAGGATGTAATTTCCCCATCTTATGTGAAATAATTTTAATACGTACAATCTTAACTCAATTAATGTGAATTGAGTTAAAACCCATACAAACCTTACACCATTTAAATCTAAACCTCTCAAAAGAGGGAGTATTAAATTGAACTAAAATTACCATGAATAAATTGTAAATAACTAAATAATATTCTAAATTGATAGTATATACACCACATAAATGAAATTATGTTCTTATTTCTTAATATTTCTCAAAGAGATGAATTTCTGATGAAAAACCCTTCCTAGGTTTTGATTCATTGGGAACCTACACCAAACATCCTTAATTATTATTTTTTTTATTATATACATACCCTATATATTTATTCATTACTATAACCATTTATAATCTTTAATTATAGTCATTAATAATATATATGTATAAATATATTGGTTAGTATTCACCTATTTTCAACATAGGGTGTGAGTTGTCCAGATTGTTTTGAACGAGTTTCAAAATAGTATTGTTGTTATTCATCCATATCACATAGTTTATAATCAAAGAAAATTTAAGGTGAATTTAGAAATTTTACATGATATTTTATAATTTTACAATTTCATTCCATTATTGTTTTATATATGATCCTTGAGGTTGAAATTAGCGAAGAGAATCTTTTGGGGATTTTTATCAAACCAAAATTGGTTCCTTAATTACTGATTTTAACATGTTTGAAACCATTCCAAATCAAATAAAAACATCATTTACATATTTATGTCATATTATATCATATATTAAGTCCCTATATCCATCTTGGATATAATTTCATATCATAGTTCATGTATGTGGATAAACAGGACTAAACAAGAGCACACTATGACTAACAACTAATTATGAGGTGGTTTAGTTTTATTATAATATATGATTAATAATTAAAATAATATTTAGTGTTCCATAGTGTGATATATTAAAATTTAAATGAACATTAAGATGAATATAATTCAAATAATGCAATTACACAAATCAAATAGTTCATTTTCATTATAGTATTCATGTTGAAGTCTGTTAGTTTTATAATGATCATTTATTACTCTTATAATTAATAGGTTCTATAATTTTCCACAAAAAAACAATATTTTTCCTAAACACCATATATATACTTTAAAATAATTCATTGAACCAATCATGAATGAAAGTAATGAAAAGAGGAAATAAACTATTTCATGGAGACAGTAGTCCACATATATGTATTGATGACATTTTCCTTTTCATTAGAATGAGAGATAAGAGTAATATAGTTAATCACATTAGAATATTAAATAAGATAATGATATAATAATTATATATAAAATTCCATTTTATAACCACTCATTCTGGGTGGTGAATGAAAACTATCACGTTACATTGGGATATAGTTCAATATGAATTTTCATTATTATTAACGGAAAAGTTAATGGAGGATAATTATTATAAAATTATTACTATAAAATAATATTATAATAATAATACATATGTTATCATTTTATGATACTAATTTAATTTGATGAATAATAAGTAAACATAACAGAATAGATATGAGAAAGAAGTGGTTATATATTTATACCTCACTTCAAGAATTATCTATTTTTAATTGAAGGTTAATACCATAATGGAATGTTTTTTTGAGATGAAATAAAACTATTTATAGTAGTTAGGAATTTAAAGGACGGAGTTAGGAATATAATTTGATGAACTAATATAATTATAATGTTATGGGGAGTGAGGGTATAAGAGAACCTTTTATAATTAAACGTTAGTGAAATGTTTGTTAATTCCCAATTAAATTTAATAATGGGAAGTCACTATTAAGGTATGTGGATTAAAAATTGTATACAGATGGTTAGGTGAGAGGATAAGAACAATATATACATCAACTTATAATTTCTACACATGATTTTATAATGATTTCTATTCTTTACAATAAGATTTTTCACTTTCACCACATTATCTTTAACTACATCATAAAATTTTTACCTATGGTAACGTATCATTTAATCCTGAAAATAAAATGTTCCCTATTACATGATTTATGCATAATAAATCCAAATTGAAAAATAATTTGAATTTATTCCATTTCTATAAATGATACAAATTAATTTCAGAATTCTAATTGTATATGTCTTTAAAAAAAATTCTAGAAAACATGTATCATTATTTCTAAAATATAAAAATTAGTTTTGAAAAAATAGAATATTTTAAAAAATATAATATTAATTATAAATAAAATATTTATTTAAATATGTTGTTTCAGAATTTCATATGTAATAAATATAATCAAATAATATTTTGAAATGCATTCTTTTTTTTGAAAACGTATTTCCATTATTTACTATAAAATAATCATTTTCCAATAAATCCCAAAAATTAATCTAGATATTATAATTAAATGATAGATTCAAAAAATATTATTTCATTAAATTTATACTTCTAAAATTTGATAGATAAATATTTTAATAACATGAAAAAATGTGGTGGAAAACTGACATAAAATTTTTTTTAAAACAAATTAACTATTATTTAACATTATTTTTTATTAATTACCAGTAAATTAGTTGGTAATATATTATTCATATTATATATATTTTAATATTATTTACTCTCAATATACTTATTGTCATGATGTAAAATGTTAATTTTTGAAAAAATATTTATGTTAAGATAATTTTTATTATTGTTTTCGCAACCCAATTGATTTTTATTGATATTAAAATCGGAATTTTCATTCAATATAAATATATTTCATAATACATTTTCTCATATTTATTCCCTCAAATTAAACACACTAGTTTTAGGGGTTATATTTAATATTTAGAATTTTATATAAATGTATTATTGTTTTTATTTAAATTTTGGGTTGCATGTGAAGAAGGATATCAAACATGTTGTTTATTTATAATGCATATATAGTGAAATATTGGTATATTACAACTGGAGTGGAAAAAATTAATTTATATAACCTCTACAAGTGGAAAATATATCTCCCATCATCCTTGGATGTTTTGGGAGAATGAACTTATCATGTCCTCTAATGTTTAAATATTCTTCTCATAGTATCTATCCATTTGAGGGTGATATTCAATTACGATATTAATAACTATATTTAAATCCTTATAGAAACACATCTAAATGTTTATTTTGACCCATGGTTTATGATCATATGTGATCGATAAGGGTGTTCCATTGATTCCCAAAATTATTGTTATATATAACATAGTATGATAATATAGAAGGGCCTCCTTCCCAATTACATGAAAATGGGATTAATTTGTAAGACGATCTAAAATATCACATATTTCATCATCACCCTTACATCAATTTTGTATTCTTTTGATAAAACCCATTGTAATATTATCCCGCATCTAGTGTTGTATAATTAAAGGTTTTATAAATATTTTAGGAAACTTTCATTCATCTGTCTTTTGTTATCATACTAATAATCTTATAGTGTAATATATAATCACTCACTTCATATTTTTCCATCAAATATGATACCATATTTTTCTATATATCATTCATCTTTCTAACTATATATTGATGTTTAACCTATGATCCTCATTCAATAGATAATTCTTCACATCATGTATTAATGGAATATGAAACCTATTTCCAACTATAAAATTATGTTATCACTAATGTTAATCATTGGTTGTTTTCCATTCCTAACATACTCAATCATCATTTATATGACATATCATTATATTGATCTTTTGTAATTGTCTATAAAAAATGAAGGCATTCATATATATATATATAATTAGAATGAGTTTCCTCCTTCCATTTTTAAACCCAAGTCCATCATTATATAATCTTTGAGAATTTGATTATTCACTACCCTCATCATTGATATGAAAAAATGTAATTTTTTTTCAATGCAACTATTACCTTTTTTTCTCTCCACATATAATAATTTATAGAACAATCACAATCCATAGGTAGCTCTAACCACCTCTATTACCTCAAAATTAAAACCTTTCGAGTAAATGAATATTTCAAACTCTTATGTCCATGGTATATATCACATATCTCTCTTCCAAGATAATATATCCATATATTTTAAGAAAAAACATTCATATGAAATCCAAATAATGAGTTAGATGATTAATATGATGGGGTTTAAATATTAAATATTTAAAATAAATACTTTATTATTTTTTATTATATTATTTCCTTTACCCAATTCATTCTGAAAAGTAACCAGAGCAAGTTTCTACATGACAGAATGTATGCATATTTATTTTCTATAGGCTTCTAATAAGTAGTTGGTGTATGGGGTGTGACAATGAGGTGAAAAAACCCTCATAGAAAATTGATTAATAACCAAAAATAACAAATTCCTATCAATGATTATAAAATAGAGGACATAGAATTAATAAATGCAGCCCATCAATAATAAAATGGAATGTAGTATTTAGACTCATGTTCATTCCATTACATAATGACTAACCCCCTATCAGGCTAATACCTTATAAAATATATCAATAATATACTCAATGAACTACTACATCACTAAGCCATAAGTCACCTTTATTTGGACACCAGCTAAGCTATTGTAGCTTGATAGTTATTCATGTTATTATGTCCTAACTAAACCTATGAACATGTGAGGGATTATCAGAAGACTAATTGAAATGAATGACAGAGATGGGTGTGTCCTAAACTCAATATGAAACCATTAATTAAATATTATATAAAACTAGAAAATTTAGTTTATGTTCATGTTACATGATTATATGAATAAATAAAACAATATAAAATAATAACTATCTAACTACCATCTATCATATAGTTTTAATGTGACACCTGGTATCTACCATACTAACTTCAACTAGTGTTGGGGTATCTATGATAATGTCGTACAACCACTCCAAATAATACCATACCTAAAAGTTGTATAATTCCATATCTGAATCGTAAGAGTGTCCTCACAATCTAAATACAGTGGAAATATCCAAGGACTGTATTCAAGTCCTTCTAACTCAAAAACCTATGTGTTGAATCTATGGAGTGTGTCCAAGACTTCACAACCTCTAAAACATGCAATCCGAATCCATGGAATGTTCCCAATAAATTAGAACTGGGATAACCTATGAGATGATTCAAATTAGTGTTTTGTATATATTCTAAACTGGATAACCAATAGATTCCATGGAATATGTCCATGGAATTTCAATCCATGCCAGTTGAAAAACTGGGATGCTTATTTCCCATATCCATGATTCCTATAATCTCATTCTAGGAAATCCAATCAATGCTAAATGAAAATAAATATGAACATAGGTAACCAAGATTCGCATAAGAAATGAAAATTTCAGTAGGAAACCAATACCCCTAGAGGAATCCAACAAGATCATAGGATACCGACACACTAATAGGAAATTGATACTCCCTTTGAAAAACAATTCACCAGTAGGGAACCAACATACTGATAGAAAACTGATTGGTCCCCAGGAAATCCACAATTTATCATAGGAAACCAATCTGAACACATCTCATTAGTTCGTTGATCAAACATTATTTATCTCAGGTCAAAGTCAACATAACATCATCAGATCACAAAATAATTTTTGGATAAATGGTGAGACCAACTATAATTAGAACCTAATCTCATATACACTCGAAGGTGTATATATATCATTTTTATATTTTGTAAATTAAAAAATGTTTTATCTAGAATGGATACACCAAATGGGTCTCATTATCTCATTCCCATATCTTAGTTCAACAAATTTTCATTAGTGGTTGTAGTGACTCACATCACCATGGATATTATATGATTTTCACATTGTTCACATAGTTCAATCCACAATAGCATAACACTCCATAGATGGAAAAAGGGCCATCTCAGTACCTAACCAATTCTTGGGACAATCTACTCACCCAAAACACAATTTCTATGAGGGAGGAAAACTCAGACCATCCTCCCATCATACACCCCATAGAGTGTGATCCATATCTTTTTAATTATATAATACATTTTTAAATAAATGGGGTAGATTGAAAACAGTGGATAGACCCCGCTTCACATTCATATAATAGAAATTCATAAACCATAGTGTTATTGGTTTGGGACCACCTACCTCATTCATAAAAATTACTCATTCAATTAATCACTAAAAAAATATTTCTAGTATTTTATATGAGTGCTTCAAATCCCCATTAATCAGATCATAACAACTCACTGAATCCGTTCGCAACTGGGTTTGAACCACTCTTAAGAAACCCCTGAAATCACTTTAGAAAAAATCCATCAACCAAAACAATGTGAAATGGTATGTCCAAACCATCATGAAACATCCTCTATATATGAAAAATTAAATATATAATATCCCATCCTGAATGACTATCAATCTAATAGTTGGTATTTCCAGCAAAAAGACTCAAGAATGCCTCTTTGTAAGCTAGAGGTTTCCGACTAGTTTTGAGGGTTTATGGTGGTACTGTGATGAGACTATACTCTCATGATCAGAGTACAATAGTGAAACAATCACGTGTAAATAAATAGGTAATAGATAAAGAATTAAAATAAATGAAAATAAATGGAAGATAAATATAATGATTAAATAATGTGTCCAGCTTTAAGATACAACAATAAGTGCATGTCCAAATGATCCTGCAGATACAAAAAGAAGAAATACAGGAACTAGAAAATGAAATAAAGGAATATAATCCTCAAAGACTACCTCTATGAGAATATTTAGTATGATATCAGTCATGTTCCCCTAATATTAGATAATAATAATGACATCATATTAAATAAACAAATCATCTTAAACTGGTAAACAAGGATTTCTATTAGGATACCCTACTATGATGGCACCACAAACAGGGCATGGGATATACTCAATAGGCCACCACCAATGTTGTCTAATGTATAAGGAAATTTTCACATATAAAATAATCATTATTTACGTATTTCATAGTAATGATACAATTAAGAATATATAAATAACCATGTCGAGCTCAGGATCCACAAGGGCACATGGCCCAACCATACCTACATTGGCAGGAGCCGAAAATGTTTAAACCAATGGAAAAAATGTACAAGTGATATAATTGAAATTTGATAATGAAAATCCATTAACAGGTAAATTAAGATGGATCGACCCCAAAAATATGATTCATCTTGGTGATCATGTCACATGTATCATAATTATGCAACATTAGCATATTCAATAGAAAAAACTACAAAAATTAAATTAGCATAATCCTAGGCATGATCGAGAAGAACCATAATCAGGAACCCAGGTGTTGCATCATGAGTTCCATAACACTCACTACCATCAGACCCCATCTAATGCGATCTTAGAATGTCCATGATGGTATCACTCCAGGCCTAATGTGAGACAATGACTACTGAGACTGTACTTGGTATCTCATGTAGGGTACCAAGATTCACTCATGGCCTAGTACAACTAGCTCTCCAATGAGCCGATCCAAGGCGCCTCCCCTAGGGAACTGTTGTCACTCATAAAAAGGTAAGATAAACTCATGGTGAACCCATCATGTGATACCGATATCACCCCTGAAATATACACAATACATTATTTAAAATTTCCACAAGAATCATTAGCCTGTCTTTTCAATTACTTGAAAGGAAATACACATTTCACTCAAAAACATAATAACTAATTTAATCGATTAAATTAAAAAACACAAAATCCATTTCCATGAGTATGTTTTAAAACAAAAAAAGATGCATATAGAGGTCTATTCACACTTATCATAACATTATTGAATAATAAATCCCATGTTCTTGAGCATGTCACACCACATCTCAAATAATTAATTAAGAAGTCCAGGGTAAAACACTCATGCTAAATGACCATGAAAGGCATAACATGTTTGTGAAAGTTTCAATATAAAAAACAACACACCTCATCATAGGGGTATTAATAAAAAATATGGTAATATTATCAAAAAATTCATTTCAATTACATTAAAAATTAAATTTCATCATAATGAATAATGTATAAATCATATGTATTTAAAAAATTTCTTATATTATAGAAAAAAAGGATAAGGAATTACATATTTGTGGTTCAACTAATTTAATCATATTCATCTAATTTTCTGAGATGCACCCTAGCATGAAGCATGGAAACTATTCTTACAGAACTACTCATGAGAAAAAATCCATTTCAATTCAATTCATCAATTTATGGAATTTATTAAGGGTTCAACATTCCCTCAATGAAGTTCAAAAAAAGCTCAAGTAAAATAGTTCTAAAAGGTTGAAACACACCCCTTAGAGTGTCTAAATTCAAGGATATCATCCAAAGTGTTGATTTTTTATTCACTAGTGTCGTTCCAGACATGGAAAGTTATTAAATTTAATTTATTTGACAAAACATAGGATTCTATAGAACAGTCTAGCACATGGTACAATGACATACCATATAAAAGAAAATAATTTTTAGGAAAATATATAGAACACATACCTTATACCATGGAAGACACACACATCTAATATGAAGATTTTATTCGGACAAGTTTTTGAGAAATAAATGAAAAAGATAAACACCCTATAGATTGGGAGAATTAGATCATGGAACAATAACTTCAATGAGAGAGAGTAATTATGAAGTAGAATTAAGAGAATCATAGGAAATTAAAAGAGTAATCTATAGGGAAAAGCTATGGTAAATTCTAAAAGTTGATGGAGGATATCATTCCATGCCTAGATTTTGTGTTGGAAGAGCTAGATGAGAGGAAGGAAGAGGAGACATCCACATGAATGGAAGGACGAAAGGAGGTGGTATATTTTTAACTTCATTAAGGGTAAAATAGACAATTCAACCTTAAAAACATTGTTTCATGGTTTGGCCGCACCGAGGGACAATCTATGCCCAAATCATACACCTCCTACTGCTCAAGAACCAAAACCTCACATGGATATCCCACACAATTTCACAAACCAGTTGCTAACCATGAGATGAACAATGCACACATACTTCCCAAATAGAACTAATCTTGTGGAGTGGGTGCATAGTTTTGGAAGCTATGCAATGATCATGGGTACCACTTCTCCTCACATTGAGAAGTCACACAGTCTTTACTAGGGGGCCGCACCGGTCTATACCAAACAAGAGAATTTCGGGCACGGTGCTCTTGAAGCTCACTGAATCCTCTATGGGACCCCATGAGCTTTATACTAAGTCTAAAAACAATATATTGAAGTTTTCTGACACTAATAATTCCATTACGAAGCTTGGATTACAAAATAGACCATCAACCAAATGTCAACATTCAAATTCACTTAAATTTTCATCCATTCCAAAAATACAAGACAATATAATCGTCCCACCTTAAAAGTTATCTTCCTTGAGAGGCCTTATAATAATTATGAGAACATCACAAAACCTTATCAGGACATGATTTTTTGTTCAAATAGATATATTTCATTTCCAAACGCTCAATGCACCTCATAACACCACCGTCACATATAACACAAATACCATCGAAGCTCAATCCAACACTTGTTTTTTCAAAATGTAACACCAAGATGGTGACAACTAGAGCACTTATTACTCAAGACATGATCACATAATCATATCCTTCACAGTTGGGTTTGTTGGGTCCTGGAAAATCTAAAAAAGAGATTCTACCCAATTCACCCCAGAGAATTGGGGGAAAGTATGGAGAAAATTCAAAGGAAGGCACAAGCTGAACCGGTCCGTAGACCGGTCCTATGAAAATGCTACATGGCTAGTTCCGTGAAGTACCCCCTCCGCAGACCACCGTCATTTGTGGAATAGAGGCGGAGATCCTCCACTGGCGCGAAGTAGGACAGGCACCGAACCACTCCACCATCACGAACCACCCCAGCCGCAGACCGCGTCGACCGGCCCAAGCTGTATCCGCTGTCATTCGCGGAATGGAGGCGGAACCCTGCGTGGCCGCAAAGCACTCCTCGAACTCGTTTGGTTCGTGGGGGGTGCGTTCAATTCCCATCACGAGTTTTGGATTGACCGAGTCATCCGTAAACTGAGTTTTCACTCATGGGCCTCCGCAAAAGGTGATACATGACCGTAGATACATCTCTTTCTCAACTCTATAAAAGGAGACCAAGGGGGAGAGAAAGGAAGATTCGGAAGAGATCGACCAGATTCGGGTGGAAGGATTTTGAAGGAAGGAGCTTAGGATTTCTCAAACCGCGAAGTTCCAGTCCGCATACCAGAACAGGTATGAAGCTGGAAGTGAACTAATAAGGAACCAAAAAACGCATAATAACTCGGTGAACCGCGAACTTAAAATAACAAAGAAACTAAGACCGCGAGCCATGGCCCCTTCGCAGATGCACTCCCCATGGACCAGGGAGTTTATGCCCCTTTTCTGATCTATCGCACCGTGTAGCACCCTCCTACGCGGGCGAAGCCTCGACCGACGAACCTCCAACCGGCACCACCCTTGGCCACCACTACTCACATGGATACCTCCACGAACCATCCTGGTACACGGGCAAAACCCGAAGCCGTGAACCACCTTGGTTCGTGGGATGCCCGCCAGTCCGCGAACCACCCTGGTTCGCGTAGTGACCATCAGTTTGCGGACCACCCTGGTTCGCGGACGGCCTCTCCAGCCATGTAGCACCTCCCTACGTGAAAGGTGCCACCACCCATAAACCTGTGTGGCTTGCCAAATCCTTCGGAGTACCCATTCCCTAAGCTAGATAAAATCTTTCCAATCCGACCTGATCCTCCGCGACTCCCTCATTGTCCTACTCATCAGCCCCGAGCCGAGGCCTCCACCATAGACACCAGATCCATGTGATGTAACCATCAGGCGCATCAGCGTGCTGTTTTGAGTTAACATACCCATGATATACAGGGTTGAAGGGGTTTTCCTGACCCTTGGGAGGATTCCCGAAGCATTCTAGGGTTCACATTCCCACGATAATGCGGGTTCTGAGCTGGGGAGTTCACTTTCTTCCCCTCCACTTGTTAGGACTAGGGCTCCTCGGGGGTATTAAAATACCCATCGTAAGGAAGTCCTCATGCACTTCCGTACTTCCCCCAGAAACAAGAGAGGATATGGGCTCGGGGATACCCTTTCCCTCTCCCACCGTGCTTTGTCGCCCTGAGCATCCACCTCGGACTAAACCCCGACCTTATGGGCCGCTCCATGCGTAAGCCCCACTCCACTTCTAACAGATGCACCTTTTGCAACGTGATCTTCTGGTCCCTGTTGCCTCTTGTTTCTCACACCAAGAATGACTCACGTGGGCTTATAGTAATCATAGACCATGAAATCCTCTCCTGGGAATCCTTAGTGTAAGCCCTAATCCAGCACCTTGGGCCTCCTCAGAGCGTAAGCCCCACTCACCCGAACTACGTGGACTTTGATCCCTATCTCCTAGGATGGGTACGTAGGAAGCCTCCCTGAGGTTCAAGCCCAACAATTGGCTATTCCGACCCCCTTTCACGTCGGTTTACCCACACCTTGGGCCTCCTCAGAGTGTAAGCCCCACTCATTAGAACTATGTGGACTTTGATCTCTGTCTCCTATGCAGGGTACGTAGGAAGCCTCCCCGAGTTTCAAGCCCGACAGCCGGTTGATCCGACTATCTTCATGTTGGTTCACCGCACCACTCCTAGTGACGCCTCAATGAGTCCAGACTCCTCAGGGTCATTAATCCAATGAGGGATGGTAAACCTTGGGCATAAATGATTCCGAACCCCTGCGTCCTGCTGACCATTGCCAACCAGGAGAAATCTGTGGATACTATGCTTGGGTATAAACCAAAGATTCGAGAACATATGAGAAAGTCTTAAATATATAAGAGAGTCCCGAAACTGGCAATAATCCCCCACAAAAGGGTGCAATGAGCCCGAATTACCATCCTCTCGATCAATGTGAGTTCTTAAGCGTCGCTGGTCAAACCACCCAGTGAACGCCTGCCTTTGGAAAGCAAGTCCATGTATTACCGGATATGGAACCGTTGGGCATTTCAAGGCAGAAAACGGTGCACCCGATATGAGTGATTAATTAGAACCCAAACTTCTCTAATAAACTGTCAGGTAGCACACGTTTCTTCCCCACAACCCCATCGTGCACCATGAGACAAAAAATGGTGAACCCGACATCAATCTTTAACAAAGAATGACAAAGTTAACCTACTCCCACCCCGTGCCCCCTTATAATCTCATGGAGGGCCAAGCAAGGTCATTAATTACGCATGGGATCATGAGATGCTGCTTTGACGGGTTTGCTATTTGTATTTGTTAAAATGTTTTACAGGTACCACATAGAACTCCCTTCGATCCAATAGCATCACAAAGGAATTATCAAGCGCGTTCTTCTAACAATAAAATGACCAGATGTCCTCACCAATGGAGGACCCCGTCACCTACCGAGCCTCTTCAACGCTGGGTCTCAGATGCGCTGATCCGAGAGTACCACACGAATGGTACTCTCTCGACGGTGGAGGCGGCCATGCATGCCCTCTAATCCACCAGGAATCGCTGGTTTCCTATCCAACAGCGGCCACAGAGGTAGATCCAGACAGCCCCTGTTGCTGTCTCCAACCATTTCGGGAGTCTATCCCCGGAACGAGACAACATGTACCTTCCTTATCTTAGGGAGGCGGATGAGTTCGACATTGAGGACCTCATCCCCGCTGAACGGGGGTTCCATTCCAAGGCCCCCACCAGAAGATGTCATCACGATCATGCGATGACTCAACATACTCACACTCAGGAGGATATAGCCCCAAGGATCCAGGCCCACGCTCCCTGAGCTCTGGCCCCTCAGACCCCCCAATGAGGGTGGAAAACTTACAACTAGGGACCAGTCATCACCCTTGTCCCTGAGGAGGAGCTCCGCTGCCCAGTCATAGAGACATATCACGAACATTCACATACACCTGTTCACTCCTCCAATGCCTGCCATCAAGATATGGTGGCATCATACGAGCAGGCGCGCATCCCTGCCGATATCCGTCAAGATCGTCGCTCAAACAGGATGGAACTTATCGGGAAGGCACTTCTCCCTGCAAAGGGTCATGAAACCCACCAACCCGACGTGATGGCGACCCAACGTCTACATGACCAGCTCCTAGTAGGTCCTCTTGACACCTACCATCCCGATATGGTGGCGATCAACAAAGCCCACCACCCAGATGTGGCGGTAACTCATAGGCTGACACGTATCCCCGCAAAAAAAGGACACTGACTCAATACGGCGAGAAACCAATATATGAAGGGCCAAATCCTTGCAGATGAAAGTAAAGTCTGCCATCCTGATGTGGCGGAAAACGGAGAGATAAGTCGGCATATCCCAGCCCAGGGCCAGATTCGTTCACCTGCCCTGACATAGGATAATTGTTAGTACCCACTGGCCACCGGAGGACCGGAGTAGGATATTCGTACTCTGATACCAGAATGGGCCTTCATACCCATTCTAGCCAAAGATGTATCTCTGCATATCCTGGAAATGATGGAGGAGTAGGTATCAATCCCAGATCATATCTTGAAGACTTTCCAGAATGTAATTGCATCAACTGAAACAGTAAGGACTCAGGCCCGTGAGCCCATCTCCCCAATTGAGGCGACTCATCTAAGAGACGAGATAGCCTCCTTGGAGTATATCTGCATCCCTGCTCCCACCCAGGAGGGTCGTTGGCTATATTCCATGACGCAAGGGCAACCGGATTGAGCAGCTTCACTCGTTCCAACTGGGGGACCCGTCCATCATGGTGGATGCTCAGGAGCAGGAATATATCCATGCTAAAAGTCAAGATGTTCTTCGTTGTATACCAAAAGCATCACGTGACCCAATTATATAGGGACCTAAAGGTGAAGGCCGTTGTCAACAGCAGACGGTCCCCGCTGCTCATAAGAAAGCGCTCTGAACGCACCGAAGGCAGCTGAAAAATAAAGAGTGGGTCCATGAATCTGATCTGCTGGAAGCTGGGGTTCCTAAGGCTTCTAATCACACATCGTAGGCTTATAACCCTGCCCACCCATTACCATATTATGTGTGTGGTAGTAGTAGTTGCGAAGTTCCCCCACGCAATGTTGCTACCAGCAGCTCTGAAGGTCCTCCCCAGAGCACACACAGGGGCCTCCCCCACGGGCATACAATGATCAATCACGAGAGCTCCTCTTTTGATGCAAGTCATAGAAACCCTCCACGTGACCAGAAGATCAAGCAACAAGAAGGTTTTCCACTTGCTGCGGTCCACCCTGAAGGTCCTCCCCGGGGTATACGCTACAAAAACTCTCCATGCAGTGGGACCACAGATTATGATAGTAGTCCTCGCTATCATAGTCGCAACTGTGGAGGCCCTCCCCATAGTGACGTCTCATCACAACAAGAAGGCCCTCCCCTTGTCGTGGCCTGCCCTGAACATCCTCCCCAGGGGTTATGTTGCAACGAAACTCTGTGCAACCGGGCATCAGAGCACGGTGGTAGTCCTCGCCACCCTGATAACGGAGGTCCCCCTGTAGAGACGTCAAGCAACGAGAAGGCCCTCCCCTCGTTGTGGTACATTCTAAAGGCCTTCCCCAGGGTGTACCCTGCAGATATTCTCCCTATGGAAACTATAATGGTAGTCCTCACCATTGCAGTAGCTATGATGGTAGTCCTCTCCACCAGGGCCGCCATTGCGAAGGTCCTCCCCGCAGTGGCCCCAAGAAAAAAGAAGGTCCTACCCTTGTCGCCATGTGTCTTGAAGGTCCTCCCTAGGATACACACCGAATGTAAAACCATGATGGTCATCCTCACCATGATGGCAGTTATTGCGAAGGCCCTCCCCGTAACAATGCTGCGCAGCCAGAAGGTCCTCCCCTTGCTGCGACACGCCTTGGAGGTCCTCCCCAGGGTATGCACTGCAAAAGTCCTCTATGCAGTGAGGCGTCAAGCTGTGATGGTAGTCCTCGCCATTATGACCACCATTGCGAAGGTCATCCCCACAATAACATATCATATAGACAGGAAGGTCCTCCCCTACCGAATCAAGCACAGAAAAGCCCTCGTATGCCGAGGCACTCAGAAGGACGGGATCAAGCATGTCAGATTCCTAGTTAGTCGCCAACGACATCCCTCTTCAATCGAGAGATGTTCCGAGGCCACGTTCATCTTTTGAACCACCTCGGAATTTCCCACATGATGATTCAGCACCTACCAGTCCCACTGCCTCCGACCACACTATCGACGGGCGTCTCAGTTGGGCCGACCAGGTAGAGGAGTCACTAGTGGAGGAGTATGTCGACATGTTGCACCTGAGGAAACGACTGGATAGGGATGATATACCAGTTATGTTTTGGCCCACGAACACCTCTCAATTTGGCATACCCATAGAATTGTCAGAAGAATGTGTGCATGACATCCGCTACAATATATGGACAACCCTACGTTGACTGAAATCAAGCTTCCTGCCCTATGAAGGGTATGTAGACCACGTCAAGACAATAGGAGACCTCCTGTGTCACATCGACCTGGAAGCTCTTCCTTCGGTGCGACAAAAACGAACAGAGAGGTGCAAAGGAAACATGGAGATAGCCTGCCTCTGTGCGCTGCACCAGCTACGCTGCCTCATCGGTGACGCTCCGACGGGAGTCCATATCAGGGGATGGGGGGAACATGGAGTTTTGAATTTCACTCCGCTCCCCACCTAGAAGAACCCATTCAGCATGGTGTCTTGCAACGTCATCACGTCATGACAGAAATCAAGTGGTATCCCTATTCGTGAAAGGTAACACACCCAGTAGATTCAGGACTTGAGTAAGTCCCAGAAGCATCAGGCCCGACAGGAACAAGCCATTCAAGATCTCCTGAATCAGGCCACCGAGAGAATACAATAGGCCTCTCACCTAAGAGAGGCCAATAAGTGATTTTTTCCTACCTCCCCAGAAGGGATTGATTCACAGAAGAACTCAACACCAAACCTAGTTCACCCCCGATTGGGGGCACGCAAGATCAGGCAGGTAGCGATAGCAGCAGCCACTGCCGCAATCCAGGGTCAACCCTAGCCTTTAGGCCTGGGGGAATTTTTAACAACAAATTCCCCCGTAAGACGAATAAAAACGGGAAGAGACTCAGTGTACAAGGAACGGTGCCAACCCCATCCCTCAGGGCTGGGGGCATTATTACCCCCTCAACAACAACCTCCCCCACAAGAGTCAGTATTATCTCATCTAGGGAGGACAGTCAGAAGAGGTGGTTCCTGTCCTATCCCATTGTTTGAATCATCATCCCCTATAAGAGGAAGGCGTATCGTAAGGTCTCATCAAATAAATCTCCACATCACCCTTCGTCAAGGAGTCCAAGGGAAATCCCAGGTCATGAAAAGGAAGGACAACAGAAGATGTGGTATATCCTCTTCCTATTTGGAATATGACATCTTCTCCGCCCCACAATATTCATCTATCAACATCATAGAGGTAAACCCCATGGGTGACACCAGAGATGATGCGAATCAAGATGGATCGGGAGACGATGGTTCCGGTCAGGCTATGACTCACAACGAACCACCAGGTGTGCACACTCGGAACCAGAGGGATGCTCTAAATATGGCCGCCCCTTCAGATAACCTCCCTCCGCTTACCCTATGAGATTCCAACAAGGATAAGAACAAAGGACTAGTTACCCTTAATACATTCCCTCCTCTTGAAAAAAACGAGCCACTCACGATCGAAGAGAGGTTCACTCAACAGGAAGAAGAATTGAAGGAATTGAGGCGGCTTAATGTCGAGCTACTCTAGAGGAACCGTCTTATTGAAAGCGCATCCCAAGAGGAGCCACATCTTGAACTCCCAGTAAGTGCACCTCAAATACCTTGGCTTATCCTGCCCAATGAGGCGCCTGGTCTGTCCAACTACCTAAATGTGGATCTATATGAATACCAAGAATTCCCTCCACTCAGTAAGAAACCAGAGAAAGTATGCCCGAACCCTCTGAAGGTGTCTCGAACGGCATATGCACCCTTGGTGCCGGCTGAGCCGGATCCTCGAGCAATGCCTCATGCTGCACCTGCCCAATTTTGGGAGCTCTGTATTCCCTATCCTCAATGGATTAGGTGATCCGGAACAGAATTTGATGCACTACACATCCTATTGCGACCCTATGATGGGAACTCCAGAACAACAAGAAGCAGTGAAACTCAGATGCTTCCTGCGGACCTTGCAAGGATCCTCCTTCTTCTGGTATACAAGTCTACCAGCCCAGTCAATAAAAAGCTGGGAAGACCTTCGGCAGCAGTTCCTGTTCCACTTGAGCTCAATGTTGCCTAAGACAATAGTCATCGACCTCATGAACTGCAAGCAGAGGGAGAACAAGATGGTCTCATATTTCATCACTAGATGGAAAGGTCTGACCTACTCTCTGAATAGGACAATTCCTCAATATGAGTTGCTCGCTATATACGTCGATAATCTTTGGGATGAGCTGAGAACACCACTCATAACAGTGGAATGCACCACTGGCTTCCACCATCTCTCGGACATTGCCTAGAGAATTGAGGACTCCCTGCAGCGGAACAATTTGAAGTCCCGAATAGCCTCACAGGCTCCTGGAAAGAGAACAGTTAGAGCTGAAGCGTCCTCTGTCATGCTCAAGACGAACCCTGTGCCTGCTCCACTGCTTAGGCCTCCACCAAATCTTCAAGGGCCCCCTGTATATCAGCTGTCACCTCCGCCTAGGTGGGATGATCAGAAAGGGTCAAAGCGGAACCAGTTTTAGGAATGAAGACACAAAGTATACTCGTTCTGAGAGGACCAAGTCAGCGGCTACTTCATCACCACCATGAATTGCAACTTGATTCGCCTCCCGGAGCCGAGGAAACCTGAAGAAGTCAGCCGTGATGACATGCCAAAATACTATACCTACCATCGAATGTTGGGGAACAATATTCGGGCATGATTCATCTTCAAAGACCTCCTATAAAGGATGGTAGACTCCGGGAAGGTTGAGCTAGGACCACCCCTAGCAAATGTGACATATATTTCTTCCACTGACTCCGACAAAGGGGAGGGGTGGCAGGAAGTCACCAGCAAAAAGGGGTAGAAATTTGATAACTGGATGAGTCGAAAGACTATCAACCGAGCCCAGGGCATACTCCGAGCTCAGCTACAGCAGCCAGTGTTTCCACCAACAGCCCTAAACACCGCACAACTGACAGTATCGGCCTCACAACCATCCATGAGCCAGTCATCCAAGAATAATAAAAAATGGAGGAGACAAGCGCAAAAGGAGAAATCTGGAACAAGGCTGAAGTTAGCCCCGATACTGTCAGATTTCATGCCCCCAAACATGGTGCCACAGGCACCAACCCACCAAATGGAACCATTAGGGAAAACCGACCAGGTTGTGTTGTCAAAGGATGAGGAGCCAATCTTTGGTTCCATAAACATCATCCATCTTATGGAATCATACCCTGATGAAGGGTACAGTTATGAACCTGAGTTCCCGACATGAGGAGCTAGAATGAGAAATCACAGAGGTAGGGGATACTAGGGGAGGCGCAGTCGTGGCCGAAACCAACCCTACGGTTGGAACTCGGCCCAAACCATCAATATCGCGAAAACCTGTGGGGGATCCCTTCAACAGACTCAACAGGAGAAAGAATATCCCCCCACCTTTACAAGCTGCCACTCTGGCCCTGTTATTCTGCGATACCCATCAGAGGAGGAACAAGCATTTAGCTGCCTAGTGTGCACAAACAGACCGACGGGGCCGAGTCCGCAGAATGTGGGAACATCATCGGCATCCGAACCCAAAACGGGTCCCTCGTTGTCACATACTCCAGCTCCCAAGCCACCTTCTATAACTCTCCCACCAGCGGAGAAGCGTCGGCCGCTGGAGAAAATATACGACATCCTTAAGCAGCTGACGTTAGTAACAACCAATTTTTCCATCATGGATGCCCTGAGTTTGTCAGCCGACCTCAAGGAGGCGCTTATTGAAGCCTTGCTCAGCCCCCAGGAGTTTCAAGCCGAGGTAGCTACCGTTGAGATCTACCAGACGGAGACTGGATCATCTGAATGCAATGCAGTGATTTCCTTCACCGATCAAGATGAATATGCTTTCATGCAAGGACATATCAAACCACTGTATGTGTACGACACACTGAATGATGTTGATATCCGTAAAGTCTTTATTGAAAATGGATATGGAGTTAATCTCCTTCCCCTACGGACACTCCGTATGCTGGGCCATAGTGAGGATGATTTAATACCCTCATCCATAACTCTATTGGGTTACGACAAGAGCGAGCAGAAGAAAATGGGAAAAATTAAGCTAAAGAACCATTTTGGTGACCTCGTAGCCTACAAGGAATTCCTGGTGGTCCGACAGAACACAACATTCAATGCCCAACTGGGAAGGTCATGGCTGCATAAGCACATGGCCATTCCTTCATCCTACAACCAGTGTATTAAGTACTGCGTCAATGGGAAAAGTGGTATGTTGCATGATGACAAGGCCCCTTTTGAGCTCTCCGAGTCACACTACATTGACACCGGGTTCTATGAGAAAAATAGGAAGAAGCCTTTGGCCGATGGTATTGACTAGATCCCTGCTCCAAACAGCCTGGAAATGATCCCCGATGACCCCCTCAGGTAGCTTGTTAGAGACTACGTGCTTCCCATCAACCATATTGAGAGAAGGGGTTCAGGTTCGGACACAAACTCAGTTGTCTTCATGACTTAAACTATAACAGCTGAGCATGAAAATTCCAGAACGTCCACCAACCCTCAATTTGGGGGCGAGTACTTGAGAGAGGACACCCACAATGCCTCACCTCCAGACTCCCAGGATCTCAAGTCAAGAGCTCTCCCCCCATCGTATCCAGAAGATGAGGATTTGGGAGAAGAAGAAGAGGAAGATCTCAGGGATGCACCTACCGCATTTGAGGAGGGTATCTTCACCCGGTGGACGATATCAGGGAAATAAACCTTGGTACCGAGGAAGATCCGAGGCCTACTCTCATTATTGAAGCCATGTGCCCCGAGGAGAACGAGGTATATACCTCTTTCATGAAGCAACATAGGGATGTTTTTTCCTATAATTACACAGAAATGCCGGGACTTGATCCTGAAGTGGCGATGCATCACTTGGGTCTTCCAGAAGACCACCGGGTCTATAAACATGCCGCCATAAGGACACACCCCTCACATGCTTCCAAAATAGAGGCTGAAGTCGATAATATCATTAAATTAGGCTTCATTTGGGAGGTTCAGTACCCCATCTGGTTGGCCAACATCGTCCCCGTCAAGAAAAAGAACAGAAAAATCCACATCATCATTGATTTCAGAGATCTCAATCAGAATTGTTCGAAAGATGACTTCCCGGTCCCAATCACCGAGTTATTAATCGATGAAATAGCTGGGTATGAGGATCTATCCTTCATGGATGGATATTCTGGGTATAATAAAATCAGGATGGCCCGAGAAGATGAAGAAGCCACTGCCTTCAGAGCCCCTCAAGGAATATTCTGTTACAGGGTCATGCCCTTTGGTATCAAGAACGCGGGTTCCACATATCAATGCGCCATGCATCATATCTTTAATCCATTCCTAGGGAAATTCATTGAATGTTATGTAGATGACTTGGTGGTCAAATCAAGACAGTGCTCAGATCACCTGTCAGACCTTGAGACCGTCTTCAACAAACTTCCATAGCATAGATAGAAGATGAACTCCTTGAAGTGTGCCTTCGGGGTTACCTTAAGGAAATTCATTGGCTTCATTGTACGCCATCGTGGCATTGAAGTCGACCCTGAAAAGACAAAGGCTATCCTTGGACTGCCACCTCACCACAACCTCACTGAGTTGAGAGAATTCTAAGGGAACTTGGCCTATATCAGGCGGTTTATAGCCAACCTGGCATGCAAATGTTTTCCCTTTACCAGGTTAATGAAGAAGGGAGTCACGTACTAATGGACAGATGACTGCCAAGAGGCATTTGACAGCCTAAAGAGGTACCTCTTAATCCCACCGATGCTTATGCCCCAGGTCGAAGGAAGACCTCTCATCCTATACGTGACGGCCCTAGAGCGGTCACTAGGAGCCTTCCTCTCACAAAAGAATGACGCCGACAGTGAAAACAGTCTCTATTACCTCAGCCGAACCATGATCGATGCTGATACATGATACTTAAACATCGAGAAGAGTTTTTTGGCCTTGGTCTTCGTAGTTCAAAAGTTGTGACATTATCTACAACATCATGAAGTCCATTTGGTCTTGCGTAATAACCCGCTCAAGTACATCCTCAGCCGCCCAATGCTGACCGGGCGCCTATCCCGATGGGCAGTCAACCTGCAACAGTTTGACATCCGGTTTGTGCCTCAGAAGGCCATCAAGGGCCAGGCATTAGCAGACTTTCTGGCAGAGCACCCTTCAGCAGGGACCACCACACCAGAAATCGAGCTACCTGATGAAGACATCTTTTCGGTTCAAGGGGATCTCCCATCATGGGAAATGTACTTCGACGGCGCATCCCGAAGCCCGAATGGGAAGAGGATGGAAGACCCCAAATTTAACAAGGTGGTTTTGGGGATAATACTCATGTCCCTGGAAATGGCAGTTTTCCATATTCCTTCCTCCTGTCAGAAGGATGTACGAAAAATGAAGCAGAGTATCAAGCCCTCATCGCAGGCCTGGAACTCGCACTCTAGGCACAAGTACAACACCTTAAGGTAAAAGGTGACTCAGAACTGGTAATCAAACAAGTCAATGGTGACTATGTTATCAAAAAGGAGGAGATGATTCCCCTGTTTGACCATGTTCGAGGGTTAATGGAAGAATTCTCTACATAACCAACATTGAACTATATTCCCCAGTCCCAGAATGCCCAGGATGATGCATTAGCCAATGCGGCCACAACCCTAGCCAACCTAGACTGGGATGAAAGAGTCATCTATATTGCTCACCGCCGAATGGTCTTGCCATTTGTCCAGACCAAGATGGAGGAAATCCATGAATTCAGTCCTATCTCTGAGCCATATGCTCCTGCCACCGGCTGGATGACCCCCATTATAAGCTACCTTCAATGGGGAGAACTTCCATCAGATAGGGATGAATGAGAGAAAATACGGAGAAGGGAAATCAACTTTGTCCTATACGGCAGCACGGGCCAACAAGAGGTCCTTTACAAACGAGGCCTCGACGGAATCCTCCTCAGGTGAATTGATGGAGAGGAAAATGCTACCGTCATGACTGAAGTACATGCCAGGGTATGTGGGTCACATCAGCTGGGGTCTAAGCTTTCCCACCAGATTCGAAGACTCAGGTACTATTGGCCCACAGTGGCATGAGATTACAAGTTCTTTACCACAAAATGACACTCATGCAAAATCCATTCCAACTTCATACACCAACCCTCTAAGTTACTTCATCAGACCAAGTACTCCTAGCCATTTACTATCTGGGGAATGGATGTTGTGGGACCATATCCCCCCACCACATCCAAACAACTAAAGTATATCCTCACGACAACCGACTTCTTTTCCAAATGGGAAGAAGCCACACCCATTAAGGAAGTTGAGGCAAGAAGCTTTGCTATATTTGTGAAAACAAATATCATCACCAGATTTGGTGTCCCTCATACCATACTGATGGAAAACGACACCAAATTCTGCTCTGCTAAACTGGAGAAACTATACCAAGAGTATGGTATCAAGGCTAACCACTCATCCCGCTACCATGCGGTGGTCAACGGACAGATAGAGGCTTTCAAAAAGACCCTGTCCAACATTCTCCAGAAAATAGTGGACAAAGACAAGAAGTCATGGATGGATAAACTCCTTCATGCATTGTGGGCTTACTGAACCACAATCCACACCGCTACTCAGGCCACTCTGTACTCATTAGTATACGGAATAGAAGTGGTCCTGACCATTGAGATCTAATTACCCTCGCTCCGCATTTCCATTTGTGATCAATTATCCAATGATGAGAAACTAGAAAAGCATCTAGGTGAATTGGAACAGCTAGATGAGAATCGGGTGCACACTTTTCACCATCTGGAAGTATACCAGAACCGGATTGCACGAGCCTTCAATAAAAAGGTTTGTCTTCAGTCTTTCTTAGAAGGAGAATTGGTGTTTGTCCTCCGGACCCCAATGATACCCGGAAGGAAACCTCCAAAGATGGATCCCAAATGGGAGGGACCATATGTTATACATAAGGTCTACTCCAACGGAGCATATGCCATGATCTCCATGTACATGCAATTCACCACCTCTCCTACAAATGCGATATTCCTAAAGAATTATTTCGCATAAAAACCAAAAGTATTCCTCATCCTTACCGCATGACGTTAAACAGCATGGAATTCATCCTTACCGCACAACGATAAACTGCACAGATAAGAAAAAAAAATCGTCCGAACTGTAGGATGTTAAACTTCCAAGCACCCAATGGTCCAAAATATATGACCTTAAACTGAGAGTTTTCAATCCTCACCGCACGACGTTTAACTGCACAGACAAGAAATTTTAAAAAAATGCCCTCTCCCCCGTGTATGGACCAGACCTTCACGTGGTGTATTTTCTTTAAGAGAACTACATGAGGCTTGATTCCTGCCCTCACAGGATACGTAGTGATGCCAGGGTTCCCCACCCTGGCCCAACCACGCCCGAATAAAAGTTAAAAATGCCCCCTCCCCCCCCCCCCCCCGTGTACGGACCAGACCTTCACAGGGTGTACTTATTTCTGATAACTACATATGGCTTGATTCCTACCCTCGTAGGATATGTAGCGATGCTAGGACCCCCTATCCTGGCCCAACCACCCCCCTAAAAAACAAAACAAAAGAAGGAAAGATGAAAATTATCCCTCCCCCCGTGCACGGACCAGACCTGCATGGGGTGTATTTAGCAGAGAACTACATACGGCTTAATTCCTGCCTTCATAGGATATATAGAAATGCCGGGATCCCCTATCCTAGCCCAACCAATCCCAAATGAAATAAAGTAAAAGTTAACAATGTCCCCTTCCCCCGTGTACTACCAGCACTGCACGGGGTGTACTCTTTTCAGAGAACTACGTGCAGCTTGATTCCTTCCCTCGCAGGATACATAGTGACGCCAGGGTTCCCCATCCTGGACCATCCACCCCTGAATAAAATTTAAAAATGCCCTCTTCCCCCCGTGGATGGACTAGCCATGCATGGTGTGTATTCCTCATCCTTACCACACAACGTTAAACTGCACGAATAATAAGATTTAAAAATTCTCCCTTTCCCCCATGTATGGACTAGACCTGCATGAGGTGTATTTTTATGTCCTTACCGCATGATGTTAAACTACATGGATAATGAAAGTTAAAAATTCCTCTTTCCCCCGTGTATGGACCAGACCTGTATGGGGTGTATTTTTCATCCTCACCGCACGATGTTAAACTTCATGGACCACGTCCTCACCGCATGACATTAAACTTCACGGATTTCATTATGAACCCCCTAAGATATATGGTGAAACGAAGTGGAAATACTCCTTGTGCATTTGGATGCATCCTCCCCATACATCAAACTCCACGGCCTGGATAATTATGGATCTTCATAACCTTTCATGGCCATCGGAAGTGGAAATTCATCGACCCGTGTACACCTTTTCATGACTATGCATACCATTCCCTTAGTGGCTCTGCATATTGATAGCCCCTGGCCTATCTACCAAAGGAAATATTTCCACAGGCGACACTCTTCCTAGCTCCATACGCTTACCGGCCTCAGAGCCCCCAAACCGTACCTCCTGATCCAGAAATTTATGGCGCAGTGGTTTACAAGTTCGTCCCCTTTTCACATCCAAACATCGCCAGGGTATCCCTACCTGGTTATCCTATGTATTCGCCCATGGTTCACATGACGAACTTCATCTAAGAACATCAAGCCAGGACTAGGCTACTTTGACTCAACAGATAATTGCAGTGAAGATGTTTCTTGTATGCTCGGACACCATTATACGCACATGCCGAACTCTGTACTGTGAGAAATCTTTGATTTTCATAATCATTCATGGCCATCGGAAGTGGAAATTAATTGACCCAAGGACACCATTGCATGACTATGCATACCATGCCCTTAGCGGCTCTGCATATTGATAGCCCCTGACCTATCTACCAAAGGCAAGATTTCCTCGGGCAAAACTCTTCCTAGATCAGTACGCTTACTAGCCTCAGAGCCCCCACACCCCATCTCCTGATCCGGGAAACCTCAGAGTTGCAGTTTACAAGCTTCATCCCCCACCCTGTTTAGAGTATATCAGAGCATGTTGACTCAGTTATCTTTCGAGTGACTAAAACAATAATCACCCAATGGTCTGAGCTCTATGACCACTAAACTAGGAGCACTTCATCTTTACCGCACGAAGTTAAACTTCATGGAGTAAAGGTACACCCCCGCACACAAACTCAATCAGCACAAGGATCTCTCTAAGCTTTAACAACAACCAGGGACGAGTATGCCCGACATGTCCAGAAATTTTCTTATCAAATGACAGACTTTGTGGCTCAGACAATTGTGGATCCTCATAACCATTCACGGCCATTGGAAGTGGAAAGTTATTGACCAATGGACACCTTTGCATGACTATGCATACCATTCCCTTAACGGCTATACATATTGATAGCCCCTGGCACATCTACCAAAGGCAATAATTCCACAAGCGACACTCTTCCTAGCCCTGTACGCTTATCGGCCTCAGGGCCCCCATATCACTTCTCCTGATCCAAGAAGACCCGGAACCATGATTTACACCAATAAACCCCTCTCCAAGTCTTGGGCATGCCGAGATGTTCAAGCCCAGTTACATTCTGATGAAGAGCAGCCTTTGCAGCTACGTCCTTACCGCATGAGATTAAACTGCATGGAACATCTTGGCCGCTTGGAATAAAACTGAAAAGACCAAGAATTAACCATCCCGGGAAATGCCTTCAACTAAAAGCATTTTTAATGGTTTAAAAATCCCTCTGTCCTCGTTTCATGATGTAAAACTGCACAACATCCTTTAAAAATGCTCCCTGTCCTTACCGCATGATGTTAAACTGCACGGAAGCCGTCCTTGTCGCATGACATTAAACTGCACGAAATTTAAAAGTGCCCCTTTCCTTGCTACTTGATGGTAAACTATACAACATCCTTGAATAATGATCCTCGTCTTTATCGCATGACATTAAACTGCACAGTCAAATCCGTCATGGGTTCAGTAAGGAACATAGGCTTTTCTCTGTCCCTCAGTGCACATGTCAGACCTGCACGAACCACCGTCTCACACCAGCATGAGAAGGAATGACTTCACCCATTCTTGGGATATTTAGCCTAGATGCTCCTCCCGTATAGAGGCACCCTCTCCTCATAAACCATACTCCGTACTCATAAAAATCCGAACTCTCATAAGCCACCTCTGGTGGTCCTGAATCTCAACTTCCCTGAAGTTTCTAGGCTATCGGTAGAATACAATCATTGAACCAAGGACACATTTGCATGAATATGCATACCATGCTCTCAGCGACTCTCCATATTGATAGCCCCTGGCCCTTCTACCAAAGGCAAGATTTCCTCAAGCAATGCTTCTCTCTGTACGCCTCTTGGCCCCTGAGACCCCATGTCTATCCCAGAATTTGGAAACCCCCTGAGATACAGTTTACCAACATCTTTCACAACCCTGCTTGAATATGGTGGAACATCTCTGACGAGATTACTAAGGACCAGGAGAAGCCATTCCATTCTAGATAATGTCCCGGCTGCATGACTTTAAACTATGCCACACTCCAGATTGATACAGATGTTCTCAAAAACTTTTATACGTCACATAACCTTTCCAATCCACCCCCAGTGGTTTTCATAATTCTCCAAGCCACCCATAGTGGTTTCCATAAGCCAGACTGTCATGAAGTCCTATGACCATCAAAAATGGAGAGTCATTGACTTAGGGACACCTTTGCATGACTATGCATACCATGCCCTCAGTGGCTCTGCACATAGATTTCCCCTGGCCCATATACCAATGGAAATATTTCCTTAAGCGATGCTCTTCCTACCTCTGCATGCCGATACGAATCCCATGCCTTGAGACATGCCCTGCATGTCTTTCAAATCTAAACGTACTCCACCACATGCGTATGAAGGGTATCAAGACATCTTTTAATCAACCAAGCCTCATTGGGGCTCTCTACCCACCATATCTGGTCAAAGTTGTTTGACCTAAAACATCAGTAATGATAGTCTTGATGGCAGGACTTTAAACTGATCATAAAAAGAGGCACAAAGCCTGTTAGACCGAAAACCCGAAATGGGTATCCTAAGAAAAGTCAGGCCATACCCACTGGGTCCACACTAAATGGGCCCAGAAAAAATTAGGGCATTAACATAAAAAAACAAAAAGTTTGTGGGGGGTTTTTCTACAAAACCCTAGCAATAGTCAAACTATGCTCACTGGGTCCCATGGTCCGGGAAAAAGTCAGAGCCTGTTTTCATCTTTTATCTTTTTCTTGAATTATGGTCAATTCTGATTCAGTGAGTTGTTATTTAAGAAATAATTGTTCTAGTAACAAAGAAAATTTATGGCAGATGAATATTGACATAGATTGCATTCTATTCAGACAAAAAGGGAGGGCGTCCACAAGATGGGGCCTCCCCCTCACAACGACAAAAGAGGTAAAAAAAGAATGCACAGGAATGGCTCTAATAGTCACAAAGGAGCCTAGCTCGCCCTCTCCACTAGATCAATGATCGTGTAGTTGAGGTTGTTACAAGTCTGCTCCAGCATGGCCTTCTCCATGGCCTCAACCTCGGTCACTGAACAAGTATTCTCCACTATTGTTTGTAGATCATTGATCCCTTTCCTGGTGTCTTCAAGGTGACCAGTCAGTGTTGATAATTGATCCCTTAGCATCGCTGCCCGTTCTTCACATTCATGCAACTCAAAAGATAGGACGGTTGCCTGATCTTGAGAGCTCACCTCCTGTGCTATCAATTGATGGAGATTTATCATGGCTCCCTCCAGGGCTCGAGTCCTACAATGAGAGTAAGCGATGTGAGAAAGTTTTCACTCACTAGTAGTAACTTCTTCACGAGAAATGACAACCTGGAAAGTGATAAAATGAAACTGCCAATAGTCAAATCCACCTGACCCCAAACCCAGGAAGAGTTGTCAAAGAGCTTCAGTTTTAGTTTCCATTTAATCCAGAGGAGTTTCAATGACAATCTTGCAAATCCGGGGCCAGGCCCATCTACGCACTGCTCGGTGGTCTGCCATGACATGAGGATCTTTGGTATCCTCACTAGGCTGCAAGGGAATGAAGTCTGGCATTGCAACCAGCGCAGGCATGTGCACGCCAGAAGATGGTCCCAAAGCTGGAAGGTCAGAAGCTTCTAACCCCGGTTCGGGTTTGGGAATCAGGTTGCTGAGTCCGGTATCGGTTGGAAAAACTTTAGGAATCGTCTCATTAGGACCCGAAGACATAGGGTCATCCTCATCCACATCCAAGAAGGTTGGGTCCGTCTGAACTTCGGCCACAGAGGGGATGGGAGAGGAAAATCACCTAAGTCGCTTTGACCGATGAGCCATCAGTCGGTCCTCCCTCAGAGCCGATGAGGAAGGTGGAGTAGGCACAACAGTCACAATGACTCTCGATTTGGGAACCTGCTAGATAGCTCTCCCCAGTATCCCATTAGGGTAATTTTTTACCCACATTCTTGCATACTCCAAGGATAGGCTGGCAGCCGCTCCCATACCAGGCAAGAGAATGCTTGTATCAAATCCCTCCTGCATCAACATCAAACACCATTGACGGAGAGTGGATGGGTGCAGTCCTTGAGCCTGAGGAGGAGGAAGGGAAACTTGGAGTTGTATACACCCAAACTGGTGGGAAAAAATATGTGGAGCAGAAAAATTGCACAGAGAAACGCTGTCAATCCGTGCAGACAAAAACCCGTCCCGCAGTGAAATCATGTAAGAACGTTCTTCAAGGACCCCCCTGCGGTTTTCAACCATGACGCCAGAAGGGGTGGGGTAGGGAGAGAGAGAAAACTAGGAGAATTCACTCAGAAGCTCAATGATTTCATCAGAATTGAAGGACTTCAAACAAACCCCAGCTATATTGAGTAGGGTAGGCCGAAAGGTAGGAAGCGGTATGACTGTGTTATGACAATACTCATAAAAATGGAAATGATTCTCTATCCAGTTGTATAAGAATTGAAATGGCCCACTCAGATGGTAGGGTGGACCGCCCTTTTGCATGTGGCTCAGTAGTTCGTAAATATGAGCCAATGTGGGCATGACCAAGTTCACCAGACGACCCTCATCCAACTCAACTGCCATCATCAGGGTGCAAGATCTGACACCCGAGTTGATATCCTGAGAAGGAAATAGCCACCTGCTAAAAAACATAGCAAACAGACCTACTAGACTGAGCAGAGGCGGCACACTGGGGTGCACCTCGTAACCCCATGAAAGGTAGTCGCCTACCTCCAGAACCGCCTAGTAGGAACCTAGGATGGTTTGTGACTGTTGAGAAGGATGAGTCCTGGTGTTCTTGATCTTTAGCACAGGACCAGTGGTGTTCAGAAATAACCCTATCCAGGTTCTATAGGGAATAAGAGAGCGGGCGCGCAAGGCCTGACCCAGTGACCACTCCGCCATAACTAGAAAATCCCTCACTAGTGAAGGTACTTGTTCGACGTCGTCCCGTTTGTCAGGGGTGGGTAGAAACTCATCATACATCTCCCCGATAATCAAGAGCCCTCCCAATTGATAGATGTCCCACAGAATAATGCCAAATTCACTATGGAAAAGGTGGAAAGTATTAGTGCTTGAACGCCAGCGACTGAGTAGTTCAGGTAGGATCAGAGATGGTGGATAAATAGAAAATTGGGAATCCCACACTGCAGAGTACAAATTGACTGCTTCCAGTGATTCAGGAGATTCCTGACAACGATGATGGACCCAGAAGGCCCATGCCCATTCATTTGAGAAAAACCCGCCAGATCGAAGATCCCACCTAGGAATCCACCCTACGTTAGTATCCACTCGAGCAAGGTTGATAATATAGGGGTAATTCTTGAAGATAGCTTCTTGAGAGAAGTCTTGAGTGCACTGATCACTTTGGATCCAAACAGAACCTCTCAAAATAAGTGTCTTTCGGATCGGAATTAGAGGTTATATCCCCCAATGAGGTAAGGTTCTCCTGAATACACTTTGGTGACACTTCCTATAAAGGAGAAAGAAGACCTGAGAAAGTAGGGGGGATAGGGACGTCATCTTTAAGATCAAAGCCATAGAGCATAAGTTGATTTGATAGTGGATAAATCAGGAGATCAGGAGAAAGAAAGTCCTTCAAGACACCATCGTCGGTAATGATGGACCGACTAAGGTCCTCTTTGATGCTCTTAGCTCTGCGAATCATAGCTAGACGTCTCCCTGAACCAACTGGGAGAGGCTCGGCGGCAGCCCTAGGTGCAGGGCGAGGGGGAACTGTGTTTTCTCCCTGCATTATGAAGACCACCAATGGTTAGTCTGGAATAATCCAATATAGAAAAAAATACCAATCATATGGAAAAGTCCTCCGGCAGGCCTCAAAAGGTGGTTCGCGATGACTATATCCCACGAACCAACCCTACGCGGAAGAGGTCCATAGTACCCTGGCCTATGGAGCGTTGGCCCGAAAACTGTGAACCAGGTTGCTTTGTGGAATCTTAATCCCAGATTTAAATAATTAGATTCGGAAGACTTAATAAATTTTCAATGTTGGGGAGATTTCAGTCTGTGGACCATCAAAACCGTGGAGAAAGTTCCTACGCGGCCCGTCGTGACTTACTTTTTAATTAATTAAAAGTGTTGGTTTGGGATTGGGATACTTTTCTGTGGGTGAAGGAAACCGAGAAGGAGGAATGGTTCGCAGAAAGTGGAAACTGGTACGCGGATGAGGCGTTTCGTGAAGGAATGAGCACGTGGAGACAAAAAGTGAGAGGGCTCTGGTTTCGCAAAGAATCTGGTAAAAGAAAAAGGAAGGGCCCCTCGTATTTATAGGTGTGGTCCCCTACTAGGTCCACCACTCTACCGCAAACCATCCATGTTTCAGGACCACTCTGCATCAGAATGGCCTCCTCTTCGTTTCGATCGGACCCCATTCCGGTGGGTGGCATTTGTAGGGTCCTGAAAAATCCAAAAAGGAGATTCTACCCAATTCACCCCAGAGAATTGGGGGAAAGTATGGAGAAAATTCAATGGAAGGCACAAGATGAACCGGTCCGTAGACTAGTCCTATGAAAATGCTACACAACCGGTTCTGCGAAGCACCCCCTCCACGGACCACCGTCATTCGCGGAATGGAGGCGGAGATCCTCCGTGGGCACGAAGCAGGATAGACACCGAAGCGGTCCACCATCACAAACCACCCCAGCTATGGACCGTGTTGACCGGCCCAATATGCATCCGCTGTCATTCACGGAATGGAGGAGGAACCCTGCGTGGCTATGAAGCCCTCCCCAAACTTGTTTGGTTCGCGGGGGATGCGTTCAATGCCCGCCGCGAGTTGCGGATTGACTGAGTCATCCATAAACTGGGGTTTCACTCATGGTCCTCCTCAAAAGGTGCCGCATGAACACAAATACATCTCTTTCCCCACTCTATAAAAGGAGACTGAGGGGGAATAGAAAAGGAAGATTCAGAAGAGATCAACTAGATTCGGGTGGAAGGATTTCAAAAGAAGGAGCTTAGGATTTTGCAAACTGTGAAGTTCCAGTCTGCAAACCAGAACATGTATGATGCTGGAAGCAAACTAATAAGGAACCGAAAATGCATAATATCTTGGTGAACCGTGAACTTAAAATAACAAAGAAACTAAGACCACGAACCATGGCCCCTCCGCGGATGCACTCCCCACGGACCAGGGATATTATGCCCCTTTTCCGATCCGTGGCACTGCGTATCACCCTCCTACACGGGTGAAGCCCTGACCGACAAACCTCTGACTGGCGCCGCCCTCGGCCACCGCTGCTCGCATGGATCCCTTCACGAACCATCCCAGTACGCGGGCCGAACCCGAAGCCATGAAATACCTTGGTTTGTGGGATGCCCGCCAATCCGCAAACCACCCTGGTTCGCGGAGTGCCCATCAGTTCGCGGACCACCCTGGTTCATGGACGGACTCTCCAGCCGTGTAACACCTCTCTATGCGAAGGGATCCACCACCCATACACCTGTTTGTCCCACCAAATCCTTTGGAGTTCCCATTCCCTAAGCCAGATAAAATCCTTCAAATTCGGCCTGATCCTCTACGACTCCCTCATTGGCCTACTCGTCGGCCCCAAGCCGAGGCCTCCACCAGAGCCGCCAAATCCGTGTGATGTAACCATCAGGCACATCATCTCACTGTTTTGAGTTCACATACCCACAGTAAACAGGGGTAAAGGGGTTGTCCTGACCCTTGGGTGGATTCCCGAAGCATTCATGGGTTCACATTCCCACGGTAATGTGGGGTCCGAGCCCAGGAGTTCCCTTTCTGCCCCTCCACTTATTAGGACTAGGGCTCCTTAGGGGTAGTAAAATACCCATCGGAAGGAAGTCATCATGAACTTCCATACTTCCCCCAAAAACAAGAGAGGAGACGGAAACAAGGATACCCTTTCCCTCTCCTGCTATGCTTTGTCGCCCTAGGCATCCAACTCAGAGTAAGCCCCGACCTTATGGGCCACTCCATACGTAATCCCCACTCCACTTCTCATAGACGCACCTTTCGCGACGTGATCATCTGGTCCCTGCTACCTCTTTTTTATCACATTGAGCATGACTCACGTGGGCTTAGAGTATGCATCGACCATGACATCCTCTCCTGGGCCTCCTCAGAGTGTAATACCTAATCCATCACCTTGGGACTCCTCAGAGTGTAAGCCCCACTCACCCGAACTATGTGGACTTTGATCCCTATCTCCTAGGAAGGGTACGTAGGAAGCCTCCCCATGGTTCAAGCTTAGTAATTGGTTATTCTGACCCCCTTTCACGTCAGTTTACCCACACCTTGGGCCTCCTCAGAGTGTAAGCCCCACTCATTCAAACTATGTGGACTTTGATCCCTATCTCCTAGGCAAGGTACGTAGGAAGCCTCCCCGAGGTTCAAGCCCAACAGTCAGTCGATCCGACTATCTTTACGTCGGTTCACCGCACCACTCCTAGTGTCACCTCAATTAGTCCAGACTCCTTGGGGTCATTAATCTAATGAGGGATGGTAAAACTCGGGCATAAATGATTCCAAACCCCTGCATCCAGATGACCATTGCCAACCAGGAGAAATCCATGGATACTATGCTTGGGTATAAACCAAAGATTTGAGAACATATGAGCATGTATTAAATCTATAAGCGAGTCCTAGAATAGGCAATAATTCCCCCCAAAATGGTGCAATGAGCCAGACATCCCATCCTTTCAACCAATGTGAGTTCTTAATCATTGTTGGTCAAACCACCCAGTGAACGCCTGCCTTTGGAAAGCAGGTCCATGTATTACTGGATATGGAACCGTTGGGAATTTTGAGGTGAAAAATAGTGCACCCGATATGAGAGATTAAGTAGAACCCAACCTTCTCTAATCAACTGTCAGGTAGTGCATGTTTCTTCCCCACGACCCCGTCGTGCACCACAAGACAGGGTTTTAGCATTTGTATGGCCAAAACTGAGCCCCATTATTCCCTTAATTGAACTATTAATTATAGAATTCCCTTAGAACTCTAAAGACACTCATTGCATGATTCAAAACATTAATGATTGGTCAAATACCAATAATCTTTAGAGTGTTGGCTGATAAAACAATTTATAAAATGTCCATTCTGACAACCACCACACTTTCCATGCCTAGAATCATTACATTAATATGTTCATAACCGAATGCATAAGATATGAATGTGGGATAACTAGACTAATCATCTTCGGTTGACTACTATCAAATCACTCGGCTTAAAAGACCCGTGTATATCAAAACTAAACTCAGTTCCTCTTTGATAGGGAACCACAATATTTCTCTGAGAATGCTCACCGAAGCATGTAAGTAGCATCTGGTGATTTACATAACAAAAACATCCACATTAAGCTATCATGCCCCAGTGCACACATGGGTGAATTCCCAGTCCAACACACTTAGATCACTAAAATTTTAAACAACACATATGAGCCCAACTATAGATTGGGGTAACCTCAAGAATCATCAAAAGGATCCCAAGGAGATCATCAAGGTAAATCCATAAATGGATCATACAAGTGAGATGTTAGTAAAATGAATAACCTATACATACCATGAATTGAGACTGAGTCAATAGTGGGAACATTCATTGTGATCAAGTAAAAAGGAAAGAGTTGGAACCCATGAGTCTATCCATGAAATTCCTACTTTGCATCCCAAGTTTCACTTAGTACCAACCATGCCTCTACAAACATCCATTCTTCTAGAGAAGACTTTTATAAAGACTATTTATCAGACCCAATGACTTTTAAAATTAAGTGAGGCATAAAACTAAATCCTTATATGTGTACCTATAAAATGTTGAGATATGGGGCATGATCCAAATTTTTCCAAGATTGCACTAAGTGGATTTGAATGGCTTCCAAAAAATACTAGAGACACTCCCACTACAAGGACGGAGATGTACTCAGTATGGTTTCAAAAAACCATTTCAACTGTAATAAGGGAGAACAGTCTTACTATCACATGGTGACTTCTTTTAGAGAAAGTGCAGCTCCACCTGCCGACACATCAACAACCTAACCATGATGCCTTCACCACTCAAGGCATCCAATGGTCACTCAAGGATGGACATCATTCCCTATTCCAAAATAATAGTTTATTTAATGTTTTAATATATAGGAAAACACAAAATCGCTATGATATCTTGCATGCATTGACTTAAAACAAATGATTACCATCCACATGAGATTTTAAGCAAGACTAACCATTTCCAATGGACTTTCTATGGTGGTACTCCTGCTACCTAGAGGACACAATACCGATATTCTGACACATCACACTCCACTATATAAGATTCCTTGATGATGGATTCATAGAGGAGGAGACCACATCCCATGGTACACAACCCATTGACCCCTGACCGCGGGTCCAAGAGGTGGCCAATCTACTTTTAGGAAGAATTATTCCAAATAGGGAAGGAAACAGTCAGATTAAATGAATTCTTGATTAGGCTAACGATTATACATATGTTTAAAACTCCATTATAGTCATTCCCATATATGACATAACATTAGGCAGAAAATATAAGATGACAAACCATTATGTCATACTTTTAATCCTCTATGAATGCCGCCTTGTGTATTAGGGTGATTTTAATTTTGATAACACTTATTTCATAGTACTCTGGTGATAATCTAGGTAGGATGAATCATCGCTCATGGCTTGCATGAGTACCACTGAACATAAATGATTCACTTTATAATTTAATAACTCGATGGGTACCATGTGTACCATTGCATGCTACCCTATCATTACAATTGAAAATAACACATCCCCAATACTATCCATAGTCATAAAATCTATATGCATTCAACTATATGATGTCTGACACAATTAACTAAAAAATATTCGATATACATAGTATGACTATAAAACAAGCGAACATCCTCCAGATTCATCGAACACTAAAAAGGAAGGAAAATAATGGGTAGGTGACCTACTCAGAGGCTAACCATGCCCTTGACATGTCTAACCTACTGAAACCAAGCATTACATGTTGTTCACCCAAAAAATGAGGTTCAAAACAGTACATGACCACTATTCCAAACAAAGGTGTTGTTTTAGAAACCAAGAGTCCTACATGGGACTATAGAACACCTAAAGTACCATATACCTGTAAATATTTACATTCTTCTAACAAGGACAAGGAGATCAAAATGAGAAACCTAAAATGGGACAAAACATTACCATAATGGAAAACATTTACTGAAAATGAGTACATGACTACGAATGGACACTATTCTTAATGGCTTATCATTTAGATTCATAATTAGGAAGGAAGAATCCAATGGAAAATGATCACATTCAATTACAAGTCAAAACACAATAATGTATTAAAACTATCTTACACGAGGTTTAAGGCTAAGAATATCGGTAACAATTTCATTTTAAGGCATTTAACCAAAACTTATTTTATCCATTAAATAATTCAAGAAAAATATTTAAAGAAAAACAAACTATTAATCAGGAAAAGCATCTAGTGCATTATTTATATAAGGTTTCAAGAAGAAATAAAAATGTTATATTAATCATCCTTTTAAAAAATAATTTTTTATTTAAATACATTCACCATTGGATTATTTAAAGAAAAATTGATTATAATCTCTAGTGGAAAACACCCCTTAGGATATAATTCGAATTTTAATTAACCTAGGCATCATAAAAAATAGTTCACAACATTTTAAAATGACATGTAATAACTAAATATGGGAAAGTCATGTAAGATGCCACCATACATCTACATATGAAACTATACATGTGGCTATGGACACCTAAAATTACTGTCATCACATCACTTAAGCATATCCTAATGGGTTTATGTGTTAAGGAATATTAATGAAAGGGATACCTACTAGGATCCCATTTAGGAATTTTAGGTTAGATTGATTGAAAAATAGTCATTTTATATTAATATGTTTTAAAATGCCCAGAGCAGTTCCATTCTTAAACAAAATGGCCCAATTGACCAACATGGACCTAATTGTTAATTTGAAAATGTATCCACAAAGGTCATTATGACTAAGCAATTGGGGTGCAAGCGTAAATATGACATTAAAAAACATTTAAGGTCAATGTTTTAAAATTTACTGTAGTTTCCATGTATTATGCACATAACATACGGTTCCGTTTTATGGGTTACCACCCCTCCAATTATAAAGAATCCATACACATTAGAAGTTATAGGAGGCTCCCATACAACCAAAACAATTTTATATAGGATTAAAAGAAAATTCAGCATCAATATAATTTATGAAATAGAATTTAAGTGCAAAAAGTGCATCGACAATGGTTTGACTATATGGGTTACCCTTTTCAATTTCAAAAAGTGTATATTCACCAAAAAAAATGGAAATTGGATCCCATTTAACGACAAACATAATGTTTCATCTCAATCTAAACAAGCATAGAAGCATGGAAATTGGTAACATGCACCTCAATTGGTAACCAAAACATGATAAGAAACTAGAAATACAATGAAAATCATCAGGAATTCCAAATAAGAAAAAGAATTTTATATAAACATGGAGGTAAAATTAAAGAAACATGTTTATTACACTTGGAAGCAATATAATTTGACATGGCAGGCTAATAAAATCCCTATGTAAGTAAAACTAAACATCATATAAAAATCTCTATCATAGATTATAAAATCAGGATAATAAAACAAGCAAGGCACACCAAAAAATTCTAAAAACAAAACAAATACAATCTACATTGCTTAATATATCATGGGAATGTGAATCCATGTGTGCCTATAATGATGCATGTAATGAAAACACATTATCACACCAGTCCAAGGAAAAAATACCAAAATTTCATGAATCAGTAAGTAGTAGGATGTACGCCATTCACAGAAGGTGAAATCAACATAATTATAATAGAAAAAAACACGAAGAACAATCCCATCTTTGGAAAGATGGACTTTTACCCGTATATGGTTTGACCACTCTTATGCATGGATATTTACCAAGCACTAGAACATTGCTAGTCTCCTATCTACTAGCCCAAAACTATAATAAAAAGGAAAAAACAGCTCTAATACCATCTTTGTAATAAAAAGGATCAACTAACTATTGAATCAATAGCTAGGCTAGTCAATACATAACCTCAAGCATGCCTCCCCGAATTCTAGAGTTTGTCATATAGTAGAGTGGGTCTAATGGTTCTCTGGTGGTGAGTCTATAAAATAAATATTATATTGGTAGAATGGTATAATTAGGTGTAAATCAGTTTTCAAAAGTGAACTATGTATAACAATTGACATGCAGTGGAGGATAAATATAATGATTTATTAATGTGGAAAATGGGAAGATAAAATAATGCATGAATGCCATAATGATTCTACAAGTATTATTACAAGAAGTATAAGATGAGGTATAATGAAATAAAATAATAAATTCCCCAATGACTGGCTGCATGATCATCCTAATTACAAGATCAGTCTTATTAACCTAACTATAGGGTATAATAATAGAAACATAAGAAATAAACCAAGGATCTTGATCTTATATCCAAGGATGTTTGTTTGGGTTCCCCAATGTAATGGTGGCCTAAACAGGGTGTGAGGTATAATCAGTTGGCCACCACAAATGATTTCTAAATCATAATCTAGTTTGTTCATGTAAAATTATTATTGTATAGGTATTTCATAGTAAAGAAGTAATGTGGAATAAAAAAATAATGGGGTTAGGGTCAGGTTCCACGAGGAAACCTGCCCCAACCATACCTACATTGGCTAGAGACATAAATATATGAGACAAGTGAAAAATATACAAGTGCGATAAGGGGGATGTGATAATGAAAATCCATAAAATGGTAAGGTAATATAGACTGACCCCAATCATGTGATTCACCTTGGCAGTCACATCGCTTGGATTATAATTATTCATCATTATCCTTCTCATAGAAGGAATTACCAAAATTAAAATAAGTAGAATCTTGTAACCTTCTGAGATGAACCTTAACCAAAAACCCATGTGTCACACCTTCATTTCCATAATGCTCATATCAGGTCCTGAAAAATCCACAAAGGGGAAGGAAAATACTCCCTTAATTCAGTGGAAGAATCTACCAAATTTTCATAAAGGAATTGGAAAAAATATGAAGAAGGTTCATATATGTCAAAGGACCTAACCGGTCCGCATACCATTTCATTAATCAGTGTTATGTGGCCGGATTAAGCAAGCCTCCCTCCCGCGGCCAGTGTCATCCGTGAAACGGAGGCGGAGCTCCTACAAGGGTGTGGACTAGAATGGCCACCAAACGAAGCCTACCCGATCCACCACTGCAAACCGCTCCAGCCACGAACAAGGCAGACCGACCCCCTGCTGTGAATGATGTCATTTGCGAAATGGAGGTTGATACCAGGGCGTTCGCGAATCATCCCCTCAAACTGAATTGGTTCGCTGGATAGGTGCATTCAATAAACCCACGTGAACCTCGGATTAAATAAGTCATCCGTAGGCCGGGTTTTTAGTCAAGGGCCTCCACAAAAGGTGTCGCATGACCACAGATACAACCCTTCACCCCTCTATAAACGAATGTATGGGGGAGGAAGGGATCTAAGATTCGGAGCCTTGGAGATCAGATTCTTGGCGATCGGACTTTTGGGAGAAGAAGGAGACCTTTGAGATCTTTTGGATTTTGTGTATCGTGAAGTTCCGATTCGAAAAATTGCAATAGGTATAAAACTGGGGATGAACTGCTAAGAACTGAAGAACACATAATAAAATTGGTGAACCACGAACCTAATTTGCAAACCACAAACCATCGCCCCTACGCGGACACACTCCTCTTGGACCAAGGTGCATATGCCCCTTCTTCGATCCAGCGCACCGCGTATCACCCTATTATGTGGGTGAAGCCCCAACTGGTGATGCTCTCGGCCACCGCCGCTCGAGCGGACTTCAGCGCAGCATACCAACATGGTACAATGACCAAACCTGAAGTAGCATACCACTCTGGTACATGGAATGCCCGTCAGTCCGCGTACCACCCTGGTATATGGGTGGCCACTCCATCCGCATAGCACCCACGAAGGCAAAGGGAGCCACTCCTTATATGTATATGTGGTTCACCAAGGCCTTCGGTGTTCCCATTCATTGAGATTGATAAGGACCTTCCAATCCGGCCTGACCCTCCAAAGTCTCATCATTAGCCTATTCATAGGCACCAAGCAGAGGCCTCTACCAAAGCCACCAGACTCGTATGTTGAACCATTCAGGCACTTCAGCGCTCCCCTCTGAGATCACATACCCACAGTTAGTGGGGGAAAATGGGTTTCCCCATCCCTTGTATAGATTTCTTGAGCATTACTGGGTTCACATTCCAACGGTAGTGTACGGTTCGAGCCCAGGAGCCCCCGTGAACCTCCCCATTCCTTGGGATGAGGGGTCCCACTACCTTTTCCCTTCAATGAGCACCAGTGGTGAGAACTTTTCCCTATGACGAGGATAATGACAGGGCATCCCTCATAGAGAAATCCCCACACCATCCTCGTCAGATGAAAATGGACTTTCCCCTTCCATTCCAGAAGGTTCATTGCTCTGTGCCCACCATCACCGTACCACGGCCTCTGCTGGCGCGACTACTAACTTCATTCCCTCTTTGACATCCGGGGGAAGGGATGTACTACAGTGCCGACCCTATCCCTTTGTCATTGTCTTCCTTATCTTCCCTTAGTAAGAAAAAAAGTGTGATGATTTCCAAATATTTTTCATTCTATTGTTTCTCACACCGAGCATGACTCACGTGGGCTTAGAGATTTGTGTTGACCACAACACCTATACAGTTATGACGGAAGAACGAACTACGTGGGTTTTGATCGCTGTCTCCTAGGCAGGGTATATAGGACGCCTCCGTGAGGTTCAATCACAACTCGGGACACCAACCACGTATAAGTCCCAACCATACCCCTTATAATGAACTAGGTGGATTTTGATCCCTGTTTTCTAAGAAGGGTCCCTAGTACGTTTCCCCGGGGTTCAATCCCAACTCGGGCCACCAACCACATACAAGTCCTGGCCATACCCCATCGAACGAACTATGTGGGTATTTATCCTGATCTCTTAAGTAGGGTATGTAGGATTCCTCTCCGAGGTTTAATCCCAACACAGGCCACCAACCACGTATACGTCCCGACCATACCCTTTAGAACGAACTATGTGGGTTCTGATCCCTATCTCTTGAGCAGGGTACATAGGAAGCCTCCATGCGGTTCAATCCCAACTAGGGCCACCAACCACGTATAAGTCCTGACCATACCCCTTAGAATGAACTACGTGGGTTTTGATCTCTATCTCATTAGCAGGGTACGTAGGACGCCTCCCTGAGGTTCAATCCCAACTCGGGCCACCAGCCACGTATAAGTCTTGACCATACCCCTTCGAACGAACTACATTGGTTTTGATCCATGTCTCCCAAGAAGGGTATGTAGGACGCCACCCTAAGTTTCAATCCCAACTCAGGCCACCAACCACGTATAAGTCCGGACCATACCCCTTCAAACGAACTATGTGGGTTTTGATCCTAGATTCCTAAGCAGGGTACGTAGTATGACAACCCTGCTTTTATTACAAAATTAAACATGATTTATTACATAAAAAATCACTTGATAAAACAAATAATATTGAGAGGTTTAGTTTATTTTGGGAATAGGATCATTAAATAAAAAACTTAAGACATGAAATAAAATATCTTTATTGAAAACTTCTTTTACATAACCACTATATTCCCTCGTACTTAACATTGCATGGGATAACCTGAGGACATGCATAAGAAAAGGGTGAGCTATAAAGCCCAGTAAGGGAATACACATGGAATAACATGAGGAGTACAATACATGTTAGAAAATAGGAATATCAATAGATCACAAGAGAAAAATGAACATAAAGGCATGACAAAGCATGATAATCATAACATGGGAATGTGGCAACAACACTTAACATGGAATTAGCATGAGCCAAGGCTCATTGCACATAGAGCATGAGTAAATCCTCATTGCACATGAAGTACAAGTAAAACCTTGTTGCACTTGAATTAGCACGAGTCAACACTTATTTCACATGACGTATCATGATACTATACTTTACCCAATGCATTTGAGCACTATAAGGGTGCACCCTTCTTAAACATTTCATTTCATGCATAAGTGTGCCACATGGATCATAAAACATGAATTCATAAAACATAATAACTTATTCCACAATAAAGGAATGTGGAATTCATACATTAAACTTTATAATCAATAAGTAAATTTTCATAAAGTTGAATACCCTTGATGGAGTAATGGGCATGGTATTCACTACACAAAGGCATTAGCTTAGAAAATCGGTGCAATTTCGGCAGCGTAACAGCGTGACATAAGAATTCATAAAAATGGTTTATGAGAGAGAAAGGGGTTCCTCATCATATTTACATTTAATGGAAAATAAGGAGGTAATATAGATACATGTCCCAAAAATTGAAATGTAATTTAGATTCATGATACAAAAGTATTGCTTGAATGTAAAAGAGGAGAGAGAAGTTCCTTTCGGAATTTCGGCATAGTAACGGGTGTACATGAGAGGCATTTAATGAGAGAGAAAGGGTCTCCCATCATTCAAACATAAATAGGGAAGTATGAGGGAGGTGATAAAGCATACCCCAACATTCATAATTGAAATTAAAAGGGAAAAACAACTTAAAGAAAATTGGAAAAAAATGAGAAAGGAAGAAAAAAACCCTTACTTGGAAGTGTGCTTCCAAAGGCTAGAGAGAGGATTGTGAGAGGCTTCTTGGGAGCTTGGGGAACCTTGGGAGGATTCTAGAGAGATTAGGAAAGAGTTTGGACGAACTCCAAAGGATTTGAGTGGGGAGGAAGTGGGAGCTTGGGGGGGTTTATATAGGAAAGGTGAGGGAATTCTTTATTATTTAGGTTTGGAACCCCTTACATTAAATTAATCCAAATCACAAACCATCCCATGGTTTTTGCCCATGGTTTTTGGAAAAGGGAAGAGGAAGAAAATATTTTATAAGGCCAAAGTCTGAACTTCTTAAAATATTATGGTTTCTTATGTGGAGGTGAGTCACACTCCCATGGAAATTAATTTAAAAAGACAAGGTGTTTAATAAGTCTTGAGGGGTCCATTAATGCTTTGAAAAGTAAGTCAAACAAACCCAAAGACAAATTATTTTAATGTTAGAACATATATTGTCCGAACATAAATATTATAGTATTTTATTACATCACTATTGGGTCATTATGATGTCATAAAACACATTATATATTTAAACGATATTTAATTTTTACCCAAAATTTGACTGTCTCAGAAAATTATGAAAACTTTACCATTGGATAATTTCAACATCATGATTCTAGAAATAACATTTATTTTATCTAAATACTTTTCTAAATATGTTAATTTTCACTTTTAAAATAAAAACCGCTATTTATAAAAAATTCACGGGTTTTGAAAAAAATGGCTTTCAAACCTTAATAAAAATTATAATTGCATTCATAAAATTATAAGATCATTTATATTTAATAAAAATTAATTTAATAATAATAATAATAATATTTTATTAAAATAATATTTAGTTCAAAAATCCCTTAATTTAATAAAATAGAATTCTTAATTAAATAATAACTAAAAAAACACTATTTGTACTTTAAAAACTATTTACAATGTATCAATAATGACTAGAAATTATATTCATTATTATATAAAAAAATAATGTACATGAACATAGTACTATTTATTTGTTACATAACCCCTTAAAACAGCCGCATAAGACCTAAGGGTAAGGTGTGCGATGGTGACGGACTCTTGGGGTGGCTCAGATAACATCGCTCGAGTGGTAATTTCTATCAACTTCCACTTCTCCCATAGACAGTCCCGTTCGAGCTTGACATGATGAAGCTCAGCTTGGGCTTGGTCAAGAGCGAAGCCCAAGGATGCCACCTCTTTTCCGAGCTCCGACAAATGGGCTTCGTATGGAGCAATTCTACTGGATGACACCATCGCTTCTTTGTCTGAGTAAATTAGATTTGTTAAAGTCCTATATTTATACTAATCATGTGATCACTGTTCAACAAATATATTAGAAACGGTCAAAATTCTTATCATAAAACCAAAGATGTTGACATTTTATATAAACATAAAGAGACATTTAATTAGATCAAGAGGGATTTCAATTAATGAAACTTTGGGTCGTTACACGTAGGACACCTCCCTGAGGTTCAATCCCAATTCGGGCCACTAACCATGTATAAACACCGACCATACCCCTGTACAAGAAACTATCAGGTGTAAGCCGTAATTTTTCAGAACTATGTACACTTTGATTCCCAACCAACTGGGATACGTAGGAAACCTACATGAGGTGAAAGACCAACATCTAAATCTAATACACATCCTTCCCTGTCAAATATTTTCTTCATGACCCCAGTAAAACAATATCTGGGCCTCAGAAACCACTCCCCTCAGGTCTTCTGGTCTGCTTCAGCGTAATTCCCACACCAAATTTGACCAGGAATCTCTCGCCTAGAGGTCCTTGCCACCTGACGTTAAACAGTACGGTTGGGTCCTCTTTATACGACCTTAAAAGGTGATGTGTCCTGTTAAGTTGCACCTAACTACGTGGATTCTGATTCCTCTAATGAGGATAAATAGGAAGACCATTTTATGGGTTCGATCCAGATGCTCATGTCATTCTCTATCACCCCTAGATTATAATAGACTCCAGAGATCCATGTTATAAGGCTTCAAACCAGTACTGTCTGAATGGACCCAGACCTCTCTAGAATCGTTAATCCAATGAGGGATGGTAAACCACAAGCCCAGATGATTTAGAATCTCATCGTATATCCGATCTCTGCAACCCAGGGGTAATCTAGGAATACTATGCTTGGAGATAAACCAAAGATTCACAAACATATGAATACATCTTAAATATATAAGAGAGTCCCAAAATAGAAAATAAGTCCCCTCAAAATGGTGTGATGATCCCGACTTACCATCCTCTCGACCAACATGAGTTCTTAAGTGTCATTGCCCAAATATCCCAGCATGTGTCTGTCTTTGGAAAGCAGGTCCATGGATCATTGCATACAAGAACCGTTGGGCATTTCTGGACTCTAAGAATAAACCCGTTGGAGATCAGGAGAAGACGTGGGAACCGACTGACGTGGATGATTAAACCAAACTTAACCCCTTTAATCATCTATCGGGAGACACATCACCCTTACCTGTCAAAATAAAAATGGTGAACCTGACGTGGATCTTTAACCATCATGGTGTATTTACCTTAATTTAAAATTCTATATAGAGGTGGTGAATGAATCCCACTTCGTTCCCCCATTCATACTCAATAAGAGGGCCAAGAAAATTCATTAATTATGCATGGTATTATGAGATTCTGCATTGATGGGTTTTACTGTTTTTACTTTTAAATTTTTTTTACAGGTACCTAGAAGAGCTTCCATCATTCCAATGGAATCATGAAGGAACTCACAGACACGTACTTCAATCAACTCAATGATCGGTCATTCCAACCTATAAAGAACCCCATCACCTACCCAGAGTCTTCAACACTGGATCTCGAATGAACTGATCTGAGAGTACCACCTGAATGGTACTCCGACCATAGAGGCATCTATGCACACCCTCTAGTCAGCTATGTCCCACCAGCTGCCTGCCCAGCAGTGACTGAGGGAATAGATCCAGAAGGCCCCTAATGTCGTCTCAAACCATTTTGAAAGCCTATCCCCGGAATGAGATAACACATAACTCCATTATCTTAGGGATATGTATGAGGTTAATACTGAGGACTTCATCCCCGCAGAATGGGGGTTCCACTCTAAGGCCCCCATCAGAAGATGTTTCCGCAGCTACATCATGACTCAGTATCCTCACGCTGAGGAGGATATCACCCCGAGGATCCAAGCCCATGCTCCCTGAGCTTGGCCCCTCGGACCACCTGATGATGTTGGCAGGCATAAAAATAGGGACCTGTCACCACCTTCGTCCCTAATGAGGAGCTCTGCTACCCGGCCACAGAGACATATCATGAGTAAGAACATACACCTTCCCACTCATCCAAAGACAACCATCCTGAAATGGTGGAAACATACGAGCAGGCGTGCATCCCCGCCGAGCCTCGCCAAGCCCGTCACCAATATAGGATGACACCTACCAGGCTGGCACCTCTCCCTGCACAGGATCATGAATCCCACCAGCTAGACATGGTGGAAATACAGCGCCTACAAGACCAGCTGCTCGTAGATTATCCTGACTCCCTCCATCCCAATATGGTGGTGATCAACAAAGCCCGCCATCCATACATGGTGTTAATTAATAGGCGAGCACATCTCTCTTACAAAAAATTCCACCGGCTTGATATGGTGGGAAACCAAAATATGTAGGGCCAGCTCCCTGAGGATGCATGTAAAGTCCATCACCTCGATGTGGTGGGAAACAGAAAAGTAAACCAACATATCCTAGCACAGGGGAAGACTCATTCACCTTCCCCGACATAGGATATTCGTCAGTATCCATTGACCATTGGAGGACTAGAGCAGAAAATTCTTACTCCGACAGCGGAATGGGCCCTCATACTCATTCCATCCAAATATTTCTCTCTACATATCCTAGAAATTATGGAGGAGAAGGTATCAATCCCAGATCATATCTTGAAGACTTTCCAGAATGTAATTGAATCGGTGGAAACAACAAGGACTCAATCCTGTGAGACCGTCTCCCTAATTGAGGTAACTCATCTAAGAGACAATATAGCCACCCTGGAGAAGATCTGCATCCCTGCATCCTCACAAGAGGGATGTCAGATATATCTCGTGATAAAAGTTAAACCAGATCCAACATACTCACTCGTTCCAACTGGGGGACACCCATCCATCACGATGGATCCTCTAGATCAAGCATATATCCCTGCTAAAACTCAAGATGTTCATTTACATATCCTGGTAGCATCATGGGTCCCAATTAGACAGGGACCCATAGGTGAAGGTCATTCTCAACAGTAGATGGTCCATGCTGCCGACAAGAAAGTGCCCCGAACGAGCCAAAGGGAGATGGAAAATAAAGAGTGGGTCCATGACTCTACTCTGCTAGAAGCTAGGGTTCCCAATGCCGCCAAAAATATATCAAATACTCAGAATCCTACCAACCCAATATCGTACTCTTGGAGATGCAGTAGAAATTGTGAAGGTCCTACCCGAAATGTTTCTTCTAGAGGATCTGAATGTCCTCCCCATAGCACCTGTGGGGGCCTCCCTCACGGTCATATAACGATCGATCACGAGAGCCTCTCTTTTGATACGAGTCACGAAGGCCCTCCACCTGACTAGAAGATCAAACAGAAAGAAGGTCCTCTACTTACTACGGTCTTCCCTAACGGTCCTCGTTGGGGTATATGCTGTAAACACTCTCTGTGTAGTGGGACCACATATTATGACGGTAGTCATCGCCATCATAATCACAACTGTAGAGGTCCTCCCCGCTGTGTCATCTCATCACGACAAGAAGGTCCTCCCCTTTTCGTGGTAATTCCTGAAGATCCTCCCCAGGGGTTACGTTGCAATGATATTCCGCATAGCCAGGCATCAGATTACGGTGGTAGTCCTTGCTACTGTGATAGCAGAGGTCCTCACCGCAGAGACGTCAAGCAATGAGAAGGTACTCCCCTCATTTAGGTACATTCTGAAGGCCCACACCAGGGTGTACCCTGCAGATATTCTCCCTTCAGCAACTGTGATAGTAGTCCTCGCCACCACAATAGTTGTGATGGTAGTCTTCGCCGCTACGACCTCCATTGAGAAGGCCCTTCCTGTATGGCCTTAAACAACAAGAAGGTACTCCCCTTGTCGCAGTGTGTCTTGAAGGTCCTCACCAAGATGTACACCGAACGTCCATCCATGATGGTCATCCTCACAATGATGAAATTTGTGGCGAAAGACCTCCCCTTAACAACACTATGCAGATAGAAGGTCCTCCCCTTGCTACGATACGCCTTGGAGGTCCTCTCCAGGGTATGCACTGCAAAATTCCTCTATGCAGTTAGGCATCAAGCAGTAATGATAATCCTCACCATTATGAAACAGATAGCGGTGGTCCTCCCCGTGGATACTTTGAGCAACTAGAGGGTCCTCCCCTCATTGCGGTACATTTTGAAGGCCCTCCCCAGGGTGTACCCCATAGGTTTTCTCCCTGTGGAAGCTGTGATGGTAGTCCTCGCCACCACGACCGCCATTGTGAAAGCCCTCCTCACAATGTCCTTGAACAACAAGAAGGTCCTCCCGTTTCTGTAGTCCACCCTAAAGGTCCTCTCGAGGGTACACACTACAGAATCATTTTCAGAAGTATTAATTCAAACTTCAATGGTAGTCCTTGCCACTACATCACCAGCTACGGAGGTCCTCCCCATAGAGACATATCATATCAACATGAAGGTCCTCCTCCTGCCAAATCTTGCACAGAAAAGTCCTCCTATGCTGAGACACTTAGAAGGATGGGATCGATCATTTCAAATTCCCAGTCAATCACCAACGACATCCTTCTTCAATTAGGAGGTGATCCAGGATGACGTTCATCTTCTGAGCCACCCCGAAACCACCCACATGATGATTTAATCCGTACCATCCCCACTACTTCCGACTATACTATTAGCGAGCATCTCATTTGGGATGATCAAGTAGAGGAATCACTGGTAGAGGCGCATGCCGATATGTTTCACCTGAGAAAACGGCTGCCTAAGGTTGATATACAAGTTATGTTTTGGCCTACGACCACCTCTCAGTTCGATATACCCATAGAGTTGTCAGAGGAATGTGTGCACGACATCCACTCCAATATCTAAACAACCCTCTACTGGTTGAAATCAAGCTTTATGCCCTATGACAGGTATGTAGATCATGTAAAGACCATAAGAGACCTCCTGCATCACATCAACCTAGAAGCTCTTTCTTTAGCATGACGACCGCGATCAGAGAGGTGTAAAGGAAACCCCAAGTTAACCTGCCTCTGTGTACTTCACCAGTTGCATCGCCTCCTTAGTGATGCCCCAACGAGAGATCATATCAGAGGATGGGGATAATATGGAGATATGCCTTTCACTCCACTTCCCGTCCAGCAGGTTTTGTTTGGAATAATGTCTTAGAACATCATCAATTCAAGAAAGAAATCAAATGAGGTCCCTATTTAGGAGAGACGGTACACCCGATAAAAATAGGCCTTGAGTAAGTATCAAATGCGTCAGGCCTGACGGGAGCAAGCCATTAATGAACTCCTGAATCAGGCCACTGGAAACATATGGCAAGCCTCTCACCTATGAGAAGCCAATCAGAAATCATTTCTTGCGACCCCATAAGGTATTGATTCATAGTTAAAATTAGCACTAGATCTGGTTCACCCCTGAATGGGGGCGTGTAAGATCAGGCAGGTAGCGATAGTAGAAGCAGCTACCGCAATACGGGACCAACCCCAGCCTACAAGGCTGGGGCATTTTTAACAAAACATATCCCTGTAAGACCAAAAAAATAGGAATAGATGCAACATCTAAGGAGCAGAGCCAACCCCATACCCCAGGGATGGAAGTATTATTACCTTAACAATAACCTCCCCCATGAGAATCAATATTCCCTCGTCTTGGGAGGATAGTCAGAAGAGGGTATTCCTGCCCTATCTCGTCCATTGATTCATCATATCTTTCAATAGAGAGATGTACCATAAGGTCACACCAAGGATCCCTCCGTGTCACCCTTAGTCAAGAAACCCGAAGACAATCTCGGGAAAAAGGGAGAAAACCAGTAAAAGGCACGGAAGGACCTCTTCCTATCTGGAAGATTACACCTCCTCCACCCCACACTATGCATCAGTCAACGTCGTGGATGTTAACCCCATTGGTGACACTGAAGATAATGAAAATTTGTATGGATCAGGAGAATTTGGTTCCATTCAGGTTGTGATTCACAATGAGCCAGTAGGCATGCACACCCGGAATCAGATGGCCGCCCTAAATATGGCCACCCTATAGCCAATCCTCCTCCACTAACACTGTGAGTTTACAATAAGGCTAAGAACAAAGGCTAGGTCATCATCAAAATACCTTATTCTATCAATAAAAATGATCCCCTCACACTCTAAGAGAGGTTCTCTTGATAGGAAGAGGAGATGAAAGAATTGGTGTGTCTTAACACCGAGCTACTCCAGAGGAACCACCCTGTTGAATATGTTCCCCAGGAGGAGCCACATTTTTCACTGCCAGCAAGTGTGCCTCAAAAATAAAGGTTTTCCCCAGAAAATGAGGCATGGTCAAGATCCCCGCCCAGTGAAACAACTGGCCCGTACAACAACCTAAACATGGATTTAGATGAATATCAAGACTTCCCTCCACTCAGGAAGAAACCAGAGCGAGTACCTCTAAACTCTCCAAAGGTGCCTCAGATGTCATATGCACCTCTGGTGCCAGCCGAGCCAACACCTCAAGTAATTCCCCATGCTATAATCATTCAAGATCATGCCCAATAGACTCTAAACTAGGGTCTCGCCTACACCGTCGAAGTACTGATAGCTCGATTGGAAGCAATGGAGGGACGATGTGCTACAATAAAGCCAGAATGAAATCCTTACCCAGATTGGGTGAGCAACAAACCACCTACACCAAATTTAAGTAGATTTGTATTCACTATATTCAATGGCTCAGGTGATCCGGAACATTATTTGATGCACTATGCGTCTTACTGTGACCATATTATGGGAAATCTAGAGCAATAAGAAGTAGTGAAACTCAGATGCTTTGTATGAACATTGAAAGGTTCAGATTTTATCTGGTACACCAGTTTTCTAGCTCAGTCAATAAAGGGCTGGGAATGTCTTCGGCAGTAGTTACTGTTCCACTTTAGCTCATCATCTCCCAATACAATAGTTAGCGACCTCATGAATTGTAAACATAGAGAGAACAAGAGGGTCTTAGAATTCATTGCCAGATAGAAGGGGATGGCCTACTATCTGAATAGGCCAATTCCCCAGGATGAGATGCATTCTATATGAATTGATAACCTCAGAGATGAGCTATAGACACCAATTATACTAGTAAAGTGCACTACTGGGTTCTGAGATTTCTCCTCCATCACCAAAACCATCGAGGACTCCTTGTAACAGACTAATATGAAGTCCTGAATAGCCTCATAGGCTCATGAAAAAAGAGTTGTTAGAGATGAAGCATCCTCTATCATGCTCAAGACAGACCCTGTAACTGCTCCACTGCCTAGTCCCTGGTGAATCATCATGGGCCTCCTGCATATCAGCGGCCGCCTCCACCCTGATGGGATGATCTAAGAGGACCCAGGCAGAACCATTTCGAGGAACAGATACATAAAGTATACTCATTACGAGAAGACCAAGTCTGTGGCTACTTCATCGCCTCCATGAATTGCAACATGATCCACCTACCATAGCCAAGGAAACTTGAAGAATTCGGCCTTGACGACCAACCAAATTACTCTACCACCGAATGTTGGGACATAATATTTAGGAATGATTCATCTTCAATAACCTCCTACAAAGGATTATGGACTCTAGGAAGGTCAAGCTGAGACCACCCCCAACACACATAGCATATGTTTCTACCACCGACCTTGACAGGGGATAGGAATGGCAGGAAGTTATCAGAAAAAAGGGATGAAATTTGATGATTGGATGACCCAGAAGACCATCAACTGAGCTTAGGTCATACTCTGAGCTCAATTACAGTGGCCAGTTGTGCCACCAACAACCCCTAATGTCACAAAACTGACATCAGTGGCCTCACAACCCTCTACAATATGGTCATACAAGCGTATTCAAAAAGGGAGGAAGAAATAGAAAGAGGAGAATCCTAAAACAAGGCCAAAGCTAGCCTTGAAACAATCATATATTATGCCCTCAGACTTGACACAACGGGCACTGACCCACCAAACTGCACCATCAGAGATAGCCAACCAGGTTGACCTGTCACAGGATGAGGAGCTAATCTTTGGATCCATAAACGTCATCCATTTAATGGAACCATTATATGAAGAAAAGTATGGTTATGAAGCCAAGTTCCCAACACAGGGGGCCAGAAGGAGGAATCACTGAAGTAGGGGATACCAAGGGGGACACGGATGTGGACTAAACCAACCCTACGGTTACACCACGACCCAAACCATAAATGTCGTAGAAACTCATGGGATATCCCTTCAGCAGACTCAGTAAGATAGAGAATATTCCTCCACCCCCACAAGCAACCACTCTAACCCCTTTATTCAGTGGTACCCATCAGAGGAGTAAAACATGTCTAGCCGCCCAATTCATGCATGCAGACCAACCAGGCCAAGTCACCAGAGTGCAGGAGCACCACTGACTCATATACCCATGACTGGTCCCTCTTCATCTCATGCTCCAGCTCCCAAAGTGCCCGCAAAAGAGCCCCAATAAATGTAGAAGTGTTGGCCTATAGAGAAGAAATATAACATTCTTAAGCAACTGGCCTCAGTACCAGCCAAGATGTCATTCCTGGATGCCATGAGTTTGTCAGCAGAACTTAAAGAGGCACTCATAGAAGCTTTGCTCAGATCCCAGGAATTTAAAGCCGATGTATCTGCTGCTGAGATCTATTGGACAAAAACTAGACCAGCAGAATGTAATGCAGTGATTTCCTTTACTGATCAAGATGAAGGAGCTATCCTGCAAGGATACATCAAACCTCTATATGTATCTGGTAGGATAAATAATTTTGAAATCCAGAAATTCTTCATTGATAATGGCTCCGAAGTTAACCTCCCCTCTCTCTGAACACTTCATAGATTTGGATATAGTGAGGATGATTTGACACCCTCAGCCATAACCCTGTTGGGCTATGATAAGAGCGAGGAGAATCCAATAGGGAAAATCAATCTCAAAACCCATTTTGGCTACCTTGTGGCCCACTCGGAGTTCCTGATGGTTTGGAAAAACATGACATTCAATTCCCTATTGGGAAGACCATGGCTACAAAAACACATGGCTATTCCTTTCACCTACCACTAGTCTATCAAATATTGCATCAATGGAAGAGGTGGTACATTGAATTCCGATAAGGTCCCTTTAGAGCTCTCCGAGTCTCATTACATTGATGTCAGATTTTATGAACCAAAGAAGAAGAAGCCTACGATCAATGGTATTTACTCGGTCCCCACTCCAAATGGTCTGAAAATGGTTCCTGATGACCCCCTCATGCATCTTGGTGAAGAATACGTAATTCCCATCAACCATGTTGAGAAAAGGGGTTCCATTCTGGACACGTATTATGTTGTTATCATGACTTCAGCCATGACGCCCGAGCCTAACAGTGCAGAAATGACTGTTGAAACTCAATTTTAGGGTGAATGTTTGAGAAAGGACACCCAAAATAAATCCTTAGAATCTCAAGATATCCCTATTGCTCTCTCTAAAGTAGAAAAAGGGAAAGATATTTGTCACCGCCCTGCTTCTCCCCCTCCAGAGGTTTCCTCACTAATAATTGAGTTAGAAGAAGCCTCCTCAGCTATAACACGCCAAGAGAATGCCTTGCCTCTTAAATCTCAAGAGTCGGCGTCAAGATCTCTCTCCCCACCAGAAGGGGAAATAGAGGATATGGGGGACGAAGTGGAAGATCATAGAGATGTACCTCCCACATTTGAGGAAGGTATCTCTACCATTGTTTATGAACTCTGGGAAATAAACTTGGGTAACGAAGAAGACTTGAGGCCCACTCTCATTAGTGAAACCATGTCTTCTGAGGAACAAGAGGTATATACCTCCTCCCCGAGGCAACATCAAGATGTTTTTTCTTGGAATTACACAGAAATTATAGGACTCAAGCCCGAGGAAGAAACACACCAACTAGTTCTGCTAGAAGACCACCAGGGCTATAAACAAACTTCCAGGAGGATGCGCCCCACACATGCTGCCAAAATAAAGGCTGATGTCGACAAGCTTATCAAATCAAGATTCATTCGAGAGGTCCAATATCTCATCTGGTTGGCCAAATAGTCCCCATCAAAATAAATAATGGACAGATCTACGTCTGCAACAATTTCAGGGATCTTAATTGGCACTTCCTGAAAGAATATTTCTCGGTCCCTATCACAGAATTATTAATCGATGCAACGACTAGATATGAGGCTCTCTCCTTCATGGATGGTTATTATGGGTATAATCAAATAAGAATGGACCAAGAAGATGAAGAATCCACTGCCTTCAAGGCCCTTGAGGGAGTATTTTTCTACAGGGTCATTCCATTTGGTCTAAAGAATACTGGCACCACATATCAAAATTCCATGCATCGTATCTTCAAACCATTACTGGGGATGTTCATCGAATGTTACATTGATGAATTAGTGGTCAAATCACGACATCGTTCAGATCACCTTTCAGACCTTGAAACTGTCTTCAGCAAACATTGACAACACAAACTTAAGTTGAACCCCTTGAAATATGCCTTCGATGTCACCTCAGGGAAATTTTTTTACCTCGTCATACGCCATCATGGCATCAATGTTGAACTTGAAAAGACAAAGGATATCCCTGGTTTACCACCTACCCGCAACCTCACTGAGTTGAGAGAACTCCAAGGACACTTGCCCTATATCAGGAATTTTATAGCCAACCTTTCAGGAAAATGTCTGCCCTTTACCAGGTTAGTGAAGAAAGGAGTTACATACCAACAGACAGATGATTTACAAGAGGCATTCAACTACCTTAAGAAGTTCCTCTTGAGCCCACCGGTGCTCATGATGGCGGTTAAGAGAAGACCACTTATCCTGTATGTTATGGCCTTGGAGTGGTCTCTAGGAGCCTTCCATGTACAGAAGAATGACACTAACAGTGAAAACAACCTTTATTATCTCATCTGAACCATGATTGATGCTGAGACCCATTATTCATATATCGAGAAGAGCTGTCTGGCCCTGGTCTTTGTAGTCCCGTAGTTGCGACATTATCTACAGCATCATTATGTCTATTTGGTCTCACGCAGTAACCCGATGAAGTACATCCATAGCTTCCCAATGTTGACTAGACGACTATCCTGATGGGCAGCCATCCTTCACTAGTTCAACATCTGGTTTGTGCCTCATAAAGCCATCAAGGGCTAGGCATTAGAAGACTTTCTTGCAGTGAATCCCTCAATGGAGAATGCCCCCTGAATGTTGAGAAACTTGATGAAGATATCTTCTCGGTACAGGAGAATCCCCAAACATGGGAAATGTAATTTGATGGTGCATCCAGAAGCCCGACAGGTAAGAGGATGGAGGATCCCAAGATTAACAATGTGAGGTCGGGGTTCATACTCATGTCCCCAGAGAGAGCAGTTTTTTGATATTCCTTCCTCTTGTTAGAAGGATGCACAAACAATGAGGCAGAGTATCAAGACCACATTGTAGGCCTAGAGCTCGCACTCAAGGCGCAAGTGCATCGCCTTAAGGTAAAAGGTGACTCAGAACTGGTCATGAAGCAATTCAATGGTGAGTAGTCTATTAAAAAGGAGGAGTTGATCCCCCTGTTCAACCACATCCAAGGGTTAATGGAGGAATACTCCACAGAGCCAACATTGAACTATATTCTCCGGTCTTAGAATGCCCAGTCGATGCGTTATCCAATGTAGCCATAGGTTTAGCTAACCCGGACCGGGATGAAATAGTTATCAGCATTGCCCACCGTCGAATGGTCTAGCCGTTAGTTTAAGCTAACAAGGAAGAAATCAACAAATTCATCCCTGCCCCTGAGCCATATACTCCCACTACTGGTTGGATTATTCCCATTAAAAACAAAATTTAGAGGGGAGAACTTCCATCAGACAGGGCTAAGCAAGATAAAATACGGAGAAGGGAAATTAATTTTTCCCTATATGGAGGAATGAGTCAGTAGAAGGTCCTCTACAAGCGAGGCCTCGATGGAGTCCTCATCGGATGTATAGATGGTGAAGAGACCGCAAAAGTCATGAATGAAGTGCATGTTGGAGTATGTGGAGCACATAAATCAGGGTCTAAGCTTTCCCATCATGTTTGAAGGCTTGGATACTATTGGCCCACCCTGGCACGGGATTTTGCAAACTTTACCACGAAATGTCACTCCTTAAAAATTCATGCGAACTTAATTCATCATCCCCCAAAGCTACTTCATCAATATATGTACTATTGGTAATTTTCCATATGGGGAATGGACGTCGTGGGACCATACCCTCCCACCACGACAAAACAACTCAAGTACATTCTCACAACGACTGACTTCTTCTCCAAATCGGCAGAACCTGTACCCCTGAAGGAAGTCAGGGAAAGAATAATTTCCTACTTTTTGAAATCCAATATCATCACCATATTTGATTCCCCTCATACAATACTTACAGACAATGGAACCAACTTCTTCTCTGCTGAATTAGAGAAACTACCAGGAATATGGTATCAAGACTAGTCGTTCTTCCCGTTATCATGTAGTGGCCAAAGGATAGATAAAGGAAATCAACAAAACCTTGTCTAACATACTCTAGAAAATTGTGCACAAAGATAAGAAATCATGGCTGGAAAAACTCCTCCATGCTTTGTGGGCTTATCGAACCATAACCTGCACCACTACCCAGGCTACCTAGAACTCATTAGTATACGGAACATAAGCAGTTCTTCCCATTGAACTCCAATTGCCTTTGCTTAACGTTGCCATTTTCAACCAACATTCCAATGATGATAAATCAGAAAAGAGACTTGATGAATTAGAGCAACTGGATGAGAGGCGATTGCGCACTTTGCACCATCTGGAATTATATCAGAATCAGATTGCACAAGCCTTCAATAAAAAGATTTATCTTCGGACTTTCCTTGAAAGAGAATTGGTGTTGGTCCTACGGACCCCGATGATACCTGGAAATAAGCCACCAAAGATAGATCTAAAATGGGATGGACTGTATGTCATACACAAGGTATACTATAATGTAGCACATGCCGTGATCTCTATGGACGAGATTCTCACCACCGCTCCAACAAACGTGAGATTTCTGAAGAAATATTTTGCGTAACCCAAAAGAGCATTTATCGTCAGAGCTACAGGATGTTAAAATTCCATGCCACCAAATGTTATTACTACATACTAGTAAACTTCATAGTCAATCATCCGAGCTGCAGGATCATAAAAAAAAATTCCGATCACCCTTACCGCAAGATGTTAAACTGCACAGAAAACGTTCTTACTGTGTGACATAAAACTACACGGTACTTCGTCCATGCGATATGATGATAAACTATGAAACATTGGTCCAAAAACTATGACCCTAAACTAATGTCCGATAATCCTGATATGGTGACCTCAAACTTTCGAGGATTTTCCCCTCATTAGGTGTGTGCCGGAAGAATCCAGTCTCATTAACATCGGTTCAATAATAAAAACATTCCATGCACCCCAATTTTGAAGCGATTACTGCAGGTCCAAACTCTATGACCCTAAACTGAGAGGGTGATGTCCTAGTTTCATGAATATAAACTGTATAACAAAACAACATCTTCAACCGAGAAGACAAAGATTCTCTGAAATTGGTCACCTACCATGCCAGATTCAGAGAACTACGTACGGCTTGATTCCTGCTCTTTCATGATACGTAGTGACACTAGGATTCCATATTCTAGTCCAGCCACCCCAAACAAGAATAAAAATGCACCTCTTCCTCAAAGTACAGGCTATACCAACACAAAGTGTAACCTTTCGAGAACTACGTGTGGCTCGATTCCTGCCCTTGCAGGATACATAGTGATGCCCAAATATTATCTCTTGGACCAACCACCCTTGAAAATAAAAATTCCCTTTTTTCCTCCTGTATGAATCAAACCTACATGGGGAGTCTTCTCTCAAGAAATACGTATGGCTTGATTCCTTCCCTTGCAGGATACGTAGTAATGCCCGAATTCTATATCTTGGACCAACCATCCCCAAGAAGAAGAAAAATTCCTCTTTCCCTCTGTGCACATGACATACCTGCATAGAGTGTTCTCTGTAAAGAACTACATACAGCTTGATTCATTCCCTTGAATGATACACACCGACGCATGGATCCTATGTCTTGGCCCAGCCACTGCCGAATAAAAACAATGCCCTTGTCCTTACCGCATGACATTAAACTTCACAGCACCCCTCTTTTTCACGTCGATTTGACCTCGTCCTTACTTCATAATGATAAACTACACAGATTTACAAAAAATGCCCCTCATCCTTACCAAATGACATTACACTACATGTCAACTGTCCATACCGCTTGACTTTAAACTGCACAGAGATTGTCCTTACCACATGATGTTAAACTGCACAGAATGCATCGTAACTCACCCAAGATACACGAAAAACCATGGATGGAATACTCCTTGAACATTTTGATACATCCTATCCATGCATCAGACTCCATGACCTAGATAATTGCAGATCTTCATAACCAACCATGGCCATCGAAAGTGGAAGGTCATCGACCTGCAGACACCTTTTCATGATTATGCATACTATGCCCTCAGTGGTTCTGGATATTGATTGCCCCTGGCCTGTCTACCAAAGGAAAGTCTTCCCCTGGCGACACTCTTCCTAGCTCCATACGCTTACTGGCCCCAGAGTCCCCATAACACATATCTCGATCCAAAAATTTCCAGACAAACGGTTTACCTTTTATCCCCTTCACATCCAAACATTGCCAGGATGACCCTACCTGGTTAGCATACGTATCCATCCATGGTCTCTATGATGGCCTGCATCCACCACATAATGCCAGGGCTACACTAATTCAACCCAACAGACGATTGCAATATGGATGTTTCTCATATGCTCAGACACACCTATCCCTATCTACGAGACTCTGTGTCATGAGTAATCTTGAATCTTCACAATCACCCATGGAAATCGTACATGGAAGGTCATCATCCTGTGGACACCTTTGCATGACTATGGATACCATGCCTTCAGCGGCTCTATATATTGATCACCCTTGCATCATCTACCAAAACCATGTCTTCCTCAGGCGACACACTTCCTATCTCTGTATGATTACCGACCTCAGATCCCCACACCGCATCTCCTGATTCAAGAGACACTAGGAATACAGTTTACACCTTCATTCCCCCTTTCTGATCAGAGCACACTAGAGCATCCCAACTAAATTATCCCACAGGTAACCGTAGCATCAACCACCGATGGTCCGAACTGTAAGGACCTAATGTTTTTTTCAATGAAAATCCCTCATTATAATCATTTTTTATAGTTTTATCACTTTAGAAATACACAATTTCATACAATATGACCATTAATCATATGTTTTCCACTTATGTGTCTTGAATTTTGAAAATCTGACATACACGGTTGTGTTTAGGGTAATTTTTGGGGTCCGATGGTCCAAACATAATTTTTTGTGAATAGTAACATACCCTTATGAATAGTAACCTACAATTATGAATAGTAATATGACCCTTATAAATCTATTATTAATATGGATATAAGATAATGATATCTTGATTAACTTTTCAAGGTGTTATACAAAGAGCTATGGTTTTTATATTTTTACCTTTTTTGAATAAAATATTATTTTAATTAAAAATTAATTTACACATATTTAGAAATTTATTTTCAAAAAATGGAGTTCAATTTTGAATTCTACAGGTTGAAAAATGGTTAGGGTAAATTTTTGGGATTTTTCTGAGAGTTGAATTTTTGATGAATAGTAAAAATACAGTTTTTGGGTTTCAGTGTGTTTTATGACATCATAATGACCCAATAGTGATGTAATAAAATAATATAAACATTATGTTCGGAAAATATATATTTTAACATTAAAATAATGTGATTTTATATTTCTTTTTTTTTATTTTAAAAAGCTTTAGTGGACCCTCCAAGACTTATAAAACATTTTTTCTTTTTAAATTGTTTTCTTTAAGAGTGTGACTCACCTCCACATAAGAAACCCTATAAATTTAATAATTTAGGTCATTGTCCATATAAAATAATTTTTTTCACTCCCCTTTGGTAGAAACCATGGGTAAAAACCATGGGTTGATTTGTGGTTTTGATTAGTTTAATGTGAGGTGGCCCAAACTTAAATAATTAAGAATTACCTCACCTTCCATATATAAACCCACTCAATCCCTCACTATTCTTCACTAAAAATCCTTTAATCTTGTCCCACCTCTTCCCTCCTCTCACTATAGTCCTCCCAAGGTGCCCCCAATCTCCCAAGAAGCCTCTACCAAGCTTTTGGGATCATACTTCCATGCAAGGGATTCTACATCTCTCTTTATTTTTAAGTACTCTATTTTGTGTAACTTATTTTAAGCTCCATGTTATTATTTTGTGGGATGTTATTTTATATTCATATTACTGTGCTTTTAATATGGGGAGATACCCCTTTTACTCTCATCATTTAATTTTCTGAATTTCTAAGTGGAGCGGTTAGGCTGCCAAATTTTCCTAAGTGAATCTTTCATATTCTTCATTTTCAAGTTCCACTTTAATGTCACATCTTTAAAATTACATCATATTATGTTGGGATTGGTTCATATACATACATACTACTGTCCTTTTTTTTACATATGATTAGATACCCCTTTTCTATCATCATTTAATTTTCTGAAGTTTTACGTGACACCGTTAGGCTGCCGAATTTTCGTAAAAAGTAATCGCATTTTATCCTTTCTTTACAAGTTTACTTTTCATATGGTATTCCTTCAAATTCCATACCATGATATTATTTTCCATTTTTATTCTGTCCCTATAATATATTTGAGTTATTTATGTGTGGGTGACCTTTGTCCCCCCTTCTATTCAATGTTTTCTAAAAATAACATTTTATAGTCGTTATGCTGCCGAAATTACACCATGATTTTCCTTTCCAAATCAATCATGCAGTGAATACCATATCCAATTCTTATAAAGGGTGTTCACTTTCATGCACATATAAATTTTGAATCAGGATTTACATGAATTTATTCCACAAACCTTTATCGTGGGACAAATTAAGATAAATAATGAATCCATGTTGTATGATCTATATGGCACACTTAAGCATGAGAAATAAATGAATGTGATGCATGCGCCCAGAATTATTTAGTGCTCCAATGCATTGGGTAATGTATAGTATCATGATACGTAAAGCTGGGATAGGGTATTACCTGATTCCTTTCATGTTGGGATGGGGGTTTACCTGATTACTTTATAGGAATTTGTCCACCAAGATGTCTTGGTGGTTTAGCCTTGACCCATGATACAATGTTTAAAGTTTTTGCCACATTTCCATGTAATGTTTATCATGCTATATCATGATTTGTTATTCAAGTTCCATTATGTATCATTGAAATTACTTACCTAAAAAGTATTATTATCTTCATTTTATTCCATGTTTACCCCCTTATTGGGATTTATAGCTCACCCCTTTCTTATGTATTTTTCTCAAGATATCCCATGAAGTTTTAAGCTTGAGCTTGTTAAGAAGTTTTCAATAATGATGTTGTATTTTATGTTGTAAGCTGTAATGCGATGTACCTAATTCCCTAAGACACTAGAATTCTCAATCTTCTGAGTTGTATTAGGTGTTATTTTATGTAAATGAATCATGTATTAATGTAATAAAAGAGCAGGGTTGTGATAGTCGGTATCAGAGGAATGTTTAGTTATTTTTGGAGATTAGGAATAGAGAACATTAGTAAGAACCTTGGGGACAAGATTATGTATAAGAAAACATACCTAAATCTTGGTAAGTATAGAGTAAGTTGTTTATTAAGAAAATACATCCCTGTCTGGATACGAGCAGGTAGAGACAGCTCTGGCACAGATGTACCTAGGGCTGAAAACTCTGACAAGGTGTTTCGGGCTTGACTGGAGGTAACTTGGTACACGACAATGGGCCTTGCTGCACTCTTGGTTACAACACTCCCAGGGGACATGCTTTGGTAAATTTATAAGCTTATTATGAACCATTATTATGGGAAAATAAATTCCCATAATAATATATATTAGGAAATAAGATCATGGATAACAAAGATTGAAGCCTAGAAACTCATAAGTTAAAGAGATAAATGTAATTTATAAGTTATCCTTTTATTATGATTGGATTCAACTTTATGTGTTTAACTTTTTAAGATAATCATCCCTAATTTTAATTTTATTCTATTCAATGTCCCATAATAGGAGGAATCATGTAATTGACCAATGCGACGAGAAGTGTAATGACTTCCCTAACGAGATGCCCAATCTGATGGGAGAAGAAATCACAAAATTTGTCACGATACTCTCTCAGTTCACTCAATTTCTAAATAGAAACCTGGATCAAGAGGAACACCCACCACCCCCTATGAAAGAACAAGTCACAATCTAGAGCTTCATGAGACAAAGGCCCCCAACATTCAATGGATCATCTGATCCCTCAATCACCGAACAATGGATCAACTCCATTGAAAATATCTTCTCCATACTTCAATGCTCTAAACAAGAGAAGGTTCTTCTAGCTGCTTATTGTATGGAGGGTGAAGCTGATCAATGGTGTACATGGATCAAAACCCCGAATCTTGAGGAATAGATCGAGGCTATGGGATGGATGGATTTCCGGAAAATGTTTTTCGACAAATATTTTCCCCACACCCTCCAACTCAAAATGGAAAGGGACTTACTTTCCCTCAAGCAAAAAAGACGACGAGTCCATCAGAGCGTACGAGGAAAACTTCATTAAACTTGCACGATACGCCTCTAGTTTTGTCATTACCCTCGAATTCAATGTTGACCGCTTCTTTGGTGGGCTAAATCCTAGCCTACAGAAAGTTCTAGCGATCCATGAATTTCATAGCTATGAATAGAGTGTCCGATGTGACCTCAAAGTCGAAATGGAGATCGGTGAATTTCAGGGGTATTAAGGAGATAAGAAGCGGAAAGTAGAGACCGATTATGGCTGTCCAATAGAGAGATTTAATAGTGGCAAAAAGGCTCAGCATCCCACTTGAAAAAAGTGTGGAAAGAAGCATCCTATAAATTTCCTATGGGGGACAAGTAAATTCTTTAGGTGTGGGAAGGAAGGACACCTATCCAGCAATTGCCGACAAGAAAACCTCGCTACTGCGACAGAGGGAAGGAATGCTATAGTTGACCCTCAACGCATTATTCATTGCGATAACTACAAATAATAAGGGCACTTTTAGAACTATTACACTATGCCAAGGGTTTTCAGAGGCAACCAACAACCTCCAAGGCTGCAAGGGAGATATTTTTCCATCACTACCGTCAAAGTAAATCCCGACAACGAAGTGAGGACTAGTACTCTAGTTATTCATTCAAGAGTAGCTAATGTACTTTTTAATTATGGTTCTATACATTCCATCATATCATAAAAGTTTAGTAGAACTATTCAATAACCACCAAAATGTTTGGAAGTGGAGTTATCAGTGGAAACAATAAATGGGAATATTATTTCATCCCATGAATATAACTCATCCCCTATCACAATTTGTGGACTAAACTTCCCAACGAATATAGTCATACTCCCTTTGGTGGAATCTGATGCAATTTTGGGGATGGATTGACATTCCCTATATAGATCCAACATAAATTTCTGAGAGAGGGAAATCACTCTTCATATCGAAAATCTTCCACCGATTCTGTAAAAATACAAGGAGTTGAATGAATATTCTTTGGAACCATCATCTCAAGTATGGATATTACTTCTTATTGAGAAAGAATATATATCTCAAATGATTGGTTCTATGAAAAGAATCATCCTTGAAGACATGCCTGTTGTGAGGGAATATGCTGATGTGTTTCCTGAAGAGCTTCCTGGTCTTCCTCCTAGTCTAGAGGTTGAATTATCAATAGAACTCATGCTTGGGGCGTTTCCATTGTCCAAAACTCCATATAGAATGGTCATTGTTGAACTTGAAGAACTAAAGAAACAACTACAGGAAAATATGGATAATTGTTTAATATTCCCAAGTGCTTCACCTTGGGGTGCGCTAGTCCTCTTCATCAAAAATAAGGATGGGACGATGTGCCTTTGTATCGATTATCGCGAGCTAAACAAGATCACGATAAAGAACAAGTATCCTCTTCCACGGATTGATGACATATTTGATCAGATACACAGAGTGCAATACTTTTCCAAGGTGGATATGCATTTAGGATATTAACATGTTAGGGTGAAGAAGGAAGATATCCCCAAGACTACTTTTTGTACAAGGTACGGGAACGATGAATTCATAGTAATGCCTTTCAGACTCACTAATGCTCCAGAAATTTTATGGATCTGATGAATAGAGTCCTTAGAGATTATCTCAATGAATTTGTGGTAGTCTTTATAGACGATATTCTGATATACTCTAAAAGTAAGTAGGATCATGAGGATAATTTAAGTACTGTGCTAAAAACCTTGTGAAAGGAAAAGCTTTATGCCAAGTATAGAAAATATGAGTTTTGGTAAAAGAAATATCCTTCTTGGGTAATATCATCACAAGCAAAGGGATATATGTCGACCCTTCAAAGACCGAGGTAATTGAAGGATGGCCAATGCCAATATCTGTGATGGATATTAGTATTTTCTTTATATTGGCTGGGTATTATCATTGATTTGTGAGAAAGTTATCACGATTGTCAAACCCTCTAACCAAGATAACTCGGAAGGCAGTCAAGTTTTCATGGAATGAAGAATGCAAAAAAAGCTTCATGGAGTTGAAAATGAGGCTTATCACAACACTCGTTCTCACATTACCCAAAAGTGGAGAGATTTTCATGGTATTCGGTGATGCTTCGAAGAAGGGACTGGGCTATGTCTTGATGCCTATGCCTCAAGGTAGTTGAAAGTTCATGAACAGAACTATCCAACACATGATATGGAGCTGGCTGTGGTGATATTCAGTTTGAAAATTTGGTGGTATTATCTCTTTGGGGAGAAGTGTGAAATTTATACGGATCACAAAATCCTGAAGTATATATTTGCACGGAAATAGTTGAATATGTGCTAAAGAAGATGGTTAGATCTAATCAAAGATTATGACTGCTCAATTCACTACCATCCTGGGAAAGCGAATAAGGTGGAAAATTCTCTAAGTAGAAAGGATATAGTAACTCTATCATTGATAAGAATTAAGAAGGATCCGATCTTCTTATACTTAAAGAGGATGGAAATGGGAATCATAAAAAAAGGAACATAATAAATCCTTTCACAATTGATTGCTCAATCGTCTATTTTGGAGAGTATAAAGGATGATCAAAGGGATGATGTGGAGATTAAAGAAAAGGTGGAGAATATAAGTAAAGGAAAATCCTTGGAGTTTAATGTTAATGAAGAAAGTTTTGTAAGATATGGGTCAATACTATGTGTACCATCAATTACTGAGTTGAAGAAGGAGATGTTGGATGATTCACATAGCTCAACCTTCTCTATCTATCCTAGAAGCACAAAGATGTATTGTGATCTTTGATAACACTATTGGTGGGACAATATGAAGAAAGATATTGGAGAATATACATCAAGATGTCTTGTGTGAAAACAAGTGAAGGCGGAAAGGAAAAAACTAAGGGTATGATGCAACCATTATCCTTACCAATGTAGAAATGGGAAAAAATCACCATGGAATTTGTTGCCGGGCTTCCTAAGACATATAGAGGAAATAGTGCTATCTGAGTTGCAGAAGATCTTCTTACAAAGTCTACACACTTCATTGCGATATGAGAGGAATTTTTGTTAGATCTACTTGCATAGATATAAAACAAAGAAGTGGTAAGGCTGCATGGTTTACCACTATTGATTGTATCAGATTGAGATCCAAGATACACCTCTATGTTATGGAAAATCCTCCAGCATTCTCTGAATACTGAGTTGAACTTTAGTACGGCCTATCACCCCCAAAATGATGTCTAATCTGAGCGGACTATCCAAACTCTTGAGGATATGTTGATAGCTTTCTCAATAGACATCAAAGGTGGATGGGACCAACATCTTCCTTTGATGGAGTTATCCTACAACAACAGTTTCCATTCGAGCTTCCAAATGGCTACCTATGAATCTCTTTACAGGAAGAGGTGCAGAACACCGACATTCTGGGATGAAGTTGGGGAACACAAACTGCTAGGTCCTGAAATGGTTGAATAAATGGTGGAGAAGGTCAGGACCATTCAGAAGCACATCAAGGCTGCTAAGAGTCGATAGAAGAGCTATGCTGACAATCATCGACGAGAAATATATTTTTGTGTTGGAGATATGGTATTCCTTTGCATATCTCCAGGGAAGAAAGTAATGAGATTTGGGAAGAAGGGAAAACTTAGTCCAAGATACATCGATCCCTTTGAGATCCTTGAACAGATCGGAGCAGTGGCCTACCGACTGGAACTCCCACCCAACCTATCTTAAGTGCACAATGTATTCCATGTATCCCTCTTGAGAAAGTACATACCAGCCCCCTCGCATGTACTCAATCCAGAGGTGGTACCATTGGATAATGATCTTTCTTATGAGGAATAACCAGTGAAGATCTTAGATCATAGAGACAAAGTTATATGAAATAAGACAATGCACCTGGTAAAAGTGTTGTGGAGAAACCACAAGTTTTAATAAGAAACATGGGAACCATAGGAGGCAATGAAGCAAAGCTACCCAAATCTGTTCTAATGAGAGAAATGAAAAATTTCGAGGGAGAAATTTCTTAAGAGGGGAAGAATGCAATGACCCAATGTTTTTTTCAATGAAAATAACTTCTTATAACCATTCCTTATAGTTTTATCACATTATAAAAACACAATTTCATTCAATATGACCATTAAACATATGTTTTCCACTTCTGTGTCTTGAATTTCGAAATTCTGACATACACGGTTGTGTTCAGGGTAATTTTTGGGGTCTGATGGACAAAACATAATTTTTGGTGATTAGGAACATACCTTTATGAATAGTAACCTACCCTTATTAATAGTAATATGACCCTTATAAATATATTATTAATATGGATATAAGATATTGAGATCTTGATTGATTTTTCAAGGTTTTATACAATGACCTATGGTTTTTATATTTTTACCTTTTTTGAATAAAATATTATTTTAATTAAAAATTAATTTACACATATTTAGAAAATTATTTTCAAAAAATGGAGTTCACTTTTGAATTATACACATCGAAAAATGGTTAGGGTGAATTTTTGGGATTTTTCTGAGATAGTTGAATTTTTGATGAATAGTAAAAATACAGTTTTTAGGTTTTGGTGTGTTTTGTGACATCATAATGACCCAATAGTGATGTAATAAAATATTATAAACATTATTTTCTTCCAATATATGTTATACTATTAAAATAATGTGATTTGATATTTGTTTTATTTATTTTACAAATCTTTAGTGGACCCTCCAGGACTTATAAAACATTTTGCCTTTTTAAATTGTTTTCTTTAAGAGTGTGACTCACCTCCACATAATAAACCCTATTAATTTAAGAAATTAGTCCATTTTCCATATAAAATAATTTTTTCCACTCCCCTTTGGTAAAAACCATGGGCTGATTTGTGGTTTTGATTAGTTTAATGTGAGGTGGCCCAAACTTAAATAATAAAGAATTACCTCAACTTTCCTATATAAACCCACTCAATCACTCACTATTATTCACTCAAACTCTTTGAATATCATCCCACATCTGCCCTCCTCCCTATCAAGTCCTCCCATGGAGCCCCCAAGCTCCAAAGAAGCCTCTCCTAAATCTCTTTCTTTTCAAGTACTATATTTTGTGTCACTTCTTTTAAGATCTATGTTCTTATTTTGGGGGTTGTTCTTTTATATTCATATTAATGTCCTTTTGATGTTCATATGGTGAGAGACCCCTTTTACTCTCATCATTTCATTTTCTGAATTTCTAAGTGGCGACGTTAGGTTGCCTAATTTTTGTAAGTGAATCTTTCACATTTTTCGTTTTCAAGTTCCACTTTAATGTCATGTCTTTGAAATTAAATGATCTTATGATGGGGTTGGTTCATATACATCCATATTACTATCATTTTTCTGCCAATATGATGAGATACCTATTTTATCTCATCATTTAATTTTCTAAAGTTTTACGTGACACCGTTAGGCTTCCAAATTTTCATAAAAAGAAATCACATTTTATCATTTCTTTTCTACTTTCCTTCTCATGTGGTATGCCTTCAAATTCGATACCATGATCTTATTTTCCATGTTATTGTGTACCTCTATTGTATTTTATTTATTTATGTGTTGGTGACCTTTTTCACCCCCCTCTTTTCAATGTTTTCTAAAAAGCAGGTTTTATAGCTGTTATGCTGTCGAAATTACACAGTGATTTTCCTTTTCAAATCAATCGTGCGATGAATACCATATCCAATTCCTATCAAGGGTGTTAAAATTCATGAACATATAACTTTTTAATGGGGATTTACATGAATTTATTTCACACAACTTTATTGTGGGATAAATTAAGATAAAGAATGAATCCATGTTGTATGATCTGTGTGGCACACTTAAGCATGAGAAAGAAATGAATGTGACAGGTGCACCCGAAATTATATAGTGCTCAATGCATTTGGTAATGTCTAGTGTCATGATACGTCAAGTTGGGATAGGGTTTTACGTGATTCTTTACATGTTGAGATGGGGGTTTACCTGATTCCTTTATATGACTTTGTCCTCCAAGATGTCTTGGTGGTTTAGCCTTGACCCATGATACAATTTTTAAAGTTTTTGCCACATTTCCATGTTATGTTTATCATGCTATATCATGCTTTGTTATTCACGTTCCTTTATGTATCACTGATATGACTTACCTAACATGTATTATTATCTTCATGATATGCCATTTTTACTCCCTTACTGGGCTTTATAGCTCACCCCTTTCTAATGTATTTTTCCCAGGATATACCATGAAGTTTTAAGCTTAAGCTTGTTAAGAAGTTTTCAATAATGATGTTGTATTTTATGTTGGAAGTTGTAATGAGATGTACATAATTCCCAAAGACACTAGACTTCTTGATCTTCTAAGTTGTATTAGGTGTTCTTTTATGTAAAAGAATCATGTATTAATGTAATAAAAGAGCAGGGTTGTTATTCAAAATCTACAACCATTACAGTAAAAAAATATCTTCCTTACCACACGACATTAAAATGCACAGTGTAAGGGTATTCCCCTTGCATGAATAAATCAGTGCGAGGAACCTTTTGAGCTTCAATGACAACTAAGGATGAACGTCCCCGACATGTCCAGATATATCCTCACCATACATCAAACTTCATGACCCAGATAATCATTGATCCCCATAAACCTAAAAGGCCACCAGACTTGGAAGGTCAGCGACCTGAGAACACATTTTCATGACTATACATAACATTCCCTCAACAGCTCTACATATTGATCACCCCTGGCCCATCTACCAAAGGCAAGTCTTCCTCAGGTGACACTCTTACTACCCCATTACACTCAACGACCCCAGATCCCTCATATAATTATTCTTGATCCAGGAAGCCCTAGAATCACAACTTACACAATCTACATTTTTTCCCATATCTTGGACATACCGGGGAATTTGGACCAATTTACATGCTAATCAAGAGTTTCCTCTACAACAACATCCTTACCGCATGATGACAAACTGCACGAGAAATGTCCTCACCATGAGACATTAAACTATAAGGACCAGATATTGGATGTTCTGAAACAACCCCAATTACAAGAATTTATATAAAAATGCCCCCTTCCTTACTGAATGATATTAAATTGCACAATATCTTAAAAAAATAACAGTGACCTCCATCCTGGACGCATGACGTTAAACTGCATGGTATCTAAAAACAAATGCAAAAAAAATTCCCTCCATCCTTACTGCATGATGTTAAAATGTACAACCCTTTAAAAATAATAATTCTCTCCCCCGTCCTTTCCTCATGATATTAAACTGCATGGTTGAACACTTCACGAGTTTAGTAAAAAATGGAGGCTCTCCACTCTTCCTCAGTGCACAGGTCAGACCTGTACGGACCGCAGTCTCACACCTGCGTGAGAAGGGATGACTTTACCCATTCACTGAAAAATATAACTTAAATACTTCTCCCATATCCAGGCACCCTCTCCTCATAAGTCATACTCTATACCCAGGGAAAATCTGAACTCCCATAAGCCACCCATAGTGGTCTTGAATCCCAAATTCCCTGAAGTTGCCTGACTATCAAGAGAATAACACCATTTAACTAAGGACACCTTTTCATGACTATACATACCATGCCCTCAATGGATCTGCATATTGATTTTCCCTAACCAGTCTACCAAAGGCAAGGATTCCTTAGGCGGTGCATTATTCCGTCCACTTCATGCCCTCTGAGCCCTCATATCCATCCCGGGATTCAGAAAACTCTCTGAGCTATAGTTTACAAACCTTTTCATAACCGTGCTAGAGTATGGTGGAACATTTTTGGTGGGATTACCGAGAACTGGGGAAAGCCAATACATTTTAATAGAATTCCCAACCTGTATGACTTTAAATAGTGTCAAGCTCCAACCCTTCTTCATGCCAAATAAATGAGTGTAGACATGGTCTTCCATCTATACCCGTAATTGATACAGATGTCCCCAAACCTTTCAGACACCACACCCCCTTTTGAGCCACCCCTAGTGGTTTTCAGAACCTTTCAAGCCAACCCTAGTGGTCCCCATAATCCAAACTTCCATGAAGTTTCCAGGCCATCAGAAATGGACAATCATTGACTTAAGGACACCTTTGTATGACTATTCATACCATTCCCTCAACGGATCTGCAAATTGATCACCCCTGACCCGTCTACCAAAGGCAAGTCTTCCTTAGAAGATTCTTTTTCCTACCTTTGTACTCCCATATGGATTTTATTCCCCAAGGCATGCCTCACATATTGTTAAAATTTGAAAGAAATTACATCCCATATGTGTCTGAAAGGTATTAAGGAATTTTTAATTAGTAAAACCCCATCGGGGACCTCGCCCCACCACAATTGGTCAAATATGTTTGACCTAAAACATTAGTAATTATAGTCTTGTTTGCGGGACTTTAAACCGCTCATGAAAATAGGCATAAAAATATCCAAGGTGAAAACCTGCAAAGGGCATCTTGGGAAAAACTGAGTATTAGCTCACCAAACCTATACACTATATGGTCTTGGAAAAACATTGAGCAATTTAAACATGGGGAGGTACAAAACCTATTAGGTCAGAAATCGGCAAAGGGAGACCTAAGCAAAAGACGAGCTGTTCCCGCTAGGTCCACACTAAATATTTCTCAGAAAATGTTAGAGTATTATCAAAAAAGACACAATGTTTTGGGGGTTTCCCTACAGGACCCTAGATATAGTCAAACTATGCTCACTGGATCCCTTGCTCCAGGAAAAAGTTAGAGCTTATTTCTACCATTTAACTCTATTATGTTCCCGAACTATGATTAATTAAGGTTCAGTGAACTGTTGTTCATGCAACAACCATTCCAATTAATTCATATAACAGTAGAAGACAAAAAAAGGTGCTAAGGAAAAAAAATATTTTGCTCCATTAAAAAATTGATAAGAAGGGATTCCATAATCTGGAGCCTCTTCTAGTGGGGAAAGATTACTAAAGGAGGCCCTCAGTAGATTCAAGAAATTTGTATCAGGCTTTGGTGAGAATCCTTGATAGTTTGACAAAGATTCTGCAGGATAGCCATCTCAACCTCTATACCCACCTGAAATGCTTCTGCCTCATGTTCTACCTTTGAGCTCACTCTCATTTCCTCCTCTACCCACTCCTTCTCCTCTTCAATTGCAGCCACATAACTAACCTGATATTTCCGTAGCTGCTCCAATTCATTATCTAGAACCTCGACTCAAGATTTTATCCTAAGAACTTCCCCCCTATAGTATTGTGATTACCCTAGAGTGGTCATGGGATTCTGTCATGCGATGTTGTGGGGTCGCAGAAAGATAGGCTTCAGCTTCAATAGCAGAAAGGTGAGACTCAAGTCCACCATTTTTCTCCCAAGAAATGATCACCTCTTTAATTATGTCATAAATGCCTAGGTATTCAAATTCGTCGAATCCCAGAAATATTAACAGGATGCGCATTATTGACAGTTTGGATGGCATATCAGCCTGGGGTGTTAGAGAAATCAACCTCCAAATCTTCTCTCATGCCCTCTAGCAAGTAGGTCAGAGGATAGAAAGGTCCTTTCGATGGACCTCATAATCACTCCTGGATGATGAAATATATTTAGGGTTGGGTTTAATGTCACCATGTAAGGACCCAATTCGGCTTTGACTGTATGTTAAAATGCCGCAACAACTTCACCCCTGGCAGCTGCAGTCAATGGCGGGATTGGATCTATTGGAAAAATTGCCAGCACCAGCGGTTGTGGCCCTGGAGCCCAAAAACCAATAAGGAAAAAAAGTACCCTTAATCAGAGAAGGGAAGAAAATATGTTTAGTGGTAATTATATTGAGATGCTTACCCCCAATCATTAAGGCGTCAGTATCCTCAAAATATATACCACCACTACCACCCTAAGAAGATGATGTGTCCAATATATATAATTGAGTCCTAGGGACCCCTAGAGGTTCCCAAGACCTAAGGACATGCCTGAGACCAGAAAAATCCAATGAATCCTTCAAATAATCATCTACAGAAATTAAACTCAAGGAAACTTCTCCCCCAGTAAACAGGACAACAGCTCGCTCTAGGTTTTATGGATCCGGAATGAAGGCTCCCTCATAGGCTCTTCCTCCACTAGGGTAGGATCCCTGGGGACCAGGATAGCTAAATCCGTCAGATTTGAGGCCTCTCTAGTATTCAAGGGTGTCTCATTCTCCTCCATGATTGTGGAGACCATATATTAAGCTGAAGTCTCATCCTACAGCTGCCCCTCCTCTATCATAATCATGGTCATCAAATTCAAGACAGGGACATCCATATCACTGGCTTTTTCAACAAGCCCCACCCCCTGACCATGTTCAGACGTGACCGCAGGTAATTCCTCTGATATCAACAGGGCGGGAGCTGCAATTAGTTGGGCAGCTGCAGCCTGGTTATCAATCGGCTCTGCACTACAGTATAAAAAACAGAAAATATCATCAAATTCAGAGCATCAGGTTCGATAATATGAGAAGCCTGAATAAATATTACTAGTCATTCCTTGTCTGATACGTTCTGATAGTCGGGATTCCTGATGATGTTTCTTGATTTTCCAAGGAGATGGATCCCCACCCAAAGCACTAGGTGGATCCGGGGGAGGAAAAACCCTAGTCGCGTCTGTAATGGTAGCCTCCATATACTCATCCGTGCCAAGAAAGGTTTCATTGACAACCCCCAAAGCTGAAGGCTCATGTTCGCCTGCTACATTACCCCGGGGAAGGAATTGCTCCTTGAGACTCCTCAGCATCCTACGAAAGGGAAAGAAATGTCAGGGCCTTCACAATAAAGAAGGAAAAGGCTGGGGTAGATATGTAAGGTGACCTCTTCCTCAACATCAAACGACTCAGGGTATATCATTATCATAACCACTCGGTTATATCCATAGAGCTGGTTCTTTAGTGAGTGTACATATTTTTCCATATATTGTAAGTATGCGACTACCTCATTGGGCTCTTCTTCAACCAAAACATAAGGAGGAGCGAAAACAGCCCCAAGACCCATATGCGTGAATGGAACTACTTGAAATAGCCTCCTGACTTCCTCAACGGAGCCGCTGACCCTTAGGTCATCCCAAACTGTCCACACATCTGGGAATGCATCTGTAACAGGAATGACTAGCCTAGGGAGATCGACCTAAGGAGGTGGAGCAGCAACCGGAGCTGGTGGGTATTCCATTAGCCGTGGCTGCTTCCTGGGTTCCACCGTTGCCCTGTAACTCTCGGGAACCACCCGTTCATGGGACATCAAGTGCAAGGATGGAAATTCACTTACATCAGCCACAACAAGATGATTGACAGGATCATCACCCCAAATACTGATCAGTTCTACCCTCCTCCTTGTCAGTCACCGGCTGTAACATGGCTCAGACCCGGTGATTTAACAAGGAAAAACCAAGGTGCGTGTGGATGTAAACCTCAAGATCTTTGAGATACTGATCTACCCTCTCTGGGTCATCATCATAAAGAATATATACAGGCGTAGATATATATCCCAACCCATCAAACATCACTTATGTACCCCAGTGATATTGCTATAAGGCATGGGGGTATTGAATCTGGAAGGATAACTGATCTTTGAACTCATCCCATTGCTTCCAAGACCTCAGGAAGGCAACATTGATGGGTATCACTCGCTGGCCCCTGACAGCAGCTTCAAGATCATAATAAGAGACACCCCGATCTGTCAAAACCTTCCCCAGAAGGACGAGAACAGAAAGATTCTGGAGAATACTTTAAGTTCAAGTTGGAGAAACAACTTCCTTTCGCTTTCTCTTACCATTTTATTTCTTAGAGGTCTGAATAGTGGGCACCGACATCCCCAACTAGACATTCGTGTATGACTACACCCAGGAATTGACATAGTTTTTGGAATGGAAAGGTGTCAAGTCTGAAAACTTGGGAGTCCTGACCTTGAAACTGGTATCCTCTCAGGTGAACATCATCCAAAACTTCTTGGCTACCATCACATGATGGTTCCTGCGAGCACCATTGTGAGAAGGAGGACATAAAAATTGGACACAACCAAATTGACGTCTGAAACTGAAAGGCGTGTAACCTTCGAAAATAAGTTCCCCACATATGCGAGCCACCTAGATACACTCCCTCAAGGAAACGAGGTAGCCCCAATTTCGAAATTCCTATGATGTGGAATTCTTAATCATACTGGTTGGGTATAGGTAGGGATGAAAATTAAATTTGTCATAGCCTTTGATCCAGCTTGATAGCAGGTTATTATTTTGGCCCGTTTGATTTTCTTCCTTCTTTTGGGCCGCCCATACATCAGGCATAACCCCACTAGTCAGTTACAAGTATGGCTGGAATATGGTGCCTAGAATATGTAAAGGGTTGATAAAAGTCTAGAAGTTCTTCAGGTGTGCCCCTATCCAACCCCAAAGGATATAAAAAGGGCCGAACACTCGATTTGGACCCTTCCCTTTAGTGACATTGCCATGAAATCTGTAAATCCTGGCCAATACTGGAATGGATAGGTTAATAGATTTTCTAGTGGCCAGTTGCATTGCCATAACAAAGGTGGAAACCCATACACCACCAGACTCACGTACATGCAACAACCAGCCACTCAAAAGCAAAGCTAGAAAAGCTTCCAGTCAATATAGCCGATCAATATTTGGCATGAGTTACCAGACCCAACTGTTGAATTGGCCTTCCTACAGAATCAACTAATAAGTGTCCCCATTCCTTCTAGTTTCCATTGAGGGAAAGGTCATAGGCCTACGCAGATGAGTCACAGATTTGGTGTCTGTGGCAAAGGATTTAATCCATTCGGGATATGAAATGAGTTGTTTTGGAGAAATCTCTTTGTAACTCTTCTAGGGTTGATTAAGGAGTTGTTCCCCCAAAGGAGGAGTCATATCATCATAATAATAGATATAAGGTCAAGGAAGAAATTTGTCATACATGTCTCTGATGATGGGCACTCGTGAGATCAGTGATATGTTCCAAAGGATCATACCAACATCCCCGTGTACAAAGTGGAATGTATTGGTATCCGGGATCCATCGACTTAGAAACTGTGTGGCAAGTGTGTTAGCCCGATGGGGGTAAGTCTGGGATACCCAGAGGAATTCATAAAAACTCATGGATTTCAGTTCCTCTTGGAACTCTTTTCAGCTCTAGAGAACCCAGAAGGGCCACCCCCAATCTAGGTGAAACGCGCCTTCGGGCCAAAGATCTCGGTCTGGTGACCAGCCATGTTGTTCATTAACCATGGCATTGTGAGCAATGATCTAATGACAATGAATTTCTCCATCATGTTGATGTTGTTTTCCCATCGGGGACACATGAATGTGATTCAGTACAGACCCAACAGTTGTGTCCATCAAAATAAGTCACCCTTATGCGAGATCACAGCTCTGGGGAAGGTACTAGATATTATCTAGGCTGCAGGATGGCTATCATGAGAAGGTGCTGAGATCCATGTGTCAGAAAATAAGACGAACCAATAATTAGGAAGTTTGTTGGAGAATGTGTATTCTCACTTAGTCTCAGAAATAATATTAGCAAGGTATTGGTAAAAAGGGTTGATGCAAACTTCGTACATAGTAGAGTTGTCCATATCTTTTTGTCGTTGATCGACAACTGAAAGATGATTAGTGACAGGCCTAGCTGAAGCTCGTGGAGGAACCCTGTTTCTCCCTACATCAATAAATCCATGCCAAGTGGTTTGTATAGGATAATATTTAGAAAAAATTCTAAAGGTTTGGTAAAGGGGTCAACAAAGAGCCCGAATGATATGGTCCGCGGACTAGCCTAATGAGGTGGTTCGCGACACCCACATTCCGTGAACCAACCCTACGCAGAAGAGGTCCGTGGCATTCTGGCCCATAGAGAATTGGCCAGTAGACCGTGTACAAAGCCTCTATGTGGTTTCTCATAATTCAGGACTTTAATTGTTATGTTCAAAATTAAGAGTTGAAAAACTCTAAGGATTATTTTCAGTCCACAGATGACCAAACCTAGAAACATTTTCTTCTACGTGGCCCTCTGTGACTTACTTTATAAAATATTAGTTCACGAATGGGAAATTGGTTTGAATACGGAAGTGAGCGCGGATGATGATTAGTTCACGGAAGTATAAGGTAACTCATGGATGAGGCGTTTCATGAAGGAAGAAAGTTTGCAAAAATAGGAAGTGAGAGATTTTTCACCAAGGAATTCGGTAAGAGAAAAATTTCATGGAACCTTTTTATATAGGTGTGGTCCCTTGATAGGTCCACATCTCTACCAAAAACCGCTCGAGTTTCAGGACCACTCTACATAATAATAGCCTCCTCTTCGTTCGGATCGGACCCTATTCCAATGGGGGGCACTTATAGGGTCTTGAAAAATCTGCAAAGGGGAAGGAAAATACTCCCTTAATTCAGTGGAGGAATCTACCCAATTTTTATCAAGGATTTGGGAAAAATATGAAGAAGGTTCAAATATGGAAAAGGACCTAACTGTTCCATGTACCGGTTCATCAATCAGTGTTATGCAGTTGGCTTAAGTGAGCCGCCCACCCACGGGCAGTATCGTCTGTGAAACAAAGGAGGAGATCCTATGTGGGCGTGAAGCAGAATGGTCGCTGAATAAAGCTGGCCCAGTCCACTGCTGCGAACCACTCCAGTCATGAACCAGGAATACTGGCCCCCTACTGTGCATTGTGTCATTCAAAAAATGGAGGCGGAGCCCTGCATGGCCAGAAAGAAACACCTCAGACCAAATTGGTTCACGAGAGAGGTGCATTCAATAAACCCACACAAACCTTGTATTGACTAATTCATTCGTAAGACGGGGTTTCTATCATGGGAATCCACAAAAGGTGTCACATGACCACAGACACAACCCTTCCCCCTCTATAAAAATAATTAGAGTGGGAGAAGGTAGGGATCCAAGATTCAGAGGCTTGGAGATCAGATTCTTAGTGATCAGACTTTTGGGAGAAGAAGGAGACCTTTATGAGCTTTTGGATTTCGCATACCATGAAGTTTCGATTCACAAACCCACAACAGGTATAAAACTGGGGAAAAAATGATAAGAACTAAAAAATGAATAATATAATTGGTGAATCATGATCCAAATTGGAAAATCATGAACCATGGACCCTAAGAGGACACACTCCCCGAGGACTAGGGTGCATATTCCCCTTATTCAATCCAGTACACCATATAGAACCCTCCTACGCGGGCGAAGCCCCGACCGATGATGCTCCCGGCCATCGCCGCTTGAGCGGACTCCAGCGCCGCATACCAACTTAGTACATGGACCAAAACCGATTTCACGTACCCCTCTAGTATGCAGAATGCTCCCCAGTCCGCGTACCTCCCTGTACAAGGGTGGCCTCTCCATCCGCGTAGTACCCACATACACGAAGGGTTCCACTCTTCATATGGCTACGTGGTTCACCAAGGCCTTCGGTGTTCCCATTCCTGAGTCCGAAAAGGCCCTTCCAATCCGAACCGACGCTCCAAAGTCCCTTCATTGGCCTATTCATCAGCACCAGGCCGAGTCCTCTATCAAAGACACCTTACTTGTATGATGAAACCTTCAGGTTCACCAATGCACTGCTCTAAGTTCACATAACCATGGTAGGCGGGGAAAAAAGGGTTTCCCCATCCCTTGAGCAGACGTCTAGAGAATTCCTGGGTTCACATTCACAAGGAAGTGTAGAGTCCGAGCCTGGGAGCCCTTGTGAAACTCCCCATTCCTCGGGACGAGGCGTCCCACAGGGTTTTCCCTTCAATGAGTACCAGCGGTGAGCACTTTCCCCTCCGACGAGGAGAATGACACAACATCCCTCTTGGAGTAATCCCAACACAATCCATGCCGGACGACAATGGCCTTTCCCCTTCCATTCCGGAAGGTTCATTGCTCCGTTCCCTCCACCGTCGTACCATGGCCTCTGCCGGAATGACTACTGTCTTTGTTCCCTCTTTGACATCAGGGGGAAGGAAAGTCATATAGTACTGAACCTATCCCTTTTTCATGGTCATCCTCATCTTTATTTAGTATGAAAAAAGTTTGAGGCTTTTTGAATCTTTTGCATTCTCTTGTTTCTCACACCGACCATGACTCATTTGGGATTAGAGATTTTTGATGGCCATGAGGCCTGTACAGTGACCATGTCAGAACAAACTACGTGGGTTTTGATCTTTGTCTCCTAAGAAAGTTACATAGGACGCCTCCCTAAGTATCAATCCCAACTTGAGCCAACAACCTTGTATAAGTCCAGACCATACATTTTAGAAAGAACTGCATGGGTTTTGATCCCTGTCTCATAAACAGGGTACGTAGGATGCCTCCCTGAGGATCAATCACAACTCAGGTCATAAACCATGTATAATTCCCGACCGTACCCCATCGAACAAACTACGTGGGTTTTGATCCCTGTCTCCAAAATAGGGTAAGTAGGACGCCTCACCGAGGTTTAATCCCAACTCGCTCCACCAACCATGTATAAGGCCCGACCATACCCCTTAGAACGAACTACGTGGGTTTTGATCCTTTTCTCCTATGCAAGGTACTTAGGATGCCTCCCTGAGGTTCAATTCAAACTCGGGCCACCACCCACGTATATGTCCCAACCATACCCCTTAGAACAAACTACGTTGGTTTTGATCCTTGTCTTCTAATTAGGGTATGTAGGAGGCCTCCCTGAGGTTTAATCCCAACAGGGGCCACCAACCACATATAAATCCTGACCATACCCCTTCTAATGAACTACTTGGGTTTTTATCCCTATCTCTTAATAGGGTATGTAGAATTCCTCCCTGAGGTTCAATCCCAACTTGGGCCACTAACCACGTATAAGTACCGACCATACCCCTTCTAACGAACTACACCGTTTTTGATCCCTGTCTTCTAAGCAGGGTACGTAGGACACCTCACTGAGGTTCAATCCCAATTAGGGCCACTAAACATTTATAAGCCCCGACCATACCCCTGTATAGGCAACTATCATGGATAAGCCCTAATTTTTCAGAACAACATACATTTTGATTTGAAACCAACCAGGATATGTAGAAAACCTCCATGAGGTGTAATCCCAACATCTAAAACTGATAGACATCCATCCCTGTCTGATCATGTCCTCATGAACCCAGTAGAACCATATCTAGCACTAGGAAACCAATTCCCTTGGGTCTTCTGGGATTCTTCGGCATAAGTCCCGCACCAACTTTGACCAGGCATCTCTCGACAAGGGGTCCTTGCCAAATGATGTGAAACAGTATAGTTGGGCCATGGTCATACGACCTTAAAAGGTGATGTGTCCCATTATGTGGCACCAAACTATCTAGATTTTGATTCCTCTCACGAGGATATGTAAGAAGCCCATTTCACAGGTTCTATCCAGATGCTCAAGTCATTCTCTGTCCCCCCTAGATGATAATAATCTCTAGAGCGCCCAGTTATAAGGCTGCAAATCATTACTATCTAAATGAACCCAAACCTCTTCTAAATCATTAATCCAATGAGGGATGGTAAACCTCAGGCCCAAATTATTTTAAATCCCTATGTATATCTATTCACTGCAATCCAGGGGTAATCCGTGAATACTATTCTTGGGGATACACCAAAGATTCACAAGAATATGATTACGTCTTAAATCTATAAGAGAGTCCCAGAATAGGAGATAATTCCCCCCAAAACAATGTGATGATCCCAACTTCCCATCCTCTTGACCAATATGATTTCTTAAGTGTTGTTGGCTAAATCACCGAACGAGCTCCTGCCTTTGGAAAGCAGGTCCATGGATCATTGGATACAAGAACCGTTGGGAATTTCTATAATCCACGAATAAACTCATTGGAGACCAAGAGAAGATGCGGGAACCAACCGATGTGGATGATTAAACCGATCATAACCCCCTTTAAACAACCACCGGGAGACACGTCGCCCTTCACCGTCTAAATATCTCACTACCATCCGAGTCCATCCAATTCGATCCAGAAATGGCCTTGAAAGTTCCGCTCTTGATCTAATATAATAAAATGAAATCTGAACCAATACATGTAATATCATGTAAGGGACTAAGTCTCATTTGTATATTGGTACATCGCTCATGATGATGATCTCGTCCAAGGTGATACCTATAGGGGACTAGTGTTGATCATAATGAGGTATTTGAAATACTCTGTGATCCCTTCATGAAATACCAGTATCTCCCCTAGAATATATAAAAAGCATCAATGAAATTGATCATGAACATGAAGATCCCATCCATGTAATTATTTTATAGGAAACCCATGTATCTCTCATGGGGTTCATAATTTTTTTAATCAATTAAAATAAACAAAAAAAATCCATTTCAATGAGTATGCTATAAATAAAACAAGGATTCATAGAGTGGAACATTCCTGTTTACCATTAGCTTATTGAATTATAATATCTATGTGCTTGGCCATGTCACATAAAATATCAGACAATTAATTAAGACACCCATGTTAAAACACTCATGATAAATGACTAAGAAAAGAATAACATGAAAGTACCATTTTCAATTTGGATACTGCACTCCTCATGTAGACCACCCTTAGATTTTCCATCGCACAACCCAATGACATACCATATATAAGAGAACAAAACTACTAGTAAAATATATAAACCAGCTAACTATGGATGAATCATATGTTCAATATCAATTTAAGATTCGGTCTGGTTTGAGAGAAATTGAAGAAATGGATGAACGCCCTAAAAATACGGTGAATTAGCTCATGCTATGATATCATTTTTCATACAGAGGAAAACAAAAATAGGTTCAATAGGTATATAGATCATAATATGTTGAATCCATAGGGGTTAATGGTGCTTGATTATGACCATAGAATGAGGAGATCATGTCATGCCTATATTAGGCAATGTAAGAGCTCTATTAGATATAGGAGGGGGAGACACCTACTGTAATGGGAGGAGGAAAAGAGATGGTTTATTTTTTATGTTAATTAAGTTTATAAATGAAAATTATTCCTTAAAAATAGGGTTTCATGGTTTTGTTTCATGGTTGGGAAAAAAATGTAGTAACTGTGCTGCTCCTTTTCCACAAGAACCACTCCCATGCATAGTTTTCCAGCACAATTTGACTAACCATTTTCCAACCATTGAATGAACAGTTCACACACACTACCCAAATATAACTAAGAATTAAATATGGGTACATGGTTTTGGAAAACATGTGTATCCCATGTGGATTATTTCTTCTCACTTGAAGAGGATTCATAGTTAGCACTGGTGTGCTGCATTGTTTCAGAAAAATATTGTGCCCTTACTAGTCCATCCTAATATTGAGATATCAGGTCTCCGTGCTCCTTAAACACAATTAAGAACATGTGGGACCCCTTAAAATTTAAACCATGTCTAAAAGAAACACAATGAAGTGTTATATCTCTTGGAATTCTATTACAATGCTTGTTCTAAAAAACTGATAGTCCACTAAATGATAATATTCAAAATTCCTTTGAAGTTCATCCAATCTGAAAAATGGGGTGATGCCAAATCCCTATAATTTTGTGTTGATTCAAAAATGATTACATTGAATCATCTATGTAACCGTAACCAATTTTTAGCTAAATCGTTTAGGAAAACTAGAGGAGGGACAAAGAGTACGAGGATTAGAATTCAAACATGAAATTATTAAAGATTGGATCAAAAGTCACCCATAGCCAATATGAAATCATAGAGAAGAGAGGGTCATATAATGTGGGTGTAAAAATTTCCATTTACAATTTTAATGTTCTTTACAATTTAACAAAACATGTGAAAACCATGAAGTCATCAAAATCCATATCTACCTAGATCACATGATTTGGAATTTTTATATCCCAAACCATGTTCGATCCATGAAAACAACTCTCAAAATATTCCAAAAGTTTTAATAGGATTTTTTTATAATTGTGAGCCAACTATACTCCATGATTCTGGGCCAAGATTCCATATACAATTTACCATTGATATTTTAAATTGTTGAGTACACCTCTTGTGTGTTGTATTTGTTATCAAGGTATGACTATAAATATTATTTATTTTCAAGATTTTTATCAATAAATGACAATGAAAGAATATGAATAAATTTATGAGGATAAAGAAACAAGTAGATTGAATTAAAATAATGAATAGAAAATGTTGATTATGAAGAGTCCAATATTTATTTATATAGTTCCATAGATGGTGTTTACTTGTTCTTGTTTTCTATTATTAAATTATATATATAGAATATTAGAATTGATTTTTATAAATTAAATTCATTTGATTATTTAATGAATTATTTATTATTTAAGGGATATATTGGTTAAATGTTTGGAGATTAGTAGAGATTTATAATGGAGATATATTACTTTCTCTATCAGGGATATTTTTTTACTTAAAAAACTCATAATATGATTTATAGTGATTACATTTCATAGAAATATTTTATGATAAAAATGTTGTATTAGGGTTTTTGAGGATATATTTCATGGTATTTAATTAAGAAGTGCATTGAATAATAATGTTTTCTCATTGAAAGATGTTAAAAAATATCGGTTATTTTTACATTTCATCTCTAACACGATGCAAAGAGGAAGCGGTGATTTTTTTGTGTCACTAGAATTATAAAGGACCTTATATATTTGTTCTTGTACCATGAAATAAAGGATATTGTGATGATATTCTTCTTTCATGGATGAACAATATGATTAAAGTAAAATTAGAGTAACATTTTGGTGGATCTTGAAATACTGAGACATCGATAGAAAAATAAATTAGCCATGTCACAATAGTAACTGAGTGCATTGCACTACATATCCATGTCACTAGACAAAGGATTTCCTTCCTGAACTAATGGGAAATCTGGTTGTAACAGTTTCATGCAGTTGAAATGTAACTATTTTGAACTACTATGTTATGCTGCAGAGGAGGATCCAACATTGTGGTTTTCAAAATAAGGGTTGTTTGTTTGATAGTAATGACTTTCCATCATCTAAATAAATTTTATTTTATTCCAACACAACACTAATAATAATTTTTGTTTCATGAATAATATCTATTTTGATAAATATCCTAGGGTAATGTTTGACACTGAATATAGTTTATGATAATAATTTGATTTTTTAATTTGAATTTAAACTAGTTTAATTGGAGGTGTATTGTAAATATATACTAAATAATAATTGTGATAAAGAATATGTTCTAAGAATGAAGAAAATTGTAGAGACCTATAACTAAATTAAATTGAATATAAATCAATATCAAAGCTAAAGGATATTATATCTAACCTATAACAATTCCTGATGTGATATTATGTGTTGAATCTGTTGAACAAAAAATATATTGCATATTTTTTATAAACTAATGTAGACATAAAATATGAATAAGATCTAATATGTAATGGATTCCCTTTCTATAAATTCATATACAGAATAAGCGTCTTGAAATTATTTGATGAAAATAGGAATAAAAAGTGGAATAAATATTCAACTTTTCTACTATGGTGGAATGAATAAAGTGATTTTCACTATAGAAGTATTAATGTAGTAAAGAATAAATTTTATAATATATCCAAGAAATTCATCCTAAACATGTTGATATGTAGAAGAAGATTTAAAGGATTTTAGATCATTGTATTCATACCAAAAGAAGAGGATTTCCAGGAATGATACTATGCAAGAGAAAGAAGTATATGATGTATGAAATGAAGACAAGAACCCAAAAAAAACATGAGGAGATATAAATTTGTGAAAATAAAAATTAGTTGTTATAATTTTTATGTCATTATATGTCATGGGGATACATCAAGGTATTGGAAACACCGAACTTAGTTGTATATAATTCACACTAATAGCCTTTTCAGACATTTTACTATAATGATTTAATGTTTATTATCATATATGAATCTAGTTTACATAATGTTCAATACTTACAAAATTTAAAGGTGAACTATGTAATTCAATGATCACATTATTTTCATGTTTTTTAGTAGTGGTAAAAGTTAAATCTAAAATGAGAAGGTAGAATTGATTAGATATTATCCCACACATGTTATAAAATGGAAGAGAGAGGATAAAATTTATCAATACTAATTTACCCCACTCTGAGTTTGGTTCACATCCCTAACCTGTCCACTCATGTGGTTTCAGAGCCTCACCTCTGATTAGAATCTTTATTTGGAATATTTTTCACTTTTGAGGATTTAAGTTTCATTCATGATTTATAATGATGTATAGTTCTTTAGAAAATTCATTTTTCATAGATAAAAATTTAGTTTCTAGCAATAAAGTTCTAAATTGGAAAAAGATATACAAGATGAAATTAAATTAGTTATACCTCTAGACTAAAGAAGTAGAATATCCTCAAATAATTAGTTTCTATAAATCTATATCTATCACTAATGGATATGAATAAGTTGTTTAGTCTATAACCTAGAAGATAGAAAAAAATTATACCGAAATTGGATCATTTCATTTAAGCGGTCAAGAGGAATGTGTTAAATTTTATCAAAATTATCCTGAATAAGAACGAGGTATCAGTAGAAGTGATATAATGTCAAAAAACATTATCTTTTTAAATATAATCATATTAGTATAGTTATCAGAATTAATTATTTTATATTAATGTTTGGATTATTTATGTTCATTGTAAAAGATCACACAATAAGAAGGTGAGGTTGATAACATGGATTTATATTTTACTAAATGATCTCTAAATTGTATAATTATCTATAAAAAATTTAATTTAACAGAATCTATGAGTGAGGATTTTGAATATATATTATTTGAATTGAGCATGAGTAGCTTAAAACTATTCATGGAGAAGAAAACTCCACCAATGAAAACGAGATAACTATCCATGCATTTGATGATGATAAATGATCTTCCATTAATGTCATGAATGAATAAATGTAAGTTAATTCTAAGAAGATCAAGGTGATTAAATATTTATATTGAAAATTTTTATGATGAATGAAGAGGATGTTGAAAGAAACAAGAAGGGATATTTTTTCCAGCCGAATGATTCATAAAATAAGAAATATATTCTTAATATGAGACACATTTATTTTTAGGCTAAACTAGTACAATTGAATAAAACATTAGTAATTCCTTTACAAGATGTTGTTGGAACAAATACTACCACTATATATTTTCATAATGAGGATAGTTTTTTTGGAAAAATGATTACTTGAATATTATAAGATCATTGCATCATCCTGTTATATATCTCAAGAATCCCCGAAGAGAGAGATATTTTCTATATAATTTTACATAAATATTATAAAATATTTTTACACAGACAATGTAGGCTTAAAGGAAAATTTCTACAATTAATAATGAGAATCAATTTTAAAGACACTACTAGTATGTCTCTGGTAAATAGAAGAATTATTATGATATCTAGATCCCCTATTGAATCAATACCATGATGATGAAGGCTAAAAAAATATGATTTTACTAAATCTGGAATAACAGGAAAACATTTAGTCATTATGAGATGAACAAGATTTATTAGGAAATAATGGAGGTGTAATTAATTTAGAAACTTTTTGTTTAATTATTTTTTTAATTCCACTCATGTTTAAAGAAAAATGTAATTCTATTTATATAGGGATCAAGGCTCATAAGAAGAATCATCAACTCAATTAATAAGTACATTTCATACTGAAATAGTTTTGATGAGATTAATGATATCTATGATGTGTACAGTGGTTGTGTGAAATTAAGTTGATCTTGTTTTTCTCAATATGTTTCTAATATAAATAAAAAGAGTATAACATAGATGCTGGGGTTGAAATAAGAGGAATCATTGGGATAAAAAAAACAATAAATATGTATGTCTAAATTATCAAATAAAAAGTTTTAAAAGATTTATGATTCCACCATGGATATAAAAATAAAAAGTTTCTTATTCAAAATAGTAACAAGAAGTTGAATAATTGTTTAAAAACTATTGGGAATGTTATAGAAAGAGTCACTCTTAATGACCCATTTGTAGACTCTCATAAGACTCATAAAGTGTCTAAAATATGTTGAATTTATTTTCTAGTTAATTTAATTAAATTGAAGATATTGAAAGATGAATTATAAAATATTATTACTATATTGGAGAAAAAATCCACATAAATAATAATAATTTATAATGTTTTTCCTCAAATTATAGCATTGTAAAAAATTAATTCTTGTGTGGGAGATACAAGAATGATGGAAAAACTATACGAGGTTGTTTAACAGTATTGGAATAAAAAATGGAAGCCCTAAGAAGAATATAATCTACATTTAGAATATGATTTTATATCATAAAAATATAAAAAGGATGTATTAGTATATCTATTATACTAAAGGCCAAATTAGACTTGATAATCAAATGTCGATTCATGAAAGATTGAGTAGCATGGTTGAGAAAGTCCTATATATTGTGTCATTAATATCATGTTGAGTGGGGATCTTATTTATTCCCTCATATCAATATGTTTTATTTATTTTTAAAGTGTTATATATCTAAATATCATCTTATTATTAGGAGGAATAAAATATTAAGTGGATATTATCAATTTTGGATACCAAATATGAAGAAGATTCCATCATTGAGTGATTTCTCAATTGATATACTATATCGTCTAAAATAATGATATTTTATAAAGATAGTTTATATGGTATTAACAATTTATAGTAATATAATAATGACCTTTTCTAGTATTGATCTAATAAATTATTATTCCAATGAGTATCCATTGATGTGACCATCCTTAGTGAAGATGTAGAAGTTGTCAAATCTAGAAAAATATTATATGAATTTAATCTTTTAGTAAATAATCATCATGAATTTCCTTAAATATATATGTATAAGTGTTTTATTATTTTAATTATTAGGATGAGTGTATCCTTGAGGGTGAGAAAATTAAGGAATGTTGATGAATCCACCATGTTTATATATCAATTTGTAATGTGCTCGAAAAAGGTTTCATTGAAAAATATATATTTTCTATATCTGTCACCTTGATTAAAAAAATAATAATAATAATGAAAAAATAATATTAGGGGGTGATAATTTTAAATCAATGATATAATGGTTGAATTGTGTGAATAATGGTTAGGTCTATTGCAATCATTATATATTGAACATGGATTTTTTAACCTGTGTATTGAAGTGAGTGTAGTAAATTCATGTTGGTTTGACAAAATGTTTATATCAATTAGTACTGAGATTTATTTATTCCTATAATTTTTGGAAATTCACTTTGAATATTTAGAGTATCTCACACCAAATGGTTTCAAATTCATTTAGTAATATAATGTGTTTTTTATAATGTTATCCCGATTATTTTCTACACCAAAAAACGGTTCATATAGACTTAGAGTTGAATAGATAATGGTGCATTAAATGGATATTAGATTACACCATCACCTCTCTATATACAATGTATTTGTTTTCAATAAATTGGACAAAAATGAATAATTATATTTTAATAACATAAAGTAAATTAAGTGAAATGGTCGATAAGTGAGCATGAACAAGGTTGATTTTTCACTTATTAAAATATCAATTTTCAAGAATATATTGAAAAAAATTTAAAGCGGTGATAATATTTTTTCCATATTATGTTTATTTCTTTTTTAGGGGTGACTATCAATAATATTGACTTCTAGGAAAGTCATCAGGAAATGATATTAAGGAATATTAATTTTTTTGACTAATAATATGTTTATTGGATTTCACCAGAGATGGTGATAATGAAGTATTTATTATGAAGAATCCATGCATGATTAAATATGTTACCAAGATTGTGTATTCTTTTTATCTGTGTTTTAATATTTAATGATATATCATGGGGGATTGGTCTATAATTTTTTTTGAATATAATGAATTTCATTATTTATAAATTCAATTATTATTTATGGGAAATCTAGTTTAAGATTTAAATTTCTCTAGAGATATAGAATGATGATTTTTTTATGATGAAGATATTTTAATTTAGTTGATTTTTAATGTAGTTCATAGTGATTAAATAAAATGGATAGACTTCATGATATATGTTTTTGAATAAAGGGTTCTCATTTTTCAATGGAAGGTATTGCACTATGATTTAATTTGAAGAATTTTTTTTTCACCATGAAATATGTGAAGGATGATTAGGTGTTATAATAGTGCTTAAAAGACCTTGCTGTAAATAATGATGTGTGTTTTTTTATAACTTTAATTTTGAAGTAGCCTATGCAGTGGTCCATATAAAATACCATAATTCATGTTTAGATGATGTATCATGTAATGGAAGAAGAAACATATCACAAAGAACATTTAGGTGTGTGTATTTTTTGGATTTGAAGATTTTGATTCTTATAGGACTCAATGAAGTAGTCATGTCATAAAGGTGACTGAATGCATGTCATTACATTTCCATGTAACCATATTTTTGAATACCACTATTCTACAATGGGAAATAAGAATATAATTTGTCAGTGTTGTTGTAATGTAAATTGTTTTAACCACTATGTTTTGTCACAATGGTGGAGGCCACACCATGGTTTCATACATTGAGCTTTTTTAGGTAAAGTTATCACATAACTTTATATATTGTTTTTGGGAGTTATTCCAACTCAATATAAATACTATTTTGAAATGGATGATTATGATCAATCAGAATAGTCATCATAATACATAGTTTGAATTTGAAGGATGTTAATTGATTGAATTTTAATATATAAATAAATATAAACTAGATGAAATGGAGAACTATTTTTTATTTATATTATCAAACAATAGTGAATAGGTAGACGGTGTATGAATGATGAAATAGTAAGATACATGATACTGTATTTAATTGAAAATCATTTAAAAATAAAGATAAAAGAGATGATATATGACACTAAAATATTATTGATGATAAAACATGTGTTGAAGATTGTAAAGAATAAATATACTACATATTGTTTATTCACTAAATAAATATAAAGAGAAAATGAATTTTGAATAAGTAGTGAATTTTCACTCCAGATGTTCATAAATGGAATAAATATCATGCAACTAGTATAAGAAAAGAAGATGAGGATGAGGAGGAAACAATATTCAATCGTTCTCTCATAAAGGATATAGGAAAGATAATTTTTTTAGAGATTTTTGGGTTGTGATGAATAAATCATATAACATATATAAGAATGGTATCCATTAATATTTTATGAGAAGAAAATGTGGAAGTAGTGTGTGAATCAAAATGTTCATAAACAAAATGATGAAATCCTTATGTGAGATCATGAAAGTGGAGAATAGGAAGAATTATAATGTCAAGGAAGCACTGATATATAGAGAAGAGATATAAATTTGGGGCAAGTCACATTAGTTATTATAATTTTTATATAATTACCTAACAAAATGATTTATGAGTAGTCTAACTGCCCAATTAGTGTGTTATCTACATCAAAACATCAAAATCATATGTGGAAACCCCAGATAAAAGTTATCACCCACAATTATTTCAAATTAATAAAAAAATAGACCTATATCTATCACCTATGAACACCCTATACATATCATATTTTCCTTGAAAATCTAAAGTCAATCATTGAAACACAATCATCAAATTAAAAATGATGTACTGTGCATTTTTTATATTCTTCCACATCTAATTCCCCATAAGAAAAATAGTGAAACCCCTTTGGCCAAATGTTCTAAAAATAACTAACCCTCATCCACTTATGGATTATCAAATCACATGATCATGATGCCTTGGAACTTGGAGGCATCCCAGTGTAATTTAACATCCACAATTAAGAAAAAACTAGATGTAAAATGTTATTATATGTTTAACTCTCCACCACCTAAAAGAGAGGCCATGCTCTCATCTGATCACAGACACACCATCGATCCGACTAACACTCAAAACACATAAATTTTATTCCAAGCCAAATGATAATGCTCAAAATATATCCATAAATGTGTCTTAATCCAAAATATAGTATATAAAAAGGGACTAGAAAAATTATATTCATGAACTCATTGAAATCCAATGCCACCATTGTTTTACAACCTCTACTAATACTGCGTCAATAATACATCCAACATGAGGGTAATTCCCATCACCGTCGATTCAACACACCTACTGTGTGAGTATCCTTATCATTTCTACATCGAATATGATAACATAAATGACAAGGGTTAGATAATCAATTAGAAAACGGTGTTCTCAGTACAATATATATTTCATTATATTAAACAATGAGAGTAACCTATAAAGGATTCACTATATTCATGTCCCGCTAATTCTATGCCACAATCATTAATTCTCAATATTACCTCTCCCGACAGAGGAATATCACTCATTTTTATTATAGAGTTAATCTTTGATGACCATAAGAATTTTTCATGTCATCATTTTTCTATTTTTTCAGCTTCTCATATAACAATAATATAGTGGGAACTACACATTACCATCAAATAGTGCAACAATATTATAAAAAACAGTGGTAATACGCTCTCATACAATCTGTTTGTACAAACCAATAGACATTCCCATGAGTGGTGCATCATTGAACCTCGACTCACATGCCAAGTCCAATAACTATGCTCAGAAAAAACATATCAGTCCCATATAACTATGATCAACCTTGGAAAAACTCATAGAAATAGATTAATTTTTACAATTACAATGACTAACTATGGTTTTCCTCTAGTCTGGTGTCATTCAAAAAATTGGAGCATATACCAGCTCTCTCACCACACTCCTAAAAGAAATCCCAAATAATTTTCATGCACATAACCAGTCCTTACCTCATGATGCTAACCTTCATTCCCAATCAATTGAAATTTGTCCCTTAATAATGTAGAAGGAATATTCATTCATTTTCTATACACACAATAACACCAAATAAGCACTGATCACATAACATGAATCACTCTTCTAAATTTATCATCTCTATGATAAATCACAACCCCTGGTTAACCACTCCCTTGTGTTTCACTTGCACATAACAACATATTTGATTAATATAATGGTGAAGTGCCCAGATCAGTGTGAATCACTGAGAGGGGGATGGGGTGAATCAGTGATCCCTTAAAAACATTTTACTAATTGATTCTTAATCAATTAAACCTCTATGGCTGGTTAAAGCCTCGATCCACTCTTCTTGTATCTCTCAACCTTTCCCGAATGATGCAGTAATGAAAAGGCACAGTACACAAGGATTTACAAGGTTCAGCACCAAAGGCCTACATCCTTGCCATGTTAGTTATACACCCCAACATGGTTTATTCCATTATAATCTGTTAGTATTACAATGGTCAATACAGAGTCCCACTGTATCTCTTCTGAGTCCCACAGGAGGGTCTTTATACTGCGTCCCACAGTGTTACCAGAGTCCCACTGGCCTGCTCCAGAATCCCACTGAAGAGTTCTTCCACCCTGAGTCTCACAGGGGGCTTCTCTTGGATCCTCGAGTCACACGAGTAGATCTTCTTCACTTTAAGCTTCTTAAAGTATCTTCAGTAGTCTGGGATAAAGACTGCTGGCCTTGCTCTTCACTTCTGATCACTTGATCAGGTCTTCTCGTCTTGCTCAGGATTTATCTCCTTCTTCTCAGGATGACCTGACCTCTCTCTTCAAGAATCTTCAACAGCCTCTGATAAGGTCTGTTGGTCTTTCTCAAATCTTCTGATCACTTCTGTTCATCAGGGTCTTCTCAATTACTGAAAACTCAGGCAGCTGATGTCTTTAACTTTAGTCTGGCTTCAGTCTCACTTCACATCAACTTCATGCACTGGGTGCATGGCATCTCAATATCTTCAAGATCTCCTGGTCTTGGACTCCTCAAATGCACACAACCAGATTTGGCTTTGTTCACGTGTGCATGTGCATGCATGCATGCATGAAATTCCCTTCTCTTTCTTCTTAGTGTGATAAACACTCAAAGAGCGCAATTACTTTAAGCACACACACTTTCTTCCTTCTTCACACTTTGTTCCTTTTGTTTACACACTCACAAGTGTGTTGTTCTTTGGTGTGGGTCTTGTTCTTCTTCTTCTAAGTGTATACACACCTCTTAGTTCACACACATAGGTTCAGCCTTCTTGTCTCGTTGCACACACTTCTTTCACTTTTTGAACACACATGATCTTGGCCTCTTCTTTGTTTATTAAGCACACACAAAACTTAAGTGTGGTCTTCCTCTCCTCCTTGCACACACACGGTTTAAATGTGTTCTTTCACTTCCACACACAACCAAGCCTCGGGTCTTCTTCCCCACTTTAGCACACACACAAAAGGTATGCAACCCACTGCCGCGTAGGGTCTTGGTGTATCAAGCACGCAAGATGTGAGGTGCAAGGGCCTCCTCCTCTTCTCAACTGCCGCGCAAGTGTGCAAGGTGCAACACCGCGGGCTCCTTCCTCCTGCCACGCAAGTGTGCGGGCAAAGAGGGTGGCAAGAGACTTGAGTGCGCAAGTATGCGGCTCATCTCCTTCCTGTCGCGCAAGGGGTGCGCGCAGGGGACTTCCCTTCACCTCTTTCATGCAAGGGATGCGCAAAAGGGACTTCACGAAGCCAAAAATGGCTCCGGGCTTCTCTGCCGCGTAGGGGATGCGCAACTCAATTCTTCTCAAGGCATAGAGTACTCATGGGACTCCACAAAGTTTCAGCAAAACAAAACCATCGCCTCGGGCTCTCCTTTTATAGGCAGAGGCGGTGCCTCATATCTTCCGCGGGATATAAATCCGAATTCCCAAAATTCTCGGGTTTTCAAGATTCTTCAAATCTTGATTTGCTCCTATGTTTCACGCGGGTTCTTTATTTTTCAGCCTTCTCCACGTGCATGCATTTTAGAACGTGTGCATGCCTTCTGTTTAAGCCGAATCATGCAAAGACATAAACCACACAAGGCCTCGCACCTTCGGTTTGCTTCAGTCTCGTGCAAATTTCTTCTCCTGTTGCATGCAAACCAATATTTATGCATATATAGATTCGGTTTGATGAGACAAAATCAACAGACATTTCAACTTCGACAATGGTGGCCGGGACTCGAAATCCATCTTCGGAAGGCGCTTGGTTTGAAGGAGGAGTCGCGGGTGGCCTCGGGTGAGCTCAAGGTAGAGGACGACTCCTCAACCGTCAGATCCGGATTTTAAAAGACATCGGACGACCTGGATCAGATCGGGAGCGGCGCGATGAGATGTGCGGCGCAGATCATCCATGAGATCAGATGGATGGCCACAATTTGCTCCGCGGCAAAAATGCGCGTCCCACATCGAATCGGCGGCCGGTTTCCACGCGGTTTATCAAACACCGCCTCCCTTCCAACGCTCAGTTGCACTTCTCCCCTCTCGGTGCCACCCCACACCGAGTTCTCTTAGCGGGCGCGCTCTTGCGCCCACCCCTGCCACTCAGGCGTGCCACTGGCGCCTACCATGCACACACGGACGCGCTATGCACTCCTCCAGGCGTGCCCCTGGAACCCACGCTGCGTCCTGCGGGTGCGCCCCTGCCTCAGGGCTGCTGCCTTGGCCTTGAGGGTTCCCCATGGGCGTGGTGACCGTGAGTCCCACAAGAGCCTTGGGTGATGACCCTCGGCTGGCCTCCTTGGTGGCCCATATTTTTGCTAAGGGGAAATCTTAGGACTTTGTATAAAACAAAGTAACCAAGTTTCCAATGCCAAATGCCACTTCAACCTCTAAGCCATTTCTTCTTCTATATCTCTTCTTCTTCATTAGAATTCCTCCAATTCTTCCTCAACATGTATTAATTACTTAGGAATGGAATTCCTGAAGGTTCTTCATCAACCAAAGCTCCTAAATCAAATAAATCTTCAATGTTCTTCATTGATCCAATCAGAGATCAAGTTGGATCAACTTCAATTCATCATGCACTAAGAGATAGTGCATGGTCTTCATTAATCCACATCATCCACTTATAACTTGTGGATGGATCCCTTTCATCTCCTCATGCATTTTCAATACAATACATGGCCTTCTGACATTGTTGTGACTTTGTATCATCAGGATATAAGTTCTATGAACTTAAAGATCAGCTCAACAGTCGTCAGATATAATGATGCTCCATCATCATTCATTCTTCAAGTGTTGTCACTTAGTATCACCTTGATACAAGTATTGAAACATTAAGAACAGCTCTACAATCGTCTGATATGCATAGAGAATGTTTCAACCACAACATCCTATGTCACTTAGTGAATCTCCTAAGTGACATGCATCTTAGTACCATGGCCATTCTCATTTCCTCACCAACACCATCACATCCTTTGTCATTCACATCTTGACAGTCCTTGACATCCATTCATCTTATGACAACATCATGCCTTATTGACAACAAATGCAACACAGTGCACTTCAATCTCCCCCTTTGTATTTGTTGTCAATACACTTCTTCAGCACATATGAATGGGTCAATATGTGTGCCAATATTTTCTCCCCCTTATTGGAAATCAAATGAAAAGGTGTGGTGTGGTTCTCTTCCAAAAATATCTTCCTCCCTTAGAAAAGCATTTTCTTCAAAATCACTAAGAGAGGGATGATGTCACATGTTATCTTTAGCAAAGAACCTTTAGTAGATCAACTCTAAGTATATGTGGGCTAACCCGGTGTAGAAAACAAGAGTGATGTAACCAAGGAACTCAATGTTGTCCAAAATTCACTATACATGTGAGATCATGCTTCAAGGGGTTTGAAATTTTTCAGATATAACAATGAATTTGCTAAATCCTGCACAACTTCACAAAAATCATTAGAAAGTTTAGGTGCAAAGATAAAGCTCCCCCTTTCAACCATTTGTATTCAATCAATAATCCCCCTTAATTGTCATGATGAATACAATTAAGAAACAAGGGATGAAAGTATGATTGGAATACCTTCACTTTTCTCAAGATGGTATTAAATCTCAGAATCCCATCTTCTACAGATTGGCTCCCCCTCAAGGGGTGAACTCCATTCTGTCCAAACCACTCTCCAGATGAGAATGATAATCATCTTCAATTCCCTGAAATGTTAGCACATGTAAATACAAGTGGTTAGAGAATAAGATGGAACCTCCTTGGTTCATTAATGTGAACAACAAGGTTGAGAAGATTCTCTCAACCGAGATGTCCCATTTTCACCATTCTTCACACTTGCACATTTGATCTTCAATGATGTTTGTGTTGGTGTGGATCTCAATACATCTTCATGTGAAATCTTCTTCTTCCCTTTTGCCTTAGCGATTGCCAGAACTTCATCTTCAGCTCTTTGCATATCTTTGGCAAGTTGAAACTGATTAGGCCATATGACTAGTAAGTCACTTGGAAGTGTGGCCTCAGTTCTGGATATTCCACATGGTTCTTTTGATGCTGTTAAGCTACCTTTCTTAGGCAACTTATTTTCAATCAATCCCTTCTGCTTCTTCTGGATTGATTGTCCTTTTAAGTCCAGTCTGCTTCTATTCAGTTCTATGGCTTGTTCACAAAGATCCATGGTATGACCTTTCTTTCCACAGTAGAAGCATGTTTTCTTAGTGGTCCTTCTGGATGCATCACCCTTCTTGGATTTAGACTCCAATGACTTCTTTTCCTTTTTCAAAACCTTCTTGGGAGCATCTTCAAATTTCTTCTTGCTTCCCAAGGATTACATTTTAGCCAGGTTCAGTGATATTCTATTCTTTTTAGCTCTGGATACAGTTGGAGATTGACATGTATCTTTTTGACCACTTTTGCAATCATCCCAGATATTGTCAAGTAATCCAAATCTGTTAGTAGTAAACAGATGTCTCTGGACCTGTGGATGTTGCTTCTTTCCTTCTGGCTTGCTCCCCCTTGGCATGGGCTTCCTTTGTGCTTCGACATTCAGTGGATT